>CAUYWW010000071.1:297200-1029700 GCA_963576845.1 Megachile leachella
GCAGTTATTATCGCTAGAACTGTAATAATTATACTTATTACTTATATTATTATGAATATAACATGCATTATTACCCATTTTATGCAGTTATTATCGCTAGAACTATACTAAATATACGTATTACTTTTATTAGCATCAATATAACATGCATTATTACCCATATTATGCAGTTATTATCGATAGAACTGTAATAAATATACTTATTCCTTATATTATTAGCAATATAACGTACATTATTAGCCATATAATGCAGTTATTATCGCTAGAACTGTAATAATTGTACTTATTACTTATATTATTATCAATATAACATGCATTATTACCCATTTTATGCAGTTATTATCGCTAGAACTATAATAAATATACGTATTACTTTTATTATCATCAATATAACATGCATTATTACCCATATTATGCAGTTATTATCGATAGAACTGTAATAAATATTCTTATTACTTTTATTATGATCAATATAACACGCATTATCACCAACATAATGCAGTTATTATCGCTAGAACTGTAATACTTATACTTATTACTCATATTATTATCAATATAACATGCATTATTACCCATATTATGCAGTTATAATCGATAGAACTGTAATAATTATACTTATTACTCCCGATATTATGAATATAACATGCATTATTACACATATAATGCAGATATCATCGCTAGAAATGTAACAATTATACTTCTTACTTATATTATTATCAATATAACGTGCATTATTACCCATATTATGCGGTTATTATCGCTAGAACTGTAATAATTATACTTATTACTTATATTATTATCAATATAACATGCATTATTACCCATTTTATGCAGTTATTATCGCTAGAACTATACTAAATATACGTATTACTTTTATTATCATCAATATAACATGCATTATTACCCATATTATGCAGTTATTATCGATAGAACTGTAATAAATATACTTATTACTTATATTATTAGCAATATAACGTGCATTATTAGCCATATAATGCAGTTATTATCGCTAGAACTATAATAAATATACGTATTACTTTTATTATCATCAATATAACATGCATTATGACCCATATTATGCAGTTATTATCGCTAGAACTGTAATAATTATACTTATTACTTATATTATTATCAATATAACATGCATTATTACCCATATTATGCAGTTATTATCGATAGAACTGTAATAAATATTCTTATTACTTTTATTATGATCAATATAACACGCATTATTACCCACATAATGCAGTTATTATCGCTAGAACTGTAATACTTATACTTATTACTCATATTATTAGCAATATAACATGCATTATTACCCATATTGTGCAGTTATTATCGCTAGAACTGTAATAATTATACTTATTACTTATATTATTATCACTATAACATGCATGATTACCCATATTATGCAGTTATTATCGCTAGAACTGTAATAATTATACTTATTACTTATATTATTATCAATATAACATGCATTATTACCCATATAATGCAGTTATTATTGTCAGAAGTATAATAAATATACTTATTACTTTTATTATTATCAATATAACAGGCACTCTTAGCCATATTTTACTAGTATTATCGCTAGGACTGTAATAATTATACTTATTACTCCCGATATTATCAATATAACATCCATTATTACCCATATAATGCAGTTATTATCGCTAGAACTGTAATAATTATACTTATTACTTATATTATTATCAATATAACATGCATTATTACCCATATTATGCAGTTATTATCGATAGAACTGTAATAAATATTCTTATTACTTTTATTATGATCAATATAACACGCATTATTACCCACATAATGCAGTTATTATCGCTAGAACTGTAATACTTATACTTATTACTTATATTATTATCAATATAACATGCATTATTACCCATTTTATGCAGTTATTATCGCTAGAACTATAATAAATATACGTATTACTTTTATTATCATCAATATAACATGCATTATTACCCATATTATGCAGTTATTATCGCTAGAACTGTAATAATTATACTTATTACTTATATTATTATCAATATAACATGCATTATTACCCATTTTATGCAGTTATTATCGCTAGAACTATACTAAATATACGTATTACTTTTATTAGCATCAATATAACATGCATTATTACCCATATTATGCAGTTATTATCGATAGAACTGTAATAAATATACTTATTCCTTATATTATTAGCAATATAACGTGCATTATTAGCCATATAATGCAGTTATTATGGCTAGAACTGTAATAATTATACTTATTACTTATATTATTATCAATATAGCATGCATTGTTACCCATTTTATGCAGTTATTATCGCTAGAACTATAATAAATATACGTATTACTTTTATTATCATCAATATAACATGCATTATTACCCATATTATGCAGTTATTATCGATAGAACTGTAATAAATATTCTTATTACTTTTAATATGATCAATATAACACGCATTATCACCAACATAATGCAGTTATTATCGCTAGAACTGTAATACTTATACTTATTACTCATATTATTATCAATATAACATGCATTATTACCCATATTATGCAGTTATAATCGATAGAACTGTAATAAATATACTTATTACTTTTATTATTATGAATATAACATGCACTATTAGTCATATTTCACTATTATTATCGCTAGAAATATAATAATTATACTTATTACTCCCGATATTATGAATATAACATGCATTATTACACATATAATGCAGATATTATCGCTAGAAATGTAACAATTATACTTCTTACTTATATTAGTATCAATATAACGTGCATTATTACCCATATTATGCAGTTATTATCGATAGAACTGTAATAAATATACTTATTCCTTATATTATTAGCAATATAACGTGCATTATTAGCCATATAATGCAGTTATTATCGCTAGAACTGTAATAATTATACGTATTACTTTTATTATCATCAATATAACATGCATTATTACCCATACTATGCAGTTATTATCGATAGAACTGTAATAAATATACTTATTACTTTTATTATTATCAATATAACAGGCAATCTTAGCCATATTTTACTAGTATTATCGCTAGGACTGTAATAATTATACTTATTACTCCCGATATTATCAATATAACATCCATTATTACCCATATAATGCAGTTATTATCGCTAGAACTGTAATAATTATACTTATTACTCCCGATATTATTAATATAACATGCATTATTACCCATATAATGCAGTTATTATCGCTAGAACTGTAATAATTATACTTATTACTTATATTGTTAGCAATATAACGTGCATTATTAGCCATATAATGCAGTTATTATCGCTAGAACTGTAATAATTATACTTATTACTTATATTATTATCAATATAACATGCATTATTACCCATTTTATGCAGTTATTATCGCTAGAACTATAATAAATATACGTATTACTTTTATTATCATCAATATAACATGCATTATTACCCATATTATGCAGTTATTATCGCTAGAACTATAATAATTATACTTATTATTCCCAATATTACCAATATAACATGCATTATTACCCATATAATGCAGTTATTATCGCTAGAGCTGTAATAATTATACTTATTACTTATATTATTATCAATATAACATGCATTATTACCCATATTATGCAGTTATTATAGCTAGAACTATAATAAAAATACGTATTACTTTCATTATCATCAATATAACATGCATTATTACCCATATTAAGCAGTTATTATCGATAGAACTGTAATAAACATACTTATTACTTTTATTATTATCAACATAACATGCACTATTACCCATTTTATGCAGTTATTATCGCTAGAACTATACTAAATATACGTATTACTTTTATTATCATCAATATAACATGCATTATTACCCATATTATGCAGTTATTATCGATAGAACTGTAATAAATATACTTATTACTTATATTATTAGCAATATAACGTGCATTATTAGCCATATAGTGCAGTTATTATCGATAGAACTGTAATAAATATTCTTATTACTTTTATTATGATCAATATAACATGCATTATTACCCACATAATGCAGTTATTATCGCTAGAACTGTAATACTTATACTTATTACTCATATTATTAGCAATATAACATGCATTATTACCCATATTGTGCAGTTATTATCGCTAGAACTGTAATAATTATACTTATTACTTATATTATTATCAATATAACATGCATTATTACCCATATAATGCAGTTATTATTGACAGAAGTATACTAAATATACTTATTACTTTTATTATTATCAATATAACAGGCACTCTTAGCCATATTTTACTAGTATTATCGCTAGAACTGTAATAATTATACTTATTACTCCCGATATTATCAGTATAACATCCACTATTACCCATATAATGCAGTTATTATCGCTAGAATTGTAATAATTATACTTATTACTTATATTATTATCAATATAACATGCATTATTACCCATATTATGCAATTATTATAGCTAGAACTATAATAAATATACGTATTACTTTCATTATCATCAATATAACATGCATTATTACCCATATTATGCAGTTATTATCGATAGAACTGTAATAAATATACTTATTACTTTTATTATTATCAACATAACATGCACTATTACCCATTTTATGCAGTTATTATCGCTAGAACTATACTAAATATACGTATTACTTTTATTATCATCAATATAACATGCATTATTACCCATATTATGCAGTTATTATCGATAGAACTGTAATAAATATACTTATTACTTATATTATTAGCAATATAACGTGCATTATTAGCCATATAGTGCAGTTATTATCGCTAGAACTGTAATAATTATACTTATTACTTATATTATTATCAATATAACGTGCACTATTACCCATTTTATGCAGTTATTATCGCTAGAACTATAATAAACATACGTATTACTTTTATTATCATCAATATATCATGCATTATTACCCATATTATGCAGTTATTATCGATAGAACTGTAATAAATATTCTTATTACTTTTATTATGATCAATATAACATGCATTATTACCCACATAATGCAGTTATTATCGCTAGAACTGTAATACGTATACTTATTACTCATATTATTAGCAATATAACATGCATTATTACCCATATTGTGCAGTTATTATCGCTAGAACTGTAATAATTATACTTATTACTTATATTATTATCACTATAACATGCATTATTACCCATTTTATGCAGTTATTATCGCTAGAACTATAATAAATATACGTATTACTTTTATTATCATCAATATAACATGCATTATTACCCATATTATGCAGTTATTATCGCTAGAACTATAATAATTATACTTATTATTCCCAATATTACCAATATAACATGCATTATTACCCATATAATGCAGTTATTATCGCTAGAGCTGTAATAATTATACTTATTACTTATATTATTATCAATATAACATGCATTATTACCCATATTATGCAGTTATTATAGCTAGAACTATAATAAATATACGTATTACTTTCATTATCATCAATATAACATGCATTATTACCCATATTATGCAGTTATTATCGATAGAACTGTAATAAACATACTTATTACTTTTATTATTATCAACATAACATGCACTATTACCCATTTTATGCAGTTATTATCGCTAGAACTATACTAAATATACGTATTACTTTTATTATCATCAATATAACATGCATTATTACCCATATTATGCAGTTATTATCGATAGAACTGTAATAAATATACTTATTACTTATATTATTAGCAATATAACGTGCATTATTAGCCATATAGTGCAGTTATTATCGATAGAACTGTTATAAATATTCTTATTACTTTTATTATGATCAATATAACATGCATTATTACCCACATAATGCAGTTATTATCGCTAGAACTGTAATACTTATACTTATTACTCATATTATTAGCAATATAACATGCATTATTACCCATATTGTGCAGTTATTATCGCTAGAACTGTAATAATTATACTTATTACTTATATTATTATCAATATAACATGCATTATTACCCATATAATGCAGTTATTATTGACAGAAGTATAATAAATATACTTATTACTTTTATTATTATCAATATAACAGGCACTCTTAGCCATATTTTACTAGTATTATCGCTAGAACTGTAATAATTATACTTATTACTCCCGATATTATCAGTATAACATCCACTATTACCCATATAATGCAGTTATTATCGCTAGAACTGTAATAATTATACTTATTGCTTATATTATTATCAATATAACATGCATTATTGCTACGCAATGCTATGCAGTTATAATCGCTAGAACTGTAATAAATATACTTAGTACTTTTATTATCATCAATATAACATGCATTATTACCCATATTATGAAGTTATTATCGATAGAACTATACTAAATATACGTATTACTTTTATTATCATCAATATAACATGCATTATTACCCATATTATGCAGTTATTATCGATAGAACTGTAATAAATATACTTATTACTTATATTATTAGCAATATAACGTGCATTATTAGCCATATTTCACTATTATTATCGCTAGAAATATAATAATTATACTTATTACTCTCGATATTATCAATATAACATGCATTATTACACATATAATGCAGTTATTATCGCTAGAACTGTAATAATTATACTTATTACTTATATTATTATCAATATAACATGCATTATTACCCATATTATGCAGTTATTATCGCTAGAACTGTAATAATTATACTTATTACTTATATTATTATCAATATAACATGCATTATTACCCATATTATGCAATTATTATAGCTAGAACTATAATAAATATACGTATTACTTTCATTATCATCAATATAACATGCATTATTACCCATATTATGCAGTTATTATCGATAGAACTGTAATAAATATACTTATTACTTTTATTATTATCAACATAACATGCACTATTACCCATTTTATGCAGTTATTATCGCTAGAACTATACTAAATATACGTATTACTTTTATTATCATCAATATAACATGCATTATTACCCATATTATGCAGTTATTATCGATAGAACTGTAATAAATATACTTATTACTTATATTATTAGCAATATAACGTGCATTATTAGCCATATAGTGCAGTTATTATCGCTAGAACTGTAATAATTATACTTATTACTTATATTATTATCAATATAACGTGCAGTATTACCCATTTTATGCAGTTATTATCGTTAGAACTATAATAAACATACGTATTACTTTTATTATCATCAATATATCATGCATTATTACCAATATTATGCAGTTATTATCGATAGAACTGTAATAAATATTCTTATTACTTTTATTATGATCAATATAACATGCATTATTACCCACATAATGCAGTTATTATCGCTAGAACTGTAATACGTATACTTATTACTCATATTATTAGCAATATAACATGCATTATTACCCATATTGTGCAGTTATTATCGCTAGAACTGTAATAATTATACTTATTACTTATATTATTATCACTATAACATGCATTATTACCCATTTTATGCAGTTATTATCGCTAGAACTATAATAAATATACGTATTACTTTTATTATCATCAATATAACATGCATTATTACCCATATTATGCAGTTATTATCGCTAGAACTATAATAATTATACTTATTATTCCCAATATTACCAATATAACATGCATTATTACCCATATAATGCAGTTATTATCGCTAGAGCTGTAATAATTATACTTATTACTTATATTATTATCAATATAACATGCATTATTACCCATATTATGCAGTTATTATAGCTAGAACTATAATAAAAATACGTATTACTTTCATTATCATCAATATAACATGCATTATTACCCATATTATGCAGTTATTATCGCTAGAACTATACTAAATATACGTATTACTTTTATTATCATCAATATAACATGCATTATTACCCATATTATGCAGTTATTATCGATAGAACTGTAATAAATATACTTATTACTTATATTATTAGCAATATAACGTGCATTATTAGCCATATAGTGCAGTTATTATCGCTAGAACTGTAATAATTATACTTATTACTTATATTATTATCAATATAACGTGCACTATTACCCATTTTATGCAGTTATTATCGCTAGAACTATAATAAACATACGTATTACTTTTATTATCATCAATATATCATGCATTATTACCCATATTATGCAGTTATTATCGATAGAACTGTAATAAATATTCTTATTACTTTTATTATGATCAATATAACATGCATTATTACCCACATAATGCAGTTATTATCGCTAGAACTGTAATACGTATACTTATTACTCATATTATTAGCAATATAACATGCATTATTACCCATATTGTGCAGTTATTATCGCTAGAACTGTAATAATTATACTTATTACTTATATTATTATCACTATAACATGCATTATTACCCATTTTATGCAGTTATTATCGCTAGAACTATAATAAATATACGTATTACTTTTATTATCATCAATATAACATGCATTATTACCCATATTATGCAGTTATTATCGCTAGAACTATAATAATTATACTTATTATTCCCAATATTACCAATATAACATGCATTATTACCCATATAATGCAGTTATTATCGCTAGAGCTGTAATAATTATACTTATTACTTATATTATTATCAATATAACATGCATTATTACCCATATTATGCAGTTATTATAGCTAGAACTATAATAAATATACGTATTACTTTCATTATCATCAATATAACATGCATTATTACCCATATTATGCAGTTATTATCGATAGAACTGTAATAAACATACTTATTACTTTTATTATTATCAACATAACATGCACTATTACCCATTTTATGCAGTTATTATCGCTAGAACTATACTAAATATACGTATTACTTTTATTATCATCAATATAACATGCATTATTACCCATATTATGCAGTTATTATCGATAGAACTGTAATAAATATACTTATTACTTATATTATTAGCAATATAACGTGCATTATTAGCCATATAGTGCAGTTATTATCGATAGAACTGTTATAAATATTCTTATTACTTTTATTATGATCAATATAACATGCATTATTACCCACATAATGCAGTTATTATCGCTAGAACTGTAATACTTATACTTATTACTCATATTATTAGCAATATAACATGCATTATTACCCATATTGTGCAGTTATTATCGCTAGAACTGTAATAATTATACTTATTACTTATATTATTATCAATATAACATGCATTATTACCCATATAATGCAGTTATTATTGACAGAAGTATAATAAATATACTTATTACTTTTATTATTATCAATATAACAGGCACTCTTAGCCATATTTTACTAGTATTATCGCTAGAACTGTAATAATTATACTTATTACTCCCGATATTATCAGTATAACATCCACTATTACCCATATAATGCAGTTATTATCGCTAGAACTGTAATAATTATACTTATTACTTATATTATTATCAATATAACATGCATTATTGCTACGCAATGCTATGCAGTTATAATCGCTAGAACTGTAATAAATATACTTAGTACTTTTATTATCATCAATATAACATGCATTATTACCCATATTATGCAGTTATTATCGCTAGAACTATAATAATTATACTTATTATTCCCAATATTACCAATATAACATGCATTATTACCCATATAATGCAGTTATTATCGCTAGAGCTGTAATAATTATACTTATTACTTATATTATTATCAATATAACATGCATTATTACCCATATTATGCAGTTATTATAGCTAGAACTATAATAAATATACGTATTACTTTCATTATCATCAATATAACATGCATTATTACCCATATTATGCAGTTATTATCGATAGAACTGTAATAAACATACTTATTACTTTTATTATTATCAACATAACATGCACTATTACCCATTTTATGCAGTTATTATCGCTAGAACTATACTAAATATTCTTATTACTTTTATTATGATCAATATAACATGCATTATTACCCACATAATGCAGTTATTATCGCTAGAACTGTAATACTTATACTTATTACTCATATTATTAGCAATATAACATGCATTATTACCCATATTGTGCAGTTATTATCGCTAGAACTGTAATAATTATACTTATTACTTATATTATTATCAATATAACATGCATTATTACCCATATAATGCAGTTATTATTGACAGAAGTATAATAAATATACTTATTACTTTTATTATTATCAATATAACAGGCACTCTTAGCCATATTTTACTAGTATTATCGCTAGAACTGTAATAATTATACTTATTACTCCCGATATTATCAGTATAACATCCACTATTACCCATATAATGCAGTTATTATCGCTAGAACTGTAATAATTATACTTATTACTTATATTATTATCAATATAACATGCATTATTGCTACGCAATGCTATGCAGTTATAATCGCTAGAACTGTAATAAATATACTTAGTACTTTTATTATCATCAATATAACATGCATTATTACCCATATTATGAAGTTATTATCGATAGAACTATACTAAATATACGTATTACTTTTATTATCATCAATATAACATGCATTATTACCCATATTATGCAGTTATTATCGATAGAACTGTAATAAATATACTTATTACTTATATTATTAGCAATATAACGTGCATTATTAGCCATATTTCACTATTATTATCGCTAGAAATATAATAATTATACTTATTACTCTCGATATTATCAATATAACATGCATTATTACACATATAATGCAGTTATTATCGCTAGAACTGTAATAATTATACTTATTACTTATATTATTATCAATATAACATGCATTATTACCCATATTATGCAGTTATTATCGCTAGAACTGTAATAATTATACTTATTACTTATATTATTATCAATATAACATGCATTATTACCCATATTATGCAATTATTATAGCTAGAACTATAATAAATATACGTATTACTTTCATTATCATCAATATAACATGCATTATTACCCATATTATGCAGTTATTATCGATAGAACTGTAATAAATATACTTATTACTTTTATTATTATCAACATAACATGCACTATTACCCATTTTATGCAGTTATTATCGCTAGAACTATACTAAATATACGTATTACTTTTATTATCATCAATATAACATGCATTATTACCCATATTATGCAGTTATTATCGATAGAACTGTAATAAATATACTTATTACTTATATTATTAGCAATATAACGTGCATTATTAGCCATATAGTGCAGTTATTATCGCTAGAACTGTAATAATTATACTTATTACTTATATTATTATCAATATAACGTGCAGTATTACCCATTTTATGCAGTTATTATCGTTAGAACTATAATAAACATACGTATTACTTTTATTATCATCAATATATCATGCATTATTACCAATATTATGCAGTTATTATCGATAGAACTGTAATAAATATTCTTATTACTTTTATTATGATCAATATAACATGCATTATTACCCACATAATGCAGTTATTATCGCTAGAACTGTAATACGTATACTTATTACTCATATTATTAGCAATATAACATGCATTATTACCCATATTGTGCAGTTATTATCGCTAGAACTGTAATAATTATACTTATTACTTATATTATTATCACTATAACATGCATTATTACCCATTTTATGCAGTTATTATCGCTAGAACTATAATAAATATACGTATTACTTTTATTATCATCAATATAACATGCATTATTACCCATATTATGCAGTTATTATCGCTAGAACTATAATAATTATACTTATTATTCCCAATATTACCAATATAACATGCATTATTACCCATATAATGCAGTTATTATCGCTAGAGCTGTAATAATTATACTTATTACTTATATTATTATCAATATAACATGCATTATTACCCATATTATGCAGTTATTATAGCTAGAACTATAATAAAAATACGTATTACTTTCATTATCATCAATATAACATGCATTATTACCCATATTATGCAGTTATTATCGCTAGAACTATACTAAATATACGTATTACTTTTATTATCATCAATATAACATGCATTATTACCCATATTATGCAGTTATTATCGATAGAACTGTAATAAATATACTTATTACTTATATTATTAGCAATATAACGTGCATTATTAGCCATATAGTGCAGTTATTATCGCTAGAACTGTAATAATTATACTTATTACTTATATTATTATCAATATAACGTGCACTATTACCCATTTTATGCAGTTATTATCGCTAGAACTATAATAAACATACGTATTACTTTTATTATCATCAATATATCATGCATTATTACCCATATTATGCAGTTATTATCGATAGAACTGTAATAAATATTCTTATTACTTTTATTATGATCAATATAACATGCATTATTACCCACATAATGCAGTTATTATCGCTAGAACTGTAATACGTATACTTATTACTCATATTATTAGCAATATAACATGCATTATTACCCATATTGTGCAGTTATTATCGCTAGAACTGTAATAATTATACTTATTACTTATATTATTATCACTATAACATGCATTATTACCCATTTTATGCAGTTATTATCGCTAGAACTATAATAAATATACGTATTACTTTCATTATCATCAATATAACATGCATTATTACCCATATTATGCAGTTATTATCGATAGAACTGTAATAAACATACTTATTACTTTTATTATTATCAACATAACATGCACTATTACCCATTTTATGCAGTTATTATCGCTAGAACTATACTAAATATACGTATTACTTTTATTATCATCAATATAACATGCATTATTACCCATATTATGCAGTTATCATCGATAGAACTGTAATAAATATACTTATTACTTATATTATTAGCAATATAACGTGCATTATTAGCCATATAGTGCAGTTATTATCGATAGAACTGTTATAAATATTCTTATTACTTTTATTATGATCAATATAACATGCATTATTACCCACATAATGCAGTTATTATCGCTAGAACTGTAATACTTATACTTATTACTCATATTATTAGCAATATAACATGCATTATTACCCATATTGTGCAGTTATTATCGCTAGAACTGTAATAATTATACTTATTACTTATATTATTATCAATATAACATGCATTATTACCCATATAATGCAGTTATTATTGACAGAAGTATAATAAATATACTTATTACTTTTATTATTATCAATATAACAGGCACTCTTAGCCATATTTTACTAGTATTATCGCTAGAACTGTAATAATTATACTTATTACTCCCGATATTATCAGTATAACATCCACTATTACCCATATAATGCAGTTATTATCGCTAGAACTGTAATAATTATACTTATTACTTATATTATTATCAATATAACATGCATTATTGCTACGCAATGCTATGCAGTTATAATCGCTAGAACTGTAATAAATATACTTAGTACTTTTATTATCATCAATATAACATGCATTATTACCCATATTACGAAGTTATTATCGATAGAACTATACTAAATATACGTATTACTTTTATTATCATCAATATAACATGCATTATTACCCATATTATGCAGTTATTATCGATAGAACTGTAATAAATATACTTATTACTTTTATTATTATCAACATAACATGCACTATTACCCATATTATGCAGATATTATCGATAGAACTGTAATAAATATACTTATTACTTATATTATTAGCAATATAACGTGCATTATTAGCCATATTTCACTATTATTATCGCTAGAAATATAATAATTATACTTATTACTCTCGATATTATCAATATAACATGCATTATTACCCATATTGTGCAGTTATTATCGCTAGAACTGTAATAATTATACTTATTACTTATATTATTATCACTATAACATGCATTATTACCCATTTTATGCAGTTATTATCGCTAGAACTATACTAAATATACGTATTACTTTTATTATCATCAATATAACATGCATTATTACCCATATTATGCAGATATTATCGATAGAACTGTAATAAATATACTTATTACTTATATTATTAGCAATATAACGTGCATTATTAGCCATATTTCACTATTATTATCGCTAGAAATATAATAATTATACTTATTACTCTCGATATTATCAATATAACATGCATTATTACACATATAATGCAGTTATTATCGCTAGAACTGTAATAATTATACTTATTACTTATATTATTATCAATATAACATGCATTATTACCCATATTATGCAGTTATTATCGCTAGAACTGTAATAATTATACTTATTACTTATATTATTATCAATATAACATGCATTATTACCCATATTATGCAATTATTATAGCTAGAACTATAATAAATATACGTATTACTTTCATTATCATCAATATAACATGCATTATTACCCATATTATGCAGTTATTATCGATAGAACTGTAATAAATATACTTATTACTTTTATTATTATCAACATAACATGCACTATTACCCATTTTATGCAGTTATTATCGCTAGAACTATACTAAATATACGTATTACTTTTATTATCATCAATATAACATGCATTATTACCCATATTATGCAGTTATTATCGATAGAACTGTAATAAATATACTTATTACTTATATTATTAGCAATATATCGTGCATTATTAGCCATATAGTGCAGTTATTATCGCTAGAACTGTAATAATTATACTTATTACTTATATTATTATCAATATAACGTGCAGTATTACCCATTTTATGCAGTTATTATCGTTAGAACTATAATAAACATACGTATTACTTTTATTATCATCAATATATCATGCATTATTACCAATATTATGCAGTTATTATCGATAGAACTGTAATAAATATTCTTATTACTTTTATTATGATCAATATAACATGCATTATTACCCACATAATGCAGTTATTATCGCTAGAACTGTAATACGTATACTTATTACTCATATTATTAGCAATATAACATGCATTATTACCCATATTGTGCAGTTATTATCGCTAGAACTGTAATAATTATACTTATTACTTATATTATTATCACTATAACATGCATTATTACCCATTTTATGCAGTTATTATCGCTAGAACTATAATAAATATACGTATTACTTTTATTATCATCAATATAACATGCATTATTACCCATATTATGCAGTTATTATCGCTAGAACTATAATAATTATACTTATTATTCCCAATATTACCAATATAACATGCATTATTACCCATATAATGCAGTTATTATCGCTAGAGCTGTAATAATTATACTTATTACTTATATTATTATCAATATAACATGCATTATTACCCATATTATGCAGTTATTATAGCTAGAACTATAATAAATATACGTATTACTTTCATTATCATCAATATAACATGCATTATTACCCATATTATGCAGTTATTATCGATAGAACTGTAATAAATATTCTTATTACTTTGAATATGATCAATATAACACGCATTATCACCAACATAATGCAGTTATTATCGCTAGAACTGTAATACTTATACTTATTACTCATATTATTATCAATATAACATGCATTATTACCCATATTATGCAGTTATAATCGATAGAACTGTAATAAATATACTTATTACTTTTATTATTATGAATATAACATGCACTATTAGTCATATTTCACTATTATTATCGCTAGAAATATAATAATTATACTTATTACTCCCGATATTATGAATATAACATGCATTATTACACATATAATGCAGATATTATCGCTAGAAATGTAACAATTATACTTCTTACTTATATTAGTATCAATTTAACGTGCATTATTACCCATATTATGCAGTTATTATCGATAGAACTGTAATAAATATACTTATTCCTTATATTATTAGCAATATAACGTGCATTATTAGCCATATAATGCAGTTATAATCGCTAGAACTGTAATAATTATACTTATTATTCCCAATATTACCAATATAACATGCATTATTACCCATATAATGCAGTTATTATCGCTAGAGCTGTAATAATTATACTTATTACTTATATTATTATCAATATAACATGCATTATTACCCATATTATGCAGTTATTATAGCTAGAACTACAATAAATATACGTATTACTTTCATTATCATCAATATAACATGCATTATTACCCATATTATGCAGTTATTATCGATAGAACTGTAATAAACATACTTATTACTTTTATTATTATCAACATAACATGCACTATTACCCATTTTATGCAGTTATTATCGCTAGAACTATATTAAATATACGTATTACTTTTATTATCATCAATATAACATGCATTATTACCCATATTATGCAGTTATTATCGATAGAACTGTAATACTTATACTTATTACTCATATTATTAGCAATATAACATGCATTATTACCCATATTGTGCAGTTATTATCGCTAGAACTGTAATAATTATACTTATTACTTATATTATTATCAATATAACATGCATTATTACCCATATAATGCAGTTATTATTGACAGAAGTATAATAAATATACTTATTACTTTTATTATTATCAATATAACAGGCACTCTTAGCCATATTTTACTAGTATTATCGCTAGAACTGTAATAATTATACTTATTACTCCCGATATTATCAGTATAACATCCACTATTACCCATATAATGCAGTTATTACCGCTAGAACTGTAATAATTATACTTATTACTTATATTATTATCAATATAACATGCATTATTGCTACGCAATGCTATGCAGTTATAATCGCTAGAACTGTAATAAATATACTTAGTACTTTTATTATCATCAATATAACATGCATTATTACCCATATTATGAAGTTATTATCGATAGAACTATACTAAATATACGTATTACTTTTATTATCATCAATATAACATGCATTATTACCCATATTATGCAGTTATTATCGATAGAACTGTAATAAATATACTTATTACTTATATTATTAGCAATATAACGTGCATTATTAGCCATATTTCACTATTATTATCGCTAGAAATATAATAATTATACTTATTACTCTCGATATTATCAATATAACATGCATTATTACACATATAATGCAGTTATTATCGCTAGAACTGTAATAATTATACTTATTACTTATATTATTATCAATATAACATGCATTATTACCCATATTATGCAGTTATTATCGCTAGAACTGTAATAATTATACTTATTACTTATATTATTATCAATATAACATGCATTATTACCCATATTATGCAATTATTATAGCTAGAACTATAATAAATATACGTATTACTTTCATTATCATCAATATAACATGCATTATTACCCATATTATGCAGTTATTATCGATAGAACTGTAATAAATATACTTATTACTTATATTATTAGCAATATAACGTGCATTATTAGCCATATAGTGCAGTTATTATCGCTAGAACTGTAATAATTATACTTATTACATATATTATTATCAATATAACGTGCAGTATTACCCATTTTATGCAGTTATTATCGTTAGAACTATAATAAACATACGTATTACTTTTATTATCATCAATATATCATGCATTATTACCAATATTATGCAGTTATTATCGATAGAACTGTAATAAATATTCTTATTACTTTTATTATGATCAATATAACATGCATTATTACCCACATAATGCAGTTATTATCGCTAGAACTGTAATACGTATACTTATTACTCATATTATTAGCAATATAACATGCATTATTACCCATATTGTGCAGTTATTATCGCTAGAACTGTAATAATTATACTTATTACTTATATTATTATCACTATAACATGCATTATTACCCATTTTATGCAGTTATTATCGCTAGAACTATAATAAATATACGTATTACTTTTATTATCATCAATATAACATGCATTATTACCCATATTATGCAGTTATTATCGCTAGAACTATAATAATTATACTTATTATTCCCAATATTACCAATATAACATGCATTATTACCCATATAATGCAGTTATTATCGCTAGAGCTGTAATAATTATACTTATTACTTATATTATTATCAATATAACATGCATTATTACCCATATTATGCAGTTATTATAGCTAGAACTATAATAAATATACGTATTACTTTCATTATCATCAATATAACATGCATTATTACCCATATTATGCAGTTATTATCGATAGAACTGTAATAAACATACTTATTACTTTTATTATTATCAACATAACATGCACTATTACCCATTTTATGCAGTTATTATCGCTAGAACTATACTAAATATACGTATTACTTTTATTATCATCAATATAACATGCATTATTACCCATATTATGCAGTTATTATCGATAGAACTGTAATAAATATACTTATTACTTATATTATTAGCAATATAACGTGCATTATTAGCCATATAGTGCAGTTATTATCGATAGAACTGTAATAAATATTCTTATTACTTTTATTATGATCAATATAACATGCATTATTACCCACATAATGCAGTTATTATCGCTAGAACTGTAATACTTATACTTATTACTCATATTATTAGCAATATAACATGCATTATTACCCATATTGTGCAGTTATTATCGCTAGAACTGTAATAATTATACTTATTACTTATATTATTATCAATATAACATGCATTATTACCCATATAATGCAGTTATTATTGACAGAAGTATAATAAATATACTTATTACTTTTATTATTATCAATATAACAGGCACTCTTAGCCATATTTTACTAGTATTATCGCTAGAACTGTAATAATTATACTTATTACTCCCGCTATTATCAGTATAACATCCACTATTACCCATATAATGCAGTTATTATCGCTAGAACTGTAATAATTATACTTATTACTTATATTATTATCAATATAACATGCATTATTGCTACGCAATGCTATGCAGTTATAATCGCTAGAACTGTAATAAATATACTTAGTACTTTTATTATCATCAATATAACATGCATTATTACCCATATTATGAAGTTATTATCGATAGAACTATACTAAATATACGTATTACTTTTATTATCATCAATATAACATGCATTATTACCCATATTATGCAGTTATTATCGATAGAACTGTAATAAATATACTTATTACTTATATTATTAGCAATATAACGTGCATTATTAGCCATATTTCACTATTATTATCGCTAGAAATATAATAATTATACTTATTACTCTCGATATTATCAATATAACATGCATTATTACACATATAATGCAGTTATTATCGCTAGAACTGTAATAATTATACTTATTACTTATATTATTATCAATATAACATGCATTATTACCCATATTATGCAGTTATTATCGCTAGAACTGTAATAATTATACTTATTACTTATATTATTATCAATATAACATGCATTATTACCCATATTATGCAATTATTATAGCTAGAACTATAATAAATATACGTATTACTTTCATTATCATCAATATAACATGCATTATTACCCATATTATGCAGTTATTATCGATAGAACTGTAATAAATATACTTATTACTTTTATTATTATCAACATAACATGCACTATTACCCATTTTATGCAGTTATTATCGCTAGAACTATACTAAATATACGTATTACTTTTATTATCATCAATATAACATGCATTATTACCCATATTATGCAGTTATTATCGATAGAACTGTAATAAATATACTTATTACTTATATTATTAGCAATATAACGTGCATTATTAGCCATATAGTGCAGTTATTATCGCTAGAACTGTAATAATTATACTTATTACTTATATTATTATCAATATAACGTGCACTATTACCCATTTTATGCAGTTATTATCGCTAGAACTATAATAAACATACGTATTACTTTTATTATCATCAATATATCATGCATTATTACCCATATTATGCAGTTATTATCGATAGAACTGTAATAAATATTCTTATTACTTTTATTATGATCAATATAACATGCATTATTACCCACATAATGCAGTTATTATCGCTAGAACTGTAATACGTATACTTATTACTCATATTATTAGCAATATAACATGCATTATTACCCATATTGTGCAGTTATTATCGCTAGAACTGTAATAATTATACTTATTGCTTATATTATTATCACTATAACATGCATTATTACCCATATTATGCAGTTATTATCGCTAGAACTGTAATAATTATACTTATTACTTATATTATTAGCAATATAACGTGCATTATTAGCAATATAATGCAGTTATTATCGCTAGAACTGTAATAATTATACTTATTACTTATATTATTATCAATATAACATGCATTATTACCCATTTTATGCAGTTATTATCGCTAGAACTATAATAAATATACGTATTACTTTTATTATCATCAATATAACATGCATTATTACCCATATTATGCAGTTATTATCGCTAGAACTGTAATAATTATACTTATTACTTATATTATTATCAATATAACATGCATTATTACCCATATTATGCAGTTATTATCGCTAGAACTATACTAAATATACGTATTACTTTTATTAGCATCAATATAACATGCATTATTACCCATATTATGCAGTTATTATCGATAGAACTGTAATAAATATACTTATTCCTTATATTATTAGCAATATAACGTGCATTATTAGCCATATAATGCAGTTATTATGGCTAGAACTGTAATAATTATACTTATTACTTATATTATTATCAATATAGCATGCATTATTACCCATTTTATGCAGTTATTATCGCTAGAACTATAATAAATGTACGTATTACTTTTATTATCATCAATATAACATGCATTATTACCCATATTATGCAGTTATTATCGATAGAACTGTAATAAATATTCTTATTACTTTTAATATGATCAATATAACACGCATTATCACCAACATAATGCAGTTATTATCGCTAGAACTGTAATACTTATACTTATTACTCATATTATTATCAATATAACATGCATTATTACCCATATTATGCAGTTATAATCGATAGAACTGTAATAAATATACTTATTACTTTTATTATTATGAATATAACATGCACTATTAGTCATATTTCACTATTATTATCGCTAGAAATATAATAATTATACTTATTACTCCCGATATTATGAATATAACATGCATTATTACACATATAATGCAGAAATCATCGCTAGAAATGTAACAATTATACTTCTTACTTATATTATTATCAATATAACGTGCATTATTACCCATATTATGCGGTTATTATCGCTAGAACTGTAATAATTATACTTATTACTTATATTATTATCAATATAACATGCATTATTACCCATTTTATGCAGTTATTATCGCTAGAACTATACTAAATATACGTATTACTTTTATTATCATCAATATAACATGCATTATTACCCATATTATGCAGTTATTATCGCTAGAACTGTAATAATTATACTTATTACTTATATTATTAGCAATATAACGTGCATTATTAGCAATATAATGCAGTTATTATCGCTAGAACTGTAATAATTATACTTATTACTTATATTATTATCAATATAACATGCATTATTACCCATTTTATGCAGTTATTATCGCTAGAACTATAATAAATATACGTATTACTTTTATTATCATCAATATAACATGCATTATTACCCATATTATGCAGTTATTATCGCTAGAACTGTAATAATTATACTTATTACTTATATTATTATCAATATAACATGCATTATTACCCATTTTATGCAGTTATTATCGCTAGAACTATACTAAATATACGTATTACTTTTATTAGCATCAATATAACATGCATTATTACCCATATTATGCAGTTATTATCGATAGAACTGTATATAAATATACTTATTCCTTATATTATTAGCAATATAACGTGCATTATTAGCCATATAATGCAGTTATTATGGCTAGAACTGTAATAATTATACTTATTACTTATATTATTATCAATATAACATGCATTATTACCCATTTTATGCAGTTATTATCGCTAGAACTATAATAAATATACGTATTACTTTTATTATCATCAATATAACATGCATTATTACCCATATTATGCAGTTATTATCGATAGAACTGTAATAAACATACTTATTACTTTTATTATTATCAACATAACATGCACTATTACCCATTTTATGCAGTTATTATCGCTAGAACTATACTAAATATACGTATTACTTTTATTATCATCAATATAACATGCATTATTACCCATATTATGCAGTTATTATCGATAGAACTGTAATAAATATACTTATTACTTATATTATTAGCAATATAACGTGCATTATTAGCCATATAGTGCAGTTATTATCGATGGAACTGTAATAAATATTCTTATTACTTTTATTATGATCAATATAACATGCATTATTACCCACATAATGCAGTTATTATCGCTAGAACTGTAATACTTATACTTATTACTCATATTATTAGCAATATAACATGCATTATTACCCATATTGTGCAGTTATTATCGCTAGAACTGTAATAATTATACTTATTACTTATATTATTATCAATATAACATGCATTATTACCCATATAATGCAGTTATTATTGACAGAAGTATAATAAATATACTTATTACTTTTATTATTATCAATATAACAGGCACTCTTAGCCATATTTTACTAGTATTATCGCTAGAACTGTAATAATTATACTTATTACTCCCGCTATTATCAGTATAACATCCACTATTACCCATATAATGCAGTTATTATCGCTAGAACTGTAATAATTATACTTATTACTTATATTATTATCAATATAACATGCATTATTGCTACGCAATGCTATGCAGTTATAATCGCTAGAACTGTAATAAATATACTTAGTACTTTTATTATCATCAATATAACATGCATTATTACCCATATTATGAAGTTATTATCGATAGAACTATACTAAATATACGTATTACTTTTATTATCATCAATATAACATGCATTATTACCCATATTATGCAGTTATTATCGATAGAACTGTAATAAATATACTTATTACTTATATTATTAGCAATATAACGTGCATTATTAGCCATATTTCACTATTATTATCGCTAGAAATATAATAATTATACTTATTACTCTCGATATTATCAATATAACATGCATTATTACACATATAATGCAGTTATTATCGCTAGAACTGTAATAATTATACTTATTACTTATATTATTATCAATATAGCATGCATTATTACCCATTTTATGCAGTTATTATCGCTAGAACTATAATAAATGTACGTATTACTTTTATTATCATCAATATAACATGCATTATTACCCATATTATGCAGTTATTATCGATAGAACTGTAATAAATATTCTTATTACTTTTAATATGATCAATATAACACGCATTATCACCAACATAATGCAGTTATTATCGCTAGAACTGTAATACTTATACTTATTACTCATATTATTATCAATATAACATGCATTATTACCCATATTATGCAGTTATAATCGATAGAACTGTAATAAATATACTTATTACTTTTATTATTATGAATATAACATGCACTATTAGTCATATTTCACTATTATTATCGCTAGAAATATAATAATTATACTTATTACTCCCGATATTATGAATATAACATGCATTATTACACATATAATGCAGAAATCATCGCTAGAAATGTAACAATTATACTTCTTACTTATATTATTATCAATATAACGTGCATTATTACCCATATTATGCGGTTATTATCGCTAGAACTGTAATAATTATACTTATTACTTATATTATTATCAATATAACATGCATTATTACCCATTTTATGCAGTTATTATCGCTAGAACTATACTAAATATACGTATTACTTTTATTATCATCAATATAACATGCATTATTACCCATATTATGCAGTTATTATCGCTAGAACTGTAATAATTATACTTATTACTTATATTATTAGCAATATAACGTGCATTATTAGCAATATAATGCAGTTATTATCGCTAGAACTGTAATAATTATACTTATTACTTATATTATTATCAATATAACATGCATTATTACCCATTTTATGCAGTTATTATCGCTAGAACTATAATAAATATACGTATTACTTTTATTATCATCAATATAACATGCATTATTACCCATATTATGCAGTTATTATCGCTAGAACTGTAATAATTATACTTATTACTTATATTATTAGCAATATAACGTGCATTATTAGCAATATAATGCAGTTATTATCGCTAGAACTGTAATAAACATACTTATTACTTTTATTATTATCAACATAACATGCACTATTACCCATTTTATGCAGTTATTATCGCTAGAACTATACTAAATATACGTATTACTTTTATTATCATCAATATAACATGCATTATTACCCATATTATGCAGTTATTATCGATAGAACTGTAATAAATATACTTATTACTTATATTATTAGCAATATAACGTGCATTATTAGCCATATAGTGCAGTTATTATCGATAGAACTGTAATAAATATTCTTATTACTTTTATTATGATCAATATAACATGCATTATTACCCACATAATGCAGTTATTATCGCTAGAACTGTAATACTTATACTTATTACTCATATTATTAGCAATATAACATGCATTATTACCCATATTGTGCAGTTATTATCGCTAGAACTGTAATAATTATACTTATTACTTATATTATTATCAATATAACATGCATTATTACCCATATAATGCAGTTATTATTGACAGAAGTATAATAAATATACTTATTACTTTTATTATTATCAATATAACAGGCACTCTTAGCCATATTTTACTAGTATTATCGCTAGAACTGTAATAATTATACTTATTACTCCCGCTATTATCAGTATAACATCCACTATTACCCATATAATGCAGTTATTATCGCTAGAACTGTAATAATTATACTTATTACTTATATTATTATCAATATAACATGCATTATTGCTACGCAATGCTATGCAGTTATAATCGCTAGAACTGTAATAAATATACTTAGTACTTTTATTATCATCAATATAACATGCATTATTACCCATATTATGAAGTTATTATCGATAGAACTATACTAAATATACGTATTACTTTTATTATCATCAATATAACATGCATTATTACCCATATTATGCAGTTATTATCGATAGAACTGTAATAAATATACTTATTACTTATATTATTAGCAATATAACGTGCATTATTAGCCATATTTCACTATTATTATCGCTAGAAATATAATAATTATACTTATTACTCTCGATATTATCAATATAACATGCATTATTACACATATAATGCAGTTATTATCGCTAGAACTGTAATAATTATACTTATTACTTATATTATTATCAATATAACATGCATTATTACCCATATTATGCAGTTATTATCGCTAGAACTGTAATAATTATACTTATTACTTATATTATTATCAATATAACATGCATTATTACCCATATTATGCAATTATTATAGCTAGAACTATAATAAATATACGTATTACTTTCATTATCATCAATATAACATGCATTATTACCCATATTATGCAGTTATAATCGATAGAACTGTAATAAATATACTTATTACTTTTATTATTATGAATATAACATGCACTATTAGTCATATTTCACTATTATTATCGCTAGAAATATAATAATTATACTTATTACTCCCGATATTATGAATATAACATGCATTATTACACATATAATGCAGATATTATCGCTAGAAATGTAACAATTATACTTCTTACTTATATTAGTATCAATATAACGTGCATTATTACCCATATTATGCGGTTATTATCGCTAGAACTGTAATAATTATACTTATTACTTATATTATTATCAATATAACATGCATTATTACCCATTTTATGCAGTTATTATCGCTAGAACTATACTAAATATACGTATTACTTTTATTATCATCAATATAACATGCATTATTACCCATATTATGCAGTTATTATCGATAGAACTGTAATAAATATACTTATTACTTATATTATTAGCAATATAACGTGCATTATTAGCCATATAATGCAGTTATTATCGCTAGAACTGTAATAATTATACTTATTACTTATATTATTATCAATATAACATGCATTATTACCCATTTTATGCAGTTATTATCGGTATAACTATACTAAATATACGTATTACTTTTATTATCATCAATATAACATGCATTATTACCCATATTATGCAGTTATTATCGATAGAACTGTAATAAATATACTTATTACTTATATTATTAGCAATATAACATGCATTATTACCCATATTGTGCAGTTATTATCGCTAGAACTGTAATAAATATACTTATTACTTATATTAGTATCAATATAACGTGCATTATTACCCATATTATGCGGTTATTATCGCTAGAACTGTAATAATTATACTTATTACTTATATTATTATCAATATAACATGCATTATTACCCATTTTATGCAGTTATTATCGCTAGAACTATACTAAATATACGTATTACTTTTATTATCATCAATATAACATGCATTATTACCCATATTATGCAGTTATTATCGATAGAACTGTAATAAATATACTTATTACTTATATTATTAGCAATATAACGTGCATTATTAGCCATATAATGCAGTTATTATCGCTAGAACTGTAATAATTATACTTATTACTTATATTATTATCAATATAACATGCATTATTACCCATTTTATGCAGTTATTATCGGTATAACTATACTAAATATACGTATTACTTTTATTATCATCAATATAACATGCATTATTACCCATATTATGCAGTTATTATCGATAGAACTGTAATAAATATACTTATTACTTATATTATTAGCAATATAACATGCATTATTACCCATATTGTGCAGTTATTATCGCTAGAACTGTAATAATTATACTTATTACTTATATTATTATCAATATAACATGCATTATTACCCATATAATGCAGTTATTATCGACAGAAGTATAATAAATATACTTATTACTTTTATTATTATCAATATAACAGGCACTCTTAGCCATATTTTACTAGTATTATCGCTAGGACTGTAATAATTATACTTATTACTCCCGATATTATCAATATAACATCCATTATTACCCATATAATGCAGTTATTATCGCTAGAACTGTAATAATTATACTTATTACTCCCGATATTATTAATATAACATGCATTATTACCCATATAATGCAGTTATTATCGCTAGAACTGTAATGATTATACTTATTACTTATATTGTTAGCAATATAACGTGCATTATTAGCCATATAATGCAGTTATTATCGCTAGAACTGTAATAATTATACTTATTACTTATATTATTATCAATATAACATGCATTATTACCCATTTTATGCAGTTATTATCGCTAGAACTATAATAAATATACGTATTACTTTTATTATCATCAATATAACATGCATTATTACCTATATTATGCAGTTATTATCGCTAGAACTATAATAATTATACTTATTATTCCCAATGTTACCAATATAACATGCATAATTACCCATATAATGCAGTTATTATCGCTAGAGCTGTAATAATTATACTTATTACTTATATTATTATCAATATAACATGCATTATTACCCATATTATGCAGTTATTATAGCTAGAACTATAATAAATATACGTATTACTTTCATTATCATCAATATAACATGCATTCTTACCCATATTATGCAGTTATTATCGATAGAACTGTAATAAACATACTTATTACTTTTATTATTATCAACATAACATGCACTATTACCCATTTTATGCAGTTATTATCGCTAGAACTATACTAAATATACGTATTACTTTTATTATCATCAATATAACATGCATTATTACCCATATTATGCAGTTATTATCGATAGAACTGTAATAAATATACTTATTACTTATATTATTAGCAATATAACGTGCATTATTAGCCATATAGTGCAGTTATTATCGATAGAACTGTAATAAATATTCTTATTACTTTTATTATGATCAATATAACATGCATTATTACCCACATAATGCAGTTATTATCGCTAGAACTGTAATACTTATACTTATTACTCATATTATTAGCAATATAACATGCATTATTACCCATATTATGCAGTTATTTTCGCTAGAACTGTAATAATTATACTTATTACTTATATTATTATCAATATAACATGCATTATTACCCATATAATGCAGTTATTATTGACAGAAGTATAATAAATATACTTATTGCTTTTATTATTATCAATATAACAGGCACTCTTAGCCATATTTTACTAGTATTATCGCTAGAACTGTAATAATTATACTTATTACTCCCGATATTATCAGTATAACATCCACTATTACCCATATAATGCAGTTATTATCGCTAGAACTGTAATAATTATACTCATTACTCCCGATATTATCAATATAACATGCATTATTACCCACATAATGCAGTTATTATCGCTAGAACTGTAATAATTATACTTATTACTTATATTATTATCAATATAACATGCATTATTACCCATATTATGCAGTTATTATAGCTAGAACTATAATAAATATACGTATTACTTTTATTATCATCAATATAACATGCATTATTTCCCATATTATGCAGTTATTATCGATAGAACTGTAATAAATATACTTATTACTTTTATTGTTATCAATATAACATGCACTATTAGTCATATTTTCCTATTATTATCGCTAGAACTATAATAATTATACTTATTATTCCCAATATTACCAATATAACATGCATTATTACCCATATAATGCAGTTATTATCGCCAGAGCTGTAATAATTATACTTATTACTTATATTATTATCAATATAACGTGCATTATTACCCATATACTGCAGTTATTATCGACAGAAGTATAATAAATATACATCTTACTTTTATTATTATCAATATAACTGGCACTCTTAGCCATATTTTAGTAGTATTATCGCTAGAACTGTAATAATTATACTTATTACTTCCGATATTATCAATATAACATCCATTACTACCCATATAATGCAGTTATTATCGTTAGAACTGTAATAATTATACTTATTACTCCCGATATTATCAATATAACATGCATTATTACCCACATAATGCAGTTATTATCGCTAGAACTGTAATAAATATACTTATTACTTATATTATTAGCAATATAACGTGCATTATTAGCCATATAGTGCAGTTATTATCGCTAGAACTGCAATAATTATACTTATTACTTATATTATTATCAATATAACGTGCATTATTACCCATTTTATGCAGTTATTATCGCTAGAGCTATAATAAACATACGTATTACTTTTATTATCATCAATATAACATGCATTATTACCCATATTATGCAGTTATTATCGATAGAACTGTAATAAATATTCTTATTACTTTTATTATGATCAATATAACATGCATTATTACCCACATAATGCAGTTATTATCGCTAGAACTGTAATACTTATACTTATTACTCATATTATTAGCAATATAACATGCATTATTACCCATATTGTGCAGTTATTATCGCTAGAACTGTAATAATTATACTTATTACTTATATTATTATCAATATAACATGCATTATTACCCATATAATGCAGTTATTATTGACAGAAGTATAATAAATATGCTTATTACTTTTATTATTATCAATATAACAGGCACTCTTAGCCATATTTTACTAGTATTATCGCTAGAACTGTAATAATTATACTTATTACTCCCGATATTATCAGTATAACATCCACTATTACCCATATAATGCAGTTATTATCGCTAGAACTGTAATAATTATACTTATTACTTATATTATTATCAATATAACATGCATTATTGCTACGCAATGCTATGCAGTTATAATCGCTAGAACTGTAATAAATATACTTAGTACTTTTATTATCATCAATATAACATGCATTATTACCCATATTATGAAGTTATTAGCGATAGAACTATACTAAATATACGTATTACTTTTATTATCATCAATATAACATGCATTATTACCCATATTATGCAGTTATTATCGATAGAACTGTAATAAATATACTTATTACTTATATTATTAGCAATATAACGTGCATTATTAGCCATATTTCACTATTATTATCGCTAGAAATATAATAATTATACTTATTACTCTCGATATTTTCAATATAACATGCATTATTACCCATATAATGCAGTTATTATCGCTAGAACTGTAATAATTATACTTATTACTTATATTATTATCAATATAACATGCATTATTGCTACGCAATGCTATGCAGTTATAATCGCTAGAACTGTAATAAATATACTTAGTACTTTTATTATCATCAATATAACATCCATTACTACCCATATAATGCAGTTATTATCGTTAGAACTGTAATAATTATACTTATTACTCCCGATATTATCAATATAACATGCATTATTACCCACATAATGCAGTTATTATCGCTAGAACTGTAATAATTATACTTATTACTTATATTATTATCAATATAACATGCATTATTACCCATATTATGCAGTTATTATAGCTAGAACTATAATAAATATACGTATTACTTTTATTATCATCAATATAACATGCATTATTTCCCATATTATGCAGTTATTATCGATAGAACTGTAATAAATATACTTATTACTTTTATTGTTATCAATATAACATGCACTATTAGTCATATTTTCCTATTATTATCGCTAGAACTATAATAATTATACTTATTATTCCCAATATTACCAATATAACATGCATTATTACCCATATAATGCAGTTATTATCGCTAGAGCTGTAATAATTATACTTATTACTTATATTATTATCAATATAACATGCATTATTACCCATATTATGCAGTTATTATAGCTAGAACTATAATAAATATACGTATTACTTTCATTATCATCAATATAACATGCATTATTACCCATATTATGCAGTTATTATCGATAGAACTGTAATAAACATACTTATTACTTTTATTATTATCAACATAACATGCACTATTACCCATTTTATGCAGTTATTATCGCTAGAACTATACTAAATATACGTATTACTTTTATTATCATCAATATAACATGCATTATTACCCATATTATGCAGTTATTATCGATAGAACTGTAACAAATATACTTATTACTTATATTATTAGCAATATAACGTGCAATATTAGCCATATAGTGCAGTTATTATCGCTAGAACTGTAATAATTATACTTATTACTTATATTATTATCAATATAACGTGCATTATTACCCATTTTATGTAGTTATTATCGCTAGAGCTATAATAAACGTACGTATTACTTTTATTATCATCAATATAACATGCATTATTACCCATATTATGCAGTTATTATCGATAGAACTGTAATAAATATTCTTATTACTTTTATTATGATCAATATAACATGCATTATTACCCACATAATGCAGTTATTATCGCTAGAACTGTAATACTTATACTTATTACTCATATTATTAGCAATATAACATGCATTATTACCCATATTGTGCAGTTATTATCGCTAGAACTGTAATAATTATACTTATTACTTATATTATTATCACTATAACATGCATTATTACCCATATTATGCAGTTATTATCGCTAGAACTGTAATAATTATACTTATTACTTATATTATTATCAATATAACATGCATTATTACCCATATAATGCAGTTATTATTGACAGAAGTATAATAAATATACTTATTACTTTTATTATTATCAATATAACAGGCACTCTTAGCCATATTTTACTAGTATTATCGCTAGAACTGTAATAATTATACTTATTACTCCCGGTATTATGAGTATAACATCCACTATTACCCATATAATGCAGTTATTATCGCTAGAACTGTAATAATTATACTTATTACTTATATTATTATCAATATAACATGCATTATTACCCATATTATGCAGTTATTATAGCTAGAACTATAATAAATATACGTATTACTTTTATTATCATCAATATAACATGCATTATTTCCCATATTATGCAGTTATTATCGATAGAACTGTAATAAATATACTTATTACTTTTATTGTTATCAATATAACATGCACTATTAGTCATATTTTCCTATTATTATCGCTAGAACTATAATAATTATACTTATTATTCCCAATATTACCAATATAACATGCATTATTACCCATATAATGCAGTTATTATCGCTAGAGCTGTAATAATTATACTTATTACTTATATTATTATCAATATAACATGCATTATTACCCATATTATGCAGTTATTATAGCTAGAACTATACTAAATATACGTATTACTTTTATTATCATCAATATAACATGCATTATTACCCATATTATGCAGTTATTATCGATAGAACTGTAACAAATATACTTATTACTTATATTATTAGCAATATAACGTGCAATATTAGCCATATAGTGCAGTTATTATCGCTAGAACTGTAATAATTATACTTATTACTTATATTATTATCAATATAACGTGCATTATTACCCATTTTATGTAGTTATTATCGCTAGAGCTATAATAAACATACGTATTACTTTTATTATCATCAATATAACATGCATTATTACCCATATTATGCAGTTATTATCGATAGAACTGTAATAAATATTCTTATTACTTTTATTATGATCAATATAACATGCATTATTACCCACATAATGCAGTTATTATCGCTAGAACTGTAATACTTATACTTATTACTCATATTATTAGCAATATAACATGCATTATTACCCATATTGTGCAGTTATTATCGCTAGAACTGTAATAATTATACTTATTACTTATATTATTATCACTATAACATGCATTATTACCCATATTATGCAGTTATTATCGCTAGAACTGTAATAATTATACTTATTACTTATATTATTATCAATATAACATGCATTATTACCCATATAATGCAGTTATTATTGACAGAAGTATAATAAATATACTTATTACTTTTATTATTATCAATATAACAGGCACTCTTAGCCATATTTTACTAGTATTATCGCTAGAACTGTAATAATTATACTTATTACTCCCGATATTATGAGTATAACATCCACTATTACCCATATAATGCAGTTATTATCGCTAGAACTGTAATAATTATACTTATTACTTATATTATTATCAATATAACATGCATTATTACCCATATTATGCAGTTATTATAGCTAGAACTATAATAAATATACGTATTACTTTTATTATCATCAATATAACATGCATTATTTCCCATATTATGCAGTTATTATCGATAGAACTGTAATAAATATACTTATTACTTTTATTGTTATCAATATAACATGCACTATTAGTCATATTTTCCTATTATTATCGCTAGAACTATAATAATTATACTTATTATTCCCAATATTACCAATATAACATGCATTATTACCCATATAATGCAGTTATTATCGCTAGAGCTGTAATAATTATACTTATTACTTATATTATTATCAATATAACATGCATTATTACCCATATTATGCAGTTATTATAGCTAGAACTATAATAAATATACGTATTACTTTCATTATCATCAATATAACATGCATTATTACCCATATTATGCAGTTATTATCGATAGACCTGTAATAAACATACTTATTACTTTTATTATTATCAACATAACATGCACTATTACCCATTTTATGCAGTTATTATCGCTAGAACTATACTAAATATACGTATTACTTTTATTATCATCAATATAACATGCATTATTACCCATATTATGCAGTTATTATCGATAGAACTGTAATAAATATACTTATTACTTATATTATTAGCAATATAACGTGCAATATTAGCCATATAGTGCAGTTATTATCGCTAGAACTGTAATAATTATACTTATTACTTATATTATTATCAATATAACGTGCATTATTACCCATTTTATGTAGTTATTATCGCTAGAGCTATAATAAACATACGTATTACTTTTATTATCATCAATATAACATGCATTATTACCCATATTATGCAGTTATTATCGATAGAACTGTAATAAATATTCTTATTACTTTTATTATGATCAATATAACATGCATTATTACCCACATAATGCAGTTATTATCGCTAGAACTGTAATACTTATACTTATTACTCATATTATTAGCAATATAACATGCATTATTACCCATATTGTGCAGTTATTATCGCTAGAACTGTAATAATTATACTTATTACTTATATTATTATCACTATAACATGCATTATTACCCATATTATGCAGTTATTATCGCTAGAACTGTAATAATTATACTTATTACTTATATTATTATCAATATAACATGCATTATTACCCATATAATGCAGTTATTATTGACAGAAGTATAATAAATATACTTATTACTTTTATTATTATCAATATAACAGGCACTCTTAGCCATATTTTACTAGTATTATCGCTAGAACTGTAATAATTATACTTATTACTCCCGATATTATGAGTATAACATCCACTATTACCCATATAATGCAGTTATTATCGCTAGAACTGTAATAATTATACTCATTACTCCCGATATTATCAATATAACATCCATTATTACCCATATAATGCAGTTATTATCGCTAGAACTGTAATAATTATACTTATTACTTATATTATTAGCAATATAACGTGCATTATTACCCATATACTGCAGTTATTATCGACAGAAGTATAATAAATATACTTCTTACTTTTATTATTATCAATATAACTGGCACTCTTAGCCATATTTTAGTAGTATTATCGCTAGAACTGTAATAATTATACTTATTACTTCCGATATTATCAATATAACATCCATTACTACCCATATAATGCAGTTATTATCGTTAGAACTGTAATAATTATACTTATTACTCCCGATATTATCAATATAACATGCATTATTACCCACATAATGCAGTTATTATCGCTAGAACTGTAATAATTATACTTATTACTTATATTATTATCAATATAACATGCATTATTACCCATATTATGCAGTTATTATAGCTAGAACTATAATAAATATACGTATTACTTTCATTATCATCAATATAACATGCATTATTACCCATATTATGCAGTTATTATCGATAGAACTGTAATAAACATACTTATTACTTTTATTATTATCAACATAACATGCACTATTACCCATTTTATGCAGTTATTATCGCTAGAACTATACTAAATATACGTATTACTTTTATTATCATCAATATAACATGCATTATTACCCATATAATGCAGTTATTATCGCTAGAACTGTAATAATTATACTTATTACTTATATTATTATCAATATAACGTGCATTATTACCCATATTATGGAGTTTTAAAGCTAAAACTGTAATAATTATAATTATTACTTATATTATTATCAATATAACATGCATTATTACCCATATAATGCAGTTATTATCGACAGAAGTATAATAAATATACTTATTACTTTTATTATTATCAATATAACAGGCACTCTTAGCCATATTGTACTAGTATTATCGCTAGAACTGTAATAATTATACTTATTATTCCCAATATTACCAATATAACATGCATTATTACCCATATAATGCAGTTATTATCGCTAGAGCTGTAATAATTATACTTATTACTTATATTATTATCAATATAACATGCATTATTGCTATGCAATGCTATGCAGTTATAATCGCTAGAACTGTAATAAATATACTTAGTACTTTTATTATCATCAATATAACATGCATTATTACCCATATTATGAAGTTATTATCGATAGAACTATAATAAATATACTTATTACTTTTATTATTATCAATATAACATGCATTATTACCCATATTATGCAGTTATTATAGCTAGAACTATAATAAATATACGTATTACTTTCATTATCATCAATATAACATGCATTATTACCCATATTATGCAGTTATTATCGATAGTACTGTAATAAACATACTTATTACTTTTATTATTATCAACATAACATGCACTATTACCCATTTTATGCAGTTATTATCGCTAGAACTATACTAAATTTACGTATTACTTTTATTATCATCAATATAACATGCATTATTACCCATAGTATGCAGTTATTATCGATAGAACTGTAATAAATATACTTATTACTTATATTATTAGCAATATAACGTGCAATATTAGCCATATAGTGCAGTTATTATCGCTACAACTGTAATAATTATACTTATTACTTATATTATTATCAATATAACGTGCATTATTACCCATTTTATGTAGTTATTATCGCTAGAGCTATAATAAACATACGTATTACTTTTATTATCATCAATATAACATGCATTATTACCCATATTATGCAGTTATTATCGATAGAACTGTAATAAATATTCTTATTACTTTTATTATGATCAATATAACATGCATTATTACCCACATAATGCAGTTATTATCGCTAGAACTGTAATACTTATACTTATTACTCATATTATTAGCAATATAACATGCATTATTACCCATATTGTGCAGTTATTATCGCTAGAACTGTAATAATTATACTTATTACTTATATTATTATCACTATAACATGCATTATTACCCATATTATGCAGTTATTATCGCTAGAACTGTAATAATTATACTTATTACTTATATTATTATCAATATAACATGCATTATTACCCATATAATGCAGTTATTATTGACAGAAGTATAATAAATATACTTATTACTTTTATTATTATCAATATAACAGGCACTCTTAGCCATATTTTACTAGTATTATCGCTAGAACTGTAATAATTATACTTATTACTCCCGATATTATGAGTATAACATCCACTATTACCCATATAATGCAGTTATTATCGCTAGAACTGTAATAATTATACTCATTACTCCCGATATTATCAATATAACATCCATTATTACCCATATAATGCAGTTATTATCGCTAGAACTGTAATAATTATACTTATTACTTGTTTTATTAGCACTATAACGTGCATTGTTACCCATATTATGCAGTTATTATCGCTAGAACTGTAATAATTATACTTATTACTTATATTATTATCAATATAACATGCATTATTACCCATTTTATGCAGTTATTATCGCTAGAACTATACTAAATATACGTATTACTTTTATTATCATCAATATAACACGCATTATTACCCATATTATGCAGTTATTATCGATAGAACTGTAATAAATATACTTATTACTTATATTATTAGCAATATAACGTGCATTATTAGCCATATAATGCAGTTATTATCGCTAGAACTGTAATAATTATACTTATTACTTATATTATTATCAATATAACATGCATTATTACCCATATAATGCAGTTATTATCGACAGAAGTATAATAAATATACTTATTACTTTTATTATTATCAATATAACAGGCACTCTTAGCCATATTTTACTAGTATTATCGCTAGAACTATAATAATTATACTTATTACTCACGATATTATCAATATAACATGCATTATTACCCATATAATGCAGTTATTACCGCTAGAACTGTAATAATTATACTTATTACACCCGATATTATCAATATAACATGCATTATTACCCATATAATGCAGTTATTATTTCTAGAACTGTAATAATTATACTTATTACTTATATTATTATCAATATAACATGCATTATTACCCATATAATGCAGTTATTATCGACAGAAGTATAATAAATATACTAATTACTTTTATTATTATCAATATAACATGCACTATTAGCCATATTTTACTATTATTATCGCTAGAACTATAATAATTATACTTATTACTCACGATATTATCAATATAACATGCATTATTACCCATATAATGCAGTTATTATCGCTAGAACTGTAATAATTATACTTATGACTTATATTATTAGCACTATAACGTGCATTGTTACCCATATTATGCAGTTATTATCGCTAGATCTGTAATAATTATACTTATTACTTATATTATTATCAATATAACATGCATTATTACCCATTTTATGCAGTTATTATCGCTAGAACTATACTAAATATACGTATTACTTTTATTATCATCAATATAACACGCATTATTACCCATATTATGCAGTTATTATCGATAGAACTGTAATAAATATACTTATTACTTATATTATTAGCAATATAACGTGCATTATTAGCCATATAATGCAGTTATTATCGCTAGAACTGTAATAATTATACTTATTACTTATATTATTATCAATATAACATGCATTATTACCCACATAATGCAGTTATTATCGCTAGAACTGTAATAATTATACTTATTACTTATATTATTATCAATATAACATGCATTATTACCCATATAATGCAGTTATTATTTCCAGAACTGTAATAATTATACTTATTACTTATATTATTATCAATATAATATGCATTATTACCCATATAATGCAGTTATTATCGACAGAAGTATAATAAATATACTTATTACTTTTATTATTTTCAATATAACAGGCACTCTTAGTCATATTTTACTAGTATTATCGCTAGAACTGTAATAATTATACTTATAACTCCCGATATTATCAATATAATATGCATTATTACGCGTATAATGCAGTTATTATAGCTAGAACTGTAATAAATATACTTATTACTTTTATTATTATCAATATAACATGCACTATTAGCCATATTTTACTATTATTATCGCTAGAACTGTAATAATTATACTTATTACACCCGATATTATCAATATAACATGCACTATTACCCATATAATGCAGTTATTATTTCTAGAACTGTAATAATTATACTTATTACTTATATTATTATCAATATAACATGCATTATTACCCATATAATGCAGTTATTATCGACAGAAGTATAATAAATATACTAATTACTTTTATTATTATCAATATAACATGCACTATTAGCCATATTTTACTATTATTATCGCTAGAACTATAATAATTATACTTATTACTCACGATATTATCAATATAACATGCATTATTACCCATATAATGCAGTTATTATCGCTAGAACTGTAATAATTATACTTATTACTTATATTATTAGCACTATAACGTGCATTGTTACCCATATTATGCAGTTATTATCGCTAGAACTGTAATAATTATACTTATTACTTATATTATTATCAATATAACATGCATTATTACCCATTTTATGCAGTTATTATCGCTAGAACTATACTAAATATACGTATTACTTTTATTATCATCAATATAACACGCATTATTACCCATATTATGCAGTTATTATCGATAGAACTGTAATAAATATACTTATTACTTATATTATTAGCAATATAACGTGCATTATTAGCCATATAATGCAGTTATTATCGCTAGAACTGTAATAATTATACTTATTACTTATATTATTATCAATATAACATGCATTATTACCCACATAATGCAGTTATTATCGCTAGAACTGTAATAATTATACTTATTACTTATATTATTATCAATATAACATGCATTATTACCCATATAATGCAGTTATTATTTCCAGAACTGTAATAATTATACTTATTACTTATGTTATTATCAATATAATATGCATTATTACCCACATAATGCAGTTATTATCGACAGAAGTATAATAAATATACTTATTACTTTTATTATTTTCAATATAACAGGCACTCTTAGTCATATTTTACTAGTATTATCGCTAGAACTGTAATAATTATACTTATAACTTTCGATATTATCAATATAATATGCATTATTACGCGTATAATGCAGTTATTATAGCTAGAACTGTAATAAATATACTTATTACTTTTATTATTATCAATATAACATGCACTATTAGCCATATTTTACTATTATTATCGCTAGAACTATAATAATTATACTTATTACTCACGATATTATCAATATAACATGCATTATTACCCATATAATGCAGTTATTATCGCTAGAACTGTAATAATTATACTTATTACTTATATTATTATCAATATAACATGCATTATCACCCATATAATGCAGTTATTATCGACAGAAGTATAATAAATATACTTATTACTTTTATTATTATCAATATAACATGCATTATTACCCATATAATGCAGTTATTACCGCTAGAACTGTAATAATTATACTTACTACACCCGATATTATCAATATAACATGCATTATTACCCATATAATGCAGTTATTATTTCTAGAACTGTAATAATTATACTTATTACTTATATTATTATTAATATAACATGCATTATTACCCATATAATGCAGTTATTATCGACAGAAGTATAATAAATATACTAATTACTTTTATTATTATCAATATACCATGCACTATTAGCCATATTTTACTATTATTATCGCTAGAACTATAATAATTATACTTATTACTTACGATATTATCAATATAACATGCATTATTACCCATATAATGCAGTTATTATCGCTAGAACTGTAATAATTATACTTATTACTTGTTTTATTAGCACTATAACGTGCATTGTTACCCATATTATGCAGTTATTATCGCTAGAACTGTAATAATTATACTTATTACTTATATTATTATCAATATAACATGCATTATTACCCATTTTATGCAGTTATTATCGCTAGAACTATACTAAATATACGTATTACTTTTATTATCATCAATATAACACGCATTATTACCCATATTATGCAGTTATTATCGATAGAACTGTAATAAATATACTTATTACTTATATTATTAGCAATATAACGTGCATTATTAGCCATATAATGCAGTTATTATCGCTAGAACTGTAATAATTATACTTATTACTTATATTATTATCAATATAACATGCATTATTACCCACATAATGCAGTTATTATCGCTAGAACTGTAATAAATATACTTATTACTTTTATTATTATCAATATAACATGCACTATTAGCCATATTTTACTATTATTATCGCTAGAACTATAATAATTATACTTATTACTCACGATATTATCAATATAACATGCATTATTACCCATATAATGCAGTTATTATCGCTAGAACTGTAATAATTATACTTATTATTTATATTGTTATTAATATAACATGCATTATTACACATATAATGCAGTTATTATTTCTAGAACTGTAATAATTATACTTATTACTTATATTATTATCAATATAACATGCATTATTACCCATATAATGCAGTTATTATCGACAGAAGTATAATAAATATACTTATTACTTTTATTATTATCAATATAACAGGCACTCTTAGCCATATTTTACTAGTATTATCGCTAGAACTGTGATAATTATATTTATTACTCCCGATATTATCAATATAATATGCATTATTACGCATATAATGCAGTTATTATAGCTAGAACTGTAATAAATATACTTATTACTTTTATTATTATCAATATAACATCCACTATTAGCCATATTTTACTATTATTATCGCTAGAACTATAATAATTATACTTATTACTCCCGATATTATCAATATAACATGCATTATTACCCATATAATGCAGCTATTATCGCTAGAACTGTAATAATTATACTTATTACTTATATTATTAGCACTATAACGTGCATTATTACCCATATAAAGCAGTTATTATCGCTAGAACATTAATAATTATACTTATTACTTATATTATAATCAATATAACATGCATTATTACCCATTTTATGCAGTTATTATAGCTAGAACTGTAATAAATATACTTATTACTTTTATTATTATCAATATAACATGCACTATTAGCCATATTTTACTATTATTATCGCTAGAACTATAATAATTATACTTATTACTCACGATATTATCAATATAACATGCATTATTACCCATATAATGCAGTTATTATCGCTAGAACTGTAATAATTATACTTATTATTTATATTGTTATTAATATAACATGCATTATTACACATATAATGCAGTTATTATTTCTAGAACTGTAATAATTATACTTATTACTTATATTATTATCAATATAACATGCATTATTACCCATATAATGCAGTTATTATCGACAGAAGTATAATAAATATACTTATTACTTTTATTATTATCAATATAACAGGCACTCTTAGCCATATTTTACTAGTATTATCGCTAGAACTGTAATAATTATATTTATTACTCCCGATATTATCAATATAATATGCATTATTACGCATATAATGCAGTTATTATAGCTAGAACTGTAATAAATATACTTATTACTTTTATTATTATCAATATAACATCCACTATTAGCCATATTTTACTATTATTATCGCTAGAACTATAATAATTATACTTATTACTCCCGATATTATCAATATAACATGCATTATTACCCATATAATGCAGCTATTATCGCTAGAACTGTAATAATTATACTTATTACTTATATTATTAGCAATATAACGTGCATTATTACCCATATAAAGCAGTTATTATCGCTAGAACATTAATAATTATACTTATTACTTATATTATAATCAATATAACATGCATTATTACCCATTTTATGCAGTTATTATCGCTAGAACTATAATAAATATACGTATTACTTTTATTATCATCAATATAACATGCATTATTACCCATATTATGCAGTTATTATCGATAGAACTGTAATAAATATACTTATTACATTTATTATTATCAATATAACATGCACTATTAGCAATATTTTACTATTATTATCGCTAGAACTATAATAATTATACTTATTACGCCCGATATTATCAATATAATATGCATTATTACGCATATAATGCAGTTATTATAGCTAGAACTGTAATAAATATACTTATTACTTTTATTATTATCAATATAACAGGCACTCTTAGCCATATTTTACTAGTATTATCGCTAGAACTGTAATAATTATACTTATTACTTATATTATTATCAATATAACATGCATTATTACCCATATAATGCAGTTATTATCGACAGAAGTATAATAAATGTACTTATTACTTTTATTATTATCAGTATAACATGCACTATTAGCCATATTTTACTCTTATTATTGCTAGAACTATAATAATTATACTTATTATTCCCAATATTACCAATATAACATGCATTATTGCCCATATAATGCAGTTATTATCGCTAGAGCTGTAATAATTATACTTATTACTTATATTATTATCAATATAACATGCATTATTACGCATATTATGCAGTTATTATCGCTAGAACTGTAATAAATATACGTATTACTTTTATTATCATTAATATAACATGCATTATTATCCATATTATGCAGTTATAATCGATAGAACTGTAATAAATATACTTATTACTTTTATTATTATCAATATGACATGCATTATTACCCATTTTATGCAGTTATTATCGCTAGAACTATAATAAATATACGTATTACTTTTATTATCATCAATATAATATGCATTATTACCCATATTATGCAGTTATTATCGATAGAACTGTAATAAATATACTTATTACATTTATTATTATCAATATAACATGCACTATTAGCCATATTTTACTATTATTATCGCTAGAACTATAATAATTATACTTATTACTCCTGATATTATCAATATAATATGCATTATTACGCATATAATGCAGTTATTATCGATAGATCAGTAATAATTATACTTATTACTTATATTATTATCAATATAACATGCATTATTACCCATTTTATGCAGTTATTATCGCGAGAACTATAATAAATATACGTATTACTTTTATTATCATCAATATAACATGCATTATTACCCATATTATGCAGTTATTATCGATAGATCTGTAATAAATATACTTATTACATTTATTATTATCAATATAACATGCACTATTAGCCATATTTTACTATTATTATCGCTAGAACTATAATAATTATACTTATTACTCCTGATGTTATCAATATAATAGGCATTATAACGCATATAATGCAGTTATTATAGCTAGAACTGTAATAAATATACCTATTACTTTTATTATTATCAATATAACATGCACTACTAGCCATATTTTACTATTATTATCGCTAGAACTATAATAATTATACTTATTACTCCTGATGTTATCAATATAATATGCATTATTACGCATATTATGCAGTTATTATCGCTAGAACTGTAATAAATGTACGTATTACTTTTATTATCATCAATATAACATGCATTATTACCCATATTATGCAGTTATAATCGATAGAACTGTAATAAATATACTTATTACTTTTATTATTATCAATATAACATGCACTATTAGTCATATTTCACTATTATTATCGCTAGAAATATAATAATTATACTTATTATTCCCAATATTACCAATATAACATGCATTATTACGCATATAATGCAGTTATTATCGCTAGAACTGTAATAATTATACTTACTACTTATATTATTATCAATATAACGTGCATTATTACCCATATTATGCAGTTATTATTGATAAAACTATAATAAATATACTTATTACTCCCGATGTTATCAATATAACATCCATTATTACCCATATAATGCAGTTATTATCGCTGGAACTGTAATAATTATACTTATTACTCCCGATATTATCAATATAACATGCATTATTACGCATATAATGCAGTTATTATCGCTAGAACTGTAATAATTATACTTATTGCTTAATTATTATCAATATAACATGCATTATTACCCATATAATGCAGTTATTATCGACAGAAGTATAATAAATATACTTATTACTTTTATTATTATCAGTATATCATGCACTATTAGCCATATTTTACTCTTATTATTGCTAGAACCATAATAATTATACTTATTATTCCCAATATTACCAATATAACATGCATTATTGCCCATATAATGCAGTTATTATCGCTAGAGCTGTAATAATTATACTTATTACTTATATTATTATCAATATAACATGCATTGTTACGCATATTATGCAGATATAATCGCTAGAACTATAAAAAATACTTAGTACTTTTATTATCATCAATATAACGTGCATTATTACCCATATTATGGAGTTATTATAGCTAGAACTGTAATAAATATACTTATTACTTTTATTATTATCAATATAACATGCACTATTAGCCATATTTTACTATTATTATCGCTAGAACTATAAAAATTATACTTATTACTCACGATATTATCAATATAACATGCATTATTACCCATATAATGCAGTTCATATCGCTAGAACTGTAATAATTATACTTATTACTTATACTACTATCAATATAACATGCATTATTACCCATTTTATGCAGTTATTATAGCTAGAACTATAATAAATATACGTATTACTTTCATTATCATCAATATAACATGCATTATTACCCATATTATGCAGTTATTATCGATAGAACTGTAATAAATATACTTATTACATTTATTATTATCAATATAACATGCACTGTTAGCAATATTTTACTATTATTATCGCTAGAACTATAATAATTATACTTATTACTCACGATATTATCAATATAACATGCATTATTACCCATATAATGCAGTTATTATCGCTAGAACTGTAATAATTATACTTATTATTTATATTATTATTAATATAACATGCATTATTACACATATAATGCAGTTATTATTTCTAGAACTGTAATAATTATACTTATTACTTATATTATTATCAATATAACATGCATTATTACCCATATAATGCAGTTATTATCGACAGAAGTATAATAAATATACTTATTACTTTTATTATTATCAATATAACAGGCACTCTTAGCCATATTTTACTAGTATTATCGCTAGAACTGTAATAATTATATTTATTACTCCCGATATTATCAATATAATATGCATTATTACGCATATAATGCAGTTATTATAGCTAGAACTGTAATAAATATACTTATTACTTTTATTATTATCAATATAACATCCACTATTAGCCATATTTTACTATTATTATCGCTAGAACTATAATAATTATACTTATTACTCCCGATATTATCAATATAACATGCATTATTACGCATATAATGCAGCTATTATCGCTAGAACTGTAATAATTATACTCATTACTTATATTATTAGCAATATAACGTGCATTATTACCCATATAAAGCAGTTATTATCGCTAGAACATTAATAATTATACTTATTACTTATATTATAATCAATATAACATGCATTATTACCCATTTTATGCAGTTATTATCGCTAGAACTATAATAAATATACGTATTACTTTTATTATCATCAATATAACATGCATTATTACCCATATTATGCAGTTATTATCGATAGAACTGTAATAAATATACTTATTACATTTATTATTATCAATATAACATGCACTATTAGCAATATTTTACTATTATTATCGCTAAAACTATAATAATTATACTTATTACTCCCGATATTATCAATATAATATGCATTATTACCCATATTATGCAGTTATTATCGATAGAACTGTAATAAATATACTTATTACATTTATTATTATCAATATAACATGCACTATTAGCCATATTTTACTATTATTATCGCTAGAACTATAATAATTATACTTATTACTCACGATATTATCAATATAACATGCATTATTACCCATATAATGCAGTTCATATCGCTAGAACTGTAATAATTATACTTATTACTTATATTATTAGCAATATAACGTGCATTATTACCCATATTATGCAGTTATTATTGCTAGAACTGTAATAATTATACTTATTACTTATACTACTATCAATATAACATGCATTATTACCCATTTTATGCAGTTATTATCGCTAGAGCTATAATAAATATACGTATTACTTTCATTATCATCAATATAACATGCATTATTACCCATATTATGCAGTTATTATCGATAGAACTGTAATAAATATACTTATTACATTTATTATTATCAATATAACATGCACTATTAGCAATATTTTACTATTATTATCGCTAAAACTATAATAATTATACTTATTACTCCCGATATTATCAATATAATATGCATTATTACCCATATTATGCAGTTATTATCGATAGAACTGTAATAAATATACTTATTACATTTATTATTATCAATATAACATGCACTATTAGCCATATTTTACTATTATTATCGCTAGAACTATAATAATTATACTTATTACTCACGATATTATCAATATAACATGCATTATTACCCATATAATGCAGTTCATATCGCTAGAACTGTAATAATTATACTTATTACTTATATTATTAGCAATATAACGTGCATTATTACCCATATTATGCAGTTATTATTGCTAGAACTGTAATAATTATACTTATTACTTATACTACTATCAATATAACATGCATTATTACCCATTTTATGCAGTTATTATCGCTAGAGCTATAATAAATATACGTATTACTTTCATTATCATCAATATAACATGCATTATTACCCATATTATGCAGTTATTATCGATAGAACTGTAATAAATATACTTATTACATTTATTATTATCAATATAACATGCACTATTAGCAATATTTTACTATTATTATCGCTAGAACTATAATAATTATACTTATTACGCCCGATATTATCAATATAATATGCATTATTACGCATATAATGCAGTTATTATAGCTAGAACTGTAATAAATATACTTATTACTTTTATTATTATCAATATAACATGCACTATTAGCCTTATTTTACTATTATTATCGCTAGAACTATAATAATTATACTTATTACTCACGATATTATCAATATAACATGCATTATTACCCATATAATGCAGTTATTATCGCTAGAACTGTAATAATTATACTTATTATTTATATTATTATTAATATAACATGCATTATTACACATATAATGCAGTTATTATTTCTAGAACTGTAATAATTATACTTATTACTTATATTATTATCAATATAACATGCATTATTACCCATATAATGCAGTTATTATCGACAGAAGTATAATAAATATACTTATTACTTTTATTATTATCAATATAACAGGCACTCTTAGCCATACTTTACTAGTATTATCGCTAGAACTGTAATAATTGTATATATTACTTATATTATAATCAATATAACATGCATTATTACCCATTTTATGCAGTTATTATCGCTAGAACTATAATAAATATACGTATTACTTTTATTATCATCAATATAACATGCATTATTACCCATATTATGCAGTTATTATCGATAGAACTGTAATAAATATACTTATTACATTTATTATTATCAATATAACATGCACTATTAGCCATATTTTACTATTATTATCGCTAGAACTATAATAATTATACTTATTACTCACGATATTATCAATATAACATGCATTATTACCCATATAATGCAGTTATTATCGCTAGAACTGTAATAAATATACTTATTACTTTTATTATTATCAATATAACATGCACTATTAGCCATATTTTACTATTATTATCGCCAGAACTATAATAATTATACTTATTACTCCCGATATTATCAATATAACATGCATTATTACCCATATAATGCAGCTATTATCGCTAGAACTATAATAAATATACGTATTACTTTTATTATCATCAATATAACATGCATTATTACCCATATTATGCAGTTATTATCGATAGAACTGTAATAAATATACTTATTACATTTATTATTATCAATATAACATGCACTATTAGCCATATTTTACTATTATTATCGCTAGAACTATAATAATTATACTTATTACTCACGATATTATCAATATAATATGCATTATTACCCATATAAAGCAGTTATTATCGCTAGAACATTAATAATTATACTTATTACTTATATTATAATCAATATAACATGCATTATTACCCATTTTATGCAGTTATTATCGCTAGAACTATAATAAATATACGTATTACTTTTATTATCATCAATATAACATGCATTATTACCCATATTATGCAGTTATTATCGATAGAACTGTAATAAATATACTTATTACATTTATTATTATCAATATAACATGCACTATTAGCAATATTTTACTATTATTATCGCTAGAACTATAATAATTATACTTATTACGCCCGATATTATCAATATAATATGCATTATTACGCATATAATGCAGTTATTATAGCTAGAACTGTAATAAATATACTTATTACTTTTATTATTATCAATATAACAGGCACTCTTAGCCATATTTTACTAGTATTATCGCTAGAACTGTAATAATTATACTTATTACTTATATTATTATCAATATAACATGCATTATTACCCATATAATGCAGTTATTATCGACAGAAGTATAATAAATGTACTTATTACTTTTATTATTATCAGTATAACATGCACTATTAGCCATATTTTACTCTTATTGTTGCTAGAACTATAATAATTATACTTATTATTCCCAATATTACCAATATAACATGCATTATTGCCCATATAATGCAGTTATTATCGCTAGAGCTGTAATAATTATACTTATTACTTATATTATTATCAATATAACATGCATTATTACGCATATTATGCAGTTATTATCGCTAGAACTGTAATAAATATACGTATTACTTTTATTATCATTAATATAACATGCATTATTATCCATATTATGCAGTTATAATCGATAGAACTGTAATAAATATACTTATTACTTTTATTATTATCAATATGACATGCATTATTACCCATTTTATGCAGTTATTATCGCTAGAACTATAATAAATATACGTATTACTTTTATTATCATCAATATAATATGCATTATTACCCATATTATGCAGTTATTATCGATAGAACTGTAATAAATATACTTATTACATTTATTATTATCAATATAACATGCACTATTAGCCATATTTTACTATTATTATCGCTAGAACTATAATAATTATACTTATTACTCCTGATATTATCAATATAATATGCATTATTACGCATATAATGCAGTTATTATCGATAGATCAGTAATAATTATACTTATTACTTATATTATTATCAATATAACATGCATTATTACCCATTTTATGCAGTTATTATCGCTAGAACTATAATAAATATACGTATTACTTTTATTATCATCAATATAACATGCATTATTACCCATATTATGCAGTTATTATCGATAGATCTGTAATAAATATACTTATTACATTTATTATTATCAATATAACATGCACTATTAGCCATATTTTACTATTATTATCGCTAGAACTATAATAATTATACTTATTACTCCTGATGTTATCAATATAATAGGCATTATAACGCATATAATGCAGTTATTATAGCTAGAACTGTAATAAATATACCTATTACTTTTATTATTATCAATATAACATGCACTACTAGCCATATTTTACTATTATTATCGCTAGAACTATAATAATTATACTTATTACTCCTGATGTTATCAATATAATATGCATTATTACGCATATTATGCAGTTATTATCGCTAGAACTGTAATAAATGTACGTATTACTTTTATTATCATCAATATAACATGCATTATTACCCATATTATGCAGTTATAATCGATAGAACTGTAATAAATATACTTATTACTTTTATTATTATCAATATAACATGCACTATTAGTCATATTTCACTATTATTATCGCTAGAAATATAATAATTATACTTATTATTCCCAATATTACCAATATAACATGCATTATTACGCATATAATGCAGTTATTATCGCTAGAACTGTAATAATTATACTTACTACTTATATTATTATCAATATAACGTGCATTATTACCCATATTATGCAGTTATTATTGATAGAACTATAATAAATATACTTATTACTCCCGATGTTATCAATATAACATCCATTATTACCCATATAATGCAGTTATTATCGCTGGAACTGTAATAATTATACTTATTACTCCCGATATTATCAATATAACATGCATTATTACGCATATAATGCAGTTATTATCGCTAGAACTGTAATAATTATACTTATTGCTTAATTATTATCAATATAACATGCATTATTACCCATATAATGCAGTTATTATCGACAGAAGTATAATAAATATACTTATTACTTTTATTATTATCAGTATATCATGCACTTTTAGCCATATTTTACTCTTATTATTGCTAGAACCATAATAATTATACTTATTATTCCCAATATTACCAATATAACATGCATTATTGCCCATATAATGCAGTTATTATCGCTAGAGCTGTAATAATTATACTTATTACTTATATTATTATCAATATAACATGCATTGTTACGCATATTATGCAGATATAATCGCTAGAACTATAAAAAATACTTAGTACTTTTATTATCATCAATATAACGTGCATTATTACCCATATTATGGAGTTATTATAGCTAGAACTGTAATAAATATACTTATTACTTTTATTATTATCAATATAACATGCACTATTAGCCATATTTTACTATTATTATCGCTAGAACTATAAAAATTATACTTATTACTCACGATATTATCAATATAACATGCATTATTACCCATATAATGCAGTTCATATCGCTAGAACTGTAATAATTATACTTATTACTTATACTACTATCAATATAACATGCATTATTACCCATTTTATGCAGTTATTATAGCTAGAACTATAATAAATATACGTATTACTTTCATTATCATCAATATAACATGCATTATTACCCATATTATGCAGTTATTATCGATAGAACTGTAATAAATATACTTATTACATTTATTATTATCAATATAACATGCACTATTAGCAATATTTTACTATTATTATCGCTAGAACTATAATAATTATACTTATTACTCACGATATTATCAATATAACATGCATTATTACCCATATAATGCAGTTATTATCGCTAGAACTGTAATAATTATACTTATTATTTATATTATTATTAATATAACATGCATTATTACACATATAATGCAGTTATTATTTCTAGAACTGTAATAATTATACTTATTACTTATATTATTATCAATATAACATGCATTATTACCCATATAATGCAGTTATTATCGACAGAAGTATAATAAATATACTTATTACTTTTATTATTATCAATATAACAGGCACTCTTAGCCATATTTTACTAGTATTATCGCTAGAACTGTAATAATTATATTTATTACTCCCGATATTATCAATATAATATGCATTATTACGCATATAATGCAGTTATTATAGCTAGAACTGTAATAAATATACTTATTACTTTTATTATTATCAATATAACATCCACTATTAGCCATATTTTACTATTATTATCGCTAGAACTATAATAATTATACTTATTACTCCCGATATTATCAATATAACATGCATTATTACGCATATAATGCAGCTATTATCGCTAGAACTGTAATAATTATACTCATTACTTATATTATTAGCAATATAACGTGCATTATTACCCATATAAAGCAGTTATTATCGCTAGAACATTAATAATTATACTTATTACTTATATTATAATCAATATAACATGCATTATTACCCATTTTATGCAGTTATTATCGCTAGAACTATAATAAATATACGTATTACTTTTATTATCATCAATATAACATGCATTATTACCCATATTATGCAGTTATTATCGATAGAACTGTAATAAATATACTTATTACATTTATTATTATCAATATAACATGCACTATTAGCAATATTTTACTATTATTATCGCTAAAACTATAATAATTATACTTATTACTCCCGATATTATCAATATAATATGCATTATTACCCATATTATGCAGTTATTATCGATAGAACTGTAATAAATATACTTATTACATTTATTATTATCAATATAACATGCACTATTAGCCATATTTTACTATTATTATCGCTAGAACTATAATAATTATACTTATTACTCACGATATTATCAATATAACATGCATTATTACCCATATAATGCAGTTCATATCGCTAGAACTGTAATAATTATACTTATTACTTATATTATTAGCAATATAACGTGCATTATTACCCATATTATGCAGTTATTATTGCTAGAACTGTAATAATTATACTTATTACTTATACTACTATCAATATAACATGCATTATTACCCATTTTATGCAGTTATTATCGCTAGAGCTATAATAAATATACGTATTACTTTCATTATCATCAATATAACATGCATTATTACCCATATTATGCAGTTATTATCGATAGAACTGTAATAAATATACTTATTACATTTATTATTATCAATATAACATGCACTATTAGCAATATTTTACTATTATTATCGCTAGAACTATAATAATTATACTTATTACGCCCGATATTATCAATATAATATGCATTATTACCCATATAAAGCAGTTATTATCGCTAGAACATTAATAATTATACTTATTACTTATATTATAATCAATATAACATGCATTATTACCCATTTTATGCAGTTATTATCGCTAGAACTATAATAAATATACGTATTACTTTTATTATCATCAATATAACATGCATTATTACCCATATTATGCAGTTATTATCGATAGAACTGTAATAAATATACTTATTACATTTATTATTATCAATATAACATGCACTATTAGCAATATTTTACTATTATTATCGCTAGAACTATAATAATTATACTTATTACGCCCGATATTATCAATATAATATGCATTATTACGCATATAATGCAGTTATTATAGCTAGAACTGTAATAAATATACTTATTACTTTTATTATTATCAATATAACAGGCACTCTTAGCCATATTTTACTAGTATTATCGCTAGAACTGTAATAATTATACTTATTACTTATATTATTATCAATATAACATGCATTATTACCCATATAATGCAGTTATTATCGACAGAAGTATAATAAATGTACTTATTACTTTTATTATTATCAGTATAACATGCACTATTAGCCATATTTTACTCTTATTATTGCTAGAACTATAATAATTATACTTATTATTCCCAATATTACCAATATAACATGCATTATTGCCCATATAATGCAGTTATTATCGCTAGAGCTGTAATAATTATACTTATTACTTATATTATTATCAATATAACATGCATTATTACGCATATTATGCAGTTATTATCGCTAGAACTGTAATAAATATACGTATTACTTTTATTATCATTAATATAACATGCATTATTATCCATATTATGCAGTTATAATCGATAGAACTGTAATAAATATACTTATTACTTTTATTATTATCAATATGACATGCATTATTACCCATTTTATGCAGTTATTATCGCTAGAACTATAATAAATATACGTATTACTTTTATTATCATCAATATAATATGCATTATTACCCATATTATGCAGTTATTATCGATAGAACTGTAATAAATATACTTATTACATTTATTATTATCAATATAACATGCACTATTAGCCATATTTTACTATTATTATCGCTAGAACTATAATAATTATACTTATTACTCCTGATATTATCAATATAATATGCATTATTACGCATATAATGCAGTTATTATCGATAGATCAGTAATAATTATACTTATTACTTATATTATTATCAATATAACATGCATTATTACCCATTTTATGCAGTTATTATCGCTAGAACTATAATAAATATACGTATTACTTTTATTATCATCAATATAACATGCATTATTACCCATATTATGCAGTTATTATCGATAGATCTGTAATAAATATACTTATTACATTTATTATTATCAATATAACATGCACTATTAGCCATATTTTACTATTATTATCGCTAGAACTATAATAATTATACTTATTACTCCTGATGTTATCAATATAATAGGCATTATAACGCATATAATGCAGTTATTATAGCTAGAACTGTAATAAATATACCTATTACTTTTATTATTATCAATATAACATGCACTACTAGCCATATTTTACTATTATTATCGCTAGAACTATAATAATTATACTTATTACTCCTGATGTTATCAATATAATATGCATTATTACGCATATTATGCAGTTATTATCGCTAGAACTGTAATAAATGTACGTATTACTTTTATTATCATCAATATAACATGCATTATTACCCATATTATGCAGTTATAATCGATAGAACTGTAATAAATATACTTATTACTTTTATTATTATCAATATAACATGCACTATTAGTCATATTTCACTATTATTATCGCTAGAAATATAATAATTATACTTATTATTCCCAATATTACCAATATAACATGCATTATTACGCATATAATGCAGTTATTATCGCTAGAACTGTAATAATTATACTTACTACTTATATTATTATCAATATAACGTGCATTATTACCCATATTATGCAGTTATTATTGATAGAACTATAATAAATATACTTATTACTCCCGATGTTATCAATATAACATCCATTATTACCCATATAATGCAGTTATTATCGCTGGAACTGTAATAATTATACTTATTACTCCCGATATTATCAATATAACATGCATTATTACGCATATAATGCAGTTATTATCGCTAGAACTGTAATAATTATACTTATTGCTTAATTATTATCAATATAACATGCATTATTACCCATATAATGCAGTTATTATCGACAGAAGTATAATAAATATACTTATTACTTTTATTATTATCAGTATATCATGCACTTTTAGCCATATTTTACTCTTATTATTGCTAGAACCATAATAATTATACTTATTATTCCCAATATTACCAATATAACATGCATTATTACGCATATAATGCAGTTATTATCGCTAGAACTGTAATAATTATACTTACTACTTATATTATTATCAATATAACGTGCATTATTACCCATATTATGGAGTTATTATAGCTAGAACTGTAATAAATATACTTATTACTTTTATTATTATCAATATAACATGCACTATTAGCCATATTTTACTATTATTATCGCTAGAACTATAAAAATTATACTTATTACTCACGATATTATCAATATAACATGCATTATTACCCATATAATGCAGTTCATATCGCTAGAACTGTAATAATTATACTTATTACTTATACTACTATCAATATAACATGCATTATTACCCATTTTATGCAGTTATTATAGCTAGAACTATAATAAATATACGTATTACTTTCATTATCATCAATATAACATGCATTATTACCCATATTATGCAGTTATTATCGATAGAACTGTAATAAATATACTTATTACATTTATTATTATCAATATAACATGCACTATTAGCAATATTTTACTATTATTATCGCTAGAACTATAATAATTATACTTATTACTCACGATATTATCAATATAACATGCATTATTACCCATATAATGCAGTTATTATCGCTAGAACTGTAATAATTATACTTATTATTTATATTATTATTAATATAACATGCATTATTACACATATAATGCAGTTATTATTTCTAGAACTGTAATAATTATACTTATTACTTATATTATTATCAATATAACATGCATTATTACCCATATAATGCAGTTATTATCGACAGAAGTATAATAAATATACTTATTACTTTTATTATTATCAATATAACAGGCACTCTTAGCCATATTTTACTAGTATTATCGCTAGAACTGTAATAATTATATTTATTACTCCCGATATTATCAATATAATATGCATTATTACGCATATAATGCAGTTATTATAGCTAGAACTGTAATAAATATACTTATTACTTTTATTATTATCAATATAACATCCACTATTAGCCATATTTTACTATTATTATCGCTAGAACTATAATAATTATACTTATTACTCCCGATATTATCAATATAACATGCATTATTACGCATATAATGCAGCTATTATCGCTAGAACTGTAATAATTATACTCATTACTTATATTATTAGCAATATAACGTGCATTATTACCCATATAAAGCAGTTATTATCGCTAGAACATTAATAATTATACTTATTACTTATATTATAATCAATATAACATGCATTATTACCCATTTTATGCAGTTATTATCGCTAGAACTATAATAAATATACGTATTACTTTTATTATCATCAATATAACATGCATTATTACCCATATTATGCAGTTATTATCGATAGAACTGTAATAAATATACTTATTACATTTATTATTATCAATATAACATGCACTATTAGCAATATTTTACTATTATTATCGCTAAAACTATAATAATTATACTTATTACTCCCGATATTATCAATATAATATGCATTATTACCCATATTATGCAGTTATTATCGATAGAACTGTAATAAATATACTTATTACATTTATTATTATCAATATAACATGCACTATTAGCCATATTTTACTATTATTATCGCTAGAACTATAATAATTATACTTATTACTCACGATATTATCAATATAACATGCATTATTACCCATATAATGCAGTTCATATCGCTAGAACTGTAATAATTATACTTATTACTTATATTATTAGCAATATAACGTGCATTATTACCCATATTATGCAGTTATTATTGCTAGAACTGTAATAATTATACTTATTACTTATACTACTATCAATATAACATGCATTATTACCCATTTTATGCAGTTATTATCGCTAGAGCTATAATAAATATACGTATTACTTTCATTATCATCAATATAACATGCATTATTACCCATATTATGCAGTTATTATCGATAGAACTGTAATAAATATACTTATTACATTTATTATTATCAATATAACATGCACTATTAGCAATATTTTACTATTATTATCGCTAGAACTATAATAATTATACTTATTACGCCCGATATTATCAATATAATATGCATTATTACGCATATAATGCAGTTATTATAGCTAGAACTGTAATAAATATACTTATTACTTTTATTATTATCAATATAACATGCACTATTAGCCTTATTTTACTATTATTATCGCTAGAACTATAATAATTATACTTATTACTCACGATATTATCAATATAACATGCATTATTACCCATATAATGCAGTTATTATCGCTAGAACTGTAATAATTATACTTATTATTTATATTATTATTAATATAACATGCATTATTACACATATAATGCAGTTATTATTTCTAGAACTGTAATAATTATACTTATTACTTATATTATTATCAATATAACATGCATTATTACCCATATAATGCAGTTATTATCGACAGAAGTATAATAAATATACTTATTACTTTTATTATTATCAATATAACAGGCACTCTTAGCCATACTTTACTAGTATTATCGCTAGAACTGTAATAATTGTATATATTACTTATATTATAATCAATATAACATGCATTATTACCCATTTTATGCAGTTATTATCGCTAGAACTATAATAAATATACGTATTACTTTTATTATCATCAATATAACATGCATTATTACCCATATTATGCAGTTATTATCGATAGAACTGTAATAAATATACTTATTACATTTATTATTATCAATATAACATGCACTATTAGCCATATTTTACTATTATTATCGCTAGAACTATAATAATTATACTTATTACTCACGATATTATCAATATAACATGCATTATTACCCATATAATGCAGTTATTATCGCTAGAACTGTAATAAATATACTTATTACTTTTATTATTATCAATATAACATGCACTATTAGCCATATTTTACTATTATTATCGCTAGAACTATAATAATTATACTTATTACTCCCGATATTATCAATATAACATGCATTATTACCCATATAATGCAGCTATTATCGCTAGAACTATAATAAATATACGTATTACTTTTATTATCATCAATATAACATGCATTATTACCCATATTATGCAGTTATTATCGATAGAACTGTAATAAATATACTTATTACATTTATTATTATCAATATAACATGCACTATTAGCAATATTTTACTATTATTATCGCTAGAACTATAATAATTATACTTATTACTCCCGATATTATCAATATAATATGCATTATTACCCATATTATGCAGTTATTATCGATAGAACTGTAATAAATATACTTATTACATTTATTATTATCAATATAACATGCACTATTAGCCATATTTTACTATTATTATCGCTAGAACTATAATAATTATACTTATTACTCACGATATTATCAATATAACATGCATTATTACCCATATAATGCAGTTCATATCGCTAGAACTGTAATAATTATACTTATTACTTATATTATTAGCAATATAACGTGCATTATTACCCATATTATGCAGTTATTATTGCTAGAACTGTAATAATTATACTTATTACTTATACTACTATCAATATAACATGCATTATTACCCATTTTATGCAGTTATTATCGCTAGAGCTATAATAAATATACGTATTACTTTCATTATCATCAATATAACATGCATTATTACCCATATTATGCAGTTATTATCGATAGAACTGTAATAAATATACTTATTACATTTATTATTATCAATATAACATGCACTATTAGCAATATTTTACTATTATTATCGCTAGAACTATAATAATTATACTTATTACGCCCGATATTATCAATATAATATGCATTATTACGCATATAATGCAGTTATTATAGCTAGAACTGTAATAAATATACTTATTACTTTTATTATTATCAATATAACATGCACTATTAGCCTTATTTTACTATTATTATCGCTAGAACTATAATAATTATACTTATTACTCACGATATTATCAATATAACATGCATTATTACCCATATAATGCAGTTATTATCGCTAGAACTGTAATAATTATACTTATTATTTATATTATTATTAATATAACATGCATTATTACACATATAATGCAGTTATTATTTCTAGAACTGTAATAATTCTACTTATTACTTATATTATTATCAATATAACATGCATTATTACCCATATAATGCAGTTATTATCGACAGAAGTATAATAAATATACTTATTACTTTTATTATTATCAATATAACAGGCACTCTTAGCCATACTTTACTAGTATTATCGCTAGAACTGTAATAATTGTATATATTACTTATATTATAATCAATATAACATGCATTATTACCCATTTTATGCAGTTATTATCGCTAGAACTATAATAAATATACGTATTACTTTTATTATCATCAATATAACATGCATTATTACCCATATTATGCAGTTATTATCGATAGAACTGTAATAAATATACTTATTACATTTATTACTATCAATATAACATGCACTATTAGCCATATTTTACTATTATTATCGCTAGAACTATAATAATTATACTTATTACTCACGATATTATCAATATAACATGCATTATTACCCATATAATGCAGTTATTATCGCTAGAACTGTAATAAATATACTTATTACTTTTATTATTATCAATATAACATGCACTATTAGCCATATTTTACTATTATTATCGCTAGAACTATAATAATTATACTTATTACTCCCGATATTATCAATATAACATGCATTATTACCCATATAATGCAGCTATTATCGCTAGAACTGTAATAATTATACTTATTACTTATATTATTAGCAATATAACGTGCATTATTACCCATATAAAGCAGTTATTATCGCTAGAACATTAATAATTATACTTATTACTTATATTATAATCAATATAACATGCATTATTACCCATTTTATGCAGTTATTATCGCTAGAACTATAATAAATATACGTATTACTTTTATTATCATCAATATAACATGCATTATTACCCATATTATGCAGTTATTATCGATAGAACTGTAATAAATATACTTATTACATTTATTATTATCAATATAACATGCACTATTAGCAATATTTTACTATTACTATCGCTAGAACTATAATAATTATACTTATTACTCCCGATATTATCAATATAACATGCATTATTACCCATATAATGCAGTTCATATCGCTAGAACTGTAATAATTATACTTATTACTTATATTATTAGCAATATAACGTGCATTATTACCCATATTATGCAGTTATTATTGCTAGAACTGTAATAATTATACTTATTACTTATACTACTATCAATATAACATGCATTATTACCCATTTTATGCAGTTATTATCGCTAGAGCTATAATAAATATACGTATTACTTTCATTATCATCAATATAACATGCATTATTACCCATATTATGCAGTTATTATCGATAGAACTGTAATAAATATACTTATTACATTTATTATTATCAATATGACATGCACTATTAGCAATATTTTACTATTATTATCGCTAGAACTATAATAATTATACTTATTACGCCCGATATTATCAATATAATATGCATTATTACGCATATAATGCAGTTATTATAGCTAGAACTGTAATAAATATACTTATTACTTTTATTATTATCAATATAACATGCACTATTAGCCTTATTTTACTATTATTATCGCTAGAACTATAATAATTATACTTATTACTCACGATATTATCAATATAACATGCATTATTACCCATATAATGCAGTTATTATCGCTAGAACTGTAATAATTATACTTATTATTTATATTATTATTAATATAACATGCATTATTACACATATAATGCAGTTATTATTTCTAGAACTGTAATAATTATACTTATTACTTATATTATTATCAATATAACACGCATTATTACCCATATAATGCAGTTATTATCGACAGAAGTATAATAAATATACTTATTACTTTTATTATTATCAATATAACAGGCACTCTTAGCCATACTTTACTAGTATTATCGCTAGAACTGTAATAATTGTATATATTACTTATATTATAATCAATATAACATGCATTATTACCCATTTTATGCAGTTATTATCGCTAGAACTATAATGAATATACGTATTACTTTTATTATCATCAATATAACATGCATTATTACCCATATTATGCAGTTATTATCGATAGAACTGTAATAAATATACTTATTACATTTATTATTATCAATATAACATGCACTATTAGCCATATTTTACTATTATTATCGCTAGAACTATAATAATTATACTTATTACTCACGATATTATCAATATAACATGCATTATTACCCATATAATGCAGTTATTATCGCTAGAACTGTAATAAATATACTTATTACTTTTATTATTATCAATATAACATGCACTATTAGCCATATTTTACTATTATTATCGCTAGAACTATAATAATTATACTTATTACTCCCGATATTATCAATATAACATGCATTATTACCCATATAATGCAGCTATTATCGCTAGAACTGTAATAATTATACTTATTACTTATATTATTAGCAATATAACGTGCATTATTACCCATATAAAGCAGTTATTATCGCTAGAACATTAATAATTATACTTATTACTTATATTATAATCAATATAACATGCATTATTACCCATTTTATGCAGTTATTATCGCTAGAACTATAATAAATATACGTATTACTTTTATTATCATCAATATAACATGCATTATTACCCATATTATGCAGTTATTATCGATAGAACTGTAATAAATATACTTATTACATTTATTATTATCAATATAACATGCACTATTAGCAATATTTTACTATTATTATCGCTAGAACTATAATAATTATACTTATTACTCCCGATATTATCAATATAATATGCATTATTACCCATATTATGCAGTTATTATCGATAGAACTGTAATAAATATACTTATTACATTTATTATTATCAATATAACATGCACTATTAGCCATATTTTACTATTATTATCGCTAGAACTATAATAATTATACTTATTACTCCCGATATTATCAATATAACATGCATTATTACCCATATAATGCAGCTATTATCGCTAGAACTGTAATAATTATACTTATTACTTATATTATTAGCAATATAACGTGCATTATTACCCATATAAAGCAGTTATTATCGCTAGAACATTAATAATTATACTTATTACTTATATTATAATCAATATAACATGCATTATTACCCATTTTATGCAGTTATTATCGCTAGAACTATAATAAATATACGTATTACTTTTATTATCATCAATATAACATGCATTATTACCCATATTATGCAGTTATTATCGATAGAACTGTAATAAATATACTTATTACATTTATTATTATCAATATAACATGCACTATTAGCAATATTTTACTATTATTATCGCTAGAACTATAATAATTATACTTATTACTCCCGATATTATCAATATAATATGCATTATTACCCATATTATGCAGTTATTATCGATAGAACTGTAATAAATATACTTATTACATTTATTATTATCAATATAACATGCACTATTAGCCATATTTTACTATTATTATCGCTAGAACTATAATAATTATACTTATTACTCACGATATTATCAATATAACATGCATTATTACCCATATAATGCAGTTATTATCGCTAGAACTGTAATAATTATACTTATTACTTATATTATTAGCAATATAACGTGCATTATTACCCATATTATGCAGTTATTATTGCTAGAACTGTAATAATTATACTTATTACTTATACTACTATCAATATAACATGCATTATTACCCATTTTATGCAGTTATTATCGCTAGAACTATAATAAATATACGTATTACTTTCATTATCATCAATATAACATGCATTATTACGCATATAATGCAGTTATTATAGCTAGAACTGTAATAAATATACTTATTACTTTTATTATTATCAATATAACATGCACTATTAGCCATATTTTACTATTATTATCGCTAGAACTTTAATAATTATACTTATTACTCACGATATTATCAATATAACATGCATTATTACCCATATAATGCAGTTATTATCGCTAGAACTGTAATAATTATACTTATTATTTATATTATTATTAATATAACATGCATTATTACACATATAATGCAGTTATTATTTCTAGAACTGTAATAATTATACTTATTACTTATATTATTATCAATATAACATGCATTATTACCCATATACTGCAGTTATTATCGACAGAAGTATAATAAATATACTTATTACTTTTATTATTATCAATATAACATGCACTATTAGCCATATTTTACTATTATTATCGCTAGAACTATAATAATTATACTTATTACTCCCGATATTATCAATATAACATGCATTATTACCCATATAATGCAGCTATTATCGCTAGAACTGTAATAATTATACTTATTACTTATATTATTAGCAATATAACGTGCATTATTACCCATATAAAGCAGTTATTATCGATAGAACTGTAATAAATATACTTATTACATTTATTATTATCAATATAACATGCACTATTAGCAATATTTTACTATTATTATCGCTAGAACTATAATAATTATACTTATTACTCCCGATATTATCAATATAATATGCATTATTACGCATATAATGCAGTTATTATAGCTAGAACTGTAATAAATATACTTATTACTTTTATTATTATCAATATAACATGCACTATTAGCCATATTTTACTATTATTATCGCTAGAACTTTAATAATTATACTTATTACTCACGATATTATCAATATAACATGCATTATTACCCATATAATGCAGTTATTACCGCTAGAACTGTAATAATTATACTTATTATTTATATTATTATTAATATAACATGCATTATTACACATATAATGCAGTTATTATTTCTAGAACTGTAATAATTATACTTATTACTTATATTATTATCAATATAACATGCATTATTACCCATATACTGCAGTTATTATCGACAGAAGTATAATAAATATACTTATTACTTTTATTATTATCAATATAACAGGCACTCTTAGCCATATTTTACTAGTATTATCGCTAGAACTGTAATAATTATATTTATTACTTATATTATAATCAATATAACATGCATTATTACCCATTTTATGCAGTTATTATCGCTAGAACTATAATAAATATACGTATTACTTTTATTATCATCAATATAACATGCATTATTACCCATATTATGCAGTTATTATCGATAGAACTGTAATAAATATACTTATTACATTTATTATTATCAATATAACATGCACTATTAGCAATATTTTACTATTATTATCGCTAGAACTATAATAATTATACTTATTACTCCCGATATTATCAATGTAATATGCATTATTACGCATATAATGCAGTTATTATAGCTAGAACTGTAATAAATATACTTATTAATTTTATTATAATCAATATAACATGCACTATTAGCCATATTTTACTATTATTATCGCTAGAACTATAATAATTATACTTATTACTCACGATATTATCAATATAACATGCATTATTACCCATATAATGCAGTTATTATCGCTAGAACTGTAATAATTATACTTATTACTTATATTATTAGCAATATAACGTGCATTATTACCCATATTATGCAGTTATTATTGCTAGAACTGTAATAATTATACTTATTACTTATATTATTGTCAATATAACATGCATTATTACCCATATAAAGCAGTTATTATCGACAGAAGTATAATAAATATACTTATTACTTTTATTATTATCAGTATAACATGCACTATTAGCCATATTTTACTCTAATTATTTCTAGAACTATAATAATTATACTTATTATTCCCAATATTACCAATATAACATGCATTATTGCCCATATAATGCAGTTATTATCGCTAGAACTGTAATAATTATACTTATTACTTATATTATTATCAATATAACATGCATTATTACCCATTTTATGCAGTTATTATCGCTAGAACTATAATAAATATACGTATTACTTTTATTATCATCAATATAACATGCATTATTACCCATATTATGCAGTTATTATCGATAGATCTGTAATAAATATACTTATTACATTTATTATTATCAATATAACATGCACTATTAGCCATATTTTACTATTATTATCGCTAGAACTATAATAATTATACTTATTACTCCTGATATTATCAATATAATATGCATTATAACGCATATAATGCAGTTATTATAGCTAGAACTGTAATAAATATACTTATTACTTTTATTATTATCAATATAACATGCACTACTAGCCATATTTTACTATTATTATCGCTAGAACTATAATAATTATACTTATTACTCACGATATTATCAATATAACATGCATTATTACCCATATAATGCAGTTATTATCGCTAGAACTGTAATAATTATACTTATTACTTATATTATTAGCAATATAACGTGCATTATTACCCATATTGTGCAGTTATTATTGCTAGAACTGTAATAATTATACTTATTACTTATATTATTGTCATTATAACATGCATTATTACCCATATAATGGAGTTATTGTCGCTAGAACTGTAATAATTATACTTATTACTTATATTATTATCAATATAACATGCATTATTACCCATATAATGCAGTTATTATCGACAGAAGTATAATAAATGTACTTATTACTTTTATTATTATCAGTATAACATGCATTATTACGCATATTATGCAGTTATTATCGCTAGAACTGTAATAAATATACGTATTACTTTTATTATCATCAATATAACATGCATTATTACCCATATTATGCAGTTATAATCGATAGAACTGTAATAAATATACTTATTACTTTTATTATTATCAATATGACATGCATTATTACCCATTTTATGCAGTTATTATCGATAGAACTGTAATAAATATACTTATTACATTTATTATTATCAATATAACATGCACTATTAGCCATATTTTACTATTATTATCGCTAGAACTATAATAATTATACTTATTACTCCTGATATTATCAATATAATATGCATTATTACGCATATAATGCAGTTATTATCGCTAGAACTGTAATAATTATACTTATTACTTATATTATTATCAATATAACATGCATTATTACCCATTTTATGCAGTTATTATCGCTAGAACTATAATAAATATACGTATTACTTTCATTATCATCAATATAACATGCATTATTACCCATATTATGCAGTTATTATCGATAGAACTGTAATAAATATACTTATTACATTTATTATTATCAATATAACATGCACTATTAGCCATATTTTACTATTATTATCGCTAGAACTTTAATAATTATACTTATTACTCACGATATTATCAATATAACATGCATTATTACCCATATAATGCAGTTATTATCGCTAGAACTGTAATAATTATACTTATTATTTATATTATTATTAATATAACATGCATTATTACACATATAATGCAGTTATTATTTCTAGAACTGTAATAATTATACTTATTACTTATATTATTATCAATATAACATGCATTATTACCCATATACTGCAGTTATTATCGACAGAAGTATAATAAATATACTTATTACTTTTATTATTATCAATATAACAGGCACTCTTAGCCATATTTTACTAGTATTATCGCTAGAACTGTAATAATTATATTTATTACTTATATTATAATCAATATAACATGCATTATTACCCATTTTATGCAGTTATTATCGCTAGAACTATAATAAATATACGTATTACTTTTATTATCATCAATATAACATGCATTATTACCCATATTATGCAGTTATTATCGATAGAACTGTAATAAATATACTTATTACATTTATTATTATCAATATAACATGCACTATTAGCAATATTTTACTATTATTATCGCTAGAACTATAATAATTATACTTATTACTCCCGATATTATCAATATAATATGCATTATTACGCATATAATGCAGTTATTATAGCTAGAACTGTAATAAATATACTTATTACTTTTATTATTATCAATATAACATGCACTATTAGCCATATTTTACTATTATTATCGCTAGAACTTTAATAATTATACTTATTACTCACGATATTATCAATATAACATGCATTATTACCCATATAATGCAGTTATTACCGCTAGAACTGTAATAATTATACTTATTATTTATATTATTATTAATATAACATGCATTATTACACATATAATGCAGTTATTATTTCTAGAACTGTAATAATTATACTTATTACTTATATTATTATCAATATAACATGCATTATTACCCATATACTGCAGTTATTATCGACAGAAGTATAATAAATATACTTATTACTTTTATTATTATCAATATAACAGGCACTCTTAGCCATATTTTACTAGTATTATCGCTAGAACTGTAATAATTATATTTATTACTTATATTATAATCAATATAACATGCATTATTACCCATTTTATGCAGTTATTATCGCTAGAACTATAATAAATATACGTATTACTTTTATTATCATCAATATAACATGCATTATTACCCATATTATGCAGTTATTATCGATAGAACTGTAATAAATATACTTATTACATTTATTATTATCAATATAACATGCACTATTAGCAATATTTTACTATTATTATCGCTAGAACTATAATAATTATACTTATTACTCCCGATATTATCAATGTAATATGCATTATTACGCATATAATGCAGTTATTATAGCTAGAACTGTAATAAATATACTTATTAATTTTATTATTATCAATATAACATGCACTATTAGCCATATTTTACTATTATTATCGCTAGAACTATAATAATTATACTTATTACTCACGATATTATCAATATAACATGCATTATTACCCATATAATGCAGTTATTATCGCTAGAACTGTAATAATTATACTTATTACTTATATTATTAGCAATATAACGTGCATTATTACCCATATTATGCAGTTATTATTGCTAGAACTGTAATAATTATACTTATTACTTATATTATTGTCAATATAACATGCATTATTACCCATATAAAGCAGTTATTATCGACAGAAGTATAATAAATATACTTATTACTTTTATTATTATCAGTATAACATGCACTATTAGCCATATTTTACTCTAATTATTTCTAGAACTATAATAATTATACTTATTATTCCCAATAATACCAATATAACATGCATTATTGCCCATATAATGCAGTTATTATCGCTAGAACTGTAATAATTATACTTATTACTTATATTATTATCAATATAACATGCATTAATACCCATTTTATGCAGTTATTATCGCTAGAACTATAATAAATATACGTATTACTTTTATTATCATCAATATAACATGCATTATTACCCATATTATGCAGTTATTATCGATAGATCTGTAATAAATATACTTATTACATTTATTATTATCAATATAACATGCACTATTAGCCATATTTTACTATTATTATCGCTAGAACTATAATAATTATACTTATTACTCCTGATATTATCAATATAATATGCATTATAACGCATATAATGCAGTTATTATAGCTAGAACTGTAATAAATATACTTATTACTTTTATTATTATCAATATAACATGCACTACTAGCCATATTTTACTATTATTATCGCTAGAACTATAATAATTATACTTATTACTCACGATATTATCAATATAACATGCATTATTACCCATATAATGCAGTTATTATCGCTAGAACTGTAATAATTATACTTATTACTTATATTATTAGCAATATAACGTGCATTATTACCCATATTGTGCAGTTATTATTGCTAGAACTGTAATAATTATACTTATTACTTATATTATTGTCATTATAACATGCATTATTACCCATATAATGGAGTTATTGTCGCTAGAACTGTAATAATTATACTTATTACTTATATTATTATCAATATAACATGCATTATTACCCATATAATGCAGTTATTATCGACAGAAGTATAATAAATGTACTTATTACTTTTATTATTATCAGTATAACATGCATTATTACGCATATTATGCAGTTATTATCGCTAGAACTGTAATAAATATACGTATTACTTTTATTATCATCAATATAACATGCATTATTACCCATATTATGCAGTTATAATCGATAGAACTGTAATAAATATACTTATTACTTTTATTATTATCAATATGACATGCATTATTACCCATTTTATGCAGTTATTATCGATAGAACTGTAATAAATATACTTATTACATTTATTATTATCAATATAACATGCACTATTAGCCATATTTTACTATTATTATCGCTAGAACTATAATAATTATACTTATTACTCCTGATATTATCAATATAATATGCATTATTACGCATATAATGCAGTTATTATCGCTAGAACTGTAATAATTATACTTATTACTTATATTATTATCAATATAACATGCATTATTACCCATTTTATGCAGTTATTATCGCTAGAACTATAATAAATATACGTATTACTTTTATTATCATCAATATAACATGCATTATTACCCATATTATGCAGTTATTATCGATAGATCTGTAATAAATATACTTATTACATTTATTATTATCAATATAACATGCACTATTAGCCATATTTTACTATTATTATCGCTAGAACTATAATAATTATACTTATTACTCCTGATACTATCAATATAATATGCATTATAACGCATATAATGCAGTTATTATAGCTAGAACTGTAATAAATATACTTATTACTTTTATTATTATCAATATAACATGCACTACTAGCCATATTTTACTATTATTATCGCTAGAACTGTAATAATTATACTTATTACTTATATTATTAGCAATATAACGTGCATTATTACCCATATTATGCAGTTATTATTGCTAGAACTGTAATAATTATAATTATTACTTATATTATTGTCATTATAACATGCATTATTACCCATATAATGCAGTTATTATCGACAGAAGTATAATAAATATACTTATTACTTTTATTATTATCAATATAACAGGCACTCTTTGCCATATTTTACTAGTATTATCGCTAGAACTGTAATAATTATACTTATTACTTATATTATTATCAATATAACATGCATTATTACCCATATAATGCAGTTATTATCGACAGAAGTATAATAAATGTACCTATTACTTTTATTATTATCAGTATAACATGCACTATTAGCCATATTTTACTCTTATTATTGCTAGAACTATAATAATTATACTTATTATTCCCAATATTACCAATATAACATGCATTATTGCCCATATAATGCAGTTATCATCGCTAGAGCTGTAATAATTATACTTATTACTTATATTATTATCAATATAACATGCATTATTACGCATATTATGCAGTTATTATCGCTAGAACTGTAATAAATATACGTATTACTTTTATTATCATCAATATAACATGCATTATTACCCATATTATGCAGTTATAATCGATAGAACTGTAATAAATATACTTATTACTTTTATTATTATCAATATAACATGCACTATTAGTCATATTTCACTAGTATTATCGCTAGAACTATAATAATTATACTTATTATTCCCAATATTACCAATATAACATGCATTATTACCCATATAATGCTGTTATTATCGCTAGAGCTGTAATAATTATACTTATTACTTCTATTATTATCAAAATAACATGCATTATTGGTATGCAATGCTATGCAGTTATAAGCGCTAGAACTGTAATAAATATACTTAGTACTTTTATTATCATCAATATGACATGCATTTTTACCCATATTATGAAGTTATTATCGATGGAACTATAATAAATATACTTATTACTTTTATTATTATCAATATAACATGCACTATTAGCCATATTTCACTATTATTATCGCTAGAACTATAATAATTATACTTATTACTCCCGATATTATCAATATAACATGCATTATTACGCATATAATGCATTTATTATCGCTAGAACTGTAATAATTATACTTGTTACTTATATTATTATCAATATAACATGCATTATTACCCATATTATGCAGTTATTATCGCTAGAACTATAATAAATATACGTATTGCATTTATTATCATCAATATAACATGCATTATTACCCATATTATGCAGTTATAATCGATAGAACTGTAATAAATATACTTATTACTTTTATTATTATCAATATAACATGCACTATTAGTCATATTTCACTATTATTATCGCTAGAAATATAATAATTATACTTATTATTCCCAATATTACCAATATAACATGCATTATTACCCATATAAAGCAGTTATTATCGACAGAAGTATAATAAATATACTTATTACTTTTATTATTATCAATATAACATGCACTATTAGCCATATTTCACTATTATTATCGCTAGAACTATAATAATTATACTTATTACTCCCGATATTATCAATATAACATGCATTATTACGCATATAATGCATTTATTATCGCTGGAACTGTAATAATTATACTTATTACTCCCGATATTATCAATATAACATGCATTATTACGCATATAATGCAGTTATTATCGCTAGAACTGTAATAATTATACTTATTACTTATATTATTATCAATATAACATGCATTATTACCCATATAATGCAGTTATTATCGACAGAAGTATAATAAATGTACTTATTACTTTTATTATTATCAGTATAACATGCACTATTAGCCATATTTTACTCTTATTATTGCTAGAACTATAATAATTATACTTATTATTCCCAATATTACCAATATAACATGCATTATTTCCCGTATAATGCAGTTATTATCGCTAGAGCTGTAATAATTATACTTATTACTTATATTATTATCAATATAACATGCATTATTACGCATATTATGCAGTTATTATCGCTAGAACTGTAATAAATATACGTATTACTTTTATTATCATCAATATAACATGCATTATTACCCATATTATGCAGTTATAATCGATAGAACTGTAATAAATATACTTATTACTTTTATTATTATCAATATAACATGCACTATTAGTCATATTTCACTATTATTATCGCTAGAAATATAATAATTATACTTATTATTCCCAATATTACCAATATAACATGCATTATTACCCATATTATGGAGTTATTATCGCCAGAACTGTAATAATTATACTTATTACTTATATTATTATCAATATAACATGCATTATTACCCATATAAAGCAGTTATTATCGACAGAAGTATAATAAATATACTTGTTACTTTTATTATTATCAATATAACATGCACTATTAGCAATATTTTACTATTATTATCGCTAGAACTATAATAATTATACTTATTACTCCCGATATTATCAATATAATATGCATTATTACCCATATTATGCAGTTATTATCAATAGAACTGTAATAAATATACTTATTACATTTATTATTATCAATATAACATGCACTATTAGCCATATTTTACTATTATTATCGCTAGAACTATAATAATTATACTTATTACTCACGATATTATCAATAGAACATGCATTATTACCCATATAATGCAGTTATTATCGCTAGAACTGTAATAATTATACTTATTACTTATATTATTAGCAATATAACATGCATTATTACCCATATTATGCAGTTATTATCGATAGAACTGTAATAAATATACTTATTACATTTATTATTATCAATATAACATGCACTATTAGCAATATTTTACTATTATTATCGCTAGAACTATAATAATTATACTTATTACTCCCGATATTATCAATATAATATGCATTATTACCCATATTATGCAGTTATTATCAATAGAACTGTAATAAATATACTTATTACATTTATTATTATCAATATAACATGCACTATTAGCCATATTTTACTATTATTATCGCTAGAACTATAATAATTATACTTATTACTCACGATATTATCAATATAACATGCATTATTACCCATATAATGCAGTTATTATCGCTAGAACTGTAATAATTATACTTATTACTTATATTATTAGCAATATAACATGCATTATTACCCATATTATGCAGTTATTATCGATAGAACTGTAATAAATATACTTGTTACATTTATTATTATCAATATAACATGCACTATTAGCAATATTTTACTATTATTATCGCTAGAACTATAATAATTATACTTATTACTCCCGATATTATCAATATAATATGCATTATTACGCATATAATGCAGTTATTATAGCTAGAACTGTAATAAATATACTTGTTACTTTTATTATTATCAATATAACATGCACTATTAGCCATATTTTACTATTATTATCACTAGAACTATAATAATTATACTTATTACTCACGATATTATCAATATAACATGCATTATTACCCATATAATGCAGTTATTATCGCTAGAACTGTAATAATTATACTTATTATTTATATTGTTATTAATATAACATGCATTATTACACATATAATGCAGTTATTATTTCTAGAACTGTAATAATTATACTTATTACTTATATTATTATCAATATAACATGCATTATTACCCATATAATGCAGTTATTATCGACAGAAGTATAATAAATATACTTATTACTTTTATTATTATCAATATAACAGGCACTCTTAGCCATATTTTACTAGTATTATCGCTAGAACTGTAATAATTATATTTATTACTCCCGATATTATCAATATAATATGCATTATTACGCATATAATGCAGTTATTATAGCTAGAACTGTAATAAATATACTTATTACTTTTATTATTATCAATATAACATCCACTATTAGCCATATTTTACTATTATTATCGCTAGAACTATAATGATTATACTTATTACTCCCGATATTATCAATATAACATGCATTATTACCCATATAATGCAGCTATTATCGCTAGAACTGTAATAATTATACTTATTACTTATATTATTAGCACTATAACGTGCATTATTACCCATATAAAGCAGTTATTATCGCTAGAACATTAATAATTATACTTATTACTTATATTATAATCAATATAACATGCATTATTACCCATTTTATGCAGTTATTATAGCTAGAACTGTAATAAATATACTTATTACTTTTATTATTATCAATATAACATGCACTATTAGCCATATTTTACTATTATTATCGCTAGAACTATAATAATTATACTTATTACTCACGATATTATCAATATAACATGCATTATTACCCATATAATGCAGTTATTATCGCTAGAACTGTAATAATTATACTTATTATTTATATTGTTATTAATATAACATGCATTATTACACATATAATGCAGTTATTATTTCTAGAACTGTAATAATTATACTTATTACTTATATTATTATCAATATAACATGCATTATTACCCATATAATGCAGTTATTATCGACAGAAGTATAATAAATATACTTATTACTTTTATTATTATCAATATAACAGGCACTCTTAGCCATATTTTACTAGTATTATCGCTAGAACTGTAATAATTATATTTATTACTCCCGATATTATCAATATAATATGCATTATTACGCATATAATGCAGTTGTTATAGCTAGAACTGTAATAAATATACTTATTACTTTTATTATTATCAATATAACATCCACTATTAGCCATATTTTACTATTATTATCGCTAGAACTATAATAATTATACTTATTACTCCCGATATTATCAATATAACATGCATTATTACCCATATAATGCAGCTATTATCGCTAGAACTGTAATAATTATACTTATTACTTATATTATTAGCAATATAACGTGCATTATTACCCATATAAAGCAGTTATTATCGCTAGAACATTAATAATTATACTTATTACTTATATTATAATCAATATAACATGCATTATTACCCATTTTATGCAGTTATTATCGCTAGAACTATAATAAATATACGTATTACTTTTATTATCATCAATATAACATGCATTATTACCCATATTATGCAGTTATTATCGATAGAACTGTAATAAATATACTTATTACATTTATTATTATCAATATAACATGCACTATTAGCAATATTTTACTATTATTATCGCTAGAACTATAATAATTATACTTATTACGCCCGATATTATCAATATAATATGCATTATTACGCATATAATGCAGTTATTATAGCTAGAACTGTAATAAATATACTTATTACTTTTATTATTATCAATATAACATGCACTATTAGCCATATTTTACTATTATTATCGCTAGAACTATAATAATTATACATATTACTCACGATATTATCAATATAACATGCATTATTACCCATATAATGCAGTTATTATCGCTAGAACTGTAATAATTATACTTATTATTTATATTATTATTAATATAACATGCATTATTACACATATAATGCAGTTATTATTTCTAGAACTGTAATAATTATACTTATTACTAATATTATTATCAATATAACATGCATTATTACCCATATTATGCAGTTATTATCGATAGAACTGTAATAAATATACTTATTACATTTATTATTATCAATATAACATGCACTATTAGCAATATTTTACTATTATTATCGCTAGAACTATAATAATTATACTTATTACTCCCGATATTATCAATATAATATGCATTATTACGCATATAATGCAGTTATTATAGCTAGAACTGTAATAAATATACTTATTACTTTTATTATTATCAATATAACATGCACTATTAGCCATATTTTACTATTATTATCACTAGAACTATAATAATTATACTTATTACTCACGATATTATCAATATAACATGCATTATTACCCATATAATGCAGTTATTATCGCTAGAACTGTAATAATTATACTTATTATTTATATTGTTATTAATATAACATGCATTATTACACATATAATGCAGTTATTATTTCTAGAACTGTAATAATTATACTTATTACTTATATTATTATCAATATAACATGCATTATTACCCATATAATGCAGTTATTATCGACAGAAGTATAATAAATATACTTATTACTTTTATTATTATCAATATAACAGGCACTCTTAGCCATATTTTACTAGTATTATCGCTAGAACTGTAATAATTATATTTATTACTCCCGATATTATCAATATAATATGCATTATTACGCATATAATGCAGTTATTATAGCTAGAACTGTAATAAATATACTTATTACTTTTATTATTATCAATATAACATCCACTATTAGCCATATTTTACTATTATTATCGCTAGAACTATAATAATTATACTTATTACTCCCGATATTATCAATATAACATGCATTATTACCCATATAATGCAGCTATTATCGCTAGAACTGTAATAATTATACTTATTACTTATATTATTAGCACTATAACGTGCATTATTACCCATATAAAGCAGTTATTATCGCTAGAACATTAATAATTATACTTATTACTTATATTATAATCAATATAACATGCATTATTACCCATTTTATGCAGTTATTATAGCTAGAACTGTAATAAATATACTTATTACTTTTATTATTATCAATATAACATGCACTATTAGCCATATTTTACTAGTATTATCGCTAGAACTGTAATAATTATATTTATTACTCCCGATATTATCAATATAATATGCATTATTACGCATATAATGCAGTTATTATAGCTAGAACTGTAATAAATATACTTATTACTTTTATTATTATCAATATAACATCCACTATTAGCCATATTTTACTATTACTATCGCTAGAACTATAATAATTATACTTATTACTCCCGATATTATCAATATAACATGCATTATTACCCATATAATGCAGCTATTATCGCTAGAACTGTAATAATTATACTTATTACTTATATTATTAGCACTATAACGTGCATTATTACCCATATAAAGCAGTTATTATCGCTAGAACATTAATAATTATACTTATTACTTATATTATAATCAATATAACATGCATTATTACCCATTTTATGCAGTTATTATAGCTAGAACTGTAATAAATATACTTATTACTTTTATTATTATCAATATAACATGCACTATTAGCCATATTTTACTATTATTATCGCTAGAACTATAATAATTATACTTATTACTCACGATATTATCAATATAACATGCATTATTACCCATATAATGCAGTTATTATCGCTAGAACTGTAATAATTATACTTATTATTTATATTGTTATTAATATAACATGCATTATTACACATATAATGCAGTTATTATTTCTAGAACTGTAATAATTATACTTATTACTTATATTATTATCAATATAACATGCATTATTACCCATATAATGCAGTTATTATCGACAGAAGTATAATAAATATACTTATTACTTTTATTATTATCAATATAACAGGCACTCTTAGCCATATTTTACTAGTATTATCGCTAGAACTGTAATAATTATATTTATTACTCCCGATATTATCAATATAATATGCATTATTACGCATATAATGCAGTTATTATAGCTAGAACTGTAATAAATATACTTATTACTTTTATTATTATCAATATAACATCCACTATTAGCCATATTTTACTATTATTATCGCTAGAACTATAATAATTATACTTATTACTCCCGATATTATCAATATAACATGCATTATTACCCATATAATGCAGCTATTATCGCTAGAACTGTAATAATTATACTTATTACTTATATTATTAGCAATATAACGTGCATTATTACCCATATAAAGCAGTTATTATCGCTAGAACATTAATAATTATACTTATTACTTATATTATAATCAATATAACATGCATTATTACCCATTTTATGCAGTTATTATCGCTAGAACTATAATAAATATACGTATTACTTTTATTATCATCAATATAACATGCATTATTACCCATATTATGCAGTTATTATCGATAGAACTGTAATAAATATACTTATTACATTTATTATTATCAATATAACATGCACTATTAGCAATATTTTACTATTATTATCGCTAGAACTATAATAATTATACTTATTACGCCCGATATTATCAATATAATATGCATTATTACGCATATAATGCAGTTATTATAGCTAGAACTGTAATAAATATACTTATTACTTTTATTATTATCAATATAACAGGCACTCTTAGCCATATTTTACTAGTATTATCGCTAGAACTGTAATAATTATACTTATTACTTATATTATTATCAATATAACATGCATTATTACCCATATAATGCAGTTATTATCGACAGAAGTATAATAAATGTACTTATTACTTTTATTATTATCAGTATAACATGCACTATTAGCCATATTTTACTCTTATTATTGCTAGAACTATAATAATTATACTTATTATTCCCAATATTACCAATATAACATGCATTATTACCCATATAATGCAGCTATTATCGCTAGAACTGTAATAATTATACTCATTACTTATATTATTAGCAATATAACGTGCATTATTACCCATATAAAGCAGTTATTATCGCTAGAACATTAATAATTATACTTATTACTTATATTATAATCAATATAACATGCATTATTACCCATTTTATGCAGTTATTATCGCTAGAACTATAATAAATATACGTATTACTTTTATTATCATCAATATAACATGCATTATTACCCATATTATGCAGTTATTATCGATAGAACTGTAATAAATATACTTATTACATTTATTATTATCAATATAACATGCACTATTAGCAATATTTTACTATTATTATCGCTAGAACTATAATAATTATACTTATTACTCCCGATATTATCAATATAATATGCATTATTACCCATATTATGCAGTTATTATCGATAGAACTGTAATAAATATACTTATTACATTTATTATTATCAATATAACATGCACTATTAGCCATATTTTACTATTATTATCGCTAGAACTATAATAATTATACTTATTACTCACGATATTATCAATATAACATGCATTATTACCCATATTATGCAGTTATTATCGATAGAACTGTAATAAATATACTTATTACATTTATTATTATCAATATAACATGCACTATTAGCAATATTTTACTATTATTATCGCTAGAACTATAATAATTATACTTATTACGCCCGATATTATCAATATAATATGCATTATTACGCATATAATGCAGTTATTATAGCTAGAACTGTAATAAATATACTTATTACTTTTATTATTATCAATATAACATGCACTATTAGCCTTATTTTACTATTATTATCGCTAGAACTATAATAATTATACTTATTACTCACGATATTATCAATATAACATGCATTATTACCCATATAATGCAGTTATTATCGCTAGAACTGTAATAATTATACTTATTATTTATATTATTATTAATATAACATGCATTATTACACATATAATGCAGTTATTATTTCTAGAACTGTAATAATTATACTTATTACTTATATTATTATCAATATAACATGCATTATTACCCATATAATGCAGTTATTATCGACAGAAGTATAATAAATATACTTATTACTTTTATTATTATCAATATAACAGGCACTCTTAGCCATACTTTACTAGTATTATCGCTAGAACTGTAATAATTGTATATATTACTTATATTATAATCAATATAACATGCATTATTACCCATTTTATGCAGTTATTATCGCTAGAACTATAATAAATATACGTATTACTTTTATTATCATCAATATAACATGCATTATTACCCATATTATGCAGTTATTATCGATAGAACTGTAATAAATATACTTATTACATTTATTATTATCAATATAACATGCACTATTAGCCATATTTTACTATTATTATCGCTAGAACTATAATAATTATACTTATTACTCACGATATTATCAATATAACACGCATTATTACCCATATAATGCAGTTATTATCGCTAGAACTGTAATATTTATACCTATTACTTATATTATTATCAATATAACATGCATTATTATCCATATTATGCAGTTATTATTGATAGAACTATAATAAATATACTTATTACTCCCGATATTATCAATATAACATGCATTATTACCCATATAATGCAGTTATTATCGCTAGAGCTGTAATAATTATACTTATTACTTATATTATTATCAATATAACATGCATTATTACGCATATTATGCAGTTATAATCGCTAGAACTTTAATAAATATACTTAGTACTTTTATTATCATCAATATAACATGCATTATTACACATATTATGCAGTCATTATAGCTAGAACTATAATAAATATACGTATTACTTTTATTATCATCAATATAACATGCATTATTACCCATATTATGCAGTTATTATCGCTAGAACTGTAATAATTATACTTATTATTTATATTATTATCAATATAACATGCATTATTACCCATATAATGCAGTTATTATTTCTAGAACTGTAATAATTATACTTATTACTTATATTATTATCAATATAACATGCATTATTACCCATATAATGCAGTTATTATCGACAGAAGTATAATAAATATACTTATTACTTTTATTATTATCAATATAACAGGCACGCTTAGCCATATTTTACTATTATTATCGCTAGAACTATAATAATTATACTTATTACTCACGATATTATCAATATAACATGCATTATTGCCCATATAATGCAGTTATTATCGCTACAACTGTAATAATTATACTCATTACTTATATTATTAGCAATATAACGTGCATTATTACCCATATTATGGAGTTATTATCGCTGGAACTGTAATAATTATACTTATTACTTATATTATTATCAGTATAACATGCATTATTACCCATATAAAGCAGTTATTATCGACAGAAGTATAATAAATATACTTATTACTTTTATTATTATCAATATAACAGGCACTCTTAGCCATATTTTACTTTTATTATCGCTAGATCTATAATAATTATACTACTTACTCCAGATATTATCAATATAACATGCATTATTACCCGTATAATGCAGTTATTATCGCTAGAACTGTAATATTTATACCTATTACTTATATTATTATCAATATAACATGCATTATTACCCATATTATGCAGTTATTATTGATAGAACTATAATAAATATACTTATTACTCCCGATATTATCAATATAACATCCATTATTACCCATATAATGCAGTTATTATCGCTGGAACTGTAATAATTATACTTATTACTCCCGATATTATCAATATAACATGCATTATTACGCATATAATGCAGTTATTATCGCTAGAACTGTAATAATTATACTTATTACTTATATTATTATCAATATAACATGCATTATTACCCATATAATGCAGTTATTATGGACAGAACTATAATAAATATACTTAGTACTTTTATTATCATCAATATGACATGCATTATTACCCATATTATGAAGTTATTATCGATAGAACTATAATAAATATACTTATTACCTTTATTATTATCAATATAACATGCACTATTAGCCATATTTTACTATTATTATCGCTAGAACTATAATAATTATACTTATTATTCCCAATATTACCAATATAACATGCATTATTACCCATATAATGCAGTTATTATCGCTAGAGCTGTAATAATTATACTTATTACTTATATTATTATCAATATAACATGCATTATTACGCATATTATGCAGTTATAATCGCTAGAACTTTAATAAATATACTTAGTACTTTTATTATCATCAATATAACATGCATTATTACCCATATTATGCAGTCATTATAGCTAGAACTATAATAAATATACGTATTACTTTTATTATCATCAATATAACATGCATTATTACCCATATTATGCAGTTATTATCGCTAGAACTGTAATAATTATACTTATTACTTTTATTGTTATCAATATAACATGCACTATTAGTCATATTTCACTATTATTATCGCTAGAAATATAATAATTATACTTATTACACCCGATATTATCAATATAACATGCATTATTACGCATATAATGCAGTTATTATCGGTAGAACTGTAATAATTATACTTATTACTTATATTACTATCAATATAACATGCATTATTACCCATATAATGCAGTTAGTATCGACAGAAGTATAATAAATATACTTATTACTTTTATTATTATCAGTATAACATGCACTATTAGCCATATTTTACTCTAATTATTGCTAGAACTATAATAATTATACTTATTATTCCCAATATTACCAATATAACATGCATTATTGCCCATATAATGCAGTTATTAGCGCTAGAGCTGTAATAATTATACTTATTACTCCCGATATTATCAATATAACATGCATTATTACGCATATAATGCAGTTATTATCGCTAGAACTGTAATAATTATACTTATTACTTATATTATTATCAATATAACATGCATTATTACCCATATTATGCAGTTATTATCGCTAGAATTATAATAAATATACGTATTACTTTTATTATCATCAATATAACATGCGTTATTACCCATATTATGCAGTTATAATCGATAGAACTGTAATAAATATACTTATTACTTTTATTATTATCAGTATAACATGCATTATTACCCATATTATGCAGTTATTATCGCTAGAACTGTAATAATTATACTTATTATTTATATTATTATCAATATAACATGCATTATTACCCATATAATGCAGTTATTATTTCTAGAACTGTAATAATTATACTTATTACTTATATTATTATCAATATAACATGCATTATTACCCATATAATGCAGTTATTATCGACAGAAGTATAATAAATATACTCATTACTTTTATTATTATCAATATAACAGGCACTATTAGCCATATTTTACTATTATTATCGCTAGAACTATAATAATTATACTTATTACTCACGATATTATCAATATAACATGCATTATTACCCATATAATGCAGTTATTATCGCTAGAACTGTAATAATTATACTTATTACTTATATTATTAGCAATATAACGTGCATTATTACCCATATAAAGCAGTTATTATCGCTAGAACTGTAATAATTATACTTATTACTTATATTATAATCAATATAACATGCATTATTACCCATTTTATGCAGTTATTATCGCTAGAACTATAATAAATATACGTATTACTTTTATTATCATCAATATAACATGCATTATTACCCATATTATGCAGTTATTATCGATAGAACTGTAATAAATATACTTATTACATTTATTATTATCAATATAACATGCACTATTAGCAATATTTTACTATTATTATCGCTAGAACTATAATAATTATACTTATTACTCCCGATATTATCAATATAATATGCATTATTACGCATATAATGCAGTTATTATAGCTAGAACTGTAATAATTATACTTATTACTTATATTATTAGCAATATCACGTGCATTATTACCCATATTATGCAGTTATTATTGCTAGAACTGTAATAATTATACTTATTACTTATATTATTGTCATTATAACATGCATTATTACCCATATAATGGAGTTATTGTCGCTAGAACTATAATAAATATACGTATTACTTTTATTATCATCAATATAACATGCATTATTACCCATATTATGCATCTATTATCGATAGAACTGTAATAAATATACTTATTACATTTATTATTATCAATATAGCATGCACTATTAGCAATATTTTACTATTATTATCGCTAGAACTATAATAATTATACTTATAACTCCCGATGTTATCAATATAATATGCATTATTACGCATATAATGCAGTTATTATAGCTAGAACTGTAATAAATATACTTATTACTTTTATTATTATCAATATAACATGCACTATTAGCAATATTTTACTATTATTATCGCTAGAACTATAATAATTATACTTATTACTCCCGATATTATCAATATAATATGCATTATTACGCATATAATGCAGTTATTATAGCTAGAACTGTAATAAATATACTTATTACTTTTATTATTATCAATATAACATGCACTATTAGCCATATTTTACTATTATTATCGCTAGAACTATAATAATTATACTTATTGCTCACGATATTATCAATATAACATGCATTATTACCCATATAATGTAGTTATTATCGCTAGAACTGTAATAATTATACTTATTACTTATATTATTAGCAGTATAACGTGCATTATTACCCATATTATGCAGTTATTATTGCTAGAACTGTAATAATTATACTTATTACTTATATTATTGTCATTATAACATGCATTATTACCCATATAATGGAGTTATTGTCGCTAGAACTGTAATAATTATACTTATTACTTATATTATTATCAATATAACATGCATTATTACCCATATAATGCAGTTATTATTTCTAGAACTGTAATAATTATACTTATTACTTATATTATTATTAATATAACATGCATTATTGCCCATATAATGCAGTTATTATTTCTAGAACTGTAATAATTATACTTATTACTTATATTATTATCAATATAACATGCATTATTACCCATATAAAGCAGTTATTATCGACAGAAGTATAATAAATATACTTATTACTTTTATTATTATCAATATAACAGGCACTCTTAGCCATATTTTACTAGTATTATCGCTAGAACTGTAATAATTATACTAATTACTCCCGATATTATCAATTTAACATCCATTATTACCCATATAATGCAGTTATTACCGCTAGAACTGTAATAATTATACTTATTACTCCCGATATTATCAATATAACATGCATTATTACACATATAATGCAGTTATTATCGCTAGAACTGTAATAATTATACTTATTACTTATATTATTAGCAATATAACGTGCATTATTACCCATATTATGCAGTTATTATTGCTAGAACTGTAATAATTATACTTATTACTTATATTATTGTCATTATAACATGCATTATTACCCATATAATGGAGTTATTGTCGCTAGAACTGTAATAATTATACTTACTACTTATATTATTATCAATATAACATGCATTATTACCCATATAATGCAGTTATTATCGACAGAAGTATAATAAATATACTTATTACTTTTATTATTATCAATATAACATGCATTATTACCCATATTATGCAGTTATTGTTGCTAGAACTGTAATAATTATACTTATTACTTATATTATTGTCATTATAACATGCATTATTACCCATATAATGGAGTTATTGTCGCTAGAACTGTAATAATTATACTTATTACTTATATTATTATCAATATAACATGCATTATTACCCATATAATGCAGTTATTATCGACAGAAGTATAATAAATATACTTATTACTTTTATTATTATCAATATAACATGCATTATTACCCATATAATGCAGTTATTATCGCTAGAACTGTAATAATTATACTTATTATTTATATTATTATTAATATAACATGCATTATTGCCCATATAATGCAGTTATTATTTCTAGAACTGTAATAATTATACTTATTACTTATATTATTGTCATTATAACATGCATTATTACCCATATAATGGAGTTATTGTCGCTAGAACTGTAATAATTATACTTACTACTTATATTATTATCAATATAACATGCATTATTACCCATATAATGCAGTTATTATCGACAGAAGTATAATAAATATACTTATTACTTTTATTATTATCAATATAACATGCACTATTAGCCATATTTTACTATTCTTATCGCTAGAAGTATAATAGTTGTACTTATTACTCCCGATATTATCAATATAACATGCATTATTACCCATATAATGCAGTTATTATCGCTAGAACTGTAATAATTATACTTATTATTTATATTATTATTAATATAACATGCATTATTGCCCATATAATGCAGTTATTATTTCTAGAACTGTAATAATTATACTTATTACTTATATTATTATCAATATAACATGCATTATTACCCATATAAAGCAGTTATTATCGACAGAAGTATAATAAATATACTTATTACTTTTATTATTATCAATATAACAGGCACTCTTAGCCATATTTTACTAGTATTATCGCTAGAACTGTAATAATTATACTAATTACTCCCGATATTATCAATTTAACATCCATTATTACCCATATAATGCAGTTATTACCGCTAGAACTGTAATAATTATACTTATTACTCCCGATATTATCAATATAACATGCATTATTACCCATATAATGCAGTTATTATCGCTAGAACTGTAATAATTATACTTATTACTTATACTCTTAGCAATATAACGTGCATTATTACCCATATAAAGCAGTTATTATCGATAGAACTGTAATAATTATACTTATTACTCCCGGTATTATCAATATAATATGCATTATTACGCATATAATGCAGTTATTATAGCTAGAACTGTAATAAATATACTTATTACTTTTATTATTATCAATATAACATGCACTATTAGCCATATTTTACTATTATTATCGCTAGAACTGTAATAATTATACTTATTACTTATATTATTAGCAATATAACGTGCATTATTACCCATATTATGCAGTTATTATTGCTAGAACTGTAATAATTATACTTATTACTTATATTATTGTCATTATAACATGCATTATTACCCATATAATGGAGTTATTGTCGCTAGAACTGTAATAATTATACTTATTACTTATATTGTTATCAATATAACATGTATTATTACCCATATAATGCAGTTATTATCGCTAGAACTGTAATAATTATACACATTACTCCCGATATTATTAATTTAACATGCATTATTACGCATATAATGCAGTTATTATCGCTAGAACTGTAATAATTATACCTACTACTAGCGATATTATCAATATAACATCCATTATTACCCATATAATGCAGTTATTATCGCTAGAACTGTAATAATTATACTTATTACTTATATTATTAGCAATATAACGTGCATTATTACCCATATACTGCAGTTATTATCGACAGAAGTATAATAAATATACTTCTTACTTTTATTATTATCAATATAACTGGCACTCTTAGCCATATTTTAGTAGTATTATCGCTAGAACTGTAATAATTATACTTATTACTTATATTATTATCAATATAACATGCACTATTACCCATATTATGCAGTTATTATAGCTAGAACTATAATAAATATACGTATTACTTTTATTATCATCAATATAACATGCATTAATACCCATATTATGCGGTTATTATCGATAGAACTATAATAAATATACTTATTACTTTTATTATTATCAGTATAACATGCACTATTAGCCATATTTTACTTTTATTATCGCTAGAACTATAATAATTGTACTAATTGCTCCCGATATTATCAATATAACATGCATTATTACCCATATAATGCAGTTATTATCGCTAGAACTGTAATATTTATACCTATTACTTATATTATTATCAATATAACATGCATTATTATCCATATTATGCAGTTATTATTGATAGAACTATAATAAATATACTTATTACTCCCGATATTATCAATATAACATGCATTATTACCCATATAATGCAGTTATTATCGCTAGAGCTGTAATAATTATACTTATTACTTATATTATTATCAATATAACATGCATTATTACGCATATTATGCAGTTATAATCGCTAGAACTTTAATAAATATACTTAGTACTTTTATTATCATCAATATAACATGCATTATTACACATATTATGCAGTCATTATAGCTAGAACTATAATAAATATACGTATTACTTTTATTATCATCAATATAACATGCATTATTACCCATATTATGCAGTTATTATCGCTAGAACTGTAATAATTATACTTATTATTTATATTATTATCAATATAACATGCATTATTACCCATATAATGCAGTTATTATTTCTAGAACTGTAATAATTATACTTATTACTTATATTATTATCAATATAACATGCATTATTACCCATATAATGCAGTTATTATCGACAGAAGTATAATAAATATACTTATTACTTTTATTATTATCAATATAACAGGCACTCTTAGCCATATTTTACTATTATTATCGCTAGAACTATAATAATTATACTTATTACTCACGATATTATCAATATAACATGCATTATTGCCCATATAATGCAGTTATTATCGCTACAACTGTAATAATTATACTCATTACTTATATTATTAGCAATATAACGTGCATTATTACCCATATTATGGAGTTATTATCGCTGGAACTGTAATAATTATACTTATTACTTATATTATTATCAGTATAACATGCATTATTACCCATATAAAGCAGTTATTATCGACAGAAGTATAATAAATATACTTATTACTTTTATTATTATCAATATAACAGGCACTCTTAGCCATATTTTACTTTTATTATCGCTAGATCTATAATAATTATACTACTTACTCCAGATATTATCAATATAACATGCATTATTACCCGTATAATGCAGTTATTATCGCTGGAACTGTAATATTTATACCTATTACTTATATTATTATCAATATAACATGCATTATTACCCATATTATGCAGTTATTATCGCTAGAACTGTAATAATTATACTTATTACTTTTATTGTTATCAATATAACATGCACTATTAGTCATATTTCACTATTATTATCGCTAGAAATATAATAATTATACTTATTACACCCGATATTATCAATATAACATGCATTATTACGCATATAATGCAGTTATTATCGGTAGAACTGTAATAATTATACTTATTACTTATATTACTATCAATATAACATGCATTATTACCCATATAATGCAGTTAGTATCGACAGAAGTATAATAAATATACTTATTACTTTTATTATTATCAGTATAACATGCACTATTAGCCATATTTTACTCTAATTATTGCTAGAACTATAATAATTATACTTATTATTCCCAATATTACCAATATAACATGCATTATTGCCCATATAATGCAGTTATTAGCGCTAGAGCTGTAATAATTATACTTATTACTCCCGATATTATCAATATAACATGCATTATTACGCATATAATGCAGTTATTATCGCTAGAACTGTAATAATTATACTTATTACTTATATTATTATCAATATAACATGCATTATTACCCATATTATGCAGTTATTATCGCTAGAATTATAATAAATATACGTATTACTTTTATTATCATCAATATAACATGCATTATTACCCATATTATGCAGTTATTATCGATAGAACTGTAATAAATATACTTATTACATTTATTATTATCAATATAACATGCACTATTAGCAATATTTTACTATTATTATCGCTAGAACTATAATAATTATACTTATTACTCCCGATATTATCAATATAATATGCATTATTACGCATATAATGCAGTTATTATAGCTAGAACTGTAATAATTATACTTATTACTTATATTATTAGCAATATCACGTGCATTATTACCCATATTATGCAGTTATTATTGCTAGAACTGTAATAATTATACTTATTACTTATATTATTGTCATTATAACATGCATTATTACCCATATAATGGAGTTATTGTCGCTAGAACTATAATAAATATACGTATTACTTTTATTATCATCAATATAACATGCATTATTACCCATATTATGCATCTATTATCGATAGAACTGTAATAAATATACTTATTACATTTATTATTATCAATATAGCATGCACTATTAGCAATATTTTACTATTATTATCGCTAGAACTATAATAATTATACTTATAACTCCCGATGTTATCAATATAATATGCATTATTACGCATATAATGCAGTTATTATAGCTAGAACTGTAATAAATATACTTATTACTTTTATTATTATCAATATAACATGCACTATTAGCAATATTTTACTATTATTATCGCTAGAACTATAATAATTATACTTATTACTCCCGATATTATCAATATAATATGCATTATTACGCATATAATGCAGTTATTATAGCTAGAACTGTAATAAATATACTTATTACTTTTATTATTATCAATATGACATGCACTATTAGCCATATTTTACTATTATTATCGCTAGAACTATAATAATTATACTTATTGCTCACGATATTATCAATATAACATGCATTATTACCCATATAATGCAGTTATTATCGCTAGAACTGTAATAATTATACTTATTACTTATATTATTAGCAGTATAACGTGCATTATTACCCATATTATGCAGTTATTATTGCTAGAACTGTAATAATTATACTTATTACTTATATTATTGTCATTATAACATGCATTATTACCCATATAATGGAGTTATTGTCGCTAGAACTGTAATAATTATACTTATTACTTATATTATTATCAATATAACATGCATTATTACCCATATAATGCAGTTATTATTTCTAGAACTGTAATAATTATACTTATTACTTATATTATTATTAATATAACATGCATTATTGCCCGTATAATGCAGTTATTATTTCTAGAACTGTAATAATTATACTTATTACTTATATTATTATCAATATAACATGCATTATTACCCATATAAAGCAGTTATTATCGACAGAAGTATAATAAATATACTTATTACTTTTATTATTATCAATATAACAGGCACTCTTAGCCATATTTTACTAGTATTATCGCTAGAACTGTAATAATTATACTAATTACTCCCGATATTATCAATTTAACATCCATTATTACCCATATAATGCAGTTATTACCGCTAGAACTGTAATAATTATACTTATTACTCCCGATATTATCAATATAACATGCATTATTACACATATAATGCAGTTATTATCGCTAGAACTGTAATAATTATACTTATTACTTATATTATTAGCAATATAACGTGCATTATTACCCATATTATGCAGTTATTATTGCTAGAACTGTAATAATTATACTTATTACTTATATTATTGTCATTATAACATGCATTATTACCCATATAATGGAGTTATTGTCGCTAGAACTGTAATAATTATACTTACTACTTATATTATTATCAATATAACATGCATTATTACCCATATAATGCAGTTATTATCGACAGAAGTATAATAAATATACTTATTACTTTTATTATTATCAATATAACATGCATTATTACCCATATTATGCAGTTATTGTTGCTAGAACTGTAATAATTATACTTATTACTTATATTATTGTCATTATAACATGCATTATTACCCATATAATGGAGTTATTGTCGCTAGAACTGTAATAATTATACTTATTACTTATATTATTATCAATATAACATGCATTATTACCCATATAATGCAGTTATTATCGACAGAAGTATAATAAATATACTTATTACTTTTATTATTATCAATATAACATGCATTATTACCCATATAATGCAGTTATTATCGCTAGAACTGTAATAATTATACTTATTATTTATATTATTATTAATATAACATGCATTATTGCCCATATAATGCAGTTATTATTTCTAGAACTGTAATAATTATACTTATTACTTATATTATTGTCATTATAACATGCATTATTACCCATATAATGGAGTTATTGTCGCTAGAACTGTAATAATTATACTTACTACTTATATTATTATCAATATAACATGCATTATTACCCATATAATGCAGTTATTATCGACAGAAGTATAATAAATATACTTATTACTTTTATTATTATCAATATAACATGCACTATTAGCCATATTTTACTATTCTTATCGCTAGAAGTATAATAGTTGTACTTATTACTCCCGATATTATCAATATAACATGCATTATTACCCATATAATGCAGTTATTATCGCTAGAACTGTAATAATTATACTTATTATTTATATTATTATTAATATAACATGCATTATTGCCCATATAATGCAGTTATTATTTCTAGAACTGTAATAATTATACTTATTACTTATATTATTATCAATATAACATGCATTATTACCCATATAAAGCAGTTATTATCGACAGAAGTATAATAAATATACTTATTACTTTTATTATTATCAATATAACAGGCACTCTTAGCCATATGTTACTAGTATTATCGCTAGAACTGTAATAATTATACTAATTACTCCCGATATTATCAATTTAACATCCATTATTACCCATATAATGCAGTTATTACCGCTAGAACTGTAATAATTATACTTATTACTCCCGATATTATCAATATAACATGCATTATTACCCATATAATGCAGTTATTATCGCTAGAACTGTAATAATTATACTTATTACTTATACTCTTAGCAATATAACGTGCATTATTACCCATATAAAGCAGTTATTATCGCTAGAACTGTAATAATTATACTTATTACTCCCGGTATTATCAATATAATATGCATTATTACGCATATAATGCAGTTATTATAGCTAGAACTGTAATAAATATACTTATTACTTTTATTATTATCAATATAACATGCACTATTAGCCATATTTTACTATTATTATCGCTAGAACTGTAATAATTATACTTATTACTTATATTATTAGCAATATAACGTGCATTATTACCCATATTATGCAGTTATTATTGCTAGAACTGTAATAATTATACTTATTACTTATATTATTGTCATTATAACATGCATTATTACCCATATAATGGAGTTATTGTCGCTAGAACTGTAATAATTATACTTATTACTTATATTGTTATCAATATAACATGTATTATTACCCATATAATGCAGTTATTATCGACAGAAGTATAATAAATATACTTATTACTTTAATTATTATCAATATAACATGCATTATTGCCCATATAATGCAGTTATTACCGCTAGAACTGTAATAAATATACTTATTACACCCGATATTATCAATATAACATGCATTATTACCCATATAATGCAGTTATTATCGCTAGAGCTGTAATAATTATACTTATTACTTATATTATTATCAATATAACATGCATTATTACGCATATTATGCAGTTATAATCGCTAGAACTTTAATAAATATACTTAGTACTTTTATTATCATCAATATAACATGCATTATTACACATATTATGCAGTCATTATAGCTAGAACTATAATAAATATACGTATTACTTTTATTATCATCAATATAACATGCATTATTACCCATATTATGCAGTTATTATCGCTAGAACTGTAATAATTATACTTATTATTTATATTATTATCAATATAACATGCATTATTACCCATATAATGCAGTTATTATCGACAGAAGTATAATAAATATACTTATTACTTTTATTATTATCAATATAACAGGCACTCTTAGCCATATTTTACTATTATTATCGCTAGAACTATAATAATTATACTTATTACTCACGATATTATCAATATAACATGCATTATTGCCCATATAATGCAGTTATTATCGCTACAACTGTAATAATTATACTCATTACTTATATTATTAGCAATATAACGTGCATTATTACCCATATTATGGAGTTATTATCGCTGGAACTGTAATAATTATACTTATTACTTATATTATTATCAGTATAACATGCATTATTACCCATATAAAGCAGTTATTATCGACAGAAGTATAATAAATATACTTATTACTTTTATTATTATCAATATAACAGGCACTCTTAGCCATATTTTACTTTTATTATCGCTAGATCTATAATAATTATACTACTTACTCCAGATATTATCAATATAACATGCATTATTACCCGTATAATGCAGTTATTATCGCTAGAACTGTAATATTTATACCTATTACTTATATTATTATCAATATAACATGCATTATTACCCATATTATGCAGTTATTATTGATAGAACTATAATAAATATACTTATTACTCCCGATATTATCAATATAACATCCATTATTACCCATATAATGCAGTTATTATCGCTGGAACTGTAATAATTATACTTATTACTCCCGATATTATCAATATAACATGCATTATTACGCATATAATGCAGTTATTATCGCTAGAACTGTAATAATTATACTTATTACTTATATTACTATCAATATAACATGCATTATTACCCATATAATGCAGTTAGTATCGACAGAAGTATAATAAATATACTTATTACTTTTATTATTATCAGTATAACATGCACTATTAGCCATATTTTACTCTAATTATTGCTAGAACTATAATAATTATACTTATTATTCCCAATATTACCAATATAACATGCATTATTGCCCATATAATGCAGTTATTAGCGCTAGAGCTGTAATAATTATACTTATTACTCCCGATATTATCAATATAACATGCATTATTACGCATATAATGCAGTTATTATCGCTAGAACTGTAATAATTATACTTATTACTTATATTATTATCAATATAACATGCATTATTACCCATATTATGCAGTTATTATCGCTAGAATTATAATAAATATACGTATTACTTTTATTATCATCAATATAACATGCGTTATTACCCATATTATGCAGTTATAATCGATAGAACTGTAATAATTATACTTATTACTTATATTATTGTCATTATAACATGCATTATTACCCATATAATGGAGTTATTGTCGCTAGAACTGTAATAATTATACTTATTACTTATATTATTATCAATATAACATGCATTATTACCCATATAATGCAGTTATTATTTCTAGAACTGTAATAATTATACTTATTACTTATATTATTATTAATATAACATGCATTATTGCCCATATAATGCAGTTATTATTTCTAGAACTGTAATAATTATACTTATTACTTATATTATTATCAATATAACATGCATTATTACCCATATAAAGCAGTTATTATCGACAGAAGTATAATAAATATACTTATTACTTTTATTATTATCAATATAACAGGCACTCTTAGCCATATTTTACTAGTATTATCGCTAGAACTGTAATAATTATACTAATTACTCCCGATATTATCAATTTAACATCCATTATTACCCATATAATGCAGTTATTACCGCTAGAACTGTAATAATTATACTTATTACTCCCGATATTATCAATATAACATGCATTATTACACATATAATGCAGTTATTATCGCTAGAACTGTAATAATTATACTTATTACTTATATTATTAGCAATATAACGTGCATTATTACCCATATTATGCAGTTATTATTGCTAGAACTGTAGTAATTATACTTATTACTTATATTATTGTCATTATAACATGCATTATTACCCATATAATGGAGTTATTGTCGCTAGAACTGTAATAATTATACTTACTACTTATATTATTATCAATATAACATGCATTATTACCCATATAATGCAGTTATTATCGACAGAAGTATAATAAATATACTTATTACTTTTATTATTATCAATATAACATGCATTATTACCCATATTATGCAGTTATTGTTGCTAGAACTGTAATAATTATACTTATTACTTATATTATTGTCATTATAACATGCATTATTACCCATATAATGGAGTTATTGTCGCTAGAACTGTAATAATTATACTTATTACTTATATTATTATCAATATAACATGCATTATTACCCATATAATGCAGTTATTATCGACAGAAGTATAATAAATATACTTATTACTTTTATTATTATCAATATAACATGCATTATTACCCATATAATGCAGTTATTATCGCTAGAACTGTAATAATTATACTTATTATTTATATTATTATTAATATAACATGCATTATTGCCCATATAATGCAGTTATTATTTCTAGAACTGTAATAATTATACTTATTACTTATATTATTGTCATTATAACATGCATTATTACCCATATAATGGAGTTATTGTCGCTAGAACTGTAATAATTATACTTACTACTTATATTATTATCAATATAACATGCATTATTACCCATATAATGCAGTTATTATCGACAGAAGTATAATAAATATACTTATTACTTTTATTATTATCAATATAACATGCACTATTAGCCATATTTTACTATTCTTATCGCTAGAAGTATAATAGTTGTACTTATTACTCCCGATATTATCAATATAACATGCATTATTACCCATATAATGCAGTTATTATCGCTAGAACTGTAATAATTATACTTATTATTTATATTATTATTAATATAACATGCATTATTGCCCATATAATGCAGTTATTATTTCTAGAACTGTAATAATTATACTTATTACTTATATTATTATCAATATAACATGCATTATTACCCATATAAAGCAGTTATTATCGACAGAAGTATAATAAATATACTTATTACTTATATTATTAGCAATATAACGTGCATTATTACCCATATTATGCAGTTATTATTGCTAGAACTGTAATAATTATACTTATTACTTATATTATTGTCATTATAACATGCATTATTACCCATATAATGGAGTTATTGTCGCTAGAACTGTAATAATTATACTTACTACTTATATTATTATCAATATAACATGCATTATTACCCATATAATGCAGTTATTATCGACAGAAGTATAATAAATATACTTATTACTTTTATTATTATCAATATAACATGCATTATTACCCATATTATGCAGTTATTGTTGCTAGAACTGTAATAATTATACTTATTACTTATATTATTGTCATTATAACATGCATTATTACCCATATAATGGAGTTATTGTCGCTAGAACTGTAATAATTATACTTATTACTTATATTATTATCAATATAACATGCATTATTACCCATATAATGCAGTTATTATCGACAGAAGTATAATAAATATACTTATTACTTTTATTATTATCAATATAACATGCATTATTACCCATATAATGCAGTTATTATCGCTAGAACTGTAATAATTATACTTATTATTTATATTATTATTAATATAACATGCATTATTGCCCATATAATGCAGTTATTATTTCTAGAACTGTAATAATTATACTTATTACTTATATTATTGTCATTATAACATGCATTATTACCCATATAATGGAGTTATTGTCGCTAGAACTGTAATAATTATACTTACTACTTATATTATTATCAATATAACATGCATTATTACCCATATAATGCAGTTATTATCGACAGAAGTATAATAAATATACTTATTACTTATATTATTAGCAATATAACGTGCATTATTACCCATATTATGCAGTTATTATTGCTAGAACTGTAATAATTATACTTATTACTTATATTATTGTCATTATAACATGCATTATTACCCATATAATGGAGTTATTGTCGCTAGAACTGTAATAATTATACTTATTACTTATATTGTTATCAATATAACATGTATTATTACCCATATAATGCAGTTATTATCGACAGAAGTATAATAAATATACTTATTACTTTAATTATTATCAATATAACATGCATTATTGCCCATATAATGCAGTTATTACCGCTAGAACTGTAATAAATATACTTATTACACCCGATATTATCAATATAACATGCATTATTACCCATATAATGCAGTTATTATCGCTAGAGCTGTAATAATTATACTTATTACTTATATTATTATCAATATAACATGCATTATTACGCATATTATGCAGTTATAATCGCTAGAACTTTAATAAATATACTTAGTACTTTTATTATCATCAATATAACATGCATTATTACACATATTATGCAGTCATTATAGCTAGAACTATAATAAATATACGTATTACTTTTATTATCATCAATATAACATGCATTATTACCCATATTATGCAGTTATTATCGCTAGAACTGTAATAATTATACTTATTATTTATATTATTATCAATATAACATGCATTATTACCCATATAATGCAGTTATTATCGACAGAAGTATAATAAATATACTTATTACTTTTATTATTATCAATATAACAGGCACTCTTAGCCATATTTTACTATTATTATCGCTAGAACTATAATAATTATACTTATTACTCACGATATTATCAATATAACATGCATTATTGCCCATATAATGCAGTTATTATCGCTACAACTGTAATAATTATACTCATTACTTATATTATTAGCAATATAACGTGCATTATTACCCATATTATGGAGTTATTATCGCTGGAACTGTAATAATTATACTTATTACTTATATTATTATCAGTATAACATGCATTATTACCCATATAAAGCAGTTATTATCGACAGAAATATAATAAATATACTTATTACTTTTATTATTATCAATATAACAGGCACTCTTAGCCATATTTTACTTTTATTATCGCTAGATCTATAATAATTATACTACTTACTCCAGATATTATCAATATAACATGCATTATTACCCGTATAATGCAGTTACTATCGCTAGAACTGTAATATTTATACCTATTACTTATATTATTATCAATATAACATGCATTATTACCCATATTATGCAGTTATTATCGCTAGAATTATAATAAATATACGTATTACTTTTATTATCATCAATATAACATGCGTTATTACCCATATTATGCAGTTATAATCGATAGAACTGTAATAAATATACTTATTACTTTTATTATTATCAGTATAACATGCATTATTACCCATATTATGCAGTTATTATCGCTAGAACTGTAATAATTATACTTATTATTTATATTATTATCAATATAACATGCATTATTACCCATATAATGCAGTTATTATTTCTAGAACTGTAATAATTATACTTATTACTTATATTATTATCAATATAACATGCATTATTACCCATATAATGCAGTTATTATCGACAGAAGTATAATAAATATACTCATTACTTTTATTATCATCAATATAACAGGCACTATTAGCCATATTTTACTATTATTATCGCTAGAACTATAATAATTATACTTATTACTCACGATATTATCAATATAACATGCATTATTACCCATATAATGCAGTTATTATCGCTAGAACTGTAATAATTATACTTATTACTTATATTATTAGCAATATAACGTGCATTATTACCCATATAAAGCAGTTATTATCGCTAGAACTGTAATAATTATACTTATTACTTATATTATAATCAATATAACATGCATTATTACCCATTTTATGCAGTTATTATCGCTAGAACTATAATAAATATACGTATTACTTTTATTATCATCAATATAACATGCATTATTACCCATATTATGCAGTTATTATCGATAGAACTGTAATAAATATACTTATTACATTTATTATTATCAATATAACATGCACTATTAGCAATATTTTACTATTATTATCGCTAGAACTATAATAATTATACTTATTACTCCCGATATTATCAATATAATATGCATTATTACGCATATAATGCAGTTATTATAGCTAGAACTGTAATAATTATACTTATTACTTATATTATTAGCAATATCACGTGCATTATTACCCATATTATGCAGTTATTATTGCTAGAACTGTAATAATTATACTTATTACTTATATTATTGTCATTATAACATGCATTATTACCCATATAATGGAGTTATTGTCGCTAGAACTATAATAAATATACGTATTACTTTTATTATCATCAATATAACATGCATTATTACCCATATTATGCATCTATTATCGATAGAACTGTAATAAATATACTTATTACATTTATTATTATCAATATAGCATGCACTATTAGCAATATTTTACTATTATTATCGCTAGAACTATAATAATTATACTTATAACTCCCGATGTTATCAATATAATATGCATTATTACGCATATAATGCAGTTATTATAGCTAGAACTGTAATAAATATACTTATTACTTTTATTATTATCAATATAACATGCACTATTAGCAATATTTTACTATTATTATCGCTAGAACTATAATAATTATACTTATTACTCCCGATATTATCAATATAATATGCATTATTACGCATATAATGCAGTTATTATAGCTAGAACTGTAATAAATATACTTATTACTTTTATTATTATCAATATAACATGCACTATTAGCCATATTTTACTATTATTATCGCTAGAACTATAATAATTATACTTATTGCTCACGATATTATCAATATAACATGCATTATTACCCATATAATGCAGTTATTATCGCTAGAACTGTAATAATTATACTTATTACTTATATTATTAGCAGTATAACGTGCATTATTACCCATATTATGCAGTTATTATTGCTAGAACTGTAATAATTATACTTATTACTTATATTATTGTCATTATAACATGCATTATTACCCATATAATGGAGTTATTGTCGCTAGAACTGTAATAATTATACTTATTACTTATATTATTATCAATATAACATGCATTATTACCCATATAATGCAGTTATTATTTCTAGAACTGTAATAATTATACTTATTACTTATATTATTATTAATATAACATGCATTATTGCCCATATAATGCAGTTATTATTTCTAGAACTGTAATAATTATACTTATTACTTATATTATTATCAATATAACATGCATTATTACCCATATAAAGCAGTTATTATCGACAGAAGTATAATAAATATACTTATTACTTTTATTATTATCAATATAACAGGCACTCTTAGCCATATTTTACTAGTATTATCGCTAGAACTGTAATAATTATACTAATTACTCCCGATATTATCAATTTAACATCCATTATTACCCATATAATGCAGTTATTACCGCTAGAACTGTAATAATTATACTTATTACTCCCGATATTATCAATATAACATGCATTATTACACATATAATGCAGTTATTATCGCTAGAACTGTAATAATTATACTTATTACTTATATTATTAGCAATATAACGTGCATTATTACCCATATTATGCAGTTATTATTGCTAGAACTGTAATAATTATACTTATTAGTTATATTATTGTCATTATAACATGCATTATTACCCATATAATGGAGTTATTGTCGCTAGAACTGTAATAATTATACTTACTACTTATATTATTATCAATATAACATGCATTATTACCCATATAATGCAGTTATTATCGACAGAAGTATAATAAATATACTTATTACTTTTATTATTATCAATATAACATGCATTATTACCCATATTATGCAGTTATTGTTGCTAGAACTGTAATAATTATACTTATTACTTATATTATTGTCATTATAACATGCATTATTACCCATATAATGGAGTTATTGTCGCTAGAACTGTAATAATTATACTTATTACTTATATTATTATCAATATAACATGCATTATTACCCATATAATGCAGTTATTATCGACAGAAGTATAATAAATATACTTATTACTTTTATTCTTATCAATATAACATGCATTATTACCCATATAATGCAGTTATTATCGCTAGAACTGTAATAATTATACTTATTATTTATATTATTATTAATATAACATGCATTATTGCCCATATAATGCAGTTATTATTTCTAGAACTGTAATAATTATACTTATTACTTATATTATTGTCATTATAACATGCATTATTACCCATATAATGGAGTTATTGTCGCTAGAACTGTAATAATTATACTTATTACACCCGATATTATCAATATAACATGCATTATTACCCATATAATGCAGTTATTATCGACAGAAGTATAATAAATATACTTACTACTTTTATTATTATCAATATAACAGGCACTCTTAGCCATATTTTACTAGTATTATCGCTAGAACTGTAATAATTATACTTATTACTCCCGATATTATCAATATAACATCCACTATTACCCATATAATGCAGTTATTATCGCTAGAACTGTAATAATTATACTTATTACTTATATTATTATCAATATAACATGCACTATTACCCATATTATGCAGTTATTATAGCTAGAACTATAATAAATATACGTATTACTTTTATTATCATCAATATAACATGCATTAATACCCATATTATGCGGTTATTATCGATAGAACTATAATAAATATACTTATTACTTTTATTATTATCAGTATAACATGCACTATTAGCCATATTTTACTTTTATTATCGCTAGAACTATAATAATTGTACTAATTGCTCCCGATATTATCAATATAACATGCATTATTACCCATATAATGCAGTTATTATCGCTAGAACTGTAATATTTATACCTATTACTTATATTATTATCAATATAACATGCATTATTATCCATATTATGCAGTTATTATTGATAGAACTATAATAAATATACTTATTACTCCCGATATTATCAATATAACATGCATTATTACCCATATAATGCAGTTATTATCGCTAGAGCTGTAATAATTATACTTATTACTTATATTATTATCAATATAACATGCATTATTACGCACATTATGCAGTTATAATCGCTAGAACTTTAATAAATATACTTAGTACTTTTATTATCATCAATATAACATGCATTATTACACATATTATGCAGTCATTATAGCTAGAACTATAATAAATATACGTATTACTTTTATTATCATCAATATAACATGCATTATTACCCATATTATGCAGTTATTATCGCTAGAACTGTAATAATTATACTTATTATTTATATTATTATCAATATAACATGCATTATTACCCATATAATGCAGTTATTATTTCTAGAACTGTAATAATTATACTTATTACTTATATTATTATCAATATAACATGCATTATTACCCATATAATGCAGTTATTATCGACAGAGGTATAATAAATATACTTATTACTTTTATTATTATCAATATAACAGGCACTCTTAGCCATATTTTACTATTATTATCGCTAGAACTATAATAATTATACTTATTACTCACGATATTATCAATATAACATGCATTATTGCCCATATAATGCAGTTATTATCGCTACAACTGTAATAATTATACTCATTACTTATATTATTAGCAATATAACGTGCATTATTACCCATATTATGGAGTTATTATCGCTGGAACTGTAATAATTATACTTATTACTTATATTATTATCAGTATAACATGCATTATTACCCATATAAAGCAGTTATTATCGACAGAAGTATAATAAATATACTTATTACTTTTATTATTATCAATATAACAGGCACTCTTAGCCATATTTTACTTTTATTATCGCTAGATCTATAATAATTATACTACTTACTCCAGATATTATCAATATAACATGCATTATTACCCGTATAATGCAGTTATTATCGCTAGAACTGTAATATTTATACCTATTACTTATATTATTATCAATATAACATGCATTATTACCCATATTATGCAGTTATTATTGATAGAACTATAATAAATATACTTATTACTCCCGATATTATCAATATAACATCCATTATTACCCATATAATGCAGTTATTATCGCTGGAACTGTAATAATTATACTTATTACTCCCGATATTATCAATATAACATGCATTATTACGCATATAATGCAGTTATTATCGCTAGAACTGTAATAATTATACTTATTACTTATATTATTATCAATATAACATGCATTATTACCCATATAATGCAGTTATTATGGACAGAACTATAATAAATATACTTAGTACTTTTATTATCATCAATATGACATGCATTATTACCCATATTATGAAGTTATTATCGATAGAACTATAATAAATATACTTATTACCTTTATTATTATCAATATAACATGCACTATTAGCCATATTTTACTATTATTATCGCTAGAACTATAATAATTATACTTATTATTCCCAATATTACCAATATAACATGCATTATTACCCATATAATGCAGTTATTATCGCTAGAGCTGTAATAATTATACTTATTACTTATATTATTATCAATATAACATGCATTATTACGCATATTATGCAGTTATAATCGCTAGAACATTAATAAATATACTTAGTACTTTTATTATCATCAATATAACATGCATTATTACCCATATTATGCAGTCATTATAGCTAGAACTATAATAAATATACGTATTACTTTTATTATCATCAATATAACATGCATTATTACCCATATTATGCAGTTATTATCGCTAGAACTGTAATAATTATACTTATTACTTTTATTGTTATCAATATAACATGCACTATTAGTCATATTTCACTATTATTATCGCTAGAAATATAATAATTATACTTATTACACCCGATATTATCAATATAACATGCATTATTACGCATATAATGCAGTTATTATCGGTAGAACTGTAATAATTATACTTATTACTTATATTACTATCAATATAACATGCATTATTACCCATATAATGCAGTTAGTATCGACAGAAGTATAATAAATATACTTATTACTTTTATTATTATCAGTATAACATGCACTATTAGCCATATTTTACTCTAATTATTGCTAGAACTATAATAATTATACTTATTATTCCCAATATTACCAATATAACATGCATTATTGCCCATATAATGCAGTTATTACCGCTAGAGCTGTAATAATTATACTTATTACTCCCGATATTATCAATATAACATGCATTATTACGCATATAATGCAGTTATTATCGCTAGAACTGTATTAATTATACTTATTACTTATATTATTATCAATATAACATGCATTATTACCCATATTATGCAGTTATTATCGCTAGAATTATAATAAATATACGTATTACTTTTATTATCATCAATATAACATGCATTATTACCCATATTATGCAGTTATAATCGATAGAACTGTAATAAATATACTTATTACTTTTATTATTATCAGTATAACATGCACTATTAGCCATATTTTACTCTAATTATTGCTAGAACTATAATAATTATACTTATTATTCCCAATATTACCAATATAACATGCATTATTGCCCATATAATGCAGTTATTAGCGCTAGAGCTGTAATAATTATACTTATTACTCCCGATATTATCAATATAACATGCATTATTACGCATATAATGCAGTTATTATCGCTAGAACTGTAATAATTATACTTATTACTTATATTATTATCAATATAACATGCATTATTACCCATATTATGCAGTTATTATCGCTAGAATTATAATAAATATACGTATTACTTTTATTATCATCAATATTACATGCATTATTACCCATATTATGCAGTTATAATCGATAGAACTGTAATAAATATACTTATTACTTTTATTATTATCAATATAACATGCACTATTAGTCATATTTCACTATTATTATCGCTAGAAATATAATAATTATACTTATTATTCCCAATATTACCAATATAACATGCATTATTACCCATATAATGGAGTTATTGTCGCTAGAACTGTAATAATTATACTTATTACTTATATTATTAGCAATATAACGTGCATTATTACCCATATTATGCAGTTATTATTGCTAGAACTGTAATAATTATACTTATTACTTATATTATTGTCATTATAACATGCATTATTACCCATATAATGGAGTTATTGTCGCTAGAACTGTAATAATTATACTTATTACTTATATTATTATCAATATAACATGTATTATTACCCATATAATGCAGTTATTATCGACAGAAGTATAATAAATATACTTATTACTTTAATTATTATCAATATAACATGCATTATTGCCCATATAATGCAGTTATTACCGCTAGAACTGTAATAAATATACTTATTACACCCGATATTATCAATATAACATGCATTATTACCCATATAATGCAGTTATTATCGCTAGAACTGTAATAAATATACTTATTACTTTTATTATTATCAATATAACATGCACTATTAGCCATATTTTACTATTATTATCGCTAGAACTATAATAATTATACTTATTACTCACGATATTATCAATATAACATGCATTATTACCCATATAATGCAGTTATTATCGCTAGAACTGTAATAATTATACTTATTACTTATATTATTAGCAATATAACGTGCATTATTACCCATATTATGCAGTTATTATTGCTAGAACTGTAATAATTATACTTATTACTTATATTGTTGTCATTATAACATGCATTATTACCCATATAATGGAGTTATTGTCGCTAGAACTGTAATAATTATACTTATTACTTATATTATTATCAATATAACATGCATTATTACCCATATAATGCAGTTATTACCGCTAGAACTGTAATAATTATACTTATTACACCCGATATTATCAATATAACATGCATTATTACCCATATAATGCAGTTATTATCGACAGAAGTATAATAAATATACTTACTACTTTTATTATTATCAATATAACAGGCACTCTTAGCCATATTTTACTAGTATTATCGCTAGAACTGTAATAATTATACTTATTACTCCCGATATTATCAATATAACATCCACTATTACCCATATAATGCAGTTATTATCACTAGAACTGTAATAATTATACTTATTACTTATATTATTATCAATATAACATGCATTATTACCCATATAATGCAGTTAGTATCGACAGAAGTATAATAAATATACTTATTACTTTTATTATTATCAATATAACAGGCACTCTTAGCCATATTTTACTTTTATTATCGCTAGATCTATAATAATTATACTACTTACTCCAGATATTATCAATATAACATGCATTATTACCCGTATAATGCAGTTATTATCGCTAGAACTGTAATATTTATACCTATTACTTATATTATTATCAATATAACATGCATTATTACCCATATTATGCAGTTATTATTGATAGAACTATAATAAATATACTTATTACTCCCGATATTATCAATATAACATCCATTATTACACATATAATGCAGTTATTATCGCTGGAACTGTAGTAATTATACTTATTACTCCCGATATTATCAATATAACATGCATTATTACGCATATAATGCAGTTATTATCGCTAGAACTGTAATAATTATACTTATTACTTATATTATTATCAATATAACATGCATTATTACCCATATAATGCAGTTATTATCGACAGAACTATAATAAATATACTTAGTACTTTTATTTTCATCAATATGACATGCATTATTACCCATATTATGAAGTTATTATCGATAGAACTATAATAAATATACTTATTACCTTTATTATTATCAATATAACATGCACTATTAGCCATATTTTACTATTATTATCGCTAGAACTATAATAATTATACTTATTATTCCCAATATTACCAATATAACATGCATTATTACCCATATAATGCAGTTATTATCGCTAGAGCTGTAATAATTATACTTATTACTTATATTATTATCAATATAACATGCATTATTACGCATATTATGCAGTTATAATCGCTAGAACTTTAATAAATATACTTAGTACTTTTATTATCATCAATATAACATGCATTATTACGCATATAATGCAGTTATTATCGCTAGAACTGTAATAATTATACTTATTACTTATATTATTATCAATATAACATGCATTATTACCCATATCATGCAGTTATTATCGCTAGAATTATAATAAATATACGTATTACTTTTATTATCATCAATATAACATGCATTATTACCCATATTATGCAGTTATAATCGATAGAACTGTAATAAATATACTTATTACTTTTATTATTATCAATATAACATGCACTATTAGTCATATTTCACTATTATTATGGCTAGAAATATAATAATTATACTTATTATTCCCAATATTACCAATATAACATGCATTATTACCCATATAAAGCAGTTATTATCGACAGAAGTATAATAAATATACTTATTACTTTTATTATTATCAATATAACACTCACTCTTAGCCATATTTTACTAGTATTATCGCTAGAACTGTAATAATTATACTAATTACTCCCGATATTACCAATTCAACATCCATTATTACCCATATAATGCAGTTATTACCGCTAGAACTGTAATAATTATACTTATTACTCCCGATATTATCAATATAACATGCATTATTACCCATATAATGCAGTTATTATCGCTAGAACTGTAATAATTATACTCATTACTTATATTATTAGCAATATAACGTGCATTATTACCCATATAAAGCAGTTATTATCGCTAGAACTGTAATAATTATACTTATTACTTATATTATTATCAATATAACATGCATTATTACCCATTTTATGCAGTTATTATCGCTAGAACTGTAATAAATATACTTATTACATTTATTATTATCAGTATAACATGCACTATTAGCCATATTTTACTATTATTATCGCTAGAACTATAATAATTATACTTATTACTCCTGATATTATCAATATAATATGCATTATTACGCATATAATGCAGTTATTATCGCTAGAACTGTAATAATTATACTTATTACTTATATTATTATCAATATAACATGCATTATTACCCATTTTATGCAGTTATTATCGCTAGAACTATAATAAATATACGTATTACTTTTATTATCATCAATATAACATGCATTATTACCCATATTATGCAGTTATTATCGATAGAACTGTAATAAATATACTTATTACATTTATTACTATCAATATAACATGCACTATTAGCCATATTTTACTATTATTATCGCTAGAACTATAATAATTATACTTTTTACTCCTGATATTATCAATATAATATGCATTATTACGCATATAATGCAGTTATTATAGCTAGAACTGTAATAAATATACTTATTACTTTTATTATTATCAATATAACATGCACTATTAGCCATATTTTACTATTATTATCGCTAGAACTGTAATAATTATACTCATTACTTATATTATTAGCAATATAACATGCATTATTACCCATATAAAGCAGTTATTATCGCTAGAACTATAATAATTATACTTATTATTCCCAATATTACCAATATAACATGCATTATTACCCATATAATGCAGTTATTATCGCTAGAGCTGTAATAATTATACTTATTACTTATATTATTATCAATATAACATGCATTATTACGCATATTATGCAGTTATAATCGCTAGAACTTTAATAAATATACTTAGTACTTTTATTATCATCAATATAACATGCATTATTATCCATATTATGCAGTCATTATAGCTAGAACTATAATAAATATACGTATTACTTTTATTATCATCAATATAACATGCATTATTACCCATATTATGCAGTTATTATCGCTAGAACTGTAATAATTATACTTATTACTTTTATTGTTATCAATATAACATGCACTATTAGTCATATTTCACTATTATTATCGCTAGAAATATAATAATTATACTTATTACTCCCGATATTATCAATATAACATGCATTATTACGCATATAATGCAGTTATTATCGGTAGAACTGTAATAATTATACTTATTACTTATATTATTATCAATATAACATGCATTATTACCCATATAATGCAGTTAGTATCGACAGAAGTATAATAAATATACTTATTACTTTTATTATTATCAGTATAACATGCACTATTAGCCATATTTTACTCTAATTATTGCTAGAACTATAATAATTATACTTATTATTCCCAATATTACCAATATAACATGCATTATTGCCCATATAATGCAGTTATTAGCGCTAGAGCTGTAATAATTATACTTATTACTCCCGATATTATCAATATAACATGCATTATTACGCATATAATGCAGTTATTATCGCTAGAACTGTAATAATTATACTTATTACTTATATTATTATCAATATAACATGCATTATTACCCATATTATGCAGTTATTATCGCTAGAATTATAATAAATATACGTATTACTTTTATTATCATCAATATTACATGCATTATTACCCATATTATGCAGTTATAATCGATAGAACTGTAATAAATATACTTATTACTTTTATTATTATCAATATAACATGCACTATTAGTCATATTTCACTATTATTATCGCTAGAAATATAATAATTATACTTATTATTCCCAATATTACCAATATAACATGCATTATTACCCATATAATGGAGTTATTGTCGCTAGAACTGTAATAATTATACTTATTACTTATATTATTAGCAATATAACGTGCATTATTACCCATATTATGCAGTTATTATTGCTAGAACTGTAATAATTATACTTATTACTTATATTATTGTCATTATAACATGCATTATTACCCATATAATGGAGTTATTGTCGCTAGAACTGTAATAATTATACTTATTACTTATATTATTATCAATATAACATGTATTATTACCCATATAATGCAGTTATTATCGACAGAAGTATAATAAATATACTTATTACTTTAATTATTATCAATATAACATGCATTATTGCCCATATAATGCAGTTATTACCGCTAGAACTGTAATAAATATACTTATTACACCCGATATTATCAATATAACATGCATTATTACCCATATAATGCAGTTATTATCGCTAGAACTGTAATAAATATACTTATTACTTTTATTATTATCAATATAACATGCACTATTAGCCATATTTTACTATTATTATCGCTAGAACTATAATAATTATACTTATTACTCACGATATTATCAATATAACATGCATTATTACCCATATAATGCAGTTATTATCGCTAGAACTGTAATAATTATACTTATTACTTATATTATTAGCAATATAACGTGCATTATTACCCATATTATGCAGTTATTATTGCTAGAACTGTAATAATTATACTTATTACTTATATTGTTGTCATTATAACATGCATTATTACCCATATAATGGAGTTATTGTCGCTAGAACTGTAATAATTATACTTATTACTTATATTATTATCAATATAACATGCATTATTACCCATATAATGCAGTTATTACCGCTAGAACTGTAATAATTATACTTATTACACCCGATATTATCAATATAACATGCATTATTACCCATATAATGCAGTTATTATCGACAGAAGTATAATAAATATACTTACTACTTTTATTATTATCAATATAACAGGCACTCTTAGCCATATTTTACTAGTATTATCGCTAGAACTGTAATAATTATACTTATTACTCCCGATATTATCAATATAACATCCACTATTACCCATATAATGCAGTTATTATCGCTAGAACTGTAATAATTATACTTATTACTTATATTATTATCAATATAACATGCATTATTACCCATATAATGCAGTTAGTATCGACAGAAGTATAATAAATATACTTATTACTTTTATTATTATCAATATAACAGGCACTCTTAGCCATATTTTACTTTTATTATCGCTAGATCTATAATAATTATACTACTTACTCCAGATATTATCAATATAACATGCATTATTACCCGTATAATGCAGTTATTATCGCTAGAACTGTAATATTTATACCTATTACTTATATTATTATCAATATAACATGCATTATTACCCATATTATGCAGTTATTATTGATAGAACTATAATAAATATACTTATTACTCCCGATATTATCAATATAACATCCATTATTACCCATATAATGCAGTTATTATCGCTGGAACTGTAGTAATTATACTTATTACTCCCGATATTATCAATATAACATGCATTATTACGCATATAATGCAGTTATTATCGCTAGAACTGTAATAATTATACTTATTACTTATATTATTATCAATATAACATGCATTATTACCCATATAATGCAGTTATTATCGACAGAACTATAATAAATATACTTAGTACTTTTATTTTCATCAATATGACATGCATTATTACCCATATTATGAAGTTATTATCGATAGAACTATAATAAATATACTTATTACCTTTATTATTATCAATATAACATGCACTATTAGCCATATTTTACTATTATTATCGCTAGAACTATAATAATTATACTTATTATTCCCAATATTACCAATATAACATGCATTATTACCCATATAATGCAGTTATTATCGCTAGAGCTGTAATAATTATACTTATTACTTATATTATTATCAATATAACATGCATTATTACGCATATTATGCAGTTATAATCGCTAGAACTTTAATAAATATACTTAGTACTTTTATTATCATCAATATAACATGCATTATTACGCATATAATGCAGTTATTATCGCTAGAACTGTAATAATTATACTTATTACTTATATTATTATCAATATAACATGCATTATTACCCATATCATGCAGTTATTATCGCTAGAATTATAATAAATATACGTATTACTTTTATTATCATCAATATAACATGCATTATTACCCATATTATGCAGTTATAATCGATAGAACTGTAATAAATATACTTATTACTTTTATTATTATCAATATAACATGCACTATTAGTCATATTTCACTATTATTATGGCTAGAAATATAATAATTATACTTATTATTCCCAATATTACCAATATAACATGCATTATTACCCATATAAAGCAGTTATTATCGACAGAAGTATAATAAATATACTTATTACTTTTATTATTATCAATATAACACTCACTCTTAGCCATATTTTACTAGTATTATCGCTAGAACTGTAATAATTATACTAATTACTCCCGATATTACCAATTCAACATCCATTATTACCCATATAATGCAGTTATTACCGCTAGAACTGTAATAATTATACTTATTACTCCCGATATTATCAATATAACATGCATTATTACCCATATAATGCAGTTATTATCGCTAGAACTGTAATAATTATACTCATTACTTATATTATTAGCAATATAACGTGCATTATTACCCATATAAAGCAGTTATTATCGCTAGAACTGTAATAATTATACTTATTACTTATATTATTATCAATATAACATGCATTATTACCCATTTTATGCAGTTATTATCGCTAGAACTGTAATAAATATACTTATTACATTTATTATTATCAGTATAACATGCACTATTAGCCATATTTTACTATTATTATCGCTAGAACTATAATAATTATACTTATTACTCCTGATATTATCAATATAATATGCATTATTACGCATATAATGCAGTTATTATCGCTAGAACTGTAATAATTATACTTATTACTTATATTATTATCAATATAACATGCATTATTACCCATTTTATGCAGTTATTATCGCTAGAACTATAATAAATATACGTATTACTTTTATTATCATCAATATAACATGCATTATTACCCATATTTTACTATTATTATCGCTAGAACTATAATAATTATACTTATTACTCACGATATTATCAATATAACATGCATTATTACCCATATAATGCAGTTATTATCGCTAGAACTGTAATAATTATACTTATTACTTATATTATTAGCAATATAACGTGCATTATTACCCATATTATGCAGTTATTATTGCTAGAACTGTAATAATTATACTTATTACTTATATTGTTGTCATTATAACATGCATTATTACCCATATAATGGAGTTATTGTCGCTAGAACTGTAATAATTATACTTATTACTTATATTATTATCAATATAACATGCATTATTACCCATATAATGCAGTTATTACCGCTAGAACTGTAATAATTATACTTATTACACCCGATATTATCAATATAACATGCATTATTACCCATATAATGCAGTTATTATCGACAGAAGTATAATAAATATACTTACTACTTTTATTATTATCAATATAACAGGCACTCTTAGCCATATTTTACTAGTATTATCGCTAGAACTGTAATAATTATACTTATTACTCCCGATATTATCAATATAACATCCACTATTACCCATATAATGCAGTTATTATCGCTAGAACTGTAATAATTATACTTATTACTTATATTATTATCAATATAACATGCATTATTACCCATATAATGCAGTTAGTATCGACAGAAGTATAATAAATATACTTATTACTTTTATTATTATCAATATAACAGGCACTCTTAGCCATATTTTACTTTTATTATCGCTAGATCTATAATAATTATACTACTTACTCCAGATATTATCAATATAACATGCATTATTACCCGTATAATGCAGTTATTATCGCTAGAACTGTAATATTTATACCTATTACTTATATTATTATCAATATAACATGCATTATTACCCATATTATGCAGTTATTATTGATAGAACTATAATAAATATACTTATTACTCCCGATATTATCAATATAACATCCATTATTACCCATATAATGCAGTTATTATCGCTGGAACTGTAGTAATTATACTTATTACTCCCGATATTATCAATATAACATGCATTATTACGCATATAATGCAGTTATTATCGCTAGAACTGTAATAATTATACTTATTACTTATATTATTATCAATATAACATGCATTATTACCCATATAATGCAGTTATTATCGACAGAACTATAATAAATATACTTAGTACTTTTATTTTCATCAATATGACATGCATTATTACCCATATTATGAAGTTATTATCGATAGAACTATAATAAATATACTTATTACCTTTATTATTATCAATATAACATGCACTATTAGCCATATTTTACTATTATTATCGCTAGAACTATAATAATTATACTTATTATTCCCAATATTACCAATATAACATGCATTATTACCCATATAATGCAGTTATTATCGCTAGAGCTGTAATAATTATACTTATTACTTATATTATTATCAATATAACATGCATTATTACGCATATTATGCAGTTATAATCGCTAGAACTTTAATAAATATACTTAGTACTTTTATTATCATCAATATAACATGCATTATTACCCATATTATGCAGTTATAATCGATAGAACTGTAATAAATATACTTATTACTTTTATTATTATCAATATAACATGCACTATTAGTCATATTTCACTATTATTATGGCTAGAAATATAATAATTATACTTATTATTCCCAATATTACCAATATAACATGCATTATTACCCATATAAAGCAGTTATTATCGACAGAAGTATAATAAATATACTTATTACTTTTATTATTATCAATATAACACTCACTCTTAGCCATATTTTACTAGTATTATCGCTAGAACTGTAATAATTATACTAATTACTCCCGATATTACCAATTCAACATCCATTATTACCCATATAATGCAGTTATTGCCGCTAGAACTGTAATAATTATACTTATTACTCCCGATATTATCAATATAACATGCATTATTACCCATATAATGCAGTTATTATCGCTAGAACTGTAATAATTATACTCATTACTTATATTATTAGCAATATAACGTGCATTATTACCCATATAAAGCAGTTATTATCGCTAGAACTGTAATAATTATACTTATTACTTATATTATTATCAATATAACATGCATTATTACCCATTTTATGCAGTTATTATCGCTAGAACTGTAATAAATATACTTATTACATTTATTATTATCAGTATAACATGCACTATTAGCCATATTTTACTATTATTATCGCTAGAACTATAATAATTATACTTATTACTCCTGATATTATCAATATAATATGCATTATTACGCATATAATGCAGTTATTATCGCTAGAACTGTAATAATTATACTTATTACTTATATTATTATCAATATAACATGCATTATTACCCATTTTATGCAGTTATTATCGCTAGAACTATAATAAATATACGTATTACTTTTATTATCATCAATATAACATGCATTATTACCCATATTATGCAGTTATTATCGATAGAACTGTAATAAATATACTTATTACATTTATTACTATCAATATAACATGCACTATTAGCCATATTTTACTATTATTATCGCTAGAACTATAATAATTATACTTTTTACTCCTGATATTATCAATATAATATGCATTATTACGCATATAATGCAGTTATTATAGCTAGAACTGTAATAAATATACTTATTACTTTTATTATTATCAATATAACATGCACTATTAGCCATATTTTACTATTATTATCGCTAGAACTGTAATAATTATACTCATTACTTATATTATTAGCAATATAACATGCATTATTACCCATATAAAGCAGTTATTATCGCTAGAACTATAATAATTATACTTATTATTCCCAATATTACCAATATAACATGCATTATTGCCCATATAATGCAGTTATTAGCGCTAGAGCTGTAATAATTATACTTATTACTCCCGATATTATCAATATAACATGCATTATTACGCATATAATGCAGTTATTATCGCTAGAACTGTATTAATTATACTTATTACTTATATTATTATCAATATAACATGCATTATTACCCATATTATGCAGTTATTATCGCTAGAATTATAATAAATATACGTATTACTTTTATTATCATCAATATAACATGCATTATTACCCATATTATGCAGTTATAATCGATAGAACTGTAATAAATATACTTATTACTTTTATTATTATCAGTATAACATGCACTATTAGCCATATTTTACTCTAATTATTGCTAGAACTATAATAATTATACTTATTATTCCCAATATTACCAATATAACATGCATTATTGCCCATATAATGCAGTTATTAGCGCTAGAGCTGTAATAATTATACTTATTACTCCCGATGTTATCAATATAACATGCATTATTACGCATATAATGCAGTTATTATCGCTAGAACTGTAATAATTATACTTATTACTTATATTATTATCAATATAACATGCATTATTACCCATATTATGCAGTTATTATCGCTAGAATTATAATAAATATACGTATTACTTTTATTATCATCAATATTACATGCATTATTACCCATATTATGCAGTTATAATCGATAGAACTGTAATAAATATACTTATTACTTTTATTATTATCAATATAACATGCACTATTAGTCATATTTCACTATTATTATCGCTAGAAATATAATAATTATACTTATTATTCCCAATATTACCAATATAACATGCATTATTACCCATATAATGGAGTTATTGTCGCTAGAACTGTAATAATTATACTTATTACTTATATTATTAGCAATATAACGTGCATTATTACCCATATTATGCAGTTATTATTGCTAGAACTGTAATAATTATACTTATTACTTATATTATTGTCATTATAACATGCATTATTACCCATATAATGGAGTTATTGTCGCTAGAACTGTAATAATTATACTTATTACTTATATTATTATCAATATAACATGTATTATTACCCATATAATGCAGTTATTATCGACAGAAGTATAATAAATATACTTATTACTTTAATTATTATCAATATAATATGCATTATTGCCCATATAATGCAGTTATTACCGCTAGAACTGTAATAAATATACTTATTACACCCGATATTATCAATATAACATGCATTATTACCCATATAATGCAGTTATTATCGCTAGAACTGTAATAAATATACTTATTACTTTTATTATTATCAATATAACATGCACTATTAGCCATATTTTACTATTATTATCGCTAGAACTATAATAATTATACTTATTACTCACGATATTATCAATATAACATGCATTATTACCCATATAATGCAGTTATTATCGCTAGAACTGTAATAATTATACTTATTACTTATATTATTAGCAATATAACGTGCATTATTACCCATATTATGCAGTTATTATTGCTAGAACTGTAATAATTATACTTATTACTTATATTGTTGTCATTATAACATGCATTATTACCCATATAATGGAGTTATTGTCGCTAGAACTGTAATAATTATACTTATTACTTATATTATTATCAATATAACATGCATTATTACCCATATAATGCAGTTATTACCGCTAGAACTGTAATAATTATACTTATTACACCCGATATTATCAATATAACATGCATTATTACCCATATAATGCAGTTATTATCGACAGAAGTATAATAAATATACTTACTACTTTTATTATTATCAATATAACAGGCACTCTTAGCCATATTTTACTAGTATTATCGCTAGAACTGTAATAATTATACTTATTACTCCCGATATTATCAATATAACATCCACTATTACCCATATAATGCAGTTATTATCGCTAGAACTGTAATAATTATACTTATTACTTATATTATTATCAATATAACATGCATTATTACCCATATAATGCAGTTAGTATCGACAGAAGTATAATAAATATACTTATTACTTTTATTATTATCAATATAACAGGCACTCTTAGCCATATTTTACTTTTATTATCGCTAGATCTATAATAATTATACTACTTACTCCAGATATTATCAATATAACATGCATTATTACCCGTATAATGCAGTTATTATCGCTAGAACTGTAATATTTATACCTATTACTTATATTATTATCAATATAACATGCATTATTACCCATATTATGCAGTTATTATTGATAGAACTATAATAAATATACTTATTACTCCCGATATTATCAATATAACATCCATTATTACCCATATAATGCAGTTATTATCGCTGGAACTGTAGTAATTATACTTATTACTCCCGATATTATCAATATAACATGCATTATTACGCATATAATGCAGTTATTATCGCTAGAACTGTAATAATTATACTTATTACTTATATTATTATCAATATAACATGCATTATTACCCATATAATGCAGTTATTATCGACAGAACTATAATAAATATACTTAGTACTTTTATTTTCATCAATATGACATGCATTATTACCCATATTATGAAGTTATTATCGATAGAACTATAATAAATATACTTATTACCTTTATTATTATCAATATAACATGCACTATTAGCCATATTTTACTATTATTATCGCTAGAACTATAATAATTATACTTATTATTCCCAATATTACCAATATAACATGCATTATTACCCATATAATGCAGTTATTATCGCTAGAGCTGTAATAATTATACTTATTACTTATATTATTATCAATATAACATGCATTATTACGCATATTATGCAGTTATAATCGCTAGAACTTTAATAAATATACTTAGTACTTTTATTATCATCAATATAACATGCATTATTACGCATATAATGCAGTTATTATCGCTAGAACTGTAATAATTATACTTATTACTTATATTATTATCAATATAACATGCATTATTACCCATATCATGCAGTTATTATCGCTAGAATTATAATAAATATACGTATTACTTTTATTATCATCAATATAACATGCATTATTACCCATATTATGCAGTTATAATCGATAGAACTGTAATAAATATACTTATTACTTTTATTATTATCAATATAACATGCACTATTAGTCATATTTCACTATTATTATGGCTAGAAATATAATAATTATACTTATTATTCCCAATATTACCAATATAACATGCATTATTACCCATATAAAGCAGTTATTATCGACAGAAGTATAATAAATATACTTATTACTTTTATTATTATCAATATAACACTCACTCTTAGCCATATTTTACTAGTATTATCGCTAGAACTGTAATAATTATACTAATTACTCCCGATATTACCAATTCAACATCCATTATTACCCATATAATGCAGTTATTACCGCTAGAACTGTAATAATTATACTTATTACTCCCGATATTATCAATATAACATGCATTATTACCCATATAATGCAGTTATTATCGCTAGAACTGTAATAATTATACTCATTACTTATATTATTAGCAATATAACGTGCATTATTACCCATATAAAGCAGTTATTATCGCTAGAACTGTAATAATTATACTTATTACTTATATTATTATCAATATAACATGCATTATTACCCATTTTATGCAGTTATTATCGCTAGAACTGTAATAAATATACTTATTACATTTATTATTATCAGTATAACATGCACTATTAGCCATATTTTACTATTATTATCGCTAGAACTATAATAATTATACTTATTACTCCTGATATTATCAATATAATATGCATTATTACGCATATAATGCAGTTATTATCGCTAGAACTGTAATAATTATACTTATTACTTATATTATTATCAATATAACATGCATTATTACCCATTTTATGCAGTTATTATCGCTAGAACTATAATAAATATACGTATTACTTTTATTATCATCAATATAACATGCATTATTACCCATATTATGCAGTTATTATCGATAGAACTGTAATAAATATACTTATTACATTTATTACTATCAATATAACATGCACTATTAGCCATATTTTACTATTATTATCGCTAGAACTATAATAATTATACTTTTTACTCCTGATATTATCAATATAATATGCATTATTACGCATATAATGCAGTTATTATAGCTAGAACTGTAATAAATATACTTATTACTTTTATTATTATCAATATAACATGCACTATTAGCCATATTTTACTATTATTATCGCTAGAACTGTAATAATTATACTCATTACTTATATTATTAGCAATATAACATGCATTATTACCCATATAAAGCAGTTATTATCGCTAGAACTATAATAATTATACTTATTATTCCCAATATTACCAATATAACATGCATTATTACCCATATAATGCAGTTATTATCGCTAGAGCTGTAATAATTATACTTATTACTTATATTATTATCAATATAACATGCATTATTACGCATATTATGCAGTTATAATCGCTAGAACTTTAATAAATATACTTAGTACTTTTATTATCATCAATATAACATGCATTATTATCCATATTATGCAGTCATTATAGCTAGAACTATAATAAATATACGTATTACTTTTATTATCATCAATATAACATGCATTATTACCCATATTATGCAGTTATTATCGCTAGAACTGTAATAATTATACTTATTACTTTTATTGTTATCAATATAACATGCACTATTAGTCATATTTCACTATTATTATCGCTAGAAATATAATAATTATACTTATTACTCCCGATATTATCAATATAACATGCATTATTACGCATATAATGCAGTTATTATCGGTAGAACTGTAGTAATTATACTTATTACTTATATTATTATCAATATAACATGCATTATTACCCATATAATGCAGTTAGTATCGACAGAAGTATAATAAATATACTTATTACTTTTATTATTATCAATATAACATGCACTCTTAGCCATATTTTACTTTTATTATCGCTTGATCTATAATAATTATACTACTTACTCCAGATATTATCAATATAACATGCATTATTACCCGTATAATGCAGTTATTATCGCTAGAACTGTAATATTTATACCTATTACTTACATTATTATCAATATAACATGCATTATTACCCATATTATGCAGTTATTATTGATAGAACTATAATAAATATACTTATTACTCCCGATATTATCAATATAACATCCATTATTACCCATATAATGCAGTTATTATCGCTGGAACTGTAATAATTATACTTATTACTCCCGATATTATCAATATAACATGCATTATAACGCATATAATGCAGTTATTATCGCTAGAACTGTAATAATTATACTTATTACTTATATTATTATCAATATAACATGCATTATTACCCATATCATGCAGTTATTATCGCTAGAATTATAATAAATATACGTATTACTTTTATTATCATCAATATAACATGCATTATTACCCATATTATGCAATTATAATCGATAGAACTGTAATAAATATACTTATTACTTTTATTATTATCAATATAACATGCACTATTAGTCATATTTCACTATTATTATCGCTAGAAATATAATAATTATACTTATTATTCCCAATATTACCAATATAACATGCATTATTACCCATATAATGCAGTTATTATCGCTAGAACTGTAATAATTATACTTATTACTTATATTATTATCAATATAACATGCATTATTACCCATATAAAGCAGTTATTATCGACAGAAGTATAATAAATATACTTATTACTTTTATTATTATCAATATAACACTCACTCTTAGCCATATTTTACTAGTATTATCGCTAGAACTGTAATAATTATACTAATTACTCCCGATATTACCAATTCAACATCCATTATTACCCATATAATGCAGTTATTACCGCTAGAACTGTAATAATTATACTTATTACTCCCGATATTATCAATATAACATGCATTATTACCCATATAATGCAGTTATTATCGCTAGAACTGTAATAATTATACTCATTACTTATATTATTAGCAATATAACGTGCATTATTACCCATATAAAGCAGTTATTATCGCTAGAACTATAATAATTATACTTATTATTCCCAATATTACCAATATAACATGCATTATTACCCATATAATGCAGTTATTATCGCTAGAGCTGTAATAATTATACTTATTACTTATATTATTATCAATATAACATGCATTATTACGCATATTATGCAGTTATAATCGCTAGAACTTTAATAAATATACTTAGTACTTTTATTATCATCAATATAACATGCATTATTACCCATATTATGCAGTCATTATAGCTAGAACTATAATAAATATACGTATTACTTTTATTATCATCAATATAACATGCATTATTACCCATATTATGCAGTTATTATCGCTAGAACTGTAATAATTATACTTATTACTTTTATTGTTATCAATATAACATGCACTATTAGTCATATTTCACTATTATTATCGCTAGAAATATAATAATTATACTTATTATTCCCAATATTACCAATATAACATGCATTATTACCCATATAATGCAGTTATTATCGCTAGAACTGTAATAATTATACTTATTACTTATATTATTATCAATATAACATGCATTATTACCCATTTTATGCAGTTATTATCGCTAGAACTATAATAAATATACGTGTTACTTTTATTATCATCAATATAACATGCATTATTACCCATATTATGCAGTTATTATCGATAGAACTGTAATAAATATACTTATTACATTTATTATTATCAATATAACATGCACTATTAGCCATATTTTACTATTATTATCGCTAGAACTACAATAATTATACTTTTTACTCCTGATATTATCAATATAATATGCATTATTACGCATATAATGCAGTTATTATAGCTAGAACTGTAATAAATATACTTATTACTTTTATTATTATCAATATAACATGCACTATTAGCCATATTTTACTATTATTATCGCTAGAACTATAATAATTATACTTATTACTCACGATATTATCAATATAACATGCATTATTACCCATATAATGCAGTTATTATCGCTAGAACTGTAATAATTATACTTATTACTTATATTATTGTCATTATAACATGCATTATTACCCATATAATGGAGTTATTGTCGCTAGAACTGTAATAATTATACTTGTTACTTATATTATTATCAATATAACATGCATTATTACCCATATAATGCAGTTATTATCGACAGAAGTATAATAAATATACTTATTACTTTTATTATTATCAATATAACAGGCACTCTTAGCCATATTTTACTAGTATTATCGCTAGAACTGTAATAATTATACTTATTACACCCGATATTATCAATATAATATGCATTATTACGCATATAATGCAGTTATTACAGCTAGAACTGTAATAAATATACTTATTACTTTTATTATTATCAATATAACATGCACTATTAGCCATATTTTACTATTATTATCGCTAGAACTATAATAATTATACTTATTACTCACGATATTATCAATATAACATGCATCATTACCCATATAATGCAGTTATTATCGCTAGAACTGTAATAATTATACTTATTACTGACGATATTATCAATATAACATGCATCATTACCCATATAATGCAGTTATTATCGCTAGAACTGTAATAATTATACTTATTACTCACGATATTATCAATATAACATGCATTATTACCCATATAATGAAGTTATTATCGCTAGAACTGTAATAATTATACTTATTACTTATATTATTGTCATTATAACATGCATTATTACCCATATAATGGAGTTATTGTCGCTAGAACTGTAATAATTATAATTATTACTTATATTATTATCAATATAACATGCATTATTACCCATATAATGCAGTTATTATCGACAGAAGTATAATAAATATACTTATTACTTTTATTATTATCAATATAACATGCACTATTAGCCATATTTTACTATTATTATCGCTAGAACTATAATAATTATACTTATTACTCACGATATTATCAATATAACATGCATTATTACCCATATAATGCAGTTATTATCACTAGAACTGTAATAATTATACTTATTACTTATATTATTATCAATATAACATGCATTATTACCCATTTTATGCAGTTATTATCGCTAGAACTGTAATAAATATACGTATTACTTTTATTATCATCAATATAATATGCATTATTACCCATATAATGCAGTTATTATCGCTAGAACTGTAATAATTATACTTATTACTTATATTATTATCAATATAACATGCATTATTACCCATATAAAGCAGTTATTATCGACAGAAGTATAATAAATATACTTATTACTTTTATTATTATCAATATAACACTCACTCTTAGCCATATTTTACTAGTATTATCGCTAGAACTGTAATAATTATACTAATTACTCCCGATATTACCAATTCAACATCCATTATTACCCATATAATGCAGTTATTACCGATAGAACTGTAATAATTATACTTATTACTCCCGATATTATCAATATAACATGCATTGTTACCCATATAATGCAGTTGTTATCGACAGAAGTATAATAAATATATATATTACTTTTATTATTATCAGTATAACATGCACTATTAGCCATATTTTACTCTAATTATTGCTAGAACTATAATAATTATACTTATTATTCCCAATATTACCAATATAACATGCATTATTGCCCATATAATGCAGTTATTAGCGCTAGAGCTGTAATAATTATACTTATTACTCCCGATATTATCAATATAACATGCATTATTACGCATATAATGCAGTTATTATCGCTAGAACTGTAATAATTATACTTATTACTTATATTATTATCAATATAACATGCATTATTACCCATATTATGCAGTTATAATCGATAGAACTGTAATAAATATACTTATTACTTTTATTATTATCAATATAACATGCACTATTAGTCATATTTCACTATTATTATCGCTAGAAGTATAATAATTATACTTATTATTCCCAATATTACCAATATAACATGCATTATTACCCATATAATGCAGTTATTATCGCTAGAACTGTAATAATTATACTTATTACTCACGATATTATCAATATAACATGCATTATTACCCATATAATGAAGTTATTATCGCTAGAACTGTAATAATTATACTTATTACTTATATTATTGTCATTATAACATGCATTATTACCCATATAATGGAGTTATTGTCGCTAGAACTGTAATAATTATAATTATTACTTATATTATTATCAATATAACATGCATTATTACCCATATAATGCAGTTATTATCGACAGAAGTATAATAAATATACTTATTACTTTTATTATTATCAATATAACATGCACTATTAGCCATATTTTACTATTATTATCGCTAGAACTATAATAATTATACTTATTACTCACGATATTATCAATATAACATGCATTATTACCCATATAATGCAGTTATTATCACTAGAACTGTAATAATTATACTTATTACTTATATTATTATCAATATAACATGCATTATTACCCATTTTATGCAGTTATTATCGCTAGAACTGTAATAAATATACGTATTACTTTTATTATCATCAATATAATATGCATTATTACCCATATAATGCAGTTATTATCGCTAGAACTGTAATAATTATACTTATTACTTATATTATTATCAATATAACATGCATTATTACCCATATAAAGCAGTTATTATCGACAGAAGTATAATAAATATACTTATTACTTTTATTATTATCAATATAACACTCACTCTTAGCCATATTTTACTAGTATTATCGCTAGAACTGTAATAATTATACTAATTACTCCCGATATTACCAATTCAACATCCATTATTACCCATATAATGCAGTTATTACCGATAGAACTGTAATAATTATACTTATTACTCCCGATATTATCAATATAACATGCATTATTACCCATATAATGCAGTTATTATCGCTAGAACTGTAATAATTATACTCATTACTTATATTATTAGCAATATAACGTGCATTATTACCCATATAAAGCAGTTATTATCGCTAGAACTATAATAATTATACTTATTATTCCCAATATTACCAATATAACATGCATTATTACCCATATAATGCAGTTATTATCGCTAGAGCTGTAATAATTATACTTATTACTCCCGATATTATCAATATAACATGCATTATTACGCATATAATGCAGTTATTATCGCTAGAACTGTAATAATTATACATATTACTTATATTATTATCAATATAACATGCATTATTACCCATTTTATGCAGTTATTATCGCTAGAACTGTAATAAATATACGTATTACTTTTATTATCATCAATATAATATGCATTATTACCCATATAATGCAGTTATTATCGCTAGAACTGTAATAATTATACTTATTACTTATATTATTATCAATATAACATGCATTATTACCCATATAATGCAGTTATTATCGACAGAACTATAATAAATATACTTAGTACTTTTATTTTCATCAATATGACATGCATTATTACCCATATTATGAAGTTATTATCGATAGAACTATAATAAATATACTTATTACCTTTATTATTATCAATATAACATGCACTATTAGCCATATTTTACTATTATTATCGCTAGAACTATAATAATTATACTTATTATTCCCAATATTACCAATATAACATGCATTATTACCCATATAATGCAGTTATTATCGCTAGAGCTGTAATAATTATACTTATTACTTATATTATTATCAATATAACATGCATTATTACGCATATTATGCAGTTATAATCGCTAGAACTTTAATAAATATACTTAGTACTTTTATTATCATCAATATAACATGCATTATTACGCATATAATGCAGTTATTATCGCTAGAACTGTAATAATTATACTTATTACTTATATTATTATCAATATAACATGCATTATTACCCATATCATGCAGTTATTATCGCTAGAATTATAATAAATATACGTATTACTTTTATTATCATCAATATAACATGCATTATTACCCATATTATGCAGTTATAATCGATAGAACTGTAATAAATATACTTATTACTTTTATTATTATCAATATAACATGCACTATTAGTCATATTTCACTATTATTATCGCTAGAAATATAATAATTATACTTATTATTCCCAATATTACCAATATAACATGCATTATTACCCATATAAAGCAGTTATTATCGACAGAAGTATAATAAATATACTTATTACTTTTATTATTATCAATATAACACTCACTCTTAGCCATATTTTACTAGTATTATCGCTAGAACTGTAATAATTATACTAATTACTCCCGATATTACCAATTCAACATCCATTATTACCCATATAATGCAGTTATTACCGCTAGAACTGTAATAATTATACTTATTACTCCCGATATTATCAATATAACATGCATTATTACCCATATAATGCAGTTATTATCGCTAGAACTGTAATAATTATACTCATTACTTATATTATTAGCAATATAACGTGCATTATTACCCATATAAAGCAGTTATTATCGCTAGAACTGTAATAATTATACTTATTACTTATATTATTATCAATATAACATGCATTATTACCCATTTTATGCAGTTATTATCGCTAGAACTATAATAAATATACGTATTACTTTTATTATCATCAATATAATATGCATTATTACCCATATTATGCAGTTATTATCGATAGAACTGTAATAAATATACTTATTACATTTGGTATTATCAGTATAACATGCACTATTAGCCATATTTTACTATTATTATCGCTAGAACTATAATAATTATACTTATTACTCCTGATATTATCAATATAATATGCATTATTACGCATATAATGCAGTTATTATCGCTAGAACTGTAATAATTATACTTATTACTTATATTATTATCAATATAACATGCATTATTACCCATTTTATGCAGTTATTATCGCTAGAACTATAATAAATATACGTATTACTTTTATTATCATCAATATAACATGCATTATTACCCATATTATGCAGTTATTATCGATAGAACTGTAATAAATATACTTATTACATTTATTATTATCAATATAACATGCACTATTAGCCATATTTTACTATTATTATCGCTAGAACTATAATAATTATACTTTTTACTCCTGATATTATCAATATAATATGCATTATTACGCATATAATGCAGTTATTATAGCTAGAACTGTAATAAATATACTTATTACTTTTATTATTATCAATATAACATGCACTATTAGCCATATTTTACTATTATTATCGCTAGAACTGTAATAATTATACTCATTACTTATATTATTAGCAATATAACATGCATTATTACCCATATAAAGCAGTTATTATCGCTAGAACTATAATAATTATACTTATTATTCCCAATATTACCAATATAACATGCATTATTACCCATATAATGCAGTTATTATCGCTAGAGCTGTAATAATTATACTTATTACTTATATTATTATCAATATAACATGCATTATTACGCATATTATGCAGTTATAATCGCTAGAACTTTAATAAATATACTTAGTACTTTTATTATCATCAATATAACATGCATTATTATCCATATTATGCAGTCATTATAGCTAGAACTATAATAAATATACGTATTACTTTTATTATCATCAATATAACATGCATTATTACCCATATTATGCAGTTATTATCGCTAGAACTGTAATAATTATACTTATTACTTTTATTGTTATCAATATAACATGCACTATTAGTCATATTTCACTATTATTATCGCTAGAAATATAATAATTATACTTATTACTCCCGATATTATCAATATAACATGCATTATTACGCATATAATGCAGTTATTATCGGTAGAACTGTAATAATTATACTTATTACTTATATTATTATCAATATAACATGCATTATTACCCATATAATGCAGTTAGTATCGACAGAAGTATAATAAATATACTTATTACTTTTATTATTATCAATATAACATGCACTCTTAGCCATATTTTACTTTTATTATCGCTTGATCTATAATAATTATACTACTTACTCCAGATATTATCAATATAACATGCATTATTACCCGTATAATGCAGTTATTATCGCTAGAACTGTAATATTTATACCTATTACTTATATTATTATCAATATAACATGCATTATTACCCATATTATGCAGTTATTATTGATAGAACTATAATAAATATACTTATTACTCCCGATATTATCAATATAACATCCATTATTACCCATATAATGCAGTTATTATCGCTGGAACTGTAATAATTATACTTATTACTCCCGATATTATCAATATAACATGCATTATTACGCATATAATGCAGTTATTATCGCTAGAACTGTAATAATTATACTTATTACTTATATTATTATCAATATAACATGCATTATTACCCATATAATGCAGTTATTATCGACAGAACTATAATAAATATACTTAGTACTTTTATTTTCATCAATATGACATGCATTATTACCCATATTATGAAGTTATTATCGATAGAACTATAATAAATATACTTATTACCTTTATTATTATCAATATAACATGCACTATTAGCCATATTTTACTATTATTATCGCTAGAACTATAATAATTATACTTATTATTCCCAATATTACCAATATAACATGCATTATTACCCATATAATGCAGTTATTATCGCTAGAGCTGTAATAATTATACTTATTACTTATATTATTATCAATATAACATGCATTATTACGCATATTATGCAGTTATAATCGCTAGAACTTTAATAAATATACTTAGTACTTTTATTATCATCAATATAACATGCATTATTACGCATATAATGCAGTTATTATCGCTAGAACTGTAATAATTATACTTATTACTTATATTATTATCAATATAACATGCATTATTACCCATATCATGCAGTTATTATCGCTAGAATTATAATAAATATACGTATTACTTTTATTATCATCAATATAACATGCATTATTACCCATATTATGCAGTTATAATCGATAGAACTGTAATAAATATACTTATTACTTTTATTATTATCAATATAACATGCACTATTAGTCATATTTCACTATTATTATCGCTAGAAATATAATAATTATACTTATTATTCCCAATATTACCAATATAACATGCATTATTACCCATATAAAGCAGTTATTATCGACAGAAGTATAATAAATATACTTATTACTTTTATTATTATATTATCAATATAACACTCACTCTTAGCCATATTTTACTAGTATTATCGCTAGAACTGTAATAATTATACTAATTACTCCCGATATTACCAATTCAACATCCATTATTACCCATATAATGCAGTTATTACCGCTAGAACTGTAATAATTATACTTATTACTCCCGATATTATCAATATAACATGCATTATTACCCATATAATGCAGTTATTATCGCTAGAACTGTAATAATTATACTCACTACTTATATTATTAGCAATATAACGTGCATTATTACCCATATAAAGCAGTTATTATCGCTAGAACTGTAATAATTATACTTATTACTTATATTATTATCAATATAACATGCATTATTACCCATTTTATGCAGTTATTATCGCTAGAACTATAATAAATATACGTATTACTTTTATTATCATCAATATAATATGCATTATTACCCATATTATGCAGTTATTATCGATAGAACTGTAATAAATATACTTATTACATTTATTATTATCAGTATAACATGCACTATTAGCCATATTTTACTATTATTATCGCTAGAACTATAATAATTATACTTATTACTCCTGATATTATCAATATAATATGCATTATTACGCATATAATGCAGTTATTATCGCTAGAACTGTAATAATTATACTTATTACTTATATTATTATCAATATAACATGCATTATTACCCATTTTATGCAGTTATTATCGCTAGAACTATAATAAATATACGTATTACTTTTATTATCATCAATATAACATGCATTATTACCCATATTATGCAGTTATTATCGATAGAACTGTAATAAATATACTTATTACATTTATTATTATCAATATAACATGCACTATTAGCCATATTTTACTATTATTATCGCTAGAACTATAATAATTATACTTTTTACTCCTGATATTATCAATATAATATGCATTATTACGCATATAATGCAGTTATTATAGCTAGAACTGTAATAAATATACTTATTACTTTTATTATTATCAATATAACATGCACTATTAGCCATATTTTACTATTATTATCGCTAGAACTGTAATAATTATACTCATTACTTATATTATTAGCAATATAACATGCATTATTACCCATATAAAGCAGTTATTATCGCTAGAACTATAATAATTATACTTATTATTCCCAATATTACCAATATAACATGCATTATTACCCATATAATGCAGTTATTATCGCTAGAGCTGTAATAATTATACTTATTACTTATATTATGATCAATATAACATGCATTATTACGCATATTATGCAGTTATAATCGCTAGAACTTTAATAAATATACTTAGTACTTTTATTATCATCAATATAACATGCATTATTATCCATATTATGCAGTCATTATAGCTAGAACTATAATAAATATACGTATTACTTTTATTATCATCAATATAACATGCATTATTACCCATATTATGCAGTTATTATCGCTAGAACTGTAATAATTATACTTATTACTTTTATTGTTATCAATATAACATGCACTATTAGTCATATTTCACTATTATTATCGCTAGAAATATAATAATTATACTTATTACTCCCGATATTATCAATATAACATGCATTATTACGCATATAATGCAGTTATTATCGGTAGAACTGTAATAATTATACTTATTACTTATATTATTATCAATATAACATGCATTATTACCCATATAATGCAGTTAGTATCGACAGAAGTATAATAAATATACTTATTACTTTTATTATTATCAATATAACATGCACTCTTAGCCATATTTTACTTTTATTATCGCTTGATCTATAATAATTATACTACTTACTCCAGATATTATCAATATAACATGCATTATTACCCGTATAATGCAGTTATTATCGCTAGAACTGTAATATTTATACCTATTACTTATATTATTATCAATATAACATGCATTATTACCCATATTATGCAGTTATTATTGATAGAACTATAATAAATATACTTATTACTCCCGATATTATCAATATAACATCCATTATTACCCATATAATGCAGTTATTATCGCTGGAACTGTAATAATTATACTTATTACTCCCGATATTATCAATATAACATGCATTATAACGCATATAATGCAGTTATTATCGCTAGAACTGTAATAATTATACTTATTACTTATATTATTATCAATATAACATGCATTATTACCCATATCATGCAGTTATTATCGCTAGAATTATAATAAATATACGTATTACTTTTATTATCATCAATATAACATGCATTATTACCCATATTATGCAGTTATAATCGATAGAACTGTAATAAATATACTTATTACTTTTATTATTATCAATATAACATGCACTATTAGTCATATTTCACTATTATTATCGCTAGAAATATAATAATTATACTTATTATTCCCAATATTACCAATATAACATGCATTATTACCCATATAAAGCAGTTATTATCGACAGAAGTATAATAAATATACTTATTACTTTTATTATTATCAATATAACACTCACTCTTAGCCATATTTTACTAGTATTATCGCTAGAACTGTAATAATTATACTAATTACTCCCGATATTACCAATTCAACATCCATTATTACCCATATAATGCAGTTATTACCGCTAGAACTGTAATAATTATACTTATTACTCCCGATATTATCAATATAACATGCATTATTACCCATATAATGCAGTTATTATCGCTAGAACTGTAATAATTATACTCATTACTTATATTATTAGCAATATAACGTGCATTATTACCCATATAAAGCAGTTATTATCGCTAGAACTGTAATAATTATACTTATTACTTATATTATTATCAATATAACATGCATTATTACCCATTTTATGCAGTTATTATCGCTAGAACTATAATAAATATACGTATTACTTTTATTATCATCAATATAATATGCATTATTACCCATATTATGCAGTTATTATCGATAGAACTGTAATAAATATACTTATTACATTTATTATTATCAGTATAACATGCACTATTAGCCATATTTTACTATTATTATCGCTAGAACTATAATAATTATACTTATTACTCCTGATATTATCAATATAATATGCATTATTACGCATATAATGCAGTTATTATCGCTAGAACTGTAATAATTATACTTATTACTTATATTATTATCAATATAACATGCATTATTACCCATTTTATGCAGTTATTATCGCTAGAACTATAATAAATATACGTATTACTTTTATTATCATCAATATAACATGCATTATTACCCATATTATGCAGTTATTATCGATAGAACTGTAATAAATATACTTATTACATTTATTATTATCAATATAACATGCACTATTAGCCATATTTTACTATTATTATCGCTAGAACTATAATAATTATACTTTTTACTCCTGATATTATCAATATAATATGCATTATTACGCATATAATGCAGTTATTATAGCTAGAACTGTAATAAATATACTTATTACTTTTATTATTATCAATATAACATGCACTATTAGCCATATTTTACTATTATTATCGCTAGAACTGTAATAATTATACTCATTACTTATATTATTAGCAATATAACATGCATTATTACCCATATAAAGCAGTTATTATCGCTAGAACTATAATAATTATACTTATTATTCCCAATATTACCAATATAACATGCATTATTACCCATATAATGCAGTTATTATCGCTAGAGCTGTAATAATTATACTTATTACTTATATTATTATCAATATAACATGCATTATTACGCATATTATGCAGTTATAATCGCTAGAACTTTAATAAATATACTTAGTACTTTTATTATCATCAATATAACATGCATTATTATCCATATTATGCAGTCATTATAGCTAGAACTATAATAAATATACGTATTACTTTTATTATCATCAATATAACATGCATTATTACCCATATTATGCAGTTATTATCGCTAGAACTGTAATAATTATACTTATTACTTTTATTGTTATCAATATAACATGCACTATTAGTCATATTTCACTATTATTATCGCTAGAAATATAATAATTATACTTATTACTCCCGATATTATCAATATAACATGCATTATTACGCATATAATGCAGTTATTATCGGTAGAACTGTAATAATTATACTTATTACTTATATTATTATCAATATAACATGCATTATTACCCATATAATGCAGTTAGTATCGACAGAAGTATAATAAATATACTTATTACTTTTATTATTATCAATATAACATGCACTCTTAGCCATATTTTACTTTTATTATCGCTTGATCTATAATAATTATACTACTTACTCCAGATATTATCAATATAACATGCATTATTACCCGTATAATGCAGTTATTATCGCTAGAACTGTAATATTTATACCTATTACTTATATTATTATCAATATAACATGCATTATTACCCATATTATGCAGTTATTATTGATAGAACTATAATAAATATACTTATTACTCCCGATATTATCAATATAACATCCATCATTACCCATATAATGCAGTTATTATCGCTGGAACTGTAATAATTATACTTATTACTCCCGATATTATCAATATAACATGCATTATAACGCATATAATGCAGTTATTATCGCTAGAACTGTAATAATTATACTTATTACTTATATTATTATCAATATAACATGCATTATTACCCATATCATGCAGTTATTATCGCTAGAATTATAATAAATATACGTATTACTTTTATTATCATCAATATAACATGCATTATTACCCATATTATGCAATTATAATCGATAGAACTGTAATAAATATACTTATTACTTTTATTATTATCAATATAACATGCACTATTAGTCATATTTCACTATTATTATCGCTAGAAATATAATAATTATACTTATTATTCCCAATATTACCAATATAACATGCATTATTACCCATATAATGCAGTTATTATCGTTAGAACTGTAATAATTATACTTATTACTTATATTATTATCAATATAACATGCATTATTACCCATATAAAGCAGTTATTATCGACAGATGTATAATAAATATACTTATTACTTTTATTATTATCAATATAACACTCACTCTTAGCCATATTTTACTAGTATTATCGCTAGAACTGTAATAATTATACTAATTACTCCCGATATTACCAATTCAACATCCATTATTACCCATATAATGCAGTTATTACCGCTAGAACTGTAATAATTATACTTATTACTCCCGATATTATCAATATAACATGCATTATTACCCATATAATGCAGTTATTATCGCTAGAACTGTAATAATTATACTCATTACTTATATTATTAGCAATATAACGTGCATTATTACCCATATAAAGCAGTTATTATCGCTAGAACTATAATAATTATACTTATTATTCCCAATATTACCAATATAACATGCATTATTACCCATATAATGCAGTTATTATCGCTAGAGCTGTAATAATTATACTTATTACTTATATTATTATCAATATAACATGCATTATTACGCATATTATGCAGTTATAATCGCTAGAACTTTAATAAATATACTTAGTACTTTTATTATCATCAATATAACATGCATTATTACCCATATTATGCAGTCATTATAGCTAGAACTATAATAAATATACGTATTACTTTTATTATCATCAATATAACATGCATTATTACCCATATTATGCAGTTATTATCGCTAGAACTGTAATAATTATACTTATTACTTTTATTGTTATCAATATAACATGCACTATTAGTCATATTTCACTATTATTATCGCTAGAAATATAATAATTATACTTATTACTCCCGATATTATCAATATAACATGCATTATTACGCATATAATGCAGTTATTATCGGTAGAACTGTAATAATTATACTTATTACTTATATTATTATCAATATAACATGCATTATTACCCATATAATGCAGTTAGTATCGACAGAAGTATAATAAATATACTTATTACTTTTATTATTATCAGTATAACATGCACTATTAGCCATATTTTACTCTAATTATTGCTAGAACTATAATAATTATACTTATTATTCCCAATATTACCAATATAACATGCATTATTGCCCATATAATGCAGTTATTAGCGCTAGAGCTGTAATAATTATACTTATTACTCCCGATATTATCAATATAACATGCATTATTACGCATATAATGCAGTTATTATCGCTAGAACTGTAATAATTATACTTATTACTTATATTATTATCAATATAACATGCATTATTACCCATATTATGCAGTTATTATCGCTAGAATTATAATAAATATACGTATTACTTTTATTATCATCAATATAACATGCATTATTACCCATATTATGCAGTTATAATCGATAGAACTGTAATAAATATACTTATTACTTTTATTATTATCAATATAACATGCACTATTAGTCATATTTCACTATTATTATCGCTAGAAATATAATAATTATACTTATTATTCCCAATATTACCAATATAACATGCATTATTACCCATATAATGCAGTTATTATCGCTAGAACTGTAATAATTATACTTATTACTTATATTATTATCAATATAACATGCATTATTACCCATTTTATGCAGTTATTATCGCTAGAACTATAATAAATATACGTGTTACTTTTATTATCATCAATATAACATGCATTATTACCCATATTATGCAGTTATTATCGATAGAACTGTAATAAATATACTTATTACATTTATTATTATCAATATAACATGCACTATTAGCCATATTTTACTATTATTATCGCTAGCACTACAATAATTATACTTTTTACTCCTGATATTATCAATATAATATGCATTATTACGCATATAATGCAGTTATTATAGCTAGAACTGTAATAAATATACTTATTACTTTTATTATTATCAATATAGCATGCACTATTAGCCATATTTTACTATTATTATCGCTAGAACTATAATAATTATACTTATTACTCACGATATTATCAATATAACATGCATTATTACCCATATAATGCAGTTATTATCGCTAGAACTGTAATAATTATACTTATTACTTATATTATTGTCATTATAACATGCATTATTACCCATATAATGGAGTTATTGTCGCTAGAACTGTAATAATTATACTTATTACTTATATTATTATCAATATAACATGCATTATTACCCATATAATGCAGTTATTATCGACAGAAGTATAATAAATATACTTATTACTTTTATTATTATCAATATAACAGGCACTCTTAGCCATATTTTACTAGTATTATCGCTAGAACTGTAATAATTATACTTATTACACCCGATATTATCAATATAATATGCATTATTACGCATATAATGCAGTTATTATAGCTAGAACTGTAATAAATATACTTATTACTTTTATTATTATCAATATAACATGCACTATTAGCCATATTTTACTATTATTATCGCTAGAACTGTAATAATTATACTTATTACTCACGATATTATCAATATAACATGCATTATTACCCATATAATGAAGTTATTATCGCTAGAACTGTAATAATTATACTTATTACTTATATTATTGTCATTATAACATGCATTATTACCCATATAATGGAGTTATTGTCGCTAGAACTGTAATAATTATAATTATTACTTATATTATTATCAATATAACATGCATTATTACCCATATAATGCAGTTATTATCGACAGAAGTATAATAAATATACTTATTACTTTTATTATTATCAATATAACATGCACTATTAGCCATATTTTACTATTATTATCGCTAGAACTATAATAATTATACTTATTACTCACGATATTATCAATATAACATGCATTATTACCCATATAATGCAGTTATTATCGCTAGAACTGTAATGATTATACTTATTACTTATATTATTGTCATTATAACATGCATTATTACCCATATAATGGAGTTATTGTCGCTAGAACTGTAATAATTATACTTATTACTTATATTATTATCAATATAACATGCATTATTACCCATATAATGCAGTTATTATCGACAGAAGTATAATAAATATACTTATTACTTTTATTATTATCAATATAACAGGCACTCTTAGCCATATTTTACTAGTATTATCGCTAGAACTGTAATAATTATACTTATTACTCCCGATATTATCAATATAATATGCATTATTACGCATATAATGCAGTTATTATAGCTAGAACTGTAATAAATATACTTATTACTTTTATTATTATCAATATAACATGCACTATTAGCCATATTTTACTATTATTATCGCTAGAACTGTAATAATTATACTTATTACTCACGATATTATCAATATAACATGCATTATTACCCATATAATGAAGTTATTATCGCTAGAACTGTAATAATTATACTTATTACTTATATTATTGTCATTATAACATGCATTATTACCCATATAATGGAGTTATTGTCGCTAGAACTGTAATAATTATAATTATTACTTATATTATTATCAATATAACATGCATTATTACCCATATAATGCAGTTATTATCGACAGAAGTATAATAAATATACTTATTACTTTTATTATTATCAATATAACATGCACTATTAGCCATATTTTACTATTATTATCGCTAGAACTATAATAATTATACTTATTACTCACGATATTATCAATATAACATGCATTATTACCCATATAATGCAGTTATTATCGCTAGAACTGTAATGATTATACTTATTACTTATATTATTGTCATTATAACATGCATTATTACCCATATAATGGAGTTATTGTCGCTAGAACTGTAATAATTATACTTATTACTTATATTATTATCAATATAACATGCATTATTACCCATATAATGCAGTTATTATCGACAGAAGTATAATAAATATACTTATTACTTTTATTATTATCAATATAACAGGCACTCTTAGCCATATTTTACTAGTATTATCGCTAGAACTGTAATAATTATACTTATTACTCCCGATATTATCAATATAATATGCATTATTACGCATATAATGCAGTTATTATAGCTAGAACTGTAATAAATATACTTATTACTTTTATTATTATCAATATAACATGCACTATTAGCCATATTTTACTATTATTATCGCTAGAACTATAATAATTATACTTATTACTGACGATATTATCAATATAACATGCATCATTACCCATATAATGCAGTTATTATCGCTAGAACTGTAATAATTATACTTATTACTGACGATATTATCAATATAACATGCATCATTACCCATATAATGCAGTTATTATCGCTAGAACTGTAATAATTATACTTATTACTTATATTATTATCAATATAACATGCATTGTTACCCATATAATGCAGTTGTTATCGACAGAAGTATAATAAATATATATATTACTTTTATTATTATCAGTATAACATGCACTATTAGCCATATTTTACTCTAATTATTGCTAGAACTATAATAATTATACTTATTATTCCCAATATTACCAATATAACATGCATTATTGCCCATATAATGCAGTTATTAGCGCTAGAGCTGTAATAATTATACTTATTACTCCCGATATTATCAATATAACATGCATTATTACGCATATAATGCAGTTATTATCGCTAGAACTGTAATAATTATACTTATTACTTATATTATTATCAATATAACATGCATTATTACCCATATTATGCAGTTATAATCGATAGAACTGTAATAAATATACTTATTACTTTTATTATTATCAATATAACATGCACTATTAGTCATATTTCACTATTATTATCGCTAGAAGTATAATAATTATACTTATTATTCCCAATATTACCAATATAACATGCATTATTACCCATATAATGCAGTTATTATCGCTAGAACTGTAATAATTATACTTATTACTCACGATATTATCAATATAACATGCATTATTACCCATATAATGAAGTTATTATCGCTAGAACTGTAATAATTATACTTATTACTTATATTATTGTCATTATAACATGCATTATTACCCATATAATGGAGTTATTGTCGCTAGAACTGTAATAATTATAATTATTACTTATATTATTATCAATATAACATGCATTATTACCCATATAATGCAGTTATTATCGACAGAAGTATAATAAATATACTTATTACTTTTATTATTATCAATATAACATGCACTATTAGCCATATTTTACTATTATTATCGCTAGAACTATAATAATTATACTTATTACTCACGATATTATCAATATAACATGCATTATTACCCATATAATGCAGTTATTATCACTAGAACTGTAATAATTATACTTATTACTTATATTATTGTCATTATAACATGCATTATTACCCATATAATGGAGTTATTGTCGCTAGAACTGTAATAATTATAATTATTACTTATATTATTATCAATATAACATGCATTATTACCCATATAATGCAGTTATTATCGACAGAAGTATAATAAATATACTTATTACTTTTATTATTATCAATATAACATGCACTATTAGCCATATTTTACTATTATTATCGCTAGAACTATAATAATTATACTTATTACTCACGATATTATCAATATAACATGCATTATTACCCATATAATGCAGTTATTATCACTAGAACTGTAATAATTATACTTATTACTTATATTATTGTCATTATAACATGCATTATTACCCATATAATGGAGTTATTGTCGCTAGAACTGTAATAATTATAATTATTACTTATATTATTATCAATATAACATGCATTATTACCCATATAATGCAGTTATTATCGACAGAAGTATAATAAATATACTTATTACTTTTATTATTATCAATATAACATGCACTATTAGCCATATTTTACTATTATTATCGCTAGAACTATAATAATTATACTTATTACTCACGATATTATCAATATAACATGCATCATTACCCATATAATGCAGTTATTATCGCTAGAACTGTAATATTTATACCTATTACTTATATTATTATCAATATAACATGCATTATTACCCATATTATGCAGTTATTATTGATAGAACTATAATAAATATACTTATTACTCCCGATATTATCAATATAACATCCATTACTACCCATATAATGCAGTTATTATCGCTGGAACTGTAATAATTATACTTATTACTCCCGATATTATCAATATAACATGCATTATTACGCATATAATGCAGTTATTATCGCTAGAACTGTAATAATTATACTTATTACTTATATTATTATCAATATAACATGCATTATTACCCATATAATGCAGTTATTATCGACAGAAGTATAATAAATATATATATTACTTTTATTATTATCAGTATAACATGCACTATTAGCCATATTTTACTCTAATTATTGCTAGAACTATAATAATTATACTTATTATTCCCAATATTACCAATATAACATGCATTATTGCCCATATAATGCAGTTATTAGCGCTAGAGCTGTAATAATTATACTTATTACTCCCGATATTATCAATATAACATGCATTATTACGCATATAATGCAGTTATTATCGCTAGAACTGTAATAATTATACTTATTACTTATATTATTATCAATATAACATGCATTATTACCCATATTATGCAGTTATTATCGCTAGAATTATAATAAATATACGTATTACTTTTATTATCATCAATATAACATGCATTATTACCCATATTATGCAGTTATAATCGATAGAACTGTAATAAATATACTTATTACTTTTATTATTATCAATATAACATGCACTATTAGCCATATTTTACTATTATTATCGCTAGAACTATAATAATTATACTTATTACTCACGATATTATCAATATAACATGCATTATTACCCATATAATGCAGTTATTATCGCTAGAACTGTAATAATTATACTTATTACTTATATTATTAGCAATACAACGTGCATTATTACCCATATTATGCAGTTATTATTGCCAGAACTGTAATAATTATACTTATTACTTATATTATTGTCATTATAACATGCATTATTACCCATATAATGGAGTTATTGTCGCTAGAACTGTAATAATTATACTTATTACTTATATTATTATCAATATAACATGCACTATTACCCATATAATGCAGTTATTATCGCTAGAACTGTAATAATTAAACTTATTACTTATATTATTAGCAATATAACGTGCATTGTTACCCATATTATGCAGTTATTATCGCTAGAACTGTAATAATTATACTTATTACTTATATTATTATGAATATAACATGCATTATTACCCATTTTATGCAGTTATTATCGCTAGAACTATACTAAATATACGTATTACTTTTATTATAATCAATATAACACGCATTATTACCCATATTATGCAGTTATTATCGATAGAACTGTAATAAATATACTTATTACTTATATTATTAGCAATATAACGTGCATTATTAGCCACATAATGCAGTTATTATCGCTAGAACTGTAATAATTATACTTATTACTTATATTATTATCAATATAACATGCATTATTACCCATTTTATGCAGTTATTATCGCTAGAACTATACTAAATATACGTATTACTTTTATTATAATCAATATAACATGCATTATTACCCATATTATGCAGTTATTATCGATAGAACTGTAATAAATATTCTTATTACTTTTATTATGATCAATATAACATGCATTATTACCCACATAATGCAGTTATTATCGCTAGAACTGTAATACTTATACTTATTACTCATATTATTAGCAATATAACATGCATTATTACCCATATTATGCAGTTATTATCGCTAGAACTGTAATAATTATATTTATTACTTATATTACTATCACTATAACATGCATTATTACCCATATTATGCAGTTATTATCGCTAGAACTGTAATAATTATACTTATTACTTATATTATTATCAATATAACATGCATTATTACCCATATAATGCAGTTATTATTTCTAGAACTGTAATAATTGTACTTATTACTTATATTATTATCAATATAACATGGATTATTACCCATATAATGGTGTTATTATCGCTAGAGCTGTAATAATTATACTTATTACTTATATTATTATCAATATAACATGCATTATTACCCATATAATGCAGTTATTATTGACAGAAGTATAATAAATATACTTATTACTTTTATTATTATCAATATAACTGGCACTCTTAGCCATATTTTACTAGTATTATCGCTAGAACTGTAATAATTATACTTATTACTCCCGATATTATCAGTATAACATGCACTATTACCCATATAATGCAGTTATTATCGCTAGAACTGTAATAAATATACTCATTACTCCCGATATTATCAATATAACATGCATTATTATGCACATAATGCAGTTATTATCCCTAGAACTGTAATAATTATACTTATTACTTATATTATTAGCAATATAACGTGCATTATTAGCCATATATTGCAGTTATTATCGCGAGAACTGTAATAATTACACTTATTACTTATATTATTATCAATATAACATGCATTATTACCCATTTTATGCAGTTATTATCGCTAGAACTATAATAAATATACGTATTACTTTTATTATCATCAATATAACATGCATTATTACCCATATTATGCAGTTATTATCGATAGAACTGTAATAAATATTCTTATTACTTTTATTATGATCAATATAACATGCATTATTACCCACATGATGCAGTTATTATCGCTAGAACTGTAATACTTATACTTATTACTTATATTATTATCAATATAACATGCATTATTACGCATATTATGCAGTTAGAATCGCTAGAACTTTAATAAATATACTTAGTACTTTTATTATCATCAATATAACATGCATTATTATCCATATTATGCAGTCATTATAGCTAGAACTGTAATAATTATACTTATTACTTATATTATTATCAATATAACATGCATTATTACCCATATAATGCAGTTATTATTTCTAGAACTGCAATAATTATACTTATTACTTATATTATTATCAATATAACATGCATTATTACCCATATAATGCAGTTAATATCGACAGAAGTATAATAAATATACTCATTACTTTTATTGTTATCAATATAACAGGCACTCTTAGCCATATTTTACTATTATTATCGCTAGAACTATAATAATTATACTTATTACTCACGATATTATCAATATAACATGCATTATTACCCATATAATGGAGTTATTGTCGCGAGAACTGTAATAATTATACTTATTACTTATATTATTATCAATATAACATGCATTATTACCCATATAATTCAGTTATTATCGACAGAAGTATAATAAATATACTTATTACTTTTATTATTATCAATATAACATGCATTATTACCCATATAATGCAGTTATTATCGCTAGAACTGTAATAATTAAACTTATTACTTATATTATTAGCAATATAACGTGCATTGTTACCCATATTATGCAGTTATTATCGCTAGAACTGTAATAATTATACTTATTACTTATATTATTATCAATATAACATGCATTATTACCCATATAATGCAGTTATTATCGACAGAAGTATAATAAATATACTTATTACTTTTATTATTATCAATATAACAGGCACTATTAGCTATATTTTACTATTATTATCGCTAGAACTATAATAATTATACTTATTACTCACGATATTATCAATATAACATGCATTATTACCCATAGAATGCAGTTATTATCGCTAGAACTGTAATAATTATACTTATTACTTATATTATTGTCATTATAACATGCATTGTTACCCATATTATGCAGTTATTATCGCTAGAACTGTAATAATTATACTTATTACTTATATTATTATCAATATAACATGCATTATTACCCATATAATGCAGTTATTATCGACAGAAGTATAATAAATATACTTATTACTTTTATTATTATCAATATAACAGGCACTCTTAGCCATATTTTACTAGTATTATCGCTAGGCCTGTAATAATTATACTTATTACTCCGGATATTATCAATATAACATCCATTATTACCCATATAATGCAGTTATTATCGACAGAAGTATAATAAATATACTTATTACTTTTATTATTATCAGTATAACATGCACTATTAGCCATATTTTACTTTTATTATCGCTAGAACTATAATAATTGTACTAATTGCTCTCGATATTATCAATATAACATGCATTATTACGCGTATTATGCAGTTATAATCGCTAGAACATTAATAAATATACTTAGTACTTTTATCATCATCAATATAACATGCATTATTACCCATATTATGCAGGTATTATCGATAGAACTGTAATAAATATACTTATTACTTTTATTATTATCAATATAACATGCACTATTAGTCATATTTCACTATTATTATTGCTAGAAATATAATAATTATACTTATTATTCCCAATATTACCAATATAACATGCATTATTACCCATTTTATGCAGTTATTATCGCTAGAACTATAATAAATATACGTATTACTTTTATTATTATCAATATAACATGCATTATTACCCATATTATGCAGTTATTATCGCTAGAACTATAATAAATATACGTATTACTTTTATTATCATCAATATAACATGCATTATTACCCATATTATGCAGTTATAATCGATAGAACTGTAATAAATATACTTATTACTTTTATTATTATCAATATAACATGCACTATTAGTCATATTTCACTATTATTATCGCTGGAAATATAATAATTATACTTATTATTCCCAATATTACCAATATAACATGCATTATTACCCATATAATGCAGTTATTATCGCAAGAACTGTAATAATTATACTTATTACTTATATTATTGTCATTATAACATGCATTATTACCCATATAATGGAGTTATTGTCGCGAGAACTGTAATAATTATACTTATTACTTATATTATTATCAATATAACATGCATTATTACCCATATAATTCAGTTATTATCGCTAGAACTGTAATAATTATACTTATTACTTATATTATTGTCATTATAACATGCATTGTTACCCATATTATGCAGTTATTATCGCTAGAACTGTAATAATTATACTTATTACTTATATTATTATCAATATAACATGCATTATTACCCATATAATGCAGTTATTATTGACAGAAGTATAATAAATATACTTATTACTTTTATTATTGTCAATATAACAGGCACTCTTAGCCATATTTTACTAGTATTATCGCTAGAACTGTAATAATTATACTTATTACTCCCGATATTATCAGTATAACATCCACTATTACCCATATAATGCAGTTATTATCGCTAGAACTGTAATTATTATACTCATTACTCCCGATATTATCAATATAACATGCATTATTACGTATATAATGCAGTTATTATCGCTAGAACTGTAATAATTATACTTATTACTCCCGATATTATCAATATAACATCCATTATTACCCATATAATGCAGTTATTATCGCTAGAACTGTAATAATTATACTTATTACTTATATTATTAGCAATATAACGTGCATTATTACCCATATACTGCAGTTATTATCGACAGAAGTATAATAAATATACTTCTTACTTTTATTATTATCAATATAACTGGCACTCTTAGCCATATTTTAGTAGTATTATCGCAAGAACTGTAATAATTATACTTATTACTCCCGATATTATCAATATAACATGCATTATTACCCACATAATGCAGTTACTATCGCTAGAACTGTAATAATTATACTTATTACTTATATTATTATCAATATAACGTGCATTATTACCCAAATAATGCAGTTATTATTTCTAGAACTGTAATAATTATACTTATTACTTATATTATTATCAATATAACATGCATTATTACCCATATTATGCAGTTATTATCGATAGAACTGTAATAAATATACGTATTACTTTTATTATCATCAATATAACATGCATTATTACCCATATTATGCAGTTATTATCGATAGAACTGTAATAAATATACTTATTACTTTTATTATTATCAATATAACATGCACTATTAGTCATATTTTCCTATTATTGTCGCTAGAACTATAATAATTATACTTATTATTCCCAATATTACCAATATAACATGCATTATTAGCCATATAATGCAGTTATTATCGCTAGAACTGTAATAATTATACTTATTACTTATATTGTTATCAATATAACATGCATTATTACCCATATTATGCAGTTATTATAGCTAGAACTATAATAAATATACTTATTACTTATATTATTATCAATATAACATGCATTATTACCCATATAATGCAGTTATTATTGACAGAAGTATAATAAATATACTTATTACTTTTATTATTGTCAATATAACAGGCACTCTTAGCCATATTTTACTAGTATTATCGCTAGAACTGTAATAATTATACTTATTACTCCCGATATTATCTGTATAACATCCACTATTACCCATATAATGCAGTTATTATCGCTAGAACTGTAATAATTATACTCATTACTCCCGATATTATCAATATAACATGCATTATTACGCATATAATGCAGTTATTATCGCTAGAACTGTAATAATTATACTTATTACTCCCGACATTATCAATATAACATCCATTATTACCCATATAATGCAGGTATTATCGCTAGAACTTTAATAAATATACGTATTACTTATTTTATTATCAATATAACATGCATTATTACGCATATTATGCAGTTATAATCGCTAGAACTTTAATAAATATACTTAGTACTTTTATTATCATCAATATAACATGCATTATTACCCATATTATGCACTTATAATCGATAGAACTGTAATAAATATACTTATTACTTTTATTATGATCAATATAACATGCACTATTAGTCATATTTCACTATTATTATCGCTAGAAATATAATAATTATACTTATTATTCCCAATATTACCAATATAACATGCATTATTACCCATATAATGCAGTTATTATCGTTAGAACTGTAATAATTATACTTATTACTCCCGATATTATCAATATAACATGCATTATTACCCACATAATGCAGTTACTATCGCTAGAACTGTAATAATTATACTTATTACTTATATTATTATCAATATAACATGCATTATTACCCATATTATGCAGTTATTATCGATAGAACTGTAATAAATATACGTATTACTTTTATTATCATCAATATAACATGCATTATTACCCATATTATGCAGTTATTATCGATAGAACTGTAATAAATATACTTATTACTTTTATTATTATCAACATAACATGCACTATTAGTCATATTTTCCTATTATTTTCGCTAGAACTATAATAATTATACTTATTATTCCCAATATTACCAATATAACATGCATTATTAGCCATATAATGCAGTTATTATCGCTAGAACTGTAATAATTATACTTATTACTTATATTATTATCAATATAACATGCATTATTACCCATATTATGCAGTTATTATCGCTAGAACTGTAATAATTATACTTATTACTTATATTATTATCAATATAACATGCATTATTACCCATATAAAGCAGTTATTATCGACAGAAGTATAGTAAATATACTTATTACTTTTATTATTATCAATATAACATGCACTATTAGTCATATTTCACTATTATTATCGCTAGAAATATAATAATTATACTTATTATTCCCAATATTACCAATATAACATGCATTATTACCCATATAATGCAGTTATTATCGACAGAAGTATAATAAATATACTTATTACTTTTATTATTATCAATATAACAGGCACTCTTAGCCATATTTTACTAGTATTATCGCTAGGACTGTAATAATTATACTTATTACTCCCGATATTATCAATATAACATCCATTATTACCCATATAATGCAGTTATTATCGCTAGAACTGTAATAATTATACTTATTACTCCCGATATTATTAATATAACATGCATTATTACCCATATAATGCAGTTATTATCGCTAGGACTGTAATAATTATACTTATTACTCCCGATATTATCTATATAACATCCATTATTACCCATGTAATGCAGTTATTATCGCTAGAACTTTAATAAATATACCTATTACTTATATTATTATCAATATAACATGCATTATTACGCATATTATGCAGTTATAATCGCTAGAACTGTAATAATTATACTTATTACTTATATTATTATCAATATAACATGCATTATTGCCCATATAATGCAGTTATTATCGACAGAAGTATAATAAATATACTTATTACTTTTATTATTATCAATATAACAGGCACTCTTAGCCATATTTTACTAGTATTATCGCTGGAACTGTAATAATTATACTTATTATTCCCAATATTGCCAATATAACATGCATTATTACCCATATAATGCAGTTATTATCGCTAGAGCTGTAATAATTATACTTATTACTTATATTATTATTAATATAAAATGCATTATTGCTATGCAATGCTATGCAGTTATAATCGCTAGAACTGTAATAAATATACTTAGTACTTTTATTATCATAAATATAACATGCATTATTACCCATATTATGAAGTTATTATCGATAGAACTATAATAAATATACTTATTACTTTTATTATTATCAATATAACATGCATTATTACCCATATTATGCAGTTATAATCGATAGAACTGTAATAAATATACTTATTACTTTTATTGTTATCAATATAACATGCACTATTACGCATATTATGCAGTTATAATCGCTAGAACTTTAATAAATATACTTAGTACTTTTATTATCATCAATATAACATGCATTATTACCCATATTATGCACTTATAATCGATAGAACTGTAATAAATATACTTATTACTTTTATTATTATCAATATAACATGCACTATTAGTCATATTTCACTATTATTATCGCTAGAAATATAATAATTATACTTATTATTCCCAATATTACCAATATAACATGCATTATTACCCATATAATGCAGTTATTATCGTTAGAACTGTAATAATTATACTTATTACTCCCGATATTATCAATATAACATGCATTATTACCCACATAATGCAGTTACTATCGCTAGAACTGTAATAATTATACTTATTACTTATATTATTATCAATATAACGTGCATTATTACCCATATAATGCAGTTATTATTTCTAGAACTGTAATAATTATACTTATTACTTATATTATTATCAATATAACATGCATTATTACCCATATTATGCAGTTATTATCGATAGAACTGTAATAAATATACGTATTACTTTTATTATCATCAATATAACATGCATTATTACCCATATTATGCAGTTATTATCGATAGAACTGTAATAAATATACTTATTACTTTTATTATTATCAACATAACATGCACTATTAGTCATATTTTCCTATTATTTTCGCTAGAACTATAATGATTATACTTATTATTCCCAATATTACCAATATAACATGCATTATTAGCCATATAATGCAGTTATTATCGCTAGAACTGTAATAATTATACTTATTACTTATATTATTATCAATATAACATGCATTATTACCCATATTATGCAGTTATTATAGCTAGAACTATAATAAATATACTTATTGCTTATATTATTATCAATATAACATGCATTATTACCCATATAATGCAGTTATTATTGACAGAAGTATAATAAATATACTTATTACTTTTATTATTGTCAATATAACAGGCACTCTTAGCCATATTTTACTAGTATTATCGCTAGAACTGTAATAATTATACTTATTACTCCCGATATTATCTGTATAACATCCACTATTACCCATATAATGCAGTTATTATCGCTAGAACTGTAATAATTATACTCATTACTCCCGATATTATCAATATAACATGCATTATTACGCATATTATGCAGTTATAATCGCTGGAACTTTAATAAATATACTTAGTACTTTTATTATCATCAATATAACATGCATTATTACCCATATTATGCACTTATAATCGATAGAACTGTAATAAATATACTTATTACTTTTATTATTATCAATATAACATGCACTATTAGTCATATTTCACTATTATTATCGCTAGAAATATAATAATTATACTTATTATTCCCAATATTACCAATATAACATGCATTATTACCCATATAATGCTGTTATTATCGCTAGAACTGTAATAATTATACTCATTACTCCCGATATTATCAATATAACATGCATTATTACCCATATAATGCAGTTATTATCGACAGAAGTATAATAAATATACTTATTACTTTTATTATTATCAATATAACAGGCACTCTTAGCCATATTTTACTAGTATTATCGCTGGAACTGTAATAATTATACTTATTATTCCCAATATTACCAATATAACATGCATTATTACCCATATAATGCAGTTATTATCGCTAGAGCTGTAATAATTATACTTATTACTCATATTATTATCAATATAACATGCATTATTGCTATGCAATGCTATGCAGTTATAATCGCTAGAACTGTAATAAATATACTTAGTACTTTTATTATCATAAATATAACATGCATTATTACCCATATTATGAAGTTATTATCGATAGAGCTATAATAAATATACTTATTACTTTTATTATTATCAATATAACATGCATTATTACCCATATTATGCAGTTATAATCGATAGAACTGTAATAAATATACTTATTACTTTTATTGTTATCAATATAACATGCACTATTAGTCATATTTCACTATTATTATCGCTAGAAATATAATAATTGTACTTATTACTCCCGATATTATCAATATAACATGCATTATTACGCATATTATGCAGTTATAATCGCTGGAACATTAATAAATATACTTAGTACTTTTATTATCATCAATATAACATGCATTATTACCCATATTATGCACTTATAATCGATAGAACTGTAATAAATATACTTATTACTTTTATTATTATCAATATAACATGCACAATTAGTCATATTTCACTATTATTATCGCTAGAAATATAATAATTATACTTATTATTCCCAATATTACCAATATAACATGCATTATTACCCATATAATGCTGTTATTATCGCTAGAACTGTAATAATTATACTCATTACTCCCGATATTATCAATATAACATGCATTATTACCCATATAATGCAGTTATTATCGACAGAAGTATAATAAATATACTTATTACTTTTATTATTATCAATATAACAGGCACTCTTAGCCATATTTTACTAGTATTATCGCTGGAACTGTAATAATTATACTTATTATTCCCAATATTACCCATATAATGCAGTTATTATCGCTAGAGCTGTAATAATTATACTTATTACTCATATTATTATCAATATAACATGCATTATTGCTATGCAATGCTATGCAGTTATAATCGCTAGAACTGTAATAAATATACTTAGTACTTTTATTATCATAAATATAACATGCATTATTACCCATATTATGAAGTTATTATCGATAGAGCTATAATAAATATACTTATTACTTTTATTATTATCAATATAACATGCATTATTACCCATATTATGCAGTTATAATCGATAGAACTGTAATAAATATACTTATTACTTTTATTGTTATCAATATAACATGCACTATTAGTCATATTTCACTATTATTATCGCTAGAAATATAATAATTGTACTTATTACTCCCGATATTATCAATATAACATGCATTATTACACATATAATGCAGATATTATCGCTGGAACTGTAACAATTATACTTCTTACTTATATTATTATCAATATAACGTGCATTATTACCCATATTATGCGGTTATTATCGCTAGAACTGTAATAATTATACTTATTACTTATATTATTATCAATATAACATGCATTATTACCCATTTTATGCAGTTATTATCGCTAGAACTATAATAAATATACGTATTACTTTTATTATCATCAATATAACATGCATTATTACCCATATTATGCAGTTATTATCGCTAGAACTGTAATAATTATACTTATTACTTATATTATCATCAATATAACATGCATTATTACCCATATAATGCAGTTATTATCGCTAGAACTGTAATAATTATACTTATTACTTATATTATTAGCAATATAACGTGCATTATTAGCCATATAATGCAGTTATTATCGCTAGTACTGTAATAATTATACTTATTACTAATATTATTATCAATATAACATGCATTATTACCCATTTTATGCAGTTATTATTGCTAGAACTATAATAAATATACGTATTACTTTTATTATCATCAATATAACATGCATTATTACCCATATTATGCAGTTATTATCGCTAGAACTGTAATAATTACACTTATTACTTATATTATTATTAATATAACATGCATTATTACCCATTTTATGCAGTTATTATCGCTAGAACTATACTAAATATACGTATTACTTTTATTATCATCAATATAACATGCATTATTACCCATTTTATGCAGTTATTATCGCTAGAACTATAATAAATATACGTATTACTTTTATTATCATCAATATAACATGCATTATTACCCATATTATGCAGTTATTATCGCTAGAACTGTAATAATTATACTTATTACTTATATTATTATCAATATAACATGCATTATTACCCATTTTATGCAGTTATTATCGCTAGAACTATAATAAATATACGTATTACTTTTATTATCATCAATATAACATGCATTATTACCCATATTATGCAGTTATTATCGCTAGAACTGTAATAATTATACTTATTACTTATATTATTATCAATATAACATGCATTATTACCCATTTTATGCAGTTATTATCGCTAGAACTATACTAAATATACGTATTACTTTTATTAGCATCAATATAACGTGCATTATTACCCATATACTGCAGTTATTATCGACAGAAGTATAATAAATATACTTCTTACTTTTATTATTATCAATATAACTGGCACTCTTAGCCATATTTTAGTAGTATTATCGCTAGAACTGTAATAATTATACTTATTACTTCCGATATTATCAGTATAACATCCATTATTACCCATATAATGCAGTTATTATCGTTAGAACTGTAATAATTATACTTATTACTCCCGATATTATCAATATAACATGCATTATTACCCACATAATGCAGTTATTATCGCTAGAACTGTAATAATTATACTTATTACTTATATTATTAGCAATATAACGTGCATTATTAGCCATATAATGCAGTTATTATCGCTAGAACTGTAATAATTATACTTATTACTTATATTATTATCAATATAACATGCATTATTACCCATTTTATGCAGTTATTATCGCTAGAACTATAATAAATATACGTATTACTTTTATTATCATCAATATAACATGCATTATTACCCATATTATGCAGTTATTATCGCTAGAACTGTAATAAATATTCTTATTACTTTTATTATGATCAATATAACACGCATTATTACCCATATAATGCAGTTATTATTGACAGAAGTATAATAAATATACTTATTACTTTGTTATTGTCAATATAACAGGCACTCTTAGCCATATTTTACTAGTATTATCGCTAGAACTGTAATAATTATACTTATTACTCCCGATATTATCAGTATAACATCCACTATTACCCATATAATGCAGTTATTATCGCTAGAACTGTAATAATTATACTTATTACTTATATTATTATGAATATAACATGCATTATTACCCATTTTATGCAGTTATTATCGCTAGAACTATACTAAATATACGTATTACTTTTATTAGCATCAATATAACATGCATTATTACCCATATTATGCAGTTATTATCGATAGAACTGTAATAAATATACTTATTCCTTATATTATTAGCAATATAACGTACATTATTAGCCATATAATGCAGTTATTATCGCTAGAACTGTAATAATTGTACTTATTACTTATATTATTATCAATATAACATGCATTATTACCCATTTTATGCAGTTATTATCGCTAGAACTATAATAAATATACGTATTACTTTTATTATCATCAATATAACATGCATTATTACCCATATTATGCAGTTATTATCGATAGAACTGTAATAAATATTCTTATTACTTTTATTATGATCAATATAACACGCATTATCACCAACATAATGCAGTTATTATCGCTAGAACTGTAATACTTATACTTATTACTCATATTATTATCAATATAACATGCATTATTACCCATATTATGCAGTTATAATCGATAGAACTGTAATAATTATACTTATTACTCCCGATATTATGAATATAACATGCATTATTACACATATAATGCAGATATCATCGCTAGAAATGTAACAATTATACTTCTTACTTATATTATTATCAATATAACGTGCATTATTACCCATATTATGCGGTTATTATCGCTAGAACTGTAATAATTATACTTATTACTTATATTATTATCAATATAACATGCATTATTACCCATTTTATGCAGTTATTATCGCTAGAACTATACTAAATATACGTATTACTTTTATTATCATCAATATAACATGCATTATTACCCATATTATGCAGTTATTATCGATAGAACTGTAATAAATATACTTATTACTTATATTATTAGCAATATAACGTGCATTATTAGCCATATAATGCAGTTATTATCGCTAGAACTATAATAAATATACGTATTACTTTTATTATCATCAATATAACATGCATTATTACCCATATTATGCAGTTATTATCGCTAGAACTGTAATAATTATACTTATTACTTATATTATTATCAATATAACATGCATTATTACCCATATTATGCAGTTATTATCGATAGAACTGTAATAAATATTCTTATTACTTTTATTATGATCAATATAACACGCATTATTACCCACATAATGCAGTTATTATCGCTAGAACTGTAATACTTATACTTATTACTCATATTATTAGCAATATAACATGCATTATTACCCATATTGTGCAGTTATTATCGCTAGAACTGTAATAATTATACTTATTACTTATATTATTATCACTATAACATGCATGATTACCCATATTATGCAGTTATTATCGCTAGAACTGTAATAATTATACTTATTACTCCCGATATTATCAATATAACATCCATTATTACCCATATAATGCAGTTATTATCGCTAGAACTGTAATAATTATACTTATTACTTATATTATTATCAATATAACATGCATTATTACCCATTTTATGCAGTTATTATCGCTAGAACTATACTAAATATACGTATTACTTTTATTAGCATCAATATAACATGCATTATTACCCATATTATGCAGTTATTATCGATAGAACTGTAATAAATATACTTATTCCTTATATTATTAGCAATATAACGTGCATTATTAGCCATATAATGCAGTTATTATGGCTAGAACTGTAATAATTATACTTATTACTTATACTATTATCAATATAGCATGCATTGTTACCCATTTTATGCAGTTATTATCGCTAGAACTATAATAAATATACTTATTACTTTTATTATTATGAATATAACATGCACTATTAGTCATATTTCACTATTATTATCGCTAGAAATATAATAATTATACTTATTACTCCCGATATTATGAATATAACATGCATTATTACACATATAATGCAGATATTATCGCTAGAAATGTAACAATTATACTTCTTACTTATATTAGTATCAATATAACGTGCATTATTACCCATATTATGCAGTTATTATCGATAGAACTGTAATAAATATACTTATTCCTTATATTATTAGCAATATAACGTGCATTATTAGCCATATAATGCAGTTATTATCGCTAGAACTGTAATAATTATACTTATTACTTATATTATTATCAATATAACATGCATTATTACCCATTTTATGCAGTTATTATCGCTAGAACTATACTAAATATACGTATTACTTTTATTATCATCAATATAACATGCATTATTACCCATATTATGCAGTTATTATCGATAGAACTGCAATAAATATACTTATTACTTATATTATTAGCAATATAACATGCATTATTACCCATATTGTGCAGTTATTATCGCTAGAACTGTAATAATTATACTTATTACTTATATTATTATCAATATAACATGCATTATTACCCATATAATGCAGTTATTATCGACAGAAGTATAATAAATATACTTATTACTTTTATTATTATCAATATAACAGGCAATCTTAGCCATATTTTACTAGTATTATCGCTAGGACTGTAATAATTATACTTATTACTCCCGATATTATCAATATAACATCCATTATTACCCATATAATGCAGTTATTATCGCTAGAACTGTAATAATTATACTTATTACTCCCGATATTATTAATATAACATGCATTATTACCCATATAATGCAGTTATTATCGCTAGAACTGTAATAATTATACTTATTACTTATATTGTTAGCAATATAACGTGCATTATTAGCCATATAATGCAGTTATTATCGCTAGAACTGTAATAATTATACTTATTACTTATATTATTATCAATATAACATGCATTATTACCCATTTTATGCAGTTATTATCGCTAGAACTATAATAAATATACGTATTACTTTTATTATCATCAATATAACATGCATTATTACCCATATTATGCAGTTATTATCGCTAGAACTATAATAATTATACTTATTATTCCCAATATTACCAATATAACATGCATTATTACCCATATAATGCAGTTATTATCGCTAGAGCTGTAATAATTATACTTATTACTTATATTATTAGCAATATAACGTGCATTATTAGCCATATAGTGCAGTTATTATCGACAGAACTGTAATAAATATTCTTATTACTTTTATTATGATCAATATAACATGCATTATTACCCACATAATGCAGTTATTATCGCTAGAACTGTAATACTTATACTTATTACTCATATTATTAGCAATATAACATGCATTATTACCCATATTGTGCAGCTATTATCGCTAGAACTGTAATAATTATACTTATTACTTATATTATTATCAATATAACATGCATTATTACCCATATAATGCAGTTATTATTGACAGAAGTATAATAAATATACTTATTACTTTTATTATTATCAATATAACAGGCACTCTTAGCCATATTTTACTAGTATTATCGCTAGAACTGTAATAATTATACTTATTACTCCCGATATTATCAGTATAACATCCACTATTACCCATATAATGCAGTTATTATCGCTAGAATTGTAATAATTATACTTATTACTTATATTATTATCAATATAACATGCATTATTGCTACGCAATGCTATGCAGTTATAATCGCTAGAACTGTAATAAATATACTTAGTACTTTTATTATCATCAATATAACATGCATTATTACCCATATTATGAAGTTATTATCGATAGAACTATACTAAATATACGTATTACTTTTATTATCATCAATATAACATGCATTATTACCCATATTATGCAGTTATTATCGATAGAACTGTAATAAATATACTTATTACTTATATTGTTAGCAATATAACGTGCATTATTAGCCATATTTCACTATTATTATCGCTAGAAATATAATAATTATACTTATTACTCTCGATATTATCAATATAACATGCATTATTACACATATAATGCAGTTATTATCGCTAGAACTGTAATAATTATACTTATTACTTATATTATTATCAATATAACATGCATTATTACCCATATTATGCAGTTATTATCGCTAGAACTGTAATAATTATACTTATTACTTATATTATTATCAATATAACATGCATTATTACCCATATTATGCAATTATTATAGCTAGAACTATAATAAATATACGTATTACTTTCATTATCATCAATATAACATGCATTATTACCCATATTATGCAGTTATTATCGATAGAACTGTAATAAATATACTTATTACTTTTATTATTATCGACATAACATGCACTATTACCCATTTTATGCAGTTATTATCGCTAGAACTATACTAAATATACGTATTACTTTTATTATCATCAATATAACATGCATTATTACCCATATTATGCAGTTATTATCGATAGAACTGTAATAAATATACTTATTACTTATATTATTAGCAATATAACGTGCATTATTAGCCATATTTCACTATTATTATCGCTAGAAATATAATAATTATACTTATTACTCTCGATATTATCAATATAACATGCATTATTACACATATAATGCAGTTATTATCGCTAGAACTGTAATAATTATACTTATTACTTATATTATTATCAATATAACATGCATTATTACCCATATTATGCAGTTATTATCGCTAGAACTGTAATAATTATACTTATTACTTATATTATTATCAATATAACATGCATTATTACCCATATTATGCAATTATTATAGCTAGAACTATAATAAATATACGTATTACTTTCATTATCATCAATATAACATGCATTATTACCCATATTATGCAGTTATTATCGATAGAACTGTAATAAATATACTTATTACTTTTATTATTATCAACATAACATGCACTATTACCCATTTTATGCAGTTATTATCGCTAGAACTATACTAAATATACGTATTACTTTTATTATCATCAATATAACATGCATTATTACCCATATTATGCAGTTATTATCGATAGAACTGTAATAAATATACTTATTACTTATATTATTAGCAATATAACGTGCATTATTAGCCATATAGTGCAGTTATTATCGCTAGAACTGTAATAATTATACTTATTACTTATATTATTATCAATATAACGTGCACTATTACCCATTTTATGCAGTTATTATCGCTAGAACTATAATAAACATACGTATTACTTTTATTATCATCAATATATCATGCATTATTACCCATATTATGCAGTTATTATCGATAGAACTGTAATAAATATTCTTATTACTTTTATTATGATCAATATAACATGCATTATTACCCACATAATGCAGTTATTATCGCTAGAACTGTAATACGTATACTTATTACTCATATTATTAGCAATATAACATGCATTATTACCCATATTGTGCAGTTATTATCGCTAGAACTGTAATAATTATACTTATTACTTATATTATTATCAATATAACATGCATTATTACCCATATTATGCAGTTATTATAGCTAGAACTATAATAAATATACGTATTACTTTCATTATCATCAATATAACATGCATTATTACCCATATTATGCAGTTATTATCGATAGAACTGTAATAAACATACTTATTACTTTTATTATTATCAACATAACATGCACTATTACCCATTTTATGCAGTTATTATCGCTAGAACTATACTAAATATACGTATTACTTTTATTATCATCAATATAACATGCATTATTACCCATATTATGCAGTTATTATCGATAGAACTGTAATAAATATACTTATTACTTATATTATTAGCAATATAACGTGCATTATTAGCCATATAGTGCAGTTATTATCGATAGAACTGTTATAAATATTCTTATTACTTTTATTATGATCAATATAACATGCATTATTACCCACATAATGCAGTTATTATCGCTAGAACTGTAATACTTATACTTATTACTCATATTATTAGCAATATAACATGCATTATTACCCATATTGTGCAGTTATTATCGCTAGAACTGTAATAATTATACTTATTACTTATATTATTATCAATATAACATGCATTATTACCCATATAATGCAGTTATTATTGACAGAAGTATAATAAATATACTTATTACTTTTATTATCATCAATATAACATGCATTATTACCCATTTTATGCAGTTATTATCGCTAGAACTATAATAAATATACGTATTACTTTTATTATCATCAATATAACATGCATTATTACCCATATTATGCAGTTATTATCGCTAGAACTGTAATAATTATACTTATTACTTATATTATTATCAATATAACATGCATTATTACCCATTTTATGCAGTTATTATCGCTAGAACTATAATAAATATACGTATTACTTTTATTATCATCAATATAACATGCATTATTACCCATATTATGCAGTTATTATCGCTAGAACTGTAATAATTATACTTATTACTTATATTATTATCAATATAACATGCATTATTACCCATTTTATGCAGTTATTATCGCTAGAACTATACTAAATATACGTATTACTTTTATTAGCATCAATATAACGTGCATTATTACCCATATACTGCAGTTATTATCGATAGAACTGTAATAAATATTCTTATTACTTTTATTATGATCAATATAACATGCATTATTACCCACATAATGCAGTTATTATCGCTAGAACTGTAATACGTATACTTATTACTCATATTATTAGCAATATAACATGCATTATTACCCATATTGTGCAGTTATTATCGCTAGAACTGTAATAATTATACTTATTACTTATATTATTATCAATATAACATGCATTATTACCCATATTATGCAGTTATTATAGCTAGAACTATAATAAATATACGTATTACTTTCATTATCATCAATATAACATGCATTATTACCCATATTATGCAGTTATTATCGATAGAACTGTAATAAACATACTTATTACTTTTATTATTATCAACATAACATGCACTATTACCCATTTTATGCAGTTATTATCGCTAGAACTATACTAAATATACGTATTACTTTTATTATCATCAATATAACATGCATTATTACCCATATTATGCAGTTATTATCGATAGAACTGTAATAAATATACTTATTACTTATATTATTAGCAATATAACGTGCATTATTAGCCATATAGTGCAGTTATTATCGATAGAACTGTTATAAATATTCTTATTACTTTTATTATGATCAATATAACATGCATTATTACCCACATAATGCAGTTATTATCGCTAGAACTGTAATACTTATACTTATTACTCATATTATTAGCAATATAACATGCATTATTACCCATATTGTGCAGTTATTATCGCTAGAACTGTAATAATTATACTTATTACTTATATTATTATCAATATAACATGCATTATTACCCATATAATGCAGTTATTATTGACAGAAGTATAATAAATATACTTATTACTTTTATTATCATCAATATAACATGCATTATTACCCATTTTATGCAGTTATTATCGCTAGAACTATAATAAATATACGTATTACTTTTATTATCATCAATATAACATGCATTATTACCCATATTATGCAGTTATTATCGCTAGAACTGTAATAATTATACTTATTACTTATATTATTATCAATATAACATGCATTATTACCCATTTTATGCAGTTATTATCGCTAGAACTATAATAAATATACGTATTACTTTTATTATCATCAATATAACATGCATTATTACCCATATTATGCAGTTATTATCGCTAGAACTGTAATAATTATACTTATTACTTATATTATTATCAATATAACATGCATTATTACCCATTTTATGCAGTTATTATCGCTAGAACTATACTAAATATACGTATTACTTTTATTAGCATCAATATAACGTGCATTATTACCCATATACTGCAGTTATTATCGACAGAAGTATAATAAATATACTTCTTACTTTTATTATTATCAATATAACTGGCACTCTTAGCCATATTTTAGTAGTATTATCGCTAGAACTGTAATAATTATACTTATTACTCCCGATATTATCAATATAACATGCATTATTACCCATATAATGCAGTTATTATCGCTAGAACTGTAATAATTATACTTATTACTTATATTATTAGCAATATAACGTGCATTATTAGCCATATAATGCAGTTATTATCGCTAGAACTGTAATAATTATACTTATTACTTATATTATTATCAATATAACATGCATTATTACCCATTTTATGCAGTTATTATCGCTAGATCTATAATAAATATACGTATTACTTTTATTATCATCAATATAACATGCATTATTACCCATATTATGCAGTTATTATCGCTAGAACTGTAATAAATATTCTTATTACTTTTATTATGATCAATATAACACGCATTATTACCCATATAATGCAGTTATTATTGACAGAAGTATAATAAATATACTTATTACTTTGTTATTGTCAATATAACAGGCACTCTTAGCCATATTTTACTAGTATTATCGCTAGAACTGTAATAATTATACTTATTACTCCCGATATTATCAGTATAACATCCACTATTACCCATATAATGCAGTTATTATCGCTAGAACTGTAATAATTATACTTATTACTTATATTATTATGAATATAACATGCATTATTACCCATTTTATGCAGTTATTATCGCTAGAACTATACTAAATATACGTATTACTTTTATTAGCATCAATATAACATGCATTATTACCCATATTATGCAGTTATTATCGATAGAACTGTAATAAATATACTTATTCCTTATATTATTAGCAATATAACGTACATTATTAGCCATATAATGCAGTTATTATCGCTAGAACTGTAATAATTGTACTTATTACTTATATTATTATCAATATAACATGCATTATTACCCATTTTATGCAGTTATTATCGCTAGAACTATAATAAATATACGTATTACTTTTATTATCATCAATATAACATGCATTATTACCCATATTATGCAGTTATTATCGATAGAACTGTAATAAATATTCTTATTACTTTTATTATGATCAATATAACACGCATTATCACCAACATAATGCAGTTATTATCGCTAGAACTGTAATACTTATACTTATTACTCATATTATTATCAATATAACATGCATTATTACCCATATTATGCAGTTATAATCGATAGAACTGTAATAATTATACTTATTACTCCCGATATTATGAATATAACATGCATTATTACACATATAATGCAGATATCATCGCTAGAAATGTAACAATTATACTTCTTACTTATATTATTATCAATATAACGTGCATTATTACCCATATTATGCGGTTATTATCGCTAGAACTGTAATAATTATACTTATTACTTATATTATTATCAATATAACATGCATTATTACCCATTTTATGCAGTTATTATCGCTAGAACTATACTAAATATACGTATTACTTTTATTATCATCAATATAACATGCATTATTACCCATATTATGCAGTTATTATCGATAGAACTGTAATAAATATACTTATTACTTATATTATTAGCAATATAACGTGCATTATTAGCCATATAATGCAGTTATTATCGCTAGAACTATAATAAATATACGTATTACTTTTATTATCATCAATATAACATGCATTATGACCCATATTATGCAGTTATTATCGCTAGAACTGTAATAATTATACTTATTACTTATATTATTATCAATATAACATGCATTATTACCCATATTATGCAGTTATTATAGCTAGAACTATAATAAATATACGTATTACTTTCATTATCATCAATATAACATGCATTATTACCCATATTATGCAGTTATTATCGATAGAACTGTAATAAATATTCTTATTACTTTTATTATGATCAATATAACATGCATTATTACCCACATAATGCAGTTATTATCGCTAGAACTGTAATACGTATACTTATTACTCATATTATTAGCAATATAACATGCATTATTACCCATATTGTGCAGTTATTATCGCTAGAACTGTAATAATTATACTTATTACTTATATTATTATCACTATAACATGCATTATTACCCATTTTATGCAGTTATTATCGCTAGAACTATAATAAATATACGTATTACTTTTATTATCATCAATATAACATGCATTATTACCCATATTATGCAGTTATTATCGCTAGAACTATAATAATTATACTTATTATTCCCAATATTACCAATATAACATGCATTATTACCCATATAATGCAGTTATTATCGCTAGAGCTGTAATAATTATACTTATTACTTATATTATTATCAATATAACATGCATTATTACCCATATTATGCAGTTATTATAGCTAGAACTATAATAAATATACGTATTACTTTCATTATCATCAATATAACATGCATTATTACCCATATTATGCAGTTATTATCGATAGAACTGTAATAAACATACTTATTACTTTTATTATTATCAACTTAACATGCACTATTACCCATTTTATGCAGTTATTATCGCTAGAACTATACTAAATATACGTATTACTTTTATTATCATCAATATAACATGCATTATTACCCATATTATGCAGTTATTATCGATAGAACTGTAATAAATATACTTATTACTTATATTATTAGCAATATAACGTGCATTATTAGCCATATAGTGCAGTTATTATCGATAGAACTGTTATAAATATTCTTATTACTTTTATTATGATCAATATAACATGCATTATTACCCACATAATGCAGTTATTATCGCTAGAACTGTAATACTTATACTTATTACTCATATTATTAGCAATATAACATGCATTATTACCCATATTGTGCAGTTATTATCGCTAGAACTGTAATAATTATACTTATTACTTATATTATTATCAATATAACATGCATTATTACCCATATAATGCAGTTATTATTGACAGAAGTATAATAAATATACTTATTACTTTTATTATTATCAATATAACAGGCACTCTTAGCCATATTTTACTAGTATTATCGCTAGAACTGTAATAATTATACTTATTACTCCCGATATTATCAGTATAACATCCACTATTACCCATATAATGCAGTTATTATCGCTAGAACTGTAATAATTATACTTATTACTTATATTATTATCAATATAACATGCATTATTGCTACGCAATGCTATGCAGTTATAATCGCTAGAACTGTAATAAATATACTTAGTACTTTTATTATCATCAATATAACATGCATTATTACCCATATTATGAAGTTATTATCGATAGAACTATACTAAATATACGTATTACTTTTATTATCATCAATATAACATGCATTATTACCCATATTATGCAGTTATTATCGATAGAACTGTAATAAATATACTTATTACTTATATTATTAGCAATATAACGTGCATTATTAGCCATATTTCACTATTATTATCGCTAGAAATATAATAATTATACTTATTACTCTCGATATTATCAATATAACATGCATTATTACACATATAATGCAGTTATTATCGCTAGAACTGTAATAATTATACTTATTACTTATATTATTATCAATATAACATGCATTATTACCCATATTATGCAGTTATTATCGCTAGAACTGTAATAATTATACTTATTACTTATATTATTATCAATATAACATGCATTATTACCCATATTATGCAATTATTATAGCTAGAACTATAATAAATATACGTATTACTTTCATTATCATCAATATAACATGCATTATTACCCATATTATGCAGTTATTATCGATAGAACTGTAATAAATATACTTATTACTTTTATTATTATCAACATAACATGCACTATTACCCATTTTATGCAGTTATTATCGCTAGAACTATACTAAATATACGTATTACTTTTATTATCATCAATATAACATGCATTATTACCCATATTATGCAGTTATTATCGATAGAACTGTAATAAATATACTTATTACTTATATTATTAGCAATATAACGTGCATTATTAGCCATATAGTGCAGTTATTATCGCTAGAACTGTAATAATTATACTTATTACTTATATTATTATCAATATAACGTGCAGTATTACCCATTTTATGCAGTTATTATCGTTAGAACTATAATAAACATACGTATTACTTTTATTATCATCAATATATCATGCATTATTACCAATATTATGCAGTTATTATCGATAGAACTGTAATAAATATTCTTATTACTTTTATTATGATCAATATAACATGCATTATTACCCACATAATGCAGTTATTATCGCTAGAACTGTAATACGTATACTTATTACTCATATTATTAGCAATATAACATGCATTATTACCCATATTGTGCAGTTATTATCGCTAGAACTGTAATAATTATACTTATTACTTATATTATTATCACTATAACATGCATTATTACCCATTTTATGCAGTTATTATCGCTAGAACTATAATAAATATACGTATTACTTTTATTATCATCAATATAACATGCATTATTACCCATATTATGCAGTTATTATCGCTAGAACTATAATAATTATACTTATTATTCCCAATATTACCAATATAACATGCATTATTACCCATATAATGCAGTTATTATCGCTAGAGCTGTAATAATTATACTTATTACTTATATTATTATCAATATAACATGCATTATTACCCATATTATGCAGTTATTATAGCTAGAACTATAATAAAAATACGTATTACTTTCATTATCATCAATATAACATGCATTATTACCCATATTATGCAGTTATTATCGCTAGAACTATACTAAATATACGTATTACTTTTATTATCATCAATATAACATGCATTATTACCCATATTATGCAGTTATTATCGATAGAACTGTAATAAATATACTTATTACTTATATTATTAGCAATATAACGTGCATTATTAGCCATATAGTGCAGTTATTATCGCTAGAACTGTAATAATTATACTTATTACTTATATTATTATCAATATAACGTGCACTATTACCCATTTTATGCAGTTATTATCGCTAGAACTATAATAAACATACGTATTACTTTTATTATCATCAATATATCATGCATTATTACCCATATTATGCAGTTATTATCGATAGAACTGTAATAAATATTCTTATTACTTTTATTATGATCAATATAACATGCATTATTACCCACATAATGCAGTTATTATCGCTAGAACTGTAATACGTATACTTATTACTCATATTATTAGCAATATAACATGCATTATTACCCATATTGTGCAGTTATTATCGCTAGAACTGTAATAATTACACTTATTACTTATATTATTATCACTATAACATGCATTATTACCCATTTTATGCAGTTATTATCGCTAGAACTATAATAAATATACGTATTACTTTTATTATCATCAATATAACATGCATTATTACCCATATTATGCAGTTATTATCGCTAGAACTATAATAATTATACTTATTATTCCCAATATTACCAATATAACATGCATTATTACCCATATAATGCAGTTATTATCGCTAGAGCTGTAATAATTATACTTATTACTTATATTATTATCAATATAACATGCATTATTACCCATATTATGCAGTTATTATAGCTAGAACTATAATAAATATACGTATTACTTTCATTATCATCAATATAACATGCATTATTACCCATATTATGCAGTTATTATCGATAGAACTGTAATAAACATACTTATTACTTTTATTATTATCAACATAACATGCACTATTACCCATTTTATGCAGTTATTATCGCTAGAACTATACTAAATATACGTATTACTTTTATTATCATCAATATAACATGCATTATTACCCATATTATGCAGTTATTATCGATAGAACTGTAATAAATATACTTATTACTTATATTATTAGCAATATAACGTGCATTATTAGCCATATAGTGCAGTTATTATCGATAGAACTGTTATAAATATTCTTATTACTTTTATTATGATCAATATAACATGCATTATTACCCACATAATGCAGTTATTATCGCTAGAACTGTAATACTTATACTTATTACTCATATTATTAGCAATATAACATGCATTATTACCCATATTGTGCAGTTATTATCGCTAGAACTGTAATAATTATACTTATTACTTATATTATTATCAATATAACATGCATTATTACCCATATAATGCAGTTATTATTGACAGAAGTATAATAAATATACTTATTACTTTTATTATTATCAATATAACAGGCACTCTTAGCCATATTTTACTAGTATTATCGCTAGAACTGTAATAATTATACTTATTACTCCCGATATTATCAGTATAACATCCACTATTACCCATATAATGCAGTTATTATCGCTAGAACTGTAATAATTATACTTATTACTTATATTATTATCAATATAACATGCATTATTGCTACGCAATGCTATGCAGTTATAATCGCTAGAACTGTAATAAATATACTTAGTACTTTTATTATCATCAATATAACATGCATTATTACCCATATTATGAAGTTATTATCGATAGAACTATACTAAATATACGTATTACTTTTATTATCATCAATATAACATGCATTATTACCCATATTATGCAGTTATTATCGATAGAACTGTAATAAATATACTTATTACTTATATTATTAGCAATATAACGTGCATTATTAGCCATATTTCACTATTATTATCGCTAGAAATATAATAATTATACTTATTACTCTCGATATTATCAATATAACATGCATTATTACACATATAATGCAGTTATTATCGCTAGAACTGTAATAATTATACTTATTACTTATATTATTATCAATATAACATGCATTATTACCCATATTATGCAGTTATTATCGCTAGAACTGTAATAATTATACTTATTACTTATATTATTATCAATATAACATGCATTATTACCCATATTATGCAATTATTATAGCTAGAACTATAATAAATATACGTATTACTTTCATTATCATCAATATAACATGCATTATTACCCATATTATGCAGTTATTATCGATAGAACTGTAATAAATATACTTATTACTTTTATTATTATCAACATAACATGCACTATTACCCATTTTATGCAGTTATTATCGCTAGAACTATACTAAATATACGTATTACTTTTATTATCATCAATATAACATGCATTATTACCCATATTATGCAGTTATTATCGATAGAACTGTAATAAATATACTTATTACTTATATTATTAGCAATATAACGTGCATTATTAGCCATATAGTGCAGTTATTATCGCTAGAACTGTAATAATTATACTTATTACTTATATTATTATCAATATAACGTGCAGTATTACCCATTTTATGCAGTTATTATCGTTAGAACTATAATAAACATACGTATTACTTTTATTATCATCAATATATCATGCATTATTACCAATATTATGCAGTTATTATCGATAGAACTGTAATAAATATTCTTATTACTTTTATTATGATCAATATAACATGCATTATTACCCACATAATGCAGTTATTATCGCTAGAACTGTAATACGTATACTTATTACTCATATTATTAGCAATATAACATGCATTATTACCCATATTGTGCAGTTATTATCGCTAGAACTGTAATAATTATACTTATTACTTATATTATTATCACTATAACATGCATTATTACCCATTTTATGCAGTTATTATAGCTAGAACTATAATAAATATACGTATTACTTTTATTATCATCAATATAACATGCATTATTACCCATATTATGCAGTTATTATCGCTAGAACTATAATAATTATACTTATTATTCCCAATATTACCAATATAACATGCATTATTACCCATATAATGCAGTTATTATCGCTAGAGCTGTAATAATTATACTTATTACTTATATTATTATCAATATAACATGCATTATTACCCATATTATGCAGTTATTATAGCTAGAACTATAATAAAAATACGTATTACTTTCATTATCATCAATATAACATGCATTATTACCCATATTATGCAGTTATTATCGCTAGAACTATACTAAATATACGTATTACTTTTATTATCATCAATATAACATGCATTATTACCCATATTATGCAGTTATTATCGATAGAACTGTAATAAATATACTTATTACTTATATTATTAGCAATATAACGTGCATTATTAGCCATATAGTGCAGTTATTATCGCTAGAACTGTAATAATTATACTTATTACTTATATTATTATCAATATAACGTGCACTATTACCCATTTTATGCAGTTATTATCGCTAGAACTATAATAAACATACGTATTACTTTTATTATCATCAATATATCATGCATTATTACCCATATTATGCAGTTATTATCGATAGAACTGTAATAAATATTCTTATTACTTTTATTATGATCAATATAACATGCATTATTACCCACATAATGCAGTTATTATCGCTAGAACTGTAATACGTATACTTATTACTCATATTATTAGCAATATAACATGCATTATTACCCATATTGTGCAGTTATTATCGCTAGAACTGTAATAATTATACTTATTACTTATATTATTATCACTATAACATGCATTATTACCCATTTTATGCAGTTATTATCGCTAGAACTATAATAAATATACGTATTACTTTTATTATCATCAATATAACATGCATTATTACCCATATTATGCAGTTATTATCGCTAGAACTATAATAATTATACTTATTATTCCCAATATTACCAATATAACATGCATTATTACCCATATAATGCAGTTATTATCGCTAGAGCTGTAATAATTATACTTATTACTTATATTATTATCAATATAACATGCATTATTACCCATATTATGCAGTTATTATAGCTAGAACTATAATAAATATACGTATTACTTTCATTATCATCAATATAACATGCATTATTACCCATATTATGCAGTTATTATCGATAGAACTGTAATAAACATACTTATTACTTTTATTATTATCAACATAACATGCACTATTACCCATTTTATGCAGTTATTATCGCTAGAACTATACTAAATATACGTATTACTTTTATTATCATCAATATAACATGCATTATTACCCATATTATGCAGTTATCATCGATAGAACTGTAATAAATATACTTATTACTTATATTATTAGCAATATAACGTGCATTATTAGCCATATAGTGCAGTTATTATCGATAGAACTGTTATAAATATTCTTATTACTTTTATTATGATCAATATAACATGCATTATTACCCACATAATGCAGTTATTATCGCTAGAACTGTAATACTTATACTTATTACTCATATTATTAGCAATATAACATGCATTATTACCCATATTGTGCAGTTATTATCGCTAGAACTGTAATAATTATACTTATTACTTATATTATTATCAATATAACATGCATTATTACCCATATAATGCAGTTATTATTGACAGAAGTATAATAAATATACTTATTACTTTTATTATTATCAATATAACAGGCACTCTTAGCCATATTTTACTAGTATTATCGCTAGAACTGTAATAATTATACTTATTACTCCCGATATTATCAGTATAACATCCACTATTACCCATATAATGCAGTTATTATCGCTAGAACTGTAATAATTATACTTATTACTTATATTATTATCAATATAACATGCATTATTGCTACGCAATGCTATGCAGTTATAATCGCTAGAACTGTAATAAATATACTTAGTACTTTTATTATCATCAATATAACATGCATTATTACCCATATTATGAAGTTATTATCGATAGAACTATACTAAATATACGTATTACTTTTATTATCATCAATATAACATGCATTATTACCCATATTATGCAGTTATTATCGATAGAACTGTAATAAATATACTTATTACTTATATTATTAGCAATATAACGTGCATTATTAGCCATATTTCACTATTATTATCGCTAGAAATATAATAATTATACTTATTACTCTCGATATTATCAATATAACATGCATTATTACACATATAATGCAGTTATTATCGCTAGAACTGTAATAATTATACTTATTACTTATATTATTATCAATATAACATGCATTATTACCCATATTATGCAGTTATTATCGCTAGAACTGTAATAATTATACTTATTACTTATATTATTATCAATATAACATGCATTATTACCCATATTATGCAATTATTATAGCTAGAACTATAATAAATATACGTATTACTTTCATTATCATCAATATAACATGCATTATTACCCATATTATGCAGTTATTATCGATAGAACTGTAATAAATATACTTATTACTTTTATTATTATCAACATAACATGCACTATTACCCATTTTATGCAGTTATTATCGCTAGAACTATACTAAATATACGTATTACTTTTATTATCATCAATATAACATGCATTATTACCCATATTATGCAGTTATTATCGATAGAACTGTAATAAATATACTTATTACTTATATTATTATCAATATAACGTGCAGTAGTACCCATTTTATGCAGTTATTATCGTTAGAACTATAATAAACATACGTATTACTTTTATTATCATCAATATATCATGCATTATTACCAATATTATGCAGTTATTATCGATAGAACTGTAATAAATATTCTTATTACTTTTATTATGATCAATATAACATGCATTATTACCCACATAATGCAGTTATTATCGCTAGAACTGTAATACGTATACTTATTACTCATATTATTAGCAATATAACATGCATTATTACCCATATTGTGCAGTTATTATCGCTAGAACTGTAATAATTATACTTATTACTTATATTATTATCACTATAACATGCATTATTACCCATTTTATGCAGTTATTATCGCTAGAACTATAATAAATATACGTATTACTTTTATTATCATCAATATAACATGCATTATTACCCATATTATGCAGTTATTATCGCTAGAACTATAATAATTATACTTATTATTCCCAATATTACCAATATAACATGCATTATTACCCATATAATGCAGTTATTATCGCTAGAGCTGTAATAATTATACTTATTACTTATATTATTATCAATATAACATGCATTATTACCCATATTATGCAGTTATTATAGCTAGAACTATAATAAAAATACGTATTACTTTCATTATCATCAATATAACATGCATTATTACCCATATTATGCAGTTATTATCGATAGAACTGTAATAAACATACTTATTACTTTTATTATTATCAACATAACATGCACTATTACCCATTTTATGCAGTTATTATCGCTAGAACTATACTAAATATACGTATTACTTTTATTATCATCAATATAACATGCATTATTACCCATATTATGCAGTTATTATCGATAGAACTGTAATAAATATACTTATTACTTATATTATTAGCAATATAACGTGCATTATTAGCCATATTTCACTATTATTATCGCTAGAAATATAATAATTATACTTATTACTCTCGATATTATCAATATAACATGCATTATTACACATATAATGCAGTTATTATCGCTAGAACTGTAATAATTATACTTATTACTTATATTATTATCAATATAACATGCATTATTACCCATATTATGCAGTTATTATCGCTAGAACTGTAATAATTATACTTATTACTTATATTATTATCAATATAACATGCATTATTACCCATATTATGCAATTATTATAGCTAGAACTATAATAAATATACGTATTACTTTCATTATCATCAATATAACATGCATTATTACCCATATTATGCAGTTATTATCGATAGAACTGTAATAAATATACTTATTACTTTTATTATTATCAACATAACATGCACTATTACCCATTTTATGCAGTTATTATCGCTAGAACTATACTAAATATACGTATTACTTTTATTATCATCAATATAACATGCATTATTACCCATATTATGCAGTTATTATCGATAGAACTGTAATAAATATACTTATTACTTATATTATTAGCAATATAACGTGCATTATTAGCCATATTTCACTATTATTATCGCTAGAAATATAATAATTATACTTATTACTCTCGATATTATCAATATAACATGCATTATTACACATATAATGCAGTTATTATCGCTAGAACTGTAATAATTATACTTATTACTTATATTATTATCAATATAACATGCATTATTACCCATATTATGCAGTTATTATCGCTAGAACTGTAATAATTATACTTATTACTTATATTATTATCAATATAACATGCATTATTACCCATATTATGCAGTTATTATCGCTAGAACTGTAATAATTATACTTATTACTTATATTATTATCAATATAACATGCATTATTACCCATATTATGCAATTATTATAGCTAGAACTATAATAAATATACGTATTACTTTCATTATCATCAATATAACATGCATTATTACCCATATTATGCAGTTATTATCGATAGAACTGTAATAAATATACTTATTACTTTTATTATTATCAACATAACATGCACTATTACCCATTTTATGCAGTTATTATCGCTAGAACTATACTAAATATACGTATTACTTTTATTATCATCAATATAACATGCATTATTACCCATATTATGCAGTTATTATCGATAGAACTGTAATAAATATACTTATTACTTATATTATTAGCAATATAACGTGCATTATTAGCCATATAGTGCAGTTATTATCGCTAGAACTGTAATAATTATACTTATTACTTATATTATTATCAATATAACGTGCAGTATTACCCATTTTATGCAGTTATTATCGTTAGAACTATAATAAACATACGTATTACTTTTATTATCATCAATATATCATGCATTATTACCAATATTATGCAGTTATTATCGATAGAACTGTAATAAATATTCTTATTACTTTTATTATGATCAATATAACATGCATTATTACCCACATAATGCAGTTATTATCGCTAGAACTGTAATACGTATACTTATTACTCATATTATTAGCAATATAACATGCATTATTACCCATATTGTGCAGTTATTATCGCTAGAACTGTAATAATTATACTTATTACTTATATTATTATCACTATAACATGCATTATTACCCATTTTATGCAGTTATTATCGCTAGAACTATAATAAATATACGTATTACTTTTATTATCATCAATATAACATGCATTATTACCCATATTATGCAGTTATTATCGCTAGAACTATAATAATTATACTTATTATTCCCAATATTACCAATATAACATGCATTATTACCCATATAATGCAGTTATTATCGCTAGAGCTGTAATAATTATACTTATTACTTATATTATTATCAATATAACATGCATTATTACCCATATTATGCAGTTATTATAGCTAGAACTATAATAAAAATACGTATTACTTTCATTATCATCAATATAACATGCATTATTACCCATATTATGCAGTTATTATCGATAGAACTGTAATAAACATACTTATTACTTTTATTATTATCAACATAACATGCACTATTACCCATTTTATGCAGTTATTATCGCTAGAACTATACTAAATATACGTATTACTTTTATTATCATCAATATAACATGCATTATTACCCATATTATGCAGTTATTATCGATAGAACTGTAATAAATATACTTATTACTTATATTATTAGCAATATAACGTGCATTATTAGCCATATTTCACTATTATTATCGCTAGAAATATAATAATTATACTTATTACTCTCGATATTATCAATATAACATGCATTATTACACATATAATGCAGTTATTATCGCTAGAACTGTAATAATTATACTTATTACTTATATTATTATCAATATAACATGCATTATTACCCATATTATGCAGTTATTATCGCTAGAACTGTAATAATTATACTTATTACTTATATTATTATCAATATAACATGCATTATTACCCATATTATGCAATTATTATAGCTAGAACTATAATAAATATACGTATTACTTTCATTATCATCAATATAACATGCATTATTACCCATATTATGCAGTTATTATCGATAGAACTGTAATAAATATACTTATTACTTTTATTATTATCAACATAACATGCACTATTACCCATTTTATGCAGTTATTATCGCTAGAACTATACTAAATATACGTATTACTTTTATTATCATCAATATAACATGCATTATTACCCATATTATGCAGTTATTATCGATAGAACTGTAATAAATATACTTATTACTTATATTATTAGCAATATAACGTGCATTATTAGCCATATAGTGCAGTTATTATCGCTAGAACTGTAATAATTATACTTATTACTTATATTATTATCAATATAACGTGCACTATTACCCATTTTATGCAGTTATTATCGCTAGAACTATAATAAACATACGTATTACTTTTATTATCATCAATATATCATGCATTATTACCCATATTATGCAGTTATTATCGATAGAACTGTAATAAATATTCTTATTACTTTTACTATGATCAATATAACATGCATTATTACCCACATAATGCAGTTATTATCGCTAGAACTGTAATACGTATACTTATTACTCGTATTATTAGCAATATAACATGCATTATTACCCATATTGTGCAGTTATTATCGCTAGAACTGTAATAATTATACTTATTACTTATATTATTATCACTATAACATGCATTACTACCCATTTTATGCAGTTATTATCGCTAGAACTATACTAAATATACGTATTACTTTTATTATCATCAATATAACATGCATTATTACCCATATTATGCAGATATTATCGATAGAACTGTAATAAATATACTTATTACTTATATTATTAGCAATATAACGTGCATTATTAGCCATATTTCACTATTATTATCGCTAGAAATATAATAATTATACTTATTACTCTCGATATTATCAATATAACATGCATTATTACACATATAATGCAGTTATTATCGCTAGAACTGTAATAATTATACTTATTACTTATATTATTATCAATATAACATGCATTATTACCCATATTATGCAGTTATTATCGCTAGAACTGTAATAATTATACTTATTACTTATATTATTATCAATATAACATGCATTATTACCCATATTATGCAATTATTATAGCTAGAACTATAATAAATATACGTATTACTTTCATTATCATCAATATAACATGCATTATTACCCATATTATGCAGTTATTATCGATAGAACTGTAATAAATATACTTATTACTTTTATTATTATCAACATAACATGCACTATTACCCATTTTATGCAGTTATTATCGCTAGAACTATACTAAATATACGTATTACTTTTATTATCATCAATATAACATGCATTATTACCCATATTATGCAGTTATTATCGATAGAACTGTAATAAATATACTTATTACTTATATTATTAGCAATATATCGTGCATTATTAGCCATATAGTGCAGTTATTATCGCTAGAACTGTAATAATTATACTTATTACTTATATTATTATCAATATAACGTGCAGTATTACCCATTTTATGCAGTTATTATCGTTAGAACTATAATAAACATACGTATTACTTTTATTATCATCAATATATCATGCATTATTACCAATATTATGCAGTTATTATCGATAGAACTGTAATAAATATTCTTATTACTTTTATTATGATCAATATAACATGCATTATTACCCACATAATGCAGTTATTATCGCTAGAACTGTAATACGTATACTTATTACTCATATTATTAGCAATATAACATGCATTATTACCCATATTGTGCAGTTATTATCGCTAGAACTGTAATAATTATACTTATTACTTATATTATTATCACTATAACATGCATTATTACCCATTTTATGCAGTTATTATCGCTAGAACTATAATAAATATACGTGTTACTTTTATTATCATCAATATAACATGCATTATTACCCATATTATGCAGTTATTATCGCTAGAACTATAATAATTATACTTATTATTCCCAATATTACCAATATAACATGCATTATTACCCATATAATGCAGTTATTATCGCTAGAGCTGTAATAATTATACTTATTACTTATATTATTATCAATATAACATGCATTATTACCCATATTATGCAGTTATTATAGCTAGAACTATAATAAATATACGTATTACTTTCATTATCATCAATATAACATGCATTATTACCCATATTATGCAGTTATTATCGATAGAACTGTAATAAATATTCTTATTACTTTGAATATGATCAATATAACACGCATTATCACCAACATAATGCAGTTATTATCGCTAGAACTGTAATACTTATACTTATTACTCATATTATTATCAATATAACATGCATTATTACCCATATTATGCAGTTATAATCGATAGAACTGTAATAAATATACTTATTACTTTTATTATTATGAATATAACATGCACTATTAGTCATATTTCACTATTATTATCGCTAGAAATATAATAATTATACTTATTACTCCCGATATTATGAATATAACATGCATTATTACACATATAATGCAGATATTATCGCTAGAAATGTAACAATTATACTTCTTACTTATATTAGTATCAATTTAACGTGCATTATTACCCATATTATGCAGTTATTATCGATAGAACTGTAATAAATATACTTATTCCTTATATTATTAGCAATATAACGTGCATTATTAGCCATATAATGCAGTTATAATCGCTAGAACTGTAATAATTATACTTATTATTCCCAATATTACCAATATAACATGCATTATTACCCATATAATGCAGTTATTATCGCTAGAGCTGTAATAATTATACTTATTACTTATATTATTATCAATATAACATGCATTATTACCCATATTATGCAGTTATTATAGCTAGAACTACAATAAATATACGTATTACTTTCATTATCATCAATATAACATGCATTATTACCCATATTATGCAGTTATTATCGATAGAACTGTAATAAACATACTTATTACTTTTATTATTATCAACATAACATGCACTATTACCCATTTTATGCAGTTATTATCGCTAGAACTATATTAAATATACGTATTACTTTTATTATCATCAATATAACATGCATTATTACCCATATTATGCAGTTATTATCGATAGAACTGTAATACTTATACTTATTACTCATATTATTAGCAATATAACATGCATTATTACCCATATTGTGCAGTTATTATCGCTAGAACTGTAATAATTATACTTATTACTTATATTATTATCAATATAACATGCATTATTACCCATATAATGCAGTTATTATTGACAGAAGTATAATAAATATACTTATTACTTTTATTATTATCAATATAACAGGCACTCTTAGCCATATTTTACTAGTATTATCGCTAGAACTGTAATAATTATACTTATTACTCCCGATATTATCAGTATAACATCCACTATTACCCATATAATGCAGTTATTACCGCTAGAACTGTAATAATTATACTTATTACTTATATTATTATCAATATAACATGCATTATTGCTACGCAATGCTATGCAGTTATAATCGCTAGAACTGTAATAAATATACTTAGTACTTTTATTATCATCAATATAACATGCATTATTACCCATATTATGAAGTTATTATCGATAGAACTATACTAAATATACGTATTACTTTTATTATCATCAATATAACATGCATTATTACCCATATTATGCAGTTATTATCGATAGAACTGTAATAAATATACTTATTACTTATATTATTAGCAATATAACGTGCATTATTAGCCATATTTCACTATTATTATCGCTAGAAATATAATAATTATACTTATTACTCTCGATATTATCAATATAACATGCATTATTACACATATAATGCAGTTATTATCGCTAGAACTGTAATAATTATACTTATTACTTATATTATTATCAATATAACATGCATTATTACCCATATTATGCAGTTATTATCGCTAGAACTGTAATAATTATACTTATTACTTATATTATTATCAATATAACATGCATTATTACCCATATTATGCAATTATTATAGCTAGAACTATAATAAATATACGTATTACTTTCATTATCATCAATATAACATGCATTATTACCCATATTATGCAGTTATTATCGATAGAACTGTAATAAATATACTTATTACTTATATTATTAGCAATATAACGTGCATTATTAGCCATATAGTGCAGTTATTATCGCTAGAACTGTAATAATTATACTTATTACATATATTATTATCAATATAACGTGCAGTATTACCCATTTTATGCAGTTATTATCGTTAGAACTATAATAAACATACGTATTACTTTTATTATCATCAATATATCATGCATTATTACCAATATTATGCAGTTATTATCGATAGAACTGTAATAAATATTCTTATTACTTTTATTATGATCAATATAACATGCATTATTACCCACATAATGCAGTTATTATCGCTAGAACTGTAATACGTATACTTATTACTCATATTATTAGCAATATAACATGCATTATTACCCATATTGTGTAGTTATTATCGCTAGAACTGTAATAATTATACTTATTACTTATATTATTATCACTATAACATGCATTATTACCCATTTTATGCAGTTATTATCGCTAGAACTATAATAAATATACGTATTACTTTTATTATCATCAATATAACATGCATTATTACCCATATTATGCAGTTATTATCGCTAGAACTATAATAATTATACTTATTATTCCCAATATTACCAATATAACATGCATTATTACCCATATAATGCAGTTATTATCGCTAGAGCTGTAATAATTATACTTATTACTTATATTATTATCAATATAACATGCATTATTACCCATATTATGCAGTTATTATAGCTAGAACTATAATAAATATACGTATTACTTTCATTATCATCAATATAACATGCATTATTACCCATATTATGCAGTTATTATCGATAGAACTGTAATAAACATACTTATTACTTTTATTATTATCAACATAACATGCACTATTACCCATTTTATGCAGTTATTATCGCTAGAACTATACTAAATATACGTATTACTTTTATTATCATCAATATAACATGCATTATTACCCATATTATGCAGTTATTATCGATAGAACTGTAATAAATATACTTATTACTTATATTATTAGCAATATAACGTGCATTATTAGCCATATAGTGCAGTTATTATCGATAGAACTGTAATAAATATTCTTATTACTTTTATTATGATCAATATAACATGCATTATTACCCACATAATGCAGTTATTATCGCTAGAACTGTAATACTTATACTTATTACTCATATTATTAGCAATATAACATGCATTATTACCCATATTGTGCAGTTATTATCGCTAGAACTGTAATAATTATACTTATTACTTATATTATTATCAATATAACATGCATTATTACCCATATAATGCAGTTATTATTGACAGAAGTATAATAAATATACTTATTACTTTTATTATTATCAATATAACAGGCACTCTTAGCCATATTTTACTAGTATTATCGCTAGAACTGTAATAATTATACTTATTACTCCCGCTATTATCAGTATAACATCCACTATTACCCATATAATGCAGTTATTATCGCTAGAACTGTAATAATTATACTTATTACTTATATTATTATCAATATAACATGCATTATTGCTACGCAATGCTATGCAGTTATAATCGCTAGAACTGTAATAAATATACTTAGTACTTTTATTATCATCAATATAACATGCATTATTACCCATATTATGAAGTTATTATCGATAGAACTATACTAAATATACGTATTACTTTTATTATCATCAATATAACATGCATTATTACCCATATTATGCAGTTATTATCGATAGAACTGTAATAAATATACTTATTACTTATATTATTAGCAATATAACGTGCATTATTAGCCATATTTCACTATTATTATCGCTAGAAATATAATAATTATACTTATTACTCTCGATATTATCAATATAACATGCATTATTACACATATAATGCAGTTATTATCGCTAGAACTGTAATAATTATACTTATTACTTATATTATTATCAATATAACATGCATTATTACCCATATTATGCAGTTATTATCGCTAGAACTGTAATAATTATACTTATTACTTATATTATTATCAATATAACATGCATTATTACCCATATTATGCAATTATTATAGCTAGAACTATAATAAATATACGTATTACTTTCATTATCATCAATATAACATGCATTATTACCCATATTATGCAGTTATTATCGATAGAACTGTAATAAATATACTTATTACTTTTATTATTATCAACATAACATGCACTATTACCCATTTTATGCAGTTATTATCGCTAGAACTATACTAAATATACGTATTACTTTTATTATCATCAATATAACATGCATTATTACCCATATTATGCAGTTATTATCGATAGAACTGTAATAAATATACTTATTACTTATATTATTAGCAATATAACGTGCATTATTAGCCATATAGTGCAGTTATTAATGCTAGAACTGTAATAATTATACTTATTACTTATATTATTATCAATATAACGTGCACTATTACCCATTTTATGCAGTTATTATCGCTAGAACTATAATAAACATACGTATTACTTTTATTATCATCAATATATCATGCATTATTACCCATATTATGCAGTTATTATCGATAGAACTGTAATAAATATTCTTATTACTTTTATTATGATCAGTATAACATGCATTATTACCCACATAATGCAGTTATTATCGCTAGAACTGTAATACGTATACTTATTACTCATATTATTAGCAATATAACATGCATTATTACCCATATTGTGCAGTTATTATCGCTAGAACTGTAATAATTATACTTATTACTTATATTATTATCACTATAACATGCATTATTACCCATATTATGCAGTTATTATCGCTAGAACTGTAATAATTATACTTATTACTTATATTATTAGCAATATAACGTGCATTATTAGCAATATAATGCAGTTATTATCGCTAGAACTGTAATAATTATACTTATTACTTATATTATTATCAATATAACATGCATTATTACTCATTTTATGCAGTTATTATCGCTAGAACTATAATAAATATACGTATTACTTTTATTATCATCAATATAACATGCATTATTACCCATATTATGCAGTTATTATCGCTAGAACTGTAATAATTATACTTATTACTTATATTATTATCAATATAACATGCATTATTACCCATATTATGCAGTTATTATCGCTAGAACTATACTAAATATACGTATTACTTTTATTAGCATCAATATAACATGCATTATTACCCATATTATGCAGTTATTATCGATAGAACTGTAATAAATATACTTATTCCTTATATTATTAGCAATATAACGTGCATTATTAGCCATATAATGCAGTTATTATGGCTAGAACTGTAATAATTATACTTATTACTTATATTATTATCAATATAGCATGCATTATTACCCATTTTATGCAGTTATTATCGCTAGAACTATAATAAATGTACGTATTACTTTTATTATCATCAATATAACATGCATTATTACCCATATTATGCAGTTATTATCGATAGAACTGTAATAAATATTCTTATTACTTTTAATATGATCAATATAACACGCATTATCACCAACATAATGCAGTTATTATCGCTAGAACTGTAATACTTATACTTATTACTCATATTATTATCAATATAACATGCATTATTACCCATATTATGCAGTTATAATCGATAGAACTGTAATAAATATACTTATTACTTTTATTATTATGAATATAACATGCACTATTAGTCATATTTCACTATTATTATCGCTAGAAATATAATAATTATACTTATTACTCCCGATATTATGAATATAACATGCATTATTACACATATAATGCAGAAATCATCGCTAGAAATGTAACAATTATACTTCTTACTTATATTATTATCAATATAACGTGCATTATTACCCATATTATGCGGTTATTATCGCTAGAACTGTAATAATTATACTTATTACTTATATTATTATCAATATAACATGCATTATTACCCATTTTATGCAGTTATTATCGCTAGAACTATACTAAATATACGTATTACTTTTATTATCATCAATATAACATGCATTATTACCCATATTATGCAGTTATTATCGCTAGAACTGTAATAATTATACTTATTACTTATATTATTAGCAATATAACGTGCATTATTAGCAATATAATGCAGTTATTATCGCTAGAACTGTAATAATTATACTTATTACTTATATTATTATCAATATAACATGCATTATTACCCATTTTATGCAGTTATTATCGCTAGAACTATAATAAATATACGTATTACTTTTATTATCATCAATATAACATGCATTATTACCCATATTATGCAGTTATTATCGCTAGAACTGTAATAATTATACTTATTACTTATATTATTATCAATATAACATGCATTATTACCCATTTTATGCAGTTATTATCGCTAGAACTATACTAAATATACGTATTACTTTTATTAGCATCAATATAACATGCATTATTACCCATATTATGCAGTTATTATCGATAGAACTGTATATAAATATACTTATTCCTTATATTATTAGCAATATAACGTGCATTATTAGCCATATAATGCAGTTATTATGGCTAGAACTGTAATAATTATACTTATTACTTATATTATTATCAATATAACATGCATTATTACCCATTTTATGCAGTTATTATCGCTAGAACTATAATAAATATACGTATTACTTTTATTATCATCAATATAACATGCATTATTACCCATATTATGCAGTTATTATCGATAGAACTGTAATAAATATACTTATTACTTATATTATTAGCAATATAACGTGCATTATTAGCCATATAGTGCAGTTATTATCGATAGAACTGTAATAAATATTCTTATTACTTTTATTATGATCAATATAACATGCATTATTACCCACATAATGCAGTTATTATCGCTAGAACTGTAATACTTATACTTATTACTCATATTATTAGCAATATAACATGCATTATTACCCATATTGTGCAGTTATTATCGCTAGAACTGTAATAATTATACTTATTACTTATATTATTATCAATATAACATGCATTATTACCCATATAATGCAGTTATTATTGACAGAAGTATAATAAATATACTTATTACTTTTATTATTATCAATATAACAGGCACTCTTAGCCATATTTTACTAGTATTATCGCTAGAACTGTAATAATTATACTTATTACTCCCGCTATTATCAGTATAACATCCACTATTACCCATATAATGCAGTTATTATCGCTAGAACTGTAATAATTATACTTATTACTTATATTATTATCAATATAACATGCATTATTGCTACGCAATGCTATGCAGTTATAATCGCTAGAACTGTAATAAATATACTTAGTACTTTTATTATCATCAATATAACATGCATTATTACCCATATTATGAAGTTATTATCGATAGAACTATACTAAATATACGTATTACTTTTATTATCATCAATATAACATGCATTATTACCCATATTATGCAGTTATTATCGATAGAACTGTAATAAATATACTTATTACTTATATTATTAGCAATATAACGTGCATTATTAGCCATATTTCACTATTATTATCGCTAGAAATATAATAATTATACTTATTACTCTCGATATTATCAATATAACATGCATTATTACACATATAATGCAGTTATTATCGCTAGAACTGTAATAATTATACTTATTACTTATATTATTATCAATATAGCATGCATTATTACCCATTTTATGCAGTTATTATCGCTAGAACTATAATAAATGTACGTATTACTTTTATTATCATCAATATAACATGCATTATTACCCATATTATGCAGTTATTATCGATAGAACTGTAATAAATATTCTTATTACTTTTAATATGATCAATATAACACGCATTATCACCAACATAATGCAGTTATTATCGCTAGAACTGTAATACTTATACTTATTACTCATATTATTATCAATATAACATGCATTATTACCCATATTATGCAGTTATAATCGATAGAACTGTAATAAATATACTTATTACTTTTATTATTATGAATATAACATGCACTATTAGTCATATTTCACTATTATTATCGCTAGAAATATAATAATTATACTTATTACTCCCGATATTATGAATATAACATGCATTATTACACATATAATGCAGAAATCATCGCTAGAAATGTAACAATTATACTTCTTACTTATATTATTATCAATATAACGTGCATTATTACCCATATTATGCGGTTATTATCGCTAGAACTGTAATAATTATACTTATTACTTATATTATTATCAATATAACATGCATTATTACCCATTTTATGCAGTTATTATCGCTAGAACTATACTAAATATACGTATTACTTTTATTATCATCAATATAACATGCATTATTACCCATATTATGCAGTTATTATCGCTAGAACTGTAATAATTATACTTATTACTTATATTATTAGCAATATAACGTGCATTATTAGCAATATAATGCAGTTATTATCGCTAGAACTGTAATAATTATACTTATTACTTATATTATTATCAATATAACATGCATTATTACCCATTTTATGCAGTTATTATCGCTAGAACTATAATAAATATACGTATTACTTTTATTATCATCAATATAACATGCATTATTACCCATATTATGCAGTTATTATCGCTAGAACTGTAATAATTATACTTATTACTTATATTATTATCAATATAACATGCATTATTACCCATTTTATGCAGTTATTATCGCTAGAACTATACTAAATATACGTATTACTTTTATTAGCATCAATATAACATGCATTATTACCCATATTATGCAGTTATTATCGATAGAACTGTATATAAATATACTTATTCCTTATATTATTAGCAATATAACGTGCATTATTAGCCATATAATGCAGTTATTATGGCTAGAACTGTAATAATTATACTTATTACTTATATTATTATCAATATAACATGCATTATTACCCATTTTATGCAGTTATTATCGCTAGAACTATAATAAATATACGTATTACTTTTATTATCATCAATATAACATGCATTATTACCCATATTATGCAGTTATTATCGATAGAACTGTAATAAACATACTTATTACTTTTATTATTATCAACATAACATGCACTATTACCCATTTTATGCAGTTATTATCGCTAGAACTATACTAAATATACGTATTACTTTTATTATCATCAATATAACATGCATTATTACCCATATTATGCAGTTATTATCGATAGAACTGTAATAAATATACTTATTACTTATATTATTAGCAATATAACGTGCATTATTAGCCATATAGTGCAGTTATTATCGATAGAACTGTAATAAATATTCTTATTACTTTTATTATGATCAATATAACATGCATTATTACCCACATAATGCAGTTATTATCGCTAGAACTGTAATACTTATACTTATTACTCATATTATTAGCAATATAACATGCATTATTACCCATATTGTGCAGTTATTATCGCTAGAACTGTAATAATTATACTTATTACTTATATTATTATCAATATAACATGCATTATTACCCATATAATGCAGTTATTATTGACAGAAGTATAATAAATATACTTATTACTTTTATTATTATCAATATAACAGGCACTCTTAGCCATATTTTACTAGTATTATCGCTAGAACTGTAATAATTATACTTATTACTCCCGCTATTATCAGTATAACATCCACTATTACCCATATAATGCAGTTATTATCGCTAGAACTGTAATAATTATACTTATTACTTATATTATTATCAATATAACATGCATTATTGCTACGCAATGCTATGCAGTTATAATCGCTAGAACTGTAATAAATATACTTAGTACTTTTATTATCATCAATATAACATGCATTATTACCCATATTATGAAGTTATTATCGATAGAACTATACTAAATATACGTATTACTTTTATTATCATTAATATAACATGCATTATTACCCATATTATGCAGTTATTATCGATAGAACTGTAATAAATATACTTATTACTTATATTATTAGCAATATAACGTGCATTATTAGCCATATTTCACTATTATTATCGCTAGAAATATAATAATTATACTTATTACTCTCGATATTATCAATATAACATGCATTATTACACATATAATGCAGTTATTATCGCTAGAACTGTAATAATTATACTTATTACTTATATTATTATCAATATAACATGCATTATTACCCATATTATGCAGTTATTATCGCTAGAACTGTAATAATTATACTTATTACTTATATTATTATCAATATAACATGCATTATTACCCATATTATGCAATTATTATAGCTAGAACTATAATAAATATACGTATTACTTTCATTATCATCAATATAACATGCATTATTACCCATATTATGCAGTTATAATCGATAGAACTGTAATAAATATACTTATTACTTTTATTATTATGAATATAACATGCACTATTAGTCATATTTCACTATTATTATCGCTAGAAATATAATAATTATACTTATTACTCCCGATATTATGAATATAACATGCATTATTACACATATAATGCAGATATTATCGCTAGAAATGTAACAATTATACTTCTTACTTATATTAGTATCAATATAACGTGCATTATTACCCATATTATGCGGTTATTATCGCTAGAACTGTAATAATTATACTTATTACTTATATTATTATCAATATAACATGCATTATTACCCATTTTATGCAGTTATTATCGCTAGAACTATACTAAATATACGTATTACTTTTATTATCATCAATATAACATGCATTATTACCCATATTATGCAGTTATTATCGATAGAACTGTAATAAATATACTTATTACTTATATTATTAGCAATATAACGTGCATTATTAGCCATATAATGCAGTTATTATCGCTAGAACTGTAATAATTATACTTATTACTTATATTATTATCAATATAACATGCATTATTACCCATTTTATGCAGTTATTATCGGTATAACTATACTAAATATACGTATTACTTTTATTATCATCAATATAACATGCATTATTACCCATATTATGCAGTTATTATCGATAGAACTGTAATAAATATACTTATTACTTATATTATTAGCAATATAACATGCATTATTACCCATATTGTGCAGTTATTATCGCTAGAACTGTAATAAATATACTTATTACTTATATTAGTATCAATATAACGTGCATTATTACCCATATTATGCGGTTATTATCGCTAGAACTGTAATAATTATACTTATTACTTATATTATTATCAATATAACATGCATTATTACCCATTTTATGCAGTTATTATCGCTAGAACTATACTAAATATACGTATTACTTTTATTATCATCAATATAACATGCATTATTACCCATATTATGCAGTTATTATCGATAGAACTGTAATAAATATACTTATTACTTATATTATTAGCAATATAACGTGCATTATTAGCCATATAATGCAGTTATTATCGCTAGAACTGTAATAATTATACTTATTACTTATATTATTATCAATATAACATGCATTATTACCCATTTTATGCAGTTATTATCGGTATAACTATACTAAATATACGTATTACTTTTATTATCATCAATATAACATGCATTATTACCCATATTATGCAGTTATTATCGATAGAACTGTAATAAATATACTTATTACTTATATTATTAGCAATATAACATGCATTATTACCCATATTGTGCAGTTATTATCGCTAGAACTGTAATAATTATACTTATTACTTATATTATTATCAATAAAACATGCATTATTACCCATATAATGCAGTTATTATCGACAGAAGTATAATAAATATACTTATTACTTTTATTATTATCAATATAACAGGCACTCTTAGCCATATTTTACTAGTATTATCGCTAGGACTGTAATAATTATACTTATTACTCCCGATATTATCAATATAACATCCATTATTACCCATATAATGCAGTTATTATCGCTAGAACTGTAATAATTATACTTATTACTCCCGATATTATTAATATAACATGCATTATTACCCATATAATGCAGTTATTATCGCTAGAACTGTAATAATTATACTTATTACTTATATTGTTAGCAATATAACGTGCATTATTAGCCATATAATGCAGTTATTATCGCTAGAACTGTAATAATTATACTTATTACTTATATTATTATCAATATAACATGCATTATTACCCATTTTATGCAGTTATTATCGCTAGAACTATAATAAATATACGTATTACTTTTATTATCATCAATATAACATGCATTATTACCTATATTATGCAGTTATTATCGCTAGAACTATAATAATTATACTTATTATTCCCAATGTTACCAATATAACATGCATAATTACCCATATAATGCAGTTATTATCGCTAGAGCTGTAATAATTATACTTATTACTTATATTATTATCAATATAACATGCATTATTACCCATATTATGCAGTTATTATAGCTAGAACTATAATAAATATACGTATTACTTTCATTATCATCAATATAACATGCATTTTTACCCATATTATGCAGTTATTATCGATAGAACTGTAATAAACATACTTATTACTTTTATTATTATCAACATAACATGCACTATTACCCATTTTATGCAGTTATTATCGCTAGAACTATACTAAATATACGTATTACTTTTATTATCATCAATATAACATGCATTATTACCCATATTATGCAGTTATTATCGATAGAACTGTAATAAATATACTTATTACTTATATTATTAGCAATATAACGTGCATTATTAGCCATATAGTGCAGTTATTATCGATAGAACTGTAATAAATATTCTTATTACTTTTATTATGATCAATATAACATGCATTATTACCCACATAATGCAGTTATTATCGCTAGAACTGTAATACTTATACATATTACTCATATTATTAGCAATATAACATGCATTATTACCCATATTATGCAGTTATTTTCGCTAGAACTGTAATAATTATACTTATTACTTATATTATTATCAATATAACATGCATTATTACCCATATAATGCAGTTATTATTGACAGAAGTATAATAAATATACTTATTGCTTTTATTATTATCAATATAACAGGCACTCTTAGCCATATTTTACTAGTATTATCGCTAGAACTGTAATAATTATACTTATTACTCCCGATATTATCAGTATAACATCCACTATTACCCATATAATGCAGTTATTATCGCTAGAACTGTAATAATTATACTCATTACTCCCGATATTATCAATATAACATGCATTATTACCCACATAATGCAGTTATTATCGCTAGAACTGTAATAATTATACTTATTACTTATATTATTATCAATATAACATGCATTATTACCCATATTATGCAGTTATTATAGCTAGAACTATAATAAATATACGTATTACTTTTATTATCATCAATATAACATGCATTATTTCCCATATTATGCAGTTATTATCGATAGAACTGTAATAAATATACTTATTACTTTTATTGTTATCAATATAACATGCACTATTAGTCATATTTTCCTATTATTATCGCTAGAACTATAATAATTATACTTATTATTCCCAATATTACCAATATAACATGCATTATTACCCATATAATGCAGTTATTATCGCCAGAGCTGTAATAATTATACTTATTACTTATATTATTATCAATATAACGTGCATTATTACCCATATACTGCAGTTATTATCGACAGAAGTATAATAAATATACATCTTACTTTTATTATTATCAATATAACTGGCACTCTTAGCCATATTTTAGTAGTATTATCGCTAGAACTGTAATAATTATACTTATTACTTCCGATATTATCAATATAACATCCATTACTACCCATATAATGCAGTTATTATCGTTAGAACTGTAATAATTATACTTATTACTCCCGATATTATCAATATAACATGCATTATTACCCACATAATGCAGTTATTATCGCTAGAACTGTAATAAATATACTTATTACTTATATTATTAGCAATATAACGTGCATTATTAGCCATATAGTGCAGTTATTATCGCTAGAACTGCAATAATTATACTTATTACTTATATTATTATCAATATAACGTGCATTATTACCCATTTTATGCAGTTATTATCGCTAGAGCTATAATAAACATACGTATTACTTTTATTATCATCAATATAACATGCATTATTACCCATATTATGCAGTTATTATCGATAGAACTGTAATAAATATTCTTATTACTTTTATTATGATCAATATAACATGCATTATTACCCACATAATGCAGTTATTATCGCTAGAACTGTAATACTTATACTTATTACTCATATTATTAGCAATATAACATGCATTATTACCCATATTGTGCAGTTATTATCGCTAGAACTGTAATAATTATACTTATTACTTATATTATTATCAATATAACATGCATTATTACCCATATAATGCAGTTATTATTGACAGAAGTATAATAAATATGCTTATTACTTTTATTATTATCAATATAACAGGCACTCTTAGCCATATTTTACTAGTATTATCGCCAGAACTGTAATAATTATACTTATTACTCCCGATATTATCAGTATAACGTCCACTATTACCCATATAATGCAGTTATTATCGCTAGAACTGTAATAATTATACTTATTACTTATATTATTATCAATATAACATGCATTATTGCTACGCAATGCTATGCAGTTATAATCGCTAGAACTGTAATAAATATACTTAGTACTTTTATTATCATCAATATAACATGCATTATTACCCATATTATGAAGTTATTAGCGATAGAACTATACTAAATATACGTATTACTTTTATTATCATCAATATAACATGCATTATTACCCATATTATGCAGTTATTATCGATAGAACTGTAATAAATATACTTATTACTTATATTATTAGCAATATAACGTGCATTATTAGCCATATTTCACTATTATTATCGCTAGAAATATAATAATTATACTTATTACTCTCGATATTTTCAATATAACATGCATTATTACCCATATAATGCAGTTATTATCGCTAGAACTGTAATAATTATACTTATTACTTATATTATTATCAATATAACATGCATTATTGCTACGCAATGCTATGCAGTTATAATCGCTAGAACTGTAATAAATATACTTAGTACTTTTATTATCATCAATATAACATCCATTACTACCCATATAATGCAGTTATTATCGTTAGAACTGTAATAATTATACTTATTACTCCCGATATTATCAATATAACATGCATTATTACCCACATAATGCAGTTATTATCGCTAGAACTGTAATAATTATACTTATTACTTATATTATTATCAATATAACATGCATTATTACCCATATTATGCAGTTATTATAGCTAGAACTATAATAAATATACGTATTACTTTTATTATCATCAATATAACATGCATTATTTCCCATATTATGCAGTTATTATCGATAGAACTGTAATAAATATACTTATTACTTTTATTGTTATCAATATAACATGCACTATTAGTCATATTTTCCTATTATTATCGCTAGAACTATAATAATTATACTTATTATTCCCAATATTACCAATATAACATGCATTATTACCCATATAATGCAGTTATTATCGCTAGAGCTGTAATAATTATACTTATTACTTATATTATTATCAATATAACATGCATTATTACCCATATTATGCAGTTATTATAGCTAGAACTATAATAAATATACGTATTACTTTCATTATCATCAATATAACATGCATTATTACCCATATTATGCAGTTATTATCGATAGAACTGTAATAAACATACTTATTACTTTTATTATTATCAACATAACATGCACTATTACCCATTTTATGCAGTTATTATCGCTAGAACTATACTAAATATACGTATTACTTTTATTATCATCAATATAACATGCATTATTACCCATATTATGCAGTTATTATCGATAGAACTGTAACAAATATACTTATTACTTATATTATTAGCAATATAACGTGCAATATTAGCCATATAGTGCAGTTATTATCGCTAGAACTGTAATAATTATACTTATTACTTATATTATTATCAATATAACGTGCATTATTACCCATTTTATGTAGTTATTATCGCTAGAGCTATAATAAACGTACGTATTACTTTTATTATCATCAATATAACATGCATTATTACACATATTATGCAGTTATTATCGATAGAACTGTAATAAATATTCTTATTACTTTTATTATGATCAATATAACATGCATTATTACCCACATAATGCAGTTATTATCGCTAGAACTGTAATACTTATACTTATTACTCATATTATTAGCAATATAACATGCATTATTACCCATATTGTGCAGTTATTATCGCTAGAACTGTAATAATTATACTTATTACTTATATTATTATCACTATAACATGCATTATTACCCATATTATGCAGTTATTATCGCTAGAACTGTAATAATTATACTTATTACTTATATTATTATCAATATAACATGCATTATTACCCATATAATGCAGTTATTATTGACAGAAGTATAATAAATATACTTATTACTTTTATTATTATAAATATAACAGGCACTCTTAGCCATATTTTACTAGTATTATCGCTAGAACTGTAATAATTATACTTATTACTCCCGGTATTATGAGTATAACATCCACTATTACCCATATAATGCAGTTATTATCGCTAGAACTGTAATAATTATACTTATTACTTATATTATTATCAATATAACATGCATTATTACCCATATTATGCAGTTATTATAGCTAGAACTATAATAAATATACGTATTACTTTTATTATCATCAATATAACATGCATTATTTCCCATATTATGCAGTTATTATCGATAGAACTGTAATAAATATACTTATTACTTTTATTGTTATCAATATAACATGCACTATTAGTCATATTTTCCTATTATTATCGCTAGAACTATAATAATTATACTTATTATTCCCAATATTACCAATATAACATGCATTATTACCCATATAATGCAGTTATTATCGCTAGAGCTGTAATAATTATACTTATTACTTATATTATTATCAATATAACATGCATTATTACCCATATTATGCAGTTATTATAGCTAGAACTATACTAAATATACGTATTACTTTTATTATCATCAATATAACATGCATTATTACCCATATTATGCAGTTATTATCGATAGAACTGTAACAAATATACTTATTACTTATATTATTAGCAATATAACGTGCAATATTAGCCATATAGTGCAGTTATTATCGCTAGAACTGTAATAATTATACTTATTACTTATATTATTATCAATATAACGTGCATTATTACCCATTTTATGTAGTTATTATCGCTAGAGCTATAATAAACATACGTATTACTTTTATTATCATCAATATAACATGCATTATTACCCATATTATGCAGTTATTATCGATAGAACTGTAATAAATATTCTTATTACTTTTATTATGATCAATATAACATGCATTATTACCCACATAATGCAGTTATTATCGCTAGAACTGTAATACTTATACTTATTACTCATATTATTAGCAATATAACATGCATTATTACCCATATTGTGCAGTTATTATCGCTAGAACTGTAATAATTATACTTATTACTTATATTATTATCACTATAACATGCATTATTACCCATATTATGCAGTTATTATCGCTAGAACTGTAATAATTATACTTATTACTTATATTATTATCAATATAACATGCATTATTACCCATATAATGCAGTTATTATTGACAGAAGTATAATAAATATACTTATTACTTTTATTATTATCAATATAACAGGCACTCTTAGCCATATTTTACTAGTATTATCGCTAGAACTGTAATAATTATACTTATTACTCCCGATATTATGAGTATAACATCCACTATTACCCATATAATGCAGTTATTATCGCTAGAACTGTAATAATTATACTTATTACTTATATTATTATCAATATAACATGCATTATTACCCATATTATGCAGTTATTATAGCTAGAACTATAATAAATATACGTATTACTTTTATTATCATCAATATAACATGCATTATTTCCCATATTATGCAGTTATTATCGATAGAACTGTAATAAATATACTTATTACTTTTATTGTTATCAATATAACATGCACTATTAGTCATATTTTCCTATTATTATCGCTAGAACTATAATAATTATACTTATTATTCCCAATATTACCAATATAACATGCATTATTACCCATATAATGCAGTTATTATCGCTAGAGCTGTAACAATTATACTTATTACTTATATTATTATCAATATAACATGCATTATTACCCATATTATGCAGTTATTATAGCTAGAACTATAATAAATATACGTATTACTTTCATTATCATCAATATAACATGCATTATTACCCATATTATGCAGTTATTATCGATAGAACTGTAATAAACATACTTATTACTTTTATTATTATCAACATAACATGCACTATTACCCATTTTATGCAGTTATTATCGCTAGAACTATACTAAATATACGTATTACTTTTATTATCATCAATATAACATGCATTATTACCCATATTATGCAGTTATTATCGATAGAACTGTAATAAATATACTTATTACTTATATTATTAGCAATATAACGTGCAATATTAGCCATATAGTGCAGTTATTATCGCTAGAACTGTAATAATTATACTTATTACTTATATTATTATCAATATAACGTGCATTATTACCCATTTTATGTAGTTATTATCGCTAGAGCTATAATAAACATACGTATTACTTTTATTATCATCAATATAACATGCATTATTACCCATATTATGCAGTTATTATCGATAGAACTGTAATAAATATTCTTATTACTTTTATTATGATCAATATAACATGCATTATTACCCACATAATGCAGTTATTATCGCTAGAACTGTAATACTTATACTTATTACTCATATTATTAGCAATATAACATGCATTATTACCCATATTGTGCAGTTATTATCGCTAGAACTGTAATAATTATACTTATTACTTATATTATTATCACTATAACATGCATTATTACCCATATTATGCAGTTATTATCGCTAGAACTGTAATAATTATACTTATTACTTATATTATTATCAATATAACATGCATTATTACCCATATAATGCAGTTATTATTGACAGAAGTATAATAAATATACTTATTACTTTTATTATTATCAATATAACAGGCACTCTTAGCCATATTTTACTAGTATTATCGCTAGAACTGTAATAATTATACTTATTACTCCCGATATTATGAGTATAACATCCACTATTACCCATATAATGCAGTTATTATCGCTAGAACTGTAATAATTATACTCATTACTCCCGATATTATCAATATAACATCCATTATTACCCATATAATGCAGTTATTATCGCTAGAACTGTAATAATTATACTTATTACTTATATTATTAGCAATATAACGTGCATTATTACCCATATACTGCAGTTATTATCGACAGAAGTATAATAAATATACTTCTTACTTTTATTATTATCAATATAACTGGCACTCTTAGCCATATTTTAGTAGTATTATCGCTAGAACTGTAATAATTATACTTATTACTTCCGATATTATCAATATAACATCCATTACTACCCATATAATGCAGTTATTATCGTTAGAACTGTAATAATTATACTTATTACTCCCGATATTATCAATATAACATGCATTATTACCCACATAATGCAGTTATTATCGCTAGAACTGTAATAATTATACTTATTACTTATATTATTATCAATATAACATGCATTATTACCCATATTATGCAGTTATTATAGCTAGAACTATAATAAATATACGTATTACTTTCATTATCATCAATATAACATGCATTATTACCCATATTATGCAGTTATTATCGATAGAACTGTAATAAACATACTTATTACTTTTATTATTATCAACATAACATGCACTATTACCCATTTTATGCAGTTATTATCGCTAGAACTATACTAAATATACGTATTACTTTTATTATCATCAATATAACATGCATTATTACCCATATAATGCAGTTATTATCGCTAGAACTGTAATAATTATACTTATTACTTATATTATTATCAATATAACGTGCATTATTACCCATATTATGGAGTTTTAAAGCTAAAACTGTAATAATTATAATTATTACTTATATTATTATCAATATAACATGCATTATTACCCATATAATGCAGTTATTATCGACAGAAGTATAATAAATATACTTATTACTTTTATTATTATCAATATAACAGGCACTCTTAGCCATATTGTACTAGTATTATCGCTAGAACTGTAATAATTATACTTATTATTCCCAATATTACCAATATAACATGCATTATTACCCATATAATGCAGTTATTATCGCTAGAGCTGTAATAATTATACTTATTACTTATATTATTATCAATATAACATGCATTATTGCTATGCAATGCTATGCAGTTATAATCGCTAGAACTGTAATAAATATACTTAGTACTTTTATTATCATCAATATAACATGCATTATTACCCATATTATGAAGTTATTATCGATAGAACTATAATAAATATACTTATTACTTTTATTATTATCAATATAACATGCATTATTACCCATATTATGCAGTTATTATAGCTAGAACTATAATAAATATACATATTACTTTCATTATCATCAATATAACATGCATTATTACCCATATTATGCAGTTATTATCGATAGTACTGTAATAAACATACTTATTACTTTTATTATTATCAACATAACATGCACTATTACCCATTTTATGCAGTTATTATCGCTAGAACTATACTAAATTTACGTATTACTTTTATTATCATCAATATAACATGCATTATTACCCATAGTATGCAGTTATTATCGATAGAACTGTAATAAATATACTTATTACTTATATTATTAGCAATATAACGTGCAATATTAGCCATATAGTGCAGTTATTATCGCTACAACTGTAATAATTATACTTATTACTTATATTATTATCAATATAACGTGCATTATTACCCATTTTATGTAGTTATTATCGCTAGAGCTATAATAAACATACGTATTACTTTTATTATCATCAATATAACATGCATTATTACCCATATTATGCAGTTATTATCGATAGAACTGTAATAAATATTCTTATTACTTTTATTATGATCAATATAACATGCATTATTACCCACATAATGCAGTTATTATCGCTAGAACTGTAATACTTATACTTATTACTCATATTATTAGCAATATAACATGCATTATTACCCATATTGTGCAGTTATTATCGCTAGAACTGTAATAATTATACTTATTACTTATATTATTATCACTATAACATGCATTATTACCCATATTATGCAGTTATTATCGCTAGAACTGTAATAATTATACTTATTACTTATATTATTATCAATATAACATGCATTATTACCCATATAATGCAGTTATTATTGACAGAAGTATAATAAATATACTTATTACTTTTATTATTATCAATATAACAGGCACTCTTAGCCATATTTTACTAGTATTATCGCTAGAACTGTAATAATTATACTTATTACTCCCGATATTATGAGTATAACATCCACTATTACCCATATAATGCAGTTATTATCGCTAGAACTGTAATAATTATACTCATTACTCCCGATATTATCAATATAACATCCATTATTACCCATATAATGCAGTTATTATCGCTAGAACTGTAATAATTATACTTATTACTTATATTATTAGCAATATAACGTGCATTATTACCCATATACTGCAGTTATTATCGACAGAAGTATAATAAATATACTTCTTACTTTTATTATTATCAATATAACTGGCACTCTTAGCCATATTTTAGTAGTATTATCGCTAGAACTGTAATAATTATACTTATTACTTCCGATATTATCAATATAACATCCATTACTACCCATATAATGCAGTTATTATCGTTAGAACTGTAATAATTATACTTATTACTCCCGATATTATCAATATAACATGCATTATTACCCACATAATGCAGTTATTATCGCTAGAACTGTAATAATTATACTTATTACTTATATTATTATCAATATAACATGCATTATTACCCATATTATGCAGTTATTATAGCTAGAACTATAATAAATATACGTATTACTTTCATTATCATCAATATAACATGCATTATTACCCATATTATGCAGTTATTATCGATAGAACTGTAATAAACATACTTATTACTTTTATTATTATCAACATAACATGCACTATTACCCATTTTATGCAGTTATTATCGCTAGAACTATACTAACTATACGTATTACTTTTATTATCATCAATATAACATGCATTATTACCCATATAATGCAGTTATTATCGCTAGAACTGTAATAATTATACTTATTACTTATATTATTATCAATATAACGTGCATTATTACCCATATTATGGAGTTTTAAAGCTAAAACTGTAATAATTATAATTATTACTTATATTATTATCAATATAACATGCATTATTACCCATATAATGCAGTTATTATCGACAGAAGTATAATAAATATACTTATTACTTTTATTATTATCAATATAACAGGCACTCTTAGCCATATTGTACTAGTATTATCGCTAGAACTGTAATAATTATACTTATTACTCCCGATATTATGAGTATAACATCCACTATTACCCATATAATGCAGTTATTATCGCTAGAACTGTAATAATTATACTCATTACTCCCGATATTATCAATATAACATCCATTATTACCCATATAATGCAGTTATTATCGCTAGAACTGTAATAATTATAATTATTACTTATATTATTAGCAATATAACGTGCATTATTACCCATATACTGCAGTTATTATCGACAGAAGTATAATAAATATACTTCTTACTTTTATTATTATCAATATAACTGGCACTCTTAGCCATATTTTAGTAGTATTATCGCTAGAACTGTAATAATTATACTTATTACTTCCGATATTATCAATATAACATCCATTACTACCCATATAATGCAGTTATTATCATTAGAACTGTAATAATTATACTTATTACTCCCGATATTATCAATATAACATGCATTATTACCCACATAATGCAGTTATTATCGCTAGAACTGTAATAATTATACTTATTACTTATATTATTATCAATATAACATGCATTATTACCCATATTATGCAGTTATTATAGCTAGAACTATAATAAATATACGTATTACTTTCATTATCATCAATATAACATGCATTATTACCCATATTATGCAGTTATTATCGATAGAACTGTAATAAACATACTTATTACTTTTATTATTATCAACATAACATGCACTATTACCCATTTTATGCAGTTATTATCGCTAGAACTATACTAAATATACGTATTACTTTTATTATCATCAATATAACATGCATTATTACCCATATAATGCAGTTATTATCGCTAGAACTGTAATAATTATACTTATTACTTATATTATTATCAATATAACGTGCATTATTACCCATATTATGGAGTTTTAAAGCTAAAACTGTAATAATTATAATTATTACTTATATTATTATCAATATAGCATGCATTATTACCCATATAATGCAGTTATTATCGACAGAAGTATAATAAATATACTTATTACTTTTATTATTATCAATATAACAGGCACTCTTAGCCATATTGTACTAGTATTATCGCTAGAACTGTAATAATTATACTTATTATTCCCAATATTACCAATATAACATGCATTATTACCCATATAATGCAGTTATTATCGCTAGAGCTGTAATAATTATACTTATTACTTATATTATTATCAATATAACATGCATTATTGCTATGCAATGCTATGCAGTTATAATCGCTAGAACTGTAATAAATATACTTAGTACTTTTATTATCATCAATATAACATGCATTATTACCCATATTATGAAGTTATTATCGATAGAACTATAATAAATATACTTATTACTTTTATTATTATCAATATAACATGCATTATTACCCATATTATGCAGTTATTATAGCTAGAACTATAATAAATATACGTATTACTTTCATTATCATCAATATAACATGCATTATTACCCATATTATGCAGTTATTATCGATAGTACTGTAATAAACATACTTATTACTTTTATTATTATCAACATAACATGCACTATTACCCATTTTATGCAGTTATTATCGCTAGAACTATACTAAATATACGTATTACTTTTATTATCATCAATATAACATGCATTATTACCCATATTATGCAGTTATTATCGATAGAACTGTAATAAATATACTTATTACTTATATTATTAGCAATATAACGTGCAATATTAGCCATATAGTGCAGTTATTATCGCTACAACTGTAATAATTATACTTATTACTTATATTATTATCAATATAACGTGCATTATTACCCATTTTATGTAGTTATTATCGCTAGAGCTATAATAAACATACGTATTACTTTTATTATCATCAATATAACATGCATTATTACCCATATTATGCAGTTATTATCGATAGAACTGTAATAAATATTCTTATTACTTTTATTATGATCAATATAACATGCATTATTACCCACATAATGCAGTTATTATCGCTAGAACTGTAATACTTATACTTATTACTCATATTATTAGCAATATAACATGCATTATTACCCATATTGTGCAGTTATTATCGCTAGAACTGTAATAATTATACTTATTACTTATATTGTTATCACTATAACATGCATTATTACCCATATTATGCAGTTATTATCGCTAGAACTGTAATAATTATACTTATTACTTATATTATTATCAATATAACATGCATTATTACCCATATAATGCAGGTATTATTGACAGAAGTATAATAAATATACTTATTACTTTTATTATTATCAATATAACAGGCACTCTTAGCCATATTTTACTAGTATTATCGCTAGAACTGTAATAATTATACTTATTACTCCCGATATTATGAGTATAACATCCACTATTACCCATATAATGCAGTTATTATCGCTAGAACTGTAATAATTATACTCATTACTCCCGATATTATCAATATAACATCCATTATTACCCATATAATGCAGTTATTATCGCTAGAACTGTAATAATTATACTTATTACTTATATTATTAGCAATATAACGTGCATTATTACCCATATACTGCAGTTATTATCGACAGAAGTATAATAAATATACTTCTTACTTTTATTATTATCAATATAACTGACACTCTTAGCCATATTTTAGTAGTATTATCGCTAGAACTGTAATAATTATACTTATTACTTCCGATATTATCAATATAACATCCATTACTACCCATATAATGCAGTTATTATCGTTAGAACTGTAATAACTATACTTATTACTCCCGATATTATCAATATAACATGCATTATTACCCACATAATGCAGTTATTATCGCTAGAACTGTAATAATTATACTTATTACTTATATTATTATCAATATAACATGCATTATTACCCATATTATGCAGTTATTATAGCTAGAACTATAATAAATATACGTATTACTTTCATTATCATCAATATAACATGCATTATTACCCATATTATGCAGTTATTATCGATAGAACTGTAATAAACATACTTATTACTTTTATTATTATCAACATAACATGCACTATTACCCATTTTATGCAGTTATTATCGCTAGAACTATACTAAATATACGTATTACTTTTATTATCATCAATATAACATGCATTATTACCCATATAATGCAGTTATTATCGCTAGAACTGTAATAATTATACTTATTACTTATATTATTATCAATATAACATGCATTATTACCCATATTATGCAGTTATTATAGCTAGAACTATAATAAATATACGTATTACTTTTATTATCATCAATATAACATGCATTATTTCCCATATTATGCAGTTATTATCGATAGAACTGTAATAAATATACTTATTACTTTTATTGTTATCAATATAACATGCACTATTAGTCATATTTTCCTATTATTATCGCTAGAACTATAATAATTATACTTATTATTCCCAATATTACCGATATAAAATGCATTATTACCCATATAATGCAGTTATTATCGCTAGAGCTGTAATAATTATACTTATTACTTATATTATTATCAATATAACATGCATTATTACCCATATTATGCAGTTATTATAGCTAGAACTATAATAAATATACGTATTACTTTCATTATCATCAATATAACATGCATTATTACCCATATTATGCAGTTATTATCGATAGAACTGTAATAAACATACTTATTACTTTTATTATTATCAACATAACATGCACTATTACCCATTTTATGCAGTTATTATCGCTAGAACTATACTAAATATACGTATTACTTTTATTATCATCAATATAACATGCATTATTACCCATATTATGCAGTTATTATCGATAGAACTGTAATAAATATACTTATTACTTATATTATTAGCAATATAACGTGCATTATTAGCCATATAGTGCAGTTATTATCGCTAGAACTGTAATAATTATACTTATTACTTATATTATTATCAATATAACGTGCATTATTACCCATATTGTGCAGTTATTATCGCTAGAACTGTAATAATTATACTTATTACTTATATTATTATCAATATAACATGCATTATTACCCATATAATGCAGTTATTATTGACAGAAGTATAATAAATATACTTATTACTTTTATTATTATCAATATAACAGGCACTCTTAGCCATATTTTACTAGTATTATCGCTAGAACTGTAATAATTATACTTATTACTCCCGATATTATCAGTATAACATCCACTATTACCCATATAATGCAGTTATTATCGCTAGAACTGTAATAATTATACTTATTACTTGTATTATTATCAATATAACATGCATTATTGCTACGCAATGCTATGCAGTTATAATCGCTAGAACTGTAATAAATATACTTAGTACTTTTATTATCATCAATATAACATGCATTATTACCCATATTATGAAGTTATTATCGATAGAACTATACTAAATATACGTATTACTTTTATTATCATCAATATAACATGCATTATTACCCATATTATGCAGTTATTATCGATAGAACTGTAATAAATATACTTATTACTTATATTATTAGCAATATAACGTGCATTATTAGCCATATTTCACTATTATTATCGCTAGAAATATAATAATTATACTTATTACTCTCGATATTATCAATATAACATGCATTATTACACATATAATGCAGTTATTATCGCTAGAACTGTAATAATTATACTTATTACTTATATTATTATCAATATAACATGCATTATTACCCATATTATGCAGTTATTATCGCTAGAACTGTAATAATTATACTTATTACTTATATTATTATCAATATAACGTGCACTATTACCCATTTTATGCAGTTATTATCGCTAGAACTATAATAAACATACGTATTACTTTTATTATCATCAATATATCATGCATTATTACCCATAATATGCAGTTATTATCGATAGAACTGTAATAAATATTCTTATTACTTTTATCATGATCAATATAACATGCATTATTACCCACATAATGCAGTTATTATCGCTAGAACTGTAATACGTATACTTATTACTCATATTATTAGCAATATAACATGCATTATTACCCATATTGTGCAGTTATTATCGCTAGAACTGTAATAATTATACTTATTACTTATATTATTATCACTATAACATGCATTATTACCCATATTATGCAGTTATTATCGCTAGAACTGTAATAATTATACTTATTACTTATATTATTATCAATATAGCATGCATTATTACCAATATAATGCAGTTATTATTGACAGAAGTATAATAAATATACTTATTACTTTTATTATTATCAATATAACAGGCACTCTTAGCCATATTTTACTAGTATTATCGCTAGAACTGTAATAATTATACTTATTACTCCCGATATTATCAGTATAACATCCACTATTACCCATATAATGCAGTTATTATCGCTAGAACTGTAATAATTATACTTATTACTTATATTATTAGCAATATAACGTGCATTATTACCCACATACTGCAGTTATTATCGACAGAAGTATAATAAATATACTTCTTACTTTTATTATTATCAATATAACTGGCACTCTTAGCCATATTTTAGTAGTATTATCGCTAGAACTGTAATAATTATACTTATTACTTCCGATATTATCAATATAACATCCAGTACTACCCATATAATGCAGTTATTATCGTTAGAACTGTAATAATTATACTTATTACTCCCGATATTATCAATATAACATGCATTATTACCCACATAATGCAGTTATTATCGCTAGAACTGTAATAATTATACTTATTACTTATATTATTATCAATATAACATGCATTATTACCCATATTATGCAGTTATTATAGCTAGAACTATAATAAATATACGTATTACTTTTATTATCATCAATATAACATGCATTATTTCCCATATTATGCAGTTATTATCGATAGAACTGTAATAAATATACTTATTACTTTTATTGTTATCAATATAACATGCACTATTAGTCATATTTTCCTATTATTATCGCTAGAACTATAATAATTATACTTATTATTCCCAATATTACCAATATAACATGCATTATTACCCATATAATGCAGTTATTATCGCTAGAGCTGTAATAATTATACTTATTACTTATATTATTAGCAATATAACGTGCATTATTACCCATATACTGCAGTTATTATCGACAGAAGTATAATAAGTATACTTCTTACTTTTATTATTATCAATATAACTGGCACTCTTAGCCATATTTTAGTAGTATTATCGCTAGAACTGTAATAATTATACTTATTACTTCCGATATTATCAATATAACATCCATTACTACCCATATAATGCAGTTATTATCGTTAGAACTGTAATAATTATACTTATTACTCCCGATATTATCAATATAACATGCATTATTACCCACATAATGCAGTTATTATCGCTAGAACTGTAATAGTTATACTTATTACTTATATTATTATCAATATAACATGCATTATTACCCATATTATGCAGTTATTATAGCTAGAACTATAATAAATATACGTATTACTTTCATTATCATCAATATAACATGCATTATTACCCATATTATGCAGTTATTATCGATAGAACTGTAATAAACATGCTTATTACTTTTATTATTATCAACATAACATGCACTATTACCCATTTTATGCAGTTATTATCGCTAGAACTATACTAAATATACGTATTACTTTTATTATCATCAATATAACATGCATTATTACCCATATAATGCAGTTATTATCGCTAGAACTGTAATAATTATACTTATTACTTATATTATTATCAATATAACGTGCATTATTACCCATATTATGGAGTTATTATCGCTAAAACTGTAATAATTATAATTATTACTTATATTATTATCAATATAACATGCATTATTACCCATATAATGCAGTTATTATCGACAGAAGTATAATAAGTATACTTATTACTTTTATTATTATCAATATAACAGGCACTCTTAGCCATATTGTACTAGTATTATCGCTAGAACTGTAATAATTATACTTATTATTCCCAATATTACCAATATAACATGCATTATTACCCATATAATGCAGTTATTATCGCTAGAGCTGTAATAATTATACTTATTACTTATATTATTATCAATATAACATGCATTATTGCTATGCAATGCTATGCAGTTATAATCGCTAGAACTGTAATAAATATACTTAGTACTTTTATTATCATCAATATAACATGCATTATTACCCATATTATGAAGTTATTATCGATAGAACTATAATAAATATACTTATTACTTTTATTATTATCAATATAACATGCATTATTACCCATATTATGCAGTTATAATCGATAGAACTGTAATAATTATACTTATTACTTATATTATTATCAATATAACATGCATTATTACCCATATTATCCAGTCATTATAGCTAGAACTATAATAAATATACGTATTACTTTTATTATCATCAATATAACATGCATTATTACCCATATTATGCAGTTATTATCGATAGAACTGTAATAAATATACTTATTACTTTTATTATTATCAATATAACATGCACTATTAGTCATATTTTACTAGTATTATCGCTAGAACTGTAATAATTATACTTATTACTCCCGATATTATGAGTATAACATCCACTATTACCCATATAATGCAGTTATTATCGCTAGAACTGTAATAATTATACTCATTACTCCCGATATTATCAATATGACATCCATTATTACCCATATAATACAGTTATTATCGCTAGAACTGTAGTAATTATACTTATTACTTATATTATTAGCAATATAACGTGCATTATTACCCATATACTGCAGTTATTATCGACAGAAGTATAATAAGTATACTTCTTACTTTTATTATTATCAATATAACTGGCACTCTTAGCCATATTTTAGTAGTATTATCGCTAGAACTGTAATAATTATACTTATTACTTCCGATATTATCAATATAACATCCATTACTACCCATATAATGCAGTTATTATCGTTAGAACTGTAATAATTATACTTATTACTCCCGATATTATCAATATAACATGCATTATTACCCACATAATGCAGTTATTATCGCTAGAACTGTAATAGTTATACTTATTACTTATATTATTATCAATATAACATGCATTATTACCCATATTATGCAGTTATTATAGCTAGAACTATAATAAATATACGTATTACTTTCATTATTATCAATATAACATGCATTATTACCCATATTATGCAGTTATTATCGATAGAACTGTAATAAACATACTTATTACTTTTATTATTATCAACATAACATGCATTATTACCCATATTCTGCAGTTATTATAGCTAGAACTATAATAAATATACGTATTACTTTTATTATCATCAATATAACATGCATTATTTCCCATATTATGCAGTTATTATCGATAGAACTGTAATAAATATACTTATTACTTTTATTGTTATCAATATAACATGCACTATTAGTCATATTTTCCTATTATTATCGCTAGAACTATAATAATTATACTTATTATTCCCAATATTACCGATATAACATGCATTATTACCCATATAATGCAGTTATTATCGCTAGAGCTGTAATAATTATACTTATTACTTATATTATTATCACTATAACATGCATTATTACCCATATTATGCAGTTATTATCGATAGAACTGTAATAAATATACTTATTACTTATATTATTAGCAATATAACGTGCATTATTAGCCATATAGTGCAGTTATTATCGCTAGAGCTGTAATAATTATACTTATTACTTATATTATTATCAATATAACGTGCATTATTACCCATTTTATGCAGTTATTATCGCTAGAACTATACTAAATATACGTATTACTTTTATTATCATCAATATAACATGCATTATTACCCATATAATGCAGTTATTATCGCTAGAACTGTAATAATTATACTTATTACTTATATTATTATCAATATAACATGCATTATTACCCATATAATGCAGTTATTATTGACAGAAGTATAATAAATATACTTATTACTTTTATTATTATCAATATAACAGGCACTCTTAGCCATATTTTACTAGTATTATCGCTAGAACTGTAATAATTATACTTATCACTCCCGATATTATCAGTATAACATCCACTATTACCCATATAATGCAGTTATTATCGCTAGAACTGTAATAATTATACTTATTACTTATATTATTAGCAATATAACGTGCATTATTACCCACATACTGCAGTTATTATCGACAGAAGTATAATAAATATACTTCTTACTTTTATTATTATCAATATAACTGGCACTCTTAGCCATATTTTAGTAGTATTATCGCTAGAACTGTAATAATTATACTTATTACTTCCGATATTATCAATATAACATCCATTACTACCCATATAATGCAGTTATTATCGTTAGAACTGTAATAATTATACTTATTACTCCCGATATTATCAATATAACATGCATTATTACCCACATAATGCAGTTATTATCGCTAGAACTGTAATAAATATACGTATTACTTTTATTATCATCAATATAACATGCATTATTTCCCATATTATGCAGTTATTATCGATAGAACTGTAATAAATATACTTATTACTTTTATTGTTATCAATATAACATGCACTATTAGTCATATTTTCCTATTATTATCGCTAGAACTATAATAATTATACTTATTATTCCCAATATTACCAATATAACATGCATTATTACCCATATAATGCAGTTATTATCGCTAGAGCTGTAATAATTATACTTATTACTTATATTATTATCAATATAACATGCATTAGTACCCATATTATGCAGTTATTATAGCTAGAACTATAATAAATATACGTATTACTTTCATTATCATCAATATAACATGCATTATTACCCATATAATGCAGTTATTATCGCTAGAACTGTAATAATTATACTTATTACTCCCGATATTATCAATATAACATGCATTATTACCCACATAATGCAGTTATTATCGCTAGAACTGTAATAATTATACTTATTACTTATATTATTATCAATATAACATGCATTATTACCCATATTATGCAGTTATTATAGCTAGAACTATAATAAATATACGTATTACTTTTATTATCATCAATATAACATGCATTATTTCCCATATTATGCAGTTATTATCGATAGAACTGTAATAAATATACTTATTACTTTTATTGTTATCAATATAACATGCACTATTAGTCATATTTTCCTATTATTATCGCTAGAACTATAATAATTATACTTATTATTCCCAATATTACCAATATAACATGCATTATTACCCATATAATGCAGTTATTATCGCTAGAGCTGTAATAATTATACTTATTACTTATATTATTATCAATATAACATGCATTATTACCCATATTATGCAGTTATTATAGCTAGAACTATAATAAATATACGTATTACTTTCATTATCATCAATATAACATGCATTATTACCCATATAATGCAGTTATTATCGCTAGAACTGTAATAATTATACTTATTACTCCCGATATTATCAATATAACATGCATTATTACCCACATAATGCAGTTATTATCGCTAGAACTGTAATAATTATACTTATTACTTATATTATTATCAATATAACATGCATTATTACCCATATTATGCAGTTATTATAGCTAGAACTATAATAAATATACGTATTACTTTTATTATCATCAATATAACATGCATTATTTCCCATATTATGCAGTTATTATCGATAGAACTGTAATAAATATACTTATTACTTTTATTGTTATCAATAGAACATGCACTATTAGTCATATTTTCCTATTATTATCGCTAGAACTATAATAATTATACTTATTATTCCCAATATTACCAATATAACATGCATTATTACCCATATAATGCAGTTATTATCGCTAGAGCTGTAATAATTATACTTATTACTTATATTATTATCAATATAACATGCATTATTACCCATATTATGCAGTTATTATAGCTAGAACTATAATAAATATACGTATTACTTTCATTATCATCAATATAACATGCATTATTACCCATATAATGCAATTATTATCGCTAGAACTGTAATAATTATACTTATTACTTATATTATTATCAATATAACGTGCATTATTACCCATTTTATGCAGTTATTATCGCTAGAGCTATAATAAACATACGTATTACTTTTATTATCATCAATATAACATGCATTATTACCCATATTATGCAGTTATTATCGATAGAACTGTAATAAATATTCTTATTACTTTTATTATGATCAATATAACATGCATTATTACCCACATAATGCAGTTATTATCGCTAGAACTGTAATAATTATACTTATTACTTATATTATTAGCAATATAACGTGCATTATTACCCATATACTGCAGTTATTATCGACAGAAGTATAATAAGTATACTTCTTACTTTTATTATTATCAATATAACTGGCACTCTTAGCCATATTTTAGTAGTATTATCGCTAGAACTGTAATAATTATACTTATTACTTATATTATTATCAATATAACATGCATTATTACCCATATAATGCAGTTATTATTGACAGAAGTATAATAAATATACTTATTACTTTTATTATTATCAATATAACAGGCACTCTTAGCCATATTTTACTAGTATTATCGCTAGAACTGTAATAATTATACTTATTACTCCCGATATTATCAGTATAACATCCACTATTACCCATATAATGCAGTTATTATCGCTAGAACTGTAATAATTATACTTATTACTTATATTATTATCAATATAACATGCATTATTGCTACGCAATGCTATGCAGTTATAATCGCTAGAACTGTAATAAATATACTTAGTACTTTTATTATCATCAATATAACATGCATTATTACCCATATTATGAAGTTATTATCGATAGAACTATACTAAATATACGTATTACTTTTATTATCATCAATATAACATGCATTATTACCCATATTATGCAGTTATTATCGATAGAACTGTAATAAATATACTTATTACTTATATTATTAGCAATATAACGTGCATTATTAGCCATATTTCACTATTATTATCGCTAGAAATATAATAATTATACTTATTACTCTCGATATTATCAATATAACATGCATTATTACACATATAATGCAGTTATTATCGCTAGAACTGTAATAATTATACTTATTACTTATATTATTATCAATATAACATGCATTATTACCCATATTATGCAGTTATTATCGCTAGAACTGTAATAATTATACTTATTACTTATATTATTATCAATATAACATGCATTATTACCCATATTATGCAATTATTATAGCTAGAACTATAATAAATATACGTATTACTTTCATTATCATCAATATAACATGCATTATTACCCATATTATGCAGTTATTATCGATAGAACTGTAATAAATATACTTATTACTTTTATTATTATCAACATAACATGCACTATTACCCATTTTATGCAGTTATTATCGCTAGAACTATACTAAATATACGTATTACTTTTATTATCATCAATATAACATGCATTATTACCCATATTATGCAGTTATTATCGATAGAACTGTAATAAATATACTTATTACTTATATTATTAGCAATATAACGTGCATTATTAGCCACATAATGCAGTTATTATCGCTAGAACTGTAATACTTATACTTATTACTCATATTATTAGCAATATAACATGCATTATTACCCATATTGTGCAGTTATTATCGCTAGAACTGTAATAATTATACTTATTACTTATATTATTATCAATATAACATGCATTATTACCCATATAATGCAGTTATTATTGACAGAAGTATAATAAATATACTTATTACTTTTATTATTATCAATATAACAGGCACTCTTAGCCATATTTTACTAGTATTATCGCTAGAACTGTAATAATTATACTTATTACTCCCGATATTATGAGTATAACATCCACTATTACCCATATAATGCAGTTATTATCGCTAGAACTGTAATAATTATACTCATTACTCCCGATATTATCAATATAACATCCATTATTACCCATATAATGCAGTTATTATCGCTAGAACTGTAATAATTATACTTATTACTTATATTATTAGCAATATAACGTGCATTATTACCCATATACTGCAGTTATTATCGACAGAAGTATAATAAGTATACTTCTTACTTTTATTATTATCAATATAACTGGCACTCTTAGCCATATTTTAGTAGTATTATCGCTAGAACTGTAATAATTATACTTATTACTTCCGATATTATCAATATAACATCCATTACTACCCATATAATGCAGTTATTATCGTTAGAACTGTAATAATTATACTTATTACTCCCGATATTATCAATATAACATGCATTATTACCCACATAATGCAGTTATTATCGCTAGAACTGTAATAGTTATACTTATTACTTATATTATTATCAATATAACATGCATTATTACCCATATTATGCAGTTATTATAGCTAGAACTATAATAAATATACGTATTACTTTCATTATCATCAATATAACATGCATTATTACCCATATTATGCAGTTATTATCGATAGAACTGTAATAAACATACTTATTACTTTTATTATTATCAACATAACATGCACTATTACCCATTTTATGCAGTTATTATCGCTAGAACTATACTAAATATACGTATTACTTTTATTATCATCAATATAACATGCATTATTACCCATATAATGCAGTTATTATCGCTAGAACTGTAATAATTATACTTATTACTTATATTATTATCAATATAACGTGCATTATTACCCATATTATGGAGTTATTATCGCTAAAACTGTAATAATTATAATTATTACTTATATTATTATCAATATAACATGCATTATTACCCATATAATGCAGTTATTATAGCTAGAACTATAATAAATATACGTATTACTTTTATTATCATCAATATAACATGCATTATTTCCCATATTATGCAGTTATTATCGATAGAACAGTAATAAATATACGTATTACTTTTATTATCATCAATATAACATGCATTATTTCCCATATTATGCAGTTATTATCGATAGAACTGTAATAAATATACTTATTACTTTTATTGTTATCAATATAACATGCACTATTAGTCATATTTTCCTATTATTATCGCTAGAACTATAATAATTATACTTATTATTCCCAATATTACCGATATAACATGCATTATTACCCATATAATGCAGTTATTATCGCTAGAGCTGTAATAATTATACTTATTACTTATATTATTATCACTATAACATGCATTATTACCCATATTATGCAGTTATTATCGATAGAACTGTAATAAATATACTTATTACTTATATTATTAGCAATATAACGTGCATTATTAGCCATATAGTGCAGTTATTATCGCTAGAGCTGTAATAATTATACTTATTACTTATATTATTATCAATATAACGTGCATTATTACCCATTTTATGCAGTTATTATCGCTAGAACTATACTAAATATACGTATTACTTTTATTATCATCAATATAACATGCATTATTACCCATATAATGCAGTTATTATCGCTAGAACTGTAATAATTATACTTATTACTTATATTATTATCAATATAACATGCATTATTACCCATATAATGCAGTTATTATTGACAGAAGTATAATAAATATACTTTTTATTTTTATTATTATCAATATAACAGGCACTCTTAGCCATATTTTACTAGTATTATCGCTAGAACTGTAATAATTATACTTATTACTTATATTATTAGCAATATAACGTGCATTATTACCCACATACTGCAGTTATTATCGACAGAAGTATAATAAATATACTTCTTACTTTTATTATTATCAATATAACTGGCACTCTTAGCCATATTTTAGTAGTATTATCGCTAGAACTGTAATAATTATACTTATTACTTCCGATATTATCAATATAACATCCATTACTACCCATATAATGCAGTTATTATCGTTAGAACTGTAATAATTATACTTATTACTCCCGATATTATCAATATAACATGCATTATTACCCACATAATGCAGTTATTATCGCTAGAACTGTAATAATTATACTTATTACTTATATTATTATCAATATAACATGCATTATTACCCATATTATGCAGTTATTATAGCTAGAACTATAATAAATATACGTATTACTTTTATTATCATCAATATAACATGCATTATTTCCCATATTATGCAGTTATTATCGATAGAACTGTAATAAATATACTTATTACTTTTATTGTTATCAATATAACATGCACTATTAGTCATATTTTCCTATTATTATCGCTAGAACTATAATAATTATACTTATTATTCCCAATATTACCAATATAACATGCATTATTACCCATATAATGCAGTTATTATCGCTAGAGCTGTAATAATTATACTTATTACTTATATTATTATCAATATAACATGCATTATTACCCATATTATGCAGTTATTATAGCTAGAACTATAATAAATATACGTATTACTTTCATTGTCATCAATATAACATGCATTATTACCCATATAATGCAGTTATTATCGCTAGAACTGTAATAATTATACTTATTACTTATATTATTATCAATATAACATGCATTATTACCCATATAATGCAGTTATTATTGACAGAAGTATAATAAATATACTTATTACTTTTATTATTATCAATATAACAGGCACTCTTAGCCATATTTTACTAGTATTATCGCTAGAACTGTAATAATTATACTTATTACTCCCGATATTATCAGTATAACATCCACTATTACCCATATAATGCAGTTATTATCGCTAGAACTGTAATAATTATACTTATTACTTATATTATTAGCAATATAACGTGCATTATTACCCACATACTGCAGTTATTATCGACAGAAGTATAATAAATATACTTCTTACTTTTATTATTATCAATATAACTGGCACTCTTAGCCATATTTTAGTAGTATTATCGCTAGAACTGTAATAATTATACTTATTACTTCCGATATTATCAATATAACATCCATTACTACCCATATAATGCAGTTATTATCGTTAGAACTGTAATAATTATACTTATTACTCCCGATATTATCAATATAACATGCATTATTACCCACATAATGCAGTTATTATCGCTAGAACTGTAATAATTATACTTATTACTTATATTATTATCAATATAACATGCATTATTACCCATATTATGCAGTTATTATAGCTAGAACTATAATAAATATACGTATTACTTTTATTATCATCAATATAACATGCATTATTTCCCATATTATGCAGTTATTATCGATAGAACTGTAATAAATATACTTATTACTTTTATTGTTATCAATATAACATGCACTATTAGTCATATTTTCCTATTATTATCGCTAGAACTATAATAATTATACTTATTATTCCCAATATTACCGATATAAAATGCATTATTACCCATATAATGCAGTTATTATCGCTAGAGCTGTAATAATTATACTTATTACTTATATTATTATCAATATAACATGCATTATTACCCATATTATGCAGTTATTATAGCTAGAACTATAATAAATATACGTATTACTTTCATTATCATCAATATAACATGCAGTATTACCCATATTATGCAGTTATTATCGATAGAACTGTAATAAACATACTTATTACTTTTATTATTATCAACATAACATGCACTATTACCCATTTTATGCAGTTATTATCGCTAGAACTATACTAAATATACGTATTACTTTTATTATCATCAATATAACATGCATTATTACCCATATTATGCAGTTATTATCGATAGAACTGTAATAAATATACTTATTACTTATATTATTAGCAATATAACGTGCAATATTAGCCATATAGTGCAGTTATTATCGCTAGAACTGTAATAATTATACTTATTACTTATATTATTATGAATATAACGTGCATTATTACCCATTTTATGCAGTTATTATTGCTAGAACTGTAATAATTATACTTATTACTTATATTATTATCAATATAACATGCATTATTACCCATATAATGCAGTTATTATTGACAGAAGTATAATAAATATACTTATTACTTTTATTATTATCAATATAACAGGCACTCTTAGCCATATTTTACTAGTATTATCGCTAGAACTGTAATAATTATACTTATTACTCCCGATATTATGAGTATAACATCCACTATTACCCATATAATGCAGTTATTATCGCTAGAACTGTAATAATTATACTCATTACTCCCGATATTATCAATATAACATCCATTATTACCCATATAATGCAGTTATTATCGCTAGAACTGTAATAATTATACTTATTACTTATATTATTAGCAATATAACGTGCATTATTACCCATATACTGCAGTTATTATCGACAGAAGTATAATAAGTATACTTCTTACTTTTATTATTATCAATATAACTGGCACTCTTAGCCATATTTTAGTAGTATTATCGCTAGAACTGTAATAATTATACTTATTACTTCCGATATTATCAATATAACATCCATTACTACCCATATAATGCAGTTATTATCGTTAGAACTGTAATAATTATACTTATTACTCCCGATATTATCAATATAACATGCATTATTACCCACATAATGCAGTTATTATCGCTAGAACTGTAATAGTTATACTTATTACTTATATTATTATCAATATAACATGCATTATTACCCATATTATGCAGTTATTATAGCTAGAACTATAATAAATATACGTATTACTTTCATTATCATCAATATAACATGCATTATTACCCATATTATGCAGTTATTATCGATAGAACTGTAATAAACATACTTATTACTTTTATTATTATCAACATAACATGCACTATTACCCATTTTATGCAGTTATTATCGCTAGAACTATACTAAATATACGTATTACTTTTATTATCATCAATATAACATGCATTATTACCCATATAATGCAGTTATTATCGCTAGAACTGTAATAATTATACTTATTACTTATATTATTATCAATATAACGTGCATTATTACCCATATTATGGAGTTATTATCGCTAAAACTGTAATAATTATAATTATTACTTATATTATTATCAATATAACATGCATTATTACCCATATAATGCAGTTATTACAGCTAGAACTATAATAAATATACGTATTACTTTTATTATCATCAATATAACATGCATTATTTCCCATATTATGCAGTTATTATCGATAGAACAGTAATAAATATACGTATTACTTTTATTATCATCAATATAACATGCATTATTTCCCATATTATGCAGTTATTATCGATAGAACTGTAATAAATATACTTATTACTTTTATTGTTATCAATATAACATGCACTATTAGTCATATTTTCCTATTATTATCGCTAGAACTATAATAATTATACTTATTATTCCCAATATTACCGATATAACATGCATTATTACCCATATAATGCAGTTATTATCGCTAGAGCTGTAATAATTATACTTATTACTTATATTATTATCACTATAACATGCATTATTACCCATATTATGCAGTTATTATCGATAGAACTGTAATAAATATACTTATTACTTATATTATTAGCAATATAACGTGCATTATTAGCCATATAGTGCAGTTATTATCGCTAGAGCTGTAATAATTATACTTATTACTTATATTATTATCAATATAACGTGCATTATTACCCATTTTATGCAGTTATTATCGCTAGAACTATACTAAATATACGTATTACTTTTATTATCATCAATATAACATGCATTATTACCCATATAATGCAGTTATTATCGCTAGAACTGTAATAATTATACTTATTACTTATATTATTATCAATATAACATGCATTATTACCCATATAATGCAGTTATTATTGACAGAAGTATAATAAATATACTTATTACTTTTATTATTATCAATATAACAGGCACTCTTAGCCATATTTTACTAGTATTATCGCTAGAACTGTAATAATTATACTTATTACTTATATTATTAGCAATATAACGTGCATTATTACCCACATACTGCAGTTATTATCGACAGAAGTATAATAAATATACTTCTTACTTTTATTATTATCAATATAACTGGCACTCTTAGCCATATTTTAGTAGTATTATCGCTAGAACTGTAATAATTATACTTATTACTTCCGATATTATCAATATAACATCCATTACTACCCATATAATGCAGTTATTATCGTTAGAACTGTAATAATTATACTTATTACTCCCGATATTATCAATATAACATGCATTATTACCCACATAATGCAGTTATTATCGCTAGAACTGTAATAATTATACTTATTACTTATATTATTATCAATATAACATGCATTATTACCCATATTATGCAGTTATTATAGCTAGAACTATAATAAATATACGTATTACTTTTATTATCATCAATATAACATGCATTATTTCCCATATTATGCAGTTATTATCGATAGAACTGTAATAAATATACTTATTACTTTTATTGTTATCAATATAACATGCACTATTAGTCATATTTTCCTATTATTATCGCTAGAACTATAATAATTATACTTATTATTCCCAATATTACCAATATAACATGCATTATTACCCATATAATGCAGTTATTATCGCTAGAGCTGTAATAATTATACTTATTACTTATATTATTATCAATATAACATGCATTATTACCCATATTATGCAGTTATTATAGCTAGAACTATAATAAATATACGTATTACTTTCATTATCATCAATATAACATGCATTATTACCCATATAATGCAGTTATTATCGCTAGAACTGTAATAATTATACTTATTACTTATATTATTATCAATATAACATGCATTATTACCCATATAATGCAGCTATTATTGACAGAAGTATAATAAATATACTTATTACTTTTATTATTATCAATATAACAGGCACTCTTAGCCATATTTTACTAGTATTATCGCTAGAACTGTAATAATTATACTTATTACTCCCGATATTATCAGTATAACATCCACTATTACCCATATAATGCAGTTATTATCGCTAGAACTGTAATAATTATACTTATTACTTATATTATTAGCAATATAACGTGCATTATTACCCACATACTGCAGTTATTATCGCTAGAACTGTAATAAATATACTTATTACTTTTATTATTATCAATATAACATGCATTATTACCCATATTTTGCAGTTATTATCGCTAGAACTGTAATAATTTTACTTATTACTTATATTATTATCAATATAACATGCATTATTACCCATTTTATGCAGTTATTATCGCTAGAACTATACTAAATATACGTATTACTTTTATTATCATCAATATAACATGCATTATTACCCATATTATGCAGTTATTATCGATAGAACTGTAATAAATATACTTATTACTTATATTATTAGCAATATAACGTGCAATATTAGCCATATAGTGCAGTTATTATCGCTAGAACTGTAATAATTATACTTATTACTTATATTATTATCAATATAACGTGCATTATTACCCATTTTATGCAGTTATTATCGCTAGAGCTATAATAAACATACGTATTACTTTTATTATCATCAATATAACATGCATTATTACCCATATTATGCAGTTATTATCGATAGAACTGTAATAAATATTCTTATTACTTTTATTATGATCAATATAACATGCATTATTACCCACATAATGCAGTTATTATCGCTAGAACTGTAATACTTATACTTATTACTCATATTATTAGCAATATAACATGCATTGTTACCCATATTGTGCAGTTATTATCGCTAGAACTGTAATAATTATACTTATTACTTATATTATTATCAATATAACATGCATTATTACCCATATAATGCAGTTATTATTGACAGAAGTATAATAAATATACTTATTACTTTTATTATTATCAATATAACAGGCACTCTTAGCCATATTTTACTAGTATTATCGCTAGAACTGTAATAATTATACTTATTACTCCCGATATTATGAGTATAACATCCACTATTACCCATATAATGCAGTTATTATCGCTAGAACTGTAATAATTATACTCATTACTCCCGATATTATCAATATAACATCCATTATTACCCATATAATGCAGCTATTATCGCTAGAACTGTAATAATTATACTTATTACTTATATTATTAGCAATATAACGTGCATTATTACCCATATACTGCAGTTATTATCGACAGAAGTATAATAAGTATACTTCTTACTTTTATTATTATCAATATAACTGGCACTCTTAGCCATATTTTAGTAGTATTATCGCTAGAACTGTAATAATTATACTTATTACTTCCGATATTATCAATATAACATCCATTACTACCCATATAATGCAGTTATTATCGTTAGAACTGTAATAATTATACTTATTACTCCCGATATTATCAATATAACATGCATTATTACCCACATAATGCAGTTATTATCGCTAGAACTGTAATAGTTATACTTATTACTTATATTATTATCAATATAACATGCATTATTACCCATATTATGCAGTTATTATAGCTAGAACTATAATAAATATACGTATTACTTTCATTATCATCAATATAACATGCATTATTACCCATATTATGCAGTTATTATCGATAGAACTGTAATAAACATACTTATTACTTTTATTATTATCAACATAACATGCACTATTACCCATTTTATGCAGTTATTATCGCTAGAACTATACTAAATATACGTATTACTTTTATTATCATCAATATAACATGCATTATTACCCATATAATGCAGTTATTATCGCTAGAACTGTAATAATTATACTTATTACTTATATTATTATCAATATAACGTGCATTATTACCCATATTATGCAGTTATTATCGATAGAACTGTAATAAACATACTTATTACTTTTATTATTATCAACATAACATGCATTATTACCCATATAATGCAGTTATTATTGACAGAAGTATAATAAATATACTTATTACTTTTATTATTATCAATATAACAGGCACTCTTAGCCATATTTTACTAGTATTATCGCTAGAACTGTAATAATTATACTTATTACTCCCGATATTATGAGTATAACATCCACTATTACCCATATAATGCAGTTATTATCGCTAGAACTGTAATAATTATACTCATTACTCCCGATATTATCAATATAACATCCATTATTACCCATATAATGCAGTTATTATCGCTAGAACTGTAATAATTATACTTATTACTTATATTATTAGCAATATAACGTGCATTATTACCCATATACTGCAGTTATTATCGACAGAAGTATAATAAGTATACTTCTTACTTTTATTATTATCAATATAACTGGCACTCTTAGCCATATTTTAGTAGTATTATCGCTAGAACTGTAATAATTATACTTATTACTTCCGATATTATCAATATAACATCCATTACTACCCATATAATGCAGTTATTATCGTTAGAACTGTAATAATTATACTTATTACTCCCGATATTATCAATATAACATGCATTATTACCCACATAATGCAGTTATTTTCGCTAGAACTGTAATAGTTATACTTATTACTTATATTATTATCAATATAACATGCATTATTACCCATATTATGCAGTTATTATAGCTAGAACTATAATAAATATACGTATTACTTTCATTATCATCAATATAACATGCATTATTACCCATATTATGCAGTTACTATCGATAGAACTGTAATAAACATACTTATTACTTTTATTATTATCAACATAACATGCACTATTACCCATTTTATGCAGTTATTATCGCTAGAACTATACTAAATATACGTATTACTTTTATTATCATCAATATAACATGCATTATTACCCATATAATGCAGTTATTATCGCTAGAACTGTAATAATTATACTTATTACTTATATTATTATCAATATAACGTGCATTATTACCCATATTGTGGAGTTATTATCGCTAAAACTGTAATAATTATAATTATTACTTATATTATTATCAATATAACATGCATTATTACCCATATAATGCAGTTATTATCGACAGAAGTATAATAAATATACTTATTACTTTTATTATTATCAATATAACAGGCACTCTTAGCCATATTGTACTAGTATTATCGCTAGAACTGTAATAATTATACTTATTATTCCCAATATTACCAATATAACATGCATTATTACCCATATAATGCAGTTATTATCGCTAGAGCTGTAATAATTATACTTATTACTTATATTATTATCAATATAACATGCATTATTGCTATGCAATGCTATGCAGTTATAATCGCTAGAACTGTAATAAATATACTTAGTACTTTTATTATCATCAATATAACATGCATTATTACCCATATTATGAAGTTATTATCGATAGAACTATAATAAATATACTCATTACTTTTATTATTATCAATATAACATGCATTATTACCCATATTATGCAGTTATAATCGATAGAACTGTAATAATTATACTTATTACTTATATTATTATCAATATAACATGCATTATTACCCATATTATGCAGTCATTATAGCTAGAACTATAATAAATATACGTATTACTTTTATTATCATCAATATAACATGCATTATTACCCATATTATGCAGTTATTATCGATAGAACTGTAATAAATATACTTATTACTTTTATTATTATCAATATAACATGCACTATTAGTCATATTTTACTATTATTATCGCTAGAACTATAATAATTATACTTATTATTCCCAATATTACCAATATAACATGCATTATTACCCATATAATGCAGTTATTATCGCTAGAGCTGCAATAATTATACTTAATACTTATATTATTATCAATATAACATGCATTATTACCCATATTATGCAGTTATTATCGATAGAACTGTAATAAACATACTTATTACTTCTATTATTATCAACATAACATGCATTATTACCCATATAATGCAGTTATTATTGACAGAAGTATAATAAATATACTTATTACTTTTATTATTATCAATATAACAGGCACTCTTAGCCATATTTTACTAGTATTATCGCTAGAACTGTAATAATTATACTTATTACTCCCGATATTATGAGTATAACATCCACTATTACCCATATAATGCAGTTATTATCGCTAGAACTGTAATAATTATACTCATTACTCCCGATATTATCAATATAACATCCATTATTACCCATATAATGCAGTTATTATCGCTAGAACTGTAATAATTATACTTATTACTTATATTATTAGCAATATAACGTGCATTATTACCCATATACTGCAGTTATTATCGACAGAAGTATAATAAGTATACTTCTTACTTTTATTATTATCAATATAACTGGCACTCTTAGCCATATTTTAGTAGTATTATCGCTAGAACTGTAATAATTATACTTATTACTTCCGATATTATCAATATAACATCCATTACTACCCATATAATGCAGTTATTATCGTTAGAACTGTAATAATTATACTTATTACTCCCGATATTATCAATATAACATGCATTATTACCCACATAATGCAGTTATTATCACTAGAACTGTAATAGTTATACTTATTACTTATATTATTATCAATATAACATGCATTATTACCCATATTATGCAGTTATTATAGCTAGAACTATAATAAATATACGTATTACTTTCATTATCATCAATATAACATGCATTATTACCCATATTATGCAGTTATTATCGATTGAACTGTAATAAACATACTTATTACTTTTATTATTATCAACATAACATGCACTATTACCCATTTTATGCAGTTATTATCGCTAGAACTATACTAAATATACGTATTACTTTTATTATCATCAATATAACATGCATTATTACCCATATAATGCAGTTATTATCGCTAGAACTGTAATAATTATACTTATTACTTATATTATTATCAATATAACGTGCATTATTACCCATATTATGGAGTTATTATCGCTAAAACTGTAATAATTATAATTATTACTTATATTATTATCAATATAACATGCATTATTACCCATATAATGCAGTTATTATCGACAGAAGTATAATAAATATACTTATTACTTTTATTATTATCAATATAACAGGCACTCTTAGCCATATTGTACTAGTATTATCGCTAGAACTGTAATAATTATACTTATTATTCCCAATATTACCAATATAACATGCATTATTACCCATATAATGCAGTTATTATCGCTAGAGCTGTAATAATTATACTTATTACTTATATTATTATCAATATAACATGCATTATTGCTATGCAATGCTATGCAGTTATAATCGCTAGAACTGTAATAAATATACTTAGTACTTTTATTATCATCAATATAACATGCATTATTACCCATATTATGAAGTTATTATCGATAGAACTATAATAAATATACTTATTACTTTTATTATTATCAATATAACATGCATTATTACCCATATTATGCAGTTATAATCGATAGAACTGTAATAATTATACTTATTACTTATATTATTATCAATATAACATGCATTATTACCCATATTATGCAGTCATTATAGCTAGAACTATAATAAATATACGTATTACTTTTATTATCATCAATATAACATGCATTATTACCCATATTATGCAGTTATTATCGATAGAACTGTAATAAATATACTTATTACTTTTATTATTATCAATATAACATGCACTATTAGTCATATTTTACTATTATTATCGCTAGAACTATAATAATTATACTTATTATTCCCAATATTACCAATATAACATGCATTATTACCCATATAATGCAGTTATTATCGCTAGAGCTGCAATAATTATACTTATTACTTATATTATTATCAATATAACATGCATTATTACGCATATTATGCAGTTATAATCGCTAGAACTGTAATAATTATGCTTATTACTCCCGATGTTATCAATATAATATGCATTATTACGCATATAATGCAGTTATTATAGCTGGAACTGTAATAAATATACTTATTACTTTTATTATTATCAATATAACATGCACTATTAGCCATATTTTACTATTATTATCGCTAGAACTATAATAATTATACTAATTACTCACGATATTATCAATATAACATGCATTATTGCCCATATAGTGCAGTTATTATCGCTAGAACTGTAATAATTATACTTATTACTTATATTATTATCAATATAACATGCATTATTACCCATATTATGCAGTTATTATAGCTAGAACTATAATAAATATACGTATTACTTTCATTATCATCAATATAACATGCATTATTACCCATATTATGCAGTTATTATCGATAGAACTGTATAAAAATATACTTATTACTTTTATTATTATCAACATAACATGCACTATTACCCATTTTATGCAGTTATTATCGCTAGAACTATACTAAATATACGTATTACTTTTATTATCATCAATATAACATGCATTATTACCCATATAATGCAGTTATTATCGCTAGAACTGTAATAATTATACTTATTACTTATATTATTATCAATATAACGTGCATTATTACCCATATTGTGGAGTTATTATCGCTAAAACTGTAATAATTATAATTATTACTTATATTATTATCAATATAACATGCATTATTACCCATATAATGCAGTTATTATCGACAGAAGTATAATAAATATACTTATTACTTTTATTATTATCAATATAACAGGCACTCTTAGCCATATTGTACTAGTATTATCGCTAGAACTGTAATAATTATACTTATTATTCCCAATATTACCAATATAACATGCATTATTACCCATATAATGCAGTTATTATCGCTAGAGCTGTAATAATTATACTTATTACTTATATTATTATCAATATAACATGCATTATTGCTATGCAATGCTATGCAGTTATAATCGCTAGAACTGTAATAAATATACTTAGTACTTTTATTATCATCAATATAACATGCATTATTACCCATATTATGAAGTTATTATCGATAGAACTATAATAAATATACTCATTACTTTTATTATTATCAATATAACATGCATTATTACCCATATTATGCAGTTATAATCGATAGAACTGTAATAATTATACTTATTACTTATATTATTATCAATATAACATGCATTATTACCCATATTATGCAGTCATTATAGCTAGAACTATAATAAATATACGTATTACTTTTATTATCATCAATATAACATGCATTATTACCCATATTATGCAGTTATTATCGATAGAACTGTAATAAATATACTTATTACTTTTATTATTATCAATATAACATGCACTATTAGTCATATTTTACTATTATTATCGCTAGAACTATAATAATTATACTTATTATTCCCAATATTACCAATATAACATGCATTATTACCCATATAATGCAGTTATTATCGCTAGAGCTGCAATAATTATACTTAATACTTATATTATTATCAATATAACATGCATTATTACCCATATTATGCAGTTATTATCGATAGAACTGTAATAAACATACTTATTACTTCTATTATTATCAACATAACATGCATTATTACCCATATAATGCAGTTATTATTGACAGAAGTATAATAAATATACTTATTACTTTTATTATTATCAATATAACAGGCACTCTTAGCCATATTTTACTAGTATTATCGCTAGAACTGTAATAATTATACTTATTACTCCCGATATTATGAGTATAACATCCACTATTACCCATATAATGCAGTTATTATCGCTAGAACTGTAATAATTATACTCATTACTCCCGATATTATCAATATAACATCCATTATTACCCATATAATGCAGTTATTATCGCTAGAACTGTAATAATTATACTTATTACTTATATTATTAGCAATATAACGTGCATTATTACCCATATACTGCAGTTATTATCGACAGAAGTATAATAAGTATACTTCTTACTTTTATTATTATCAATATAACTGGCACTCTTAGCCATATTTTAGTAGTATTATCGCTAGAACTGTAATAATTATACTTATTACTTCCGATATTATCAATATAACATCCATTACTACCCATATAATGCAGTTATTATCGTTAGAACTGTAATAATTATACTTATTACTCCCGATATTATCAATATAACATGCATTATTACCCACATAATGCAGTTATTATCACTAGAACTGTAATAGTTATACTTATTACTTATATTATTATCAATATAACATGCATTATTACCCATATTATGCAGTTATTATAGCTAGAACTATAATAAATATACGTATTACTTTCATTATCATCAATATAACATGCATTATTACCCATATTATGCAGTTATTATCGATTGAACTGTAATAAACATACTTATTACTTTTATTATTATCAACATAACATGCACTATTACCCATTTTATGCAGTTATTATCGCTAGAACTATACTAAATATACGTATTACTTTTATTATCATCAATATAACATGCATTATTACCCATATAATGCAGTTATTATCGCTAGAACTGTAATAATTATACTTATTACTTATATTATTATCAATATAACGTGCATTATTACCCATATTATGGAGTTATTATCGCTAAAACTGTAATAATTATAATTATTACTTATATTATTATCAATATAACATGCATTATTACCCATATAATGCAGTTATTATCGACAGAAGTATAATAAATATACTTATTACTTTTATTATTATCAATATAACAGGCACTCTTAGCCATATTGTACTAGTATTATCGCTAGAACTGTAATAATTATACTTATTATTCCCAATATTACCAATATAACATGCATTATTACCCATATAATGCAGTTATTATCGCTAGAGCTGTAATAATTATACTTATTACTTATATTATTATCAATATAACATGCATTATTGCTATGCAATGCTATGCAGTTATAATCGCTAGAACTGTAATAAATATACTTAGTACTTTTATTATCATCAATATAACATGCATTATTACCCATATTATGAAGTTATTATCGATAGAACTATAATAAATATACTTATTACTTTTATTATTATCAATATAACATGCATTATTACCCATATTATGCAGTTATAATCGATAGAACTGTAATAATTATACTTATTACTTATATTATTATCAATATAACATGCATTATTACCCATATTATGCAGTCATTATAGCTAGAACTATAATAAATATACGTATTACTTTTATTATCATCAATATAACATGCATTATTACCCATATTATGCAGTTATTATCGATAGAACTGTAATAAATATACTTATTACTTTTATTATTATCAATATAACATGCACTATTAGTCATATTTTACTATTATTATCGCTAGAACTATAATAATTATACTTATTATTCCCAATATTACCAATATAACATGCATTATTACCCATATAATGCAGTTATTATCGCTAGAGCTGCAATAATTATACTTATTACTTATATTATTATCAATATAACATGCATTATTACGCATATTATGCAGTTATAATCGCTAGAACTGTAATAATTATGCTTATTACTCCCGATGTTATCAATATAATATGCATTATTACGCATATAATGCAGTTATTATAGCTGGAACTGTAATAAATATACTTATTACTTTTATTATTATCAATATAACATGCACTATTAGCCATATTTTACTATTATTATCGCTAGAACTATAATAATTATACTAATTACTCACGATATTATCAATATAACATGCATTATTGCCCATATAGTGCAGTTATTATCGCTAGAACTGTAATAATTATACTTATTACTTATATTATTATCAATATAACATGCATTATTACCCATATTATGCAGTTATTATAGCTAGAACTATAATAAATATACGTATTACTTTCATTATCATCAATATAACATGCATTATTACCCATATTATGCAGTTATTATCGATAGAACTGTATAAAAATATACTTATTACTTTTATTATTATCAACATAACATGCACTATTACCCATTTTATGCAGTTATTATCGCTAGAACTATACTAAATATACGTATTACTTTTATTATCATCAATATAACATGCATTATTACCCATATTATGCAGTTATTATCGATAGAACTGTAATAAATATACTTATTACTTTTATTATTATCAATATAACAGGCACTCTTAGCCATATTTTACTAGTATTATCGCTAGAACTGTAATAATTATACTTATTACTCCCGATATTATCAGTATAACATCCACTATTACCCATATAATGCAGTTATTATCGCTAGAACTGTAATAATTATACTCATTACTCCCGATATTATCAATATAACATCCATTATTACCCATATAATGCAGTTATTATCGCTAGAACTGTAATAATTATACTTATTACTTATATTATTAGCAATATAACGTGCATTATTACCCATATACTGCAGTTATTATCGACAGAAGTATAATAAATATACTTCTTACTTTTATTATTATCAATATAAGTGGCACTCTTAGCCATATCTTAGTAGTATTATCGCTAGAACTGTAATAATTATACTTATTACTTCCGATATTATCAATATAACATCCATTACTACCCATATAATGCAGTTATTATCGTTAGAACTGTAATAATTATACTTATTACTCAGAATATTATCAATATAACATGCATTATTACGCACATAATGCAGTTATTATCGCTAGAACTGTAATACTTATACTTATTACTCATATTATTAGCAATATAACATGCATTATTACCCATATTGTGCAGTTATTATCGCTAGAACTGTAATAATTATACTTATTACTTATATTATTATCACTATAACATGCATTATTACCCATATTATGCAGTTATTATCGCTAGAACTGTAATAATTATACTTATTACTTATATTATTATCAATATAACATGCATTATTACCCATATAATGCAGTTATTATTGACAGAAGTATAATAAATATACTTATTACTTTTATTATTATCAATATAACAGGCACTCTTAGCCATATTTTACTAGTATTATCGCTAGAACTGTAATAATTATACTTATTACTCCCGATATTATGAGTATAACATCCACTATTACCCATATAATGCAGTTATTATCGCTAGAACTGTAATAATTATACTCATTACTCCCGATATTATCAATATAACATCCATTATTACCCATATAATGCAGTTATTATCGCTAGAACTGTAATAATTATACTTATTACTTATATTATTAGCAATATAACGTGCATTATTACCCATATACTGCAGTTATTATCGACAGAAGTATAATAAGTATACTTCTTACTTTTATTATTATCAATATAACTGGCACTCTTAGCCATATTTTAGTAGTATTATCGCTAGAACTGTAATAATTATACTTATTACTTCCGATATTATCAATATAACATCCATTACTACCCATATAATGCAGTTATTATCGTTAGAACTGTAATAATTATACTTATTTCTCCCGATATTATCAATATAACATGCATTATTACCCACATAATGCAGTTATTATCGCTAGAACTGTAATAGTTATACTTATTACTTATATTATTATCAATATAACATGCATTATTACCCATATTATGCAGTTATTATAGCTAGAACTATAATAAATATACGTATTACTTTCATTATCATCAATATAACATGCATTATTACCCATATTATGCAGTTATTATCGATAGAACTGTAATAAACATACTTATTACTTTTATTATTATCAACATAACATGCACTATTACCCATTTTATGCAGTTATTATCGCTAGAACTATACTAAATATACGTATTACTTTTATTATCATCAATATAACATGCATTATTACCCATATAATGCAGTTATTATCGCTAGAACTGTAATAATTATACTTATTACTTATATTATTATCAATATAACGTGCATTATTACCCATATTATGGAGTTATTATCGCTAAAACTGTAATAATTATAATTATTACTTATATTATTATCAATATAACATGCATTATTACCCATATAATGCAGTTATTATCGACAGAAGTATAATAAATATACTTATTACTTTTATTATTATCAATATAACAGGCACTCTTAGCCATATTGTACTAGTATTATCGCTAGAACTGTAATAATTATACTTATTATTCCCAATATTACCAATATAACATGCATTATTACCCATATAATGCAGTTATTATCGCTAGAGCTGTAATAATTATACTTATTACTTATATTATTATCAATATAACATGCATTATTGCTATGCAATGCTATGCAGTTATAATCGCTAGAACTGTAATAAATGTACTTATTACTTTTATTATTATCAATATAACAGGCACTCTTAGCCATATTTTACTAGTATTATCGCTAGAACTGTAATAATTATACTTATTACTCCCGATATTATCAGTATAACATCCACTATTACCCATATAATGCAGTTATTATCGCTAGAACTGTAATAATTATACTCATTACTCCCGATATTATCAATATAACATCCATTATTACCCATATAATGCAGTTATTATCGCTAGAACTGTAATAATTATACTTATTACTTATATTATTAGCAATATAACGTGCATTATTACCCATATACTGCAGTTATTATCGACAGAAGTATAATAAATATACTTCTTACTTTTATTATTATCAATATTAGTGGCACTCTTAGCCATATCTTAGTAGTATTATCGCTAGAACTGTAATAATTATACTTATTACTTCCGATATTATCAATATAACATCCATTACTACCCATATAATGCAGTTATTATCGTTAGAACTGTAATAATTATACTTATTACTCAGAATACTATCAATATAACATGCATTATTACCCACATAATGCAGTTATTATCGCTAGAACTGTAATAATTATACTTATTACTTATATTATTATCAATATAACAGGCATTATTACCCATATTATGCAGTTATTATAGCTAGAACTATAATAAATATACGTATTACTTTTATTATCATCAATATAACATGCATTATTTCCCATATTATGCAGTTATTATCGATAGAACTGTAATAAATATACTTATTACTTTTATTGTTATCAATATAACATGCACTATTAGTCATATTTTCCTATTATTATCGCTAGAACTATAATAATTATACTTATTATTCCCAATATTACCAATATAACATGCATTATTACCCATATAATGCAGTTATTATCGCTAGAGCTGTAATAATTATACTTATTACTTATATTATTATCAATATAACATGCATTATTACCCATATTATGCAGTTATTATCGCTAGAACTGTAATAATTATACTTATTACTTATATTATTATCAATATAACATGCATTATTACCCATATTATGCAGTTATTATCGATAGAACTGTAATAAATATTCTTATTACTTTTATTATGATCAATATAACATGCATTATTACCCACATAATGCAGTTATTATCGCTAGAACTGTAATACTTATACTTATTACTCATATTATTAGCAATATAACATGCATTATTACCCATATTGTGCAGTTATTATCGCTAGAACTGTAATAATTATACTTATTACTTATATTATTATCACTATAACATGCATTATTACCCATATTATGCAGTTATTATCGCTAGAACTGTAATAATTATACTTATTACTTATATTATTATCAATATAACATGCATTATTACCCATATAATGCAGTTATTATTGACAGAAGTATAATAAATATACTTATTACTTTTATTATTATCAATATAACAGGCACTCTTAGCCATATTTTACTAGTATTATCGCTAGAACTGTAATAATTATACTTATTACTCCCGATATTATGAGTATAACATCCACTATTACCCATATAATGCAGTTATTATCGCTAGAACTGTAATAATTATACTCATTACTCCCGATATTATCAATATAACATCCATTATTACCCATATAATGCAGTTATTATCGCTAGAACTGTAATAATTATACTTATTACTTATATTATTAGCAATATAACGTGCATTATTACCCATATACTGCAGTTATTATCGACAGAAGTATAATAAGTATACTTCTTACTTTTATTATTATCAATATAACTGGCACTCTTAGCCATATTTTAGTAGTATTATCGCTAGAACTGTAATAATTATACTTATTACTTCCGATATTATCAATATAACATCCATTACTACCCATATAATGCAGTTATTATCGTTAGAACTGTAATAATTATACTTATTTCTCCCGATATTATCAATATAACATGCATTATTACCCACATAATGCAGTTATTATCGCTAGAACTGTAATAGTTATACTTATTACTTATATTATTATCAATATAACATGCATTATTACCCATATTATGCAGTTATTATAGCTAGAACTATAATAAATATACGTATTACTTTCATTATCATCAATATAACATGCATTATTACCCATATTATGCAGTTATTATCGATAGAACTGTAATAAACATACTTATTACTTTTATTATTATCAACATAACATGCACTATTACCCATTTTATGCAGTTATTATCGCTAGAACTATACTAAATATACGTATTACTTTTATTATCATCAATATAACATGCATTATTACCCATATAATGCAGTTATTATCGCTAGAACTGTAATAATTATACTTATTACTTATATTATTATCAATATAACGTGCATTATTACCCATATTATGGAGTTATTATCGCTAAAACTGTAATAATTATAATTATTACTTATATTATTATCAATATAACATGCATTATTACCCATATAATGCAGTTATTATCGACAGAAGTATAATAAATATACTTATTACTTTTATTATTATCAATATAACAGGCACTCTTAGCCATATTGTACTAGTATTATCGCTAGAACTGTAATAATTATACTTATTATTCCCAATATTACCAATATAACATGCATTATTACCCATATAATGCAGTTATTATCGCTAGAGCTGTAATAATTATACTTATTACTTATATTATTATCAATATAACATGCATTATTGCTATGCAATGCTATGCAGTTATAATCGCTAGAACTGTAATAAATATACTTAGTACTTTTATTATCATCAATATAACATGCATTATTACCCATATTATGAAGTTATTATCGATAGAACTATAATAAATATACTTATTACTTTTATTATTATCAATATAACATGCATTATTACCCATATTATGCAGTTATAATCGATAGAACTGTAATAATTATACTTATTACTTATATTATTATCAATATAACATGCATTATTACCCATATTATGCAGTCATTATAGCTAGAACTATAATAAATATACGTATTACTTTTATTAGCATCAATATAACATGCATTATTACCCATATTATGCAGTTATTATCGATAGAACTGTAATAAATATACTTATTACTTTTATTATTATCAATATAACATGCACTATTAGTCATATTTTACTATTATTATCGCTAGAACTATAATAATTATACTTATTATTCCCAATATTACCAATATAACATGCATTATTACCCATATAATGCAGTTATTATCGCTAGAGCTGCAATAATTATACTTATTACTTATATTATTATCAATATAACATGCATTATTACGCATATTATGCAGTTATAATCGCTAGAACTGTAATAATTATACTTATTATTCCCAATATTACCAATATAACATGCATTATTACCCATATAATGCAGTTATTATCGCTAGAGCTGTAATAATTATACTTATTACTTATATTATTATCAATATAACATGCATTATTGCTATGCAATGCTATGCAGTTATAATCGCTAGAACTGTAATAAATATACTTAGTACTTTTATTATCATCAATATAACATGCATTATTACCCATATTATGAAGTTATTATCGATAGAACTATAATAAATATACTTATTACTTTTATTATTATCAATATAACATGCATTATTACCCATATTATGCAGTTATAATCGATAGAACTGTAATAATTATACTTATTACTTTTATTATTATCAATATAACATGCACTATTAGTCATATTTCACTATTATTATCGCTAGAAATATAATAATTATACTTATTATTCCCAATATTACCAATATAACATGCATTATTACCCATATAATGCAGTTATTATCGCTAGAACTGTAATAATTATACTTATTACTTATATTATTAGCAATATAACGTGCATTATTACCCATATAATGCAGTTATTATCGCTAGAACTGTAATAATTATACTTATTACTTATATTATTATCAATATAACATGCATTATTAGTCATATTTTACTATTTTTATCGCTAGAACTATAATAATTATACTTATTATTCCCAATATTACCAATATAACATGCATTATTACCCATATAATGCAGTTATTATCGCTAGAGCTGTAATAATTATACTTATTACTTATATTATTATCAATATAACATGCATTATTACGCATATTATGCAGTTATAATCGCTAGAACTTTAATAAATATACTTAGTACTTTTATTATCATCAATATAACTTGCATTATTACCCATATCATGCACTTATAATCGATAGAACTGTAATAAATATACTTATTACTTTTATTATTATCAATATAACATGCACTATTAGTCATATTTCACTATTATTATCGCTAGAAATATAATAATTATACTTATTATTCCCAATATTACCAATATAACATGCATTATTACCCATATAATGCAGTTATTATCGCTAGAACTGTAATAATTATACTTATTACTTATATTATTAGCAATATAACGTGCATTATTACCCATATAATGCAGTTATTATCGCTAGAACTGTAATAATTATACTTATTACTTATATTATTATCAATATAACATGCATTATTACCCATATTATGCAGTTATAATCGATAGAACTGTAATAATTATACTTATTACTTTTATTATTATCAATATAACATGCACTATTAGTCATATTTCACTATTATTATCGCTAGAAATATAATAATTATACTTATTATTCCCAATATTACCAATATAACATGCATTATTACCCATATAATGCAGTTATTATCGCTAGAGCTGTAATAATTATACTTATTACTTATATTATTAGCAATATAACGTGCATTATTACCCATATAATGCAGTTATTATCGCTAGAACTGTAATAATTATACTTATTACTTATATTATTATCAATATAACATGCATTATTAGTCATATTTTACTATTTTTATCGCTAGAACTATAATAATTATACTTATTATTCCCAATATTACCAATATAACATGCATTATTACCCATATAATGCAGTTATTATCGCTAGAGCTGTAATAATTATACTTATTACTTATATTATTATCAATATAACATGCATTATTACGCATATTATGCAGTTATAATCGCTAGAACTTTAATAAATATACTTAGTACTTTTATTATCATCAATATAACTTGCATTATTACCCATATCATGCACTTATAATCGATAGAACTGTAATAAATATACTTATTACTTTTATTATTATCAATATAACATGCACTATTAGTCATATTTCACTATTATTATCGCTAGAGCTGTAATAATTATACTTATTACTTATATTATTATCAATATAACATGCATTATTGCTATGCAATGCTATGCAGTTATAATCGCTAGAACTGTAATAAATATACTTAGTACTTTTATTATCATCAATATAACATGCATTATTACCCATATTATGAAGTTATTATCGATACAACTATAATAAATATACTTATTACTTTTATTATTATCAATATAACATGCATTATTACCCATATTATGCAGTTATAATCGATAGAACTGTAATAATTATACTTATTACTTTTATTATTATCAACATAACATGCACTATTACCCATTTTATGCAGTTATTATCGCTAGAACTATACTAAATATACGTATTACTTTTATTATCATCAATATAACATGCATTATTTCCCATATTATGCAGTTATTATCGAAAGAACTGTAATAAATATACTTATTACTTTTATTGTTATCAATATAACATGCACTATTAGTCATATTTTCCTATTATTATCGCTAGAACTATAATAATTATACTTATTATTCCCAATATTACCAATATAACATGCATTATTACCCATATAATGCAGTTATTATCGCTAGAGCTGTAATAATTATACTTATTACTTATATTATTATCAATATAACATGCATTATTACCCATATTATGCAGTTATTATCGCTAGAACTGTAATAATTATACTTTTTACTTATATTATTATCAATATAACATGCATTATTACCCATATTATGCAGTTATTATCGATAGAACTGTAATAAATATTCTTATTACTTTTATTATGATCAATATAACATGCATTATTACCCACATAATGCAGTTATTATCGCTAGAACTGTAATACTTATACTTATTACTCATATTATTAGCAATATAACATGCATTATTACCCATATTGTGCAGTTATTATCGCTAGAACTGTAATAATTATACTTATTACTTATATTATTATCAATATAACATGCATTATTACCCATATTATGCAGTTATTATAGCTAGAACTATAATAAATATACGTATTACTTTTATTATCATCAATATTACATGCATTATTTCCCATATTATGCAGTTATTATCGATAGAACTGTAATAAATATACTTATTACTTTTATTGTTATCAATATAACATGCACTATTAGTCATATTTTCCTATTATTATCGCTAGAACTATAATAATTATACTTATCATTCCCAATATTACCAATATAACATGCATTATTACCCATATAATGCAGTTATTATCGCTAGAGCTGTAATAATTATACTTATTACTTATATTATTATCAATATAACATGCATTATTACCCATATTATGCAGTTATTATCGCTAGAACTGTAATAATTATACTTATTACTTATATTATTATCAATATAACATGCATTATTACCCATATTATGCAGTTGTTATCGATAGAACTGTAATAAATATTCTTATTACTTTTATTATGATCAATATAACATGCATTATTACCCACATAATGCAGTTATTATCGCTAGAACTGTAATAATTATACTTATTACTTATATTATTATCACTATAACATGCATTATTACCCATATTATGCAGTTATTATTGCTAGAACTGTAATAATTATACTTATTACTTATATTATTATCAATATAACATGCATTATTACCCATATAATGCAGTTATTATTGACAGAAGTATAATAAATATACTTATTATTTTTATTATTATCAATATAACAGGCACTCTTAGCCATATTTTACTAGTATTATCGGTAGAACTGTAATAATTATACTTATTATTCCCAATATTACCAATATAACATGCATTATTACCCATATAATGCAGTTATTATCGCTAGAGCTGTAATAATTATACTTATTACTTATATTATTATCAATATAACATGCATTATTGCTATGCAATGCTATGCAGTTATAATCGCTAGAACTGTAATAATTATACTTATTACTTATATTATTATCAATATAACGTGCATTATTACCCATATTATGGAGTTATTATCGCTAAAACTGTAATAATTATAATTATTACTTATATTATTATCAATATAACATGCATTATTACCCATATAATGCAGTTATTATCGACAGAAGTATAATAAATATACTTATTACTTTTATTATTATCAATATAACAGGCACTCTTAGCCATATTGTACTAGTATTATCGCTAGAACTGTAATAATTATACTTATTATTCCCAATATTACCAATATAACATGCATTATTACCCATATAATGCAGTTATTATCGCTAGAGCTGTAATAATTATACTTATTACTTATATTATTATCAATATAACATGCATTATTGCTATGCAATGCTATGCAGTTATAATCGCTAGAACTGTAATAAATATACTTAGTACTTTTATTATCATCAATATAACATGCATTATTACCCATATTATGAAGTTATTATCGATACAACTATAATAAATATACTTATTACTTTTATTATTATCAATATAACATGCATTATTACCCATATTATGCAGTTATAATCGATAGAACTGTAATAATTATACTTATTACTTATATTATTATCAATATAACATGCATTATTACCCATATTATGCAGTCATTATAGCTAGAACTATAATAAATATACGTATTACTTTTATTATCATCAATATAACATGCATTATTACCCATATTATGCAGTTATTATCGATAGAACTGTAATAAATATACTTATTACTTTTATTATTATCAATATAACATGCACTATTAGTCATATTTTACTATTATTATCGCTAGAACTATAATAATTATACTTATTATTCCCAATATTACCAATATAACATGCATTATTACCCATATAATGCAGTCATTATCGCTAGAGCAGCAATAATTATACTTATTACTTATATTATTATCAATATAACATGCATTATTACGCATATTATGCAGTTATAATCGCTAGAACTGTAATAATTATACTTATTATTTCCAATATTACCTATATAACATGCATTATTACCCATATAATGCAGTTATTATCGCTAGAGCTGTAATAATTATACTTATTACTTATATTATTATCAATATAACATGCATTATTGCTATGCAATGCTATGCAGTTATAATCGCTAGAACTGTAATAAATATACTTAGTACTTTTATTATCATCAATATAACATGCATTATTACCCATATTATGAAGTTATTATCGATAGAACTATAATAAATATACTTATTACTTTTATTATTATCAATATAACATGCATTATTACCCATATTATGCAGTTATAATCGATAGAACTGTAATAATTATACTTATTACTTTTATTATTATCAATATAACATGCACTATTAGTCATATTTCACTATTATTATCGCTAGAAATATAATAATTATACTTATTATTCCCAATATTACCAATATAACATGCATTATTACCCATATAATGCAGTTATTATCGCTAGAACTGTAATAATTATACTTATTACTTATATTATTAGCAATATAACGTGCATTATTACCCATATAATGCAGTTATTATCGCTAGAACTGTAATAATTATACTTATTACTTATATTATTATCAATATAACATGCATTATTAGTCATATTTTACTATTTTTATCGCTAGAACTATAATAATTATACTTATTATTCCCAATATTACCAATATAACATGCATTATTACCCATATAATGCAGTTATTATCGCTAGAGCTGTAATAATTATACTTATTACTTATATTATTATCAATATAACATGCATTATTACGCATATTATGCAGTTATAATCGCTAGAACTTTAATAAATATACTTAGTACTTTTATTATCATCAATATAACTTGCATTATTACCCATATCATGCACTTATAATCGATAGAACTGTAATAAATATACTTATTACTTTTATTATTATCAATATAACATGCACTATTAGTCATGTTTCACTATTATTATCGCTAGAAATATAATAATTATACTTATTATTCCCAATATTACCAATATAACATGCATTATTACCCATATAATGCAGTTATTATCGCTAGAACTGTAATAATTATACTTATTACTTATATTATTAGCAATATAACGTGCATTATTACCCATATAATGCAGTTATTATCGCTAGAACTGTAATAATTATACTTATTACTTATATTATTATCAATATAACATGCATTATTACCCATATTATGCAGTTATAATCGATAGAACTGTAATAATTATACTTATTACTTTTATTATTATCAATATAACATGCACTATTAGTCATATTTCACTATTATTATCGCTAGAAATATAATAATTATACTTATTATTCCCAATATTACCAATATAACATGCATTATTACCCATATAATGCAGTTATTATCGCTAGAGCTGTAATAATTATACTTATTACTTATATTATTAGCAATATAACGTGCATTATTACCCATATAATGCAGTTATTATCGCTAGAACTGTAATAATTATACTTATTACTTATATTATTATCAATATAACATGCATTATTAGTCATATTTTACTATTTTTATCGCTAGAACTATAATAATTATACTTATTATTCCCAATATTACCAATATAACATGCATTATTACCCATATAATGCAGTTATTATCGCTAGAGCTGTAATAATTATACTTATTACTTATATTATTATCAATATAACATGCATTATTACGCATATTATGCAGTTATAATCGCTAGAACTTTAATAAATATACTTAGTACTTTTATTATCATCAATATAACTTGCATTATTACCCATATCATGCACTTATAATCGATAGAACTGTAATAAATATACTTATTACTTTTATTATTATCAATATAACATGCACTATTAGTCATATTTCACTATTATTATCGCTAGAAATATAATAATTATACTTATTATTCCCAATATTACCAATATAACATGCATTATTACCCATATAATGCAGTTATTATCGCTAGAACTGTAATAATTATACTTATTACTTATATTATTAGCAATATAACGTGCATTATTACCCATATAATGCAGTTATTATCGCTAGAACTGTAATAATTATACTTATTACTTATATTATTATCAATATAACGTGCATTATTACCCATATTATGGAGTTATTATCGCTAAAACTGTAATAATTATAATTATTACTTATATTATTATCAATATAACATGCATTGTTACCCATATAATGCAGTTATTATCGACAGAAGTATAATAAATATACTTATTACTTTTATTATTATCAATATAACAGGCACTCTTAGCCATATTGTACTAGTATTATCGCTAGAACTGTAATAATTATACTTATTATTCCCAATATTACCAATATAACATGCATTATTACCCATATAATGCAGTTATTATCGCTAGAGCTGTAATAATTATACTTATTACTTATATTATTATCAATATAACATGCATTATTGCTATGCAATGCTATGCAGTTATAATCGCTAGAACTGTAATAAATATACTTAGTACTTTTATTATCATCAATATAACATGCATTATTACCCATATTATGAAGTTATTATCGATACAACTATAATAAATATACTTATTACTTTTATTATTATCAATATAACATGCATTATTACCCATATTATGCAGTTATAATCGATAGAACTGTAATAATTATACTTATTACTTTTATTATTATCAACATAACATGCACTATTACCCATTTTATGCAGTTATTATCGCTAGAACTATACTAAATATACGTATTACTTTTATTATCATCAATATAACATGCATTATTTCCCATATTATGCAGTTATTATCGAAAGAACTGTAATAAATATACTTATTACTTTTATTGTTATCAATATAACATGCACTATTAGTCATATTTTCCTATTATTATCGCTAGAACTATAATAATTATACTTATTATTCCCAATATTACCAATATAACATGCATTATTACCCATATAATGCAGTTATTATCGCTAGAGCTGTAATAATTATACTTATTACTTATATTATTATCAATATAACATGCATTATTACCCATATTATGCAGTTATTATCGCTAGAACTGTAATAATTATACTTTTTACTTATATTATTATCAATATAACATGCATTATTACCCATATTATGCAGTTATTATCGATAGAACTGTAATAAATATTCTTATTACTTTTATTATGATCAATATAACATGCATTATTACCCACATAATGCAGTTATTATCGCTAGAACTGTAATACTTATACTTATTACTCATATTATTAGCAATATAACATGCATTATTACCCATATTGTGCAGTTATTATCGCTAGAACTGTAATAATTATACTTATTACTTATATTATTATCAATATAACATGCATTATTACCCATATTATGCAGTTATTATAGCTAGAACTATAATAAATATACGTATTACTTTTATTATCATCAATATTACATGCATTATTTCCCATATTATGCAGTTATTATCGATAGAACTGTAATAAATATACTTATTACTTTTATTGTTATCAATATAACATGCACTATTAGTCATATTTTCCTATTATTATCGCTAGAACTATAATAATTATACTTATTATTCCCAATATTACCAATATAACATGCATTATTACCCATATAATGCAGTTATTATCGCTAGAGCTGTAATAATTATACTTATTACTTATATTATTATCAATATAACATGCATTATTACCCATATTATGCAGTTATTATCGCTAGAACTGTAATAATTATACTTATTACTTATATTATTATCAATATAACATGCATTATTACCCATATTATGCAGTTGTTATCGATAGAACTGTAATAAATATTCTTATTACTTTTATTATGATCAATATAACATGCATTATTACCCACATAATGCAGTTATTATCGCTAGAACTGTAATAATTATACTTATTACTTATATTATTATCACTATAACATGCATTATTACCCATATTATGCAGTTATTATTGCTAGAACTGTAATAATTATACTTATTACTTATATTATTATCAATATAACATGCATTATTACCCATATAATGCAGTTATTATTGACAGAAGTATAATAAATATACTTATTATTTTTATTATTATCAATATAACAGGCACTCTTAGCCATATTTTACTAGTATTATCGGTAGAACTGTAATAATTATACTTATTATTCCCAATATTACCAATATAACATGCATTATTACCCATATAATGCAGTTATTATCGCTAGAGCTGTAATAATTATACTTATTACTTATATTATTATCAATATAACATGCATTATTGCTATGCAATGCTATGCAGTTATAATCGCTAGAACTGTAATAATTATACTTATTACTTATATTATTATCAATATAACGTGCATTATTACCCATATTATGGAGTTATTATCGCTAAAACTGTAATAATTATAATTATTACTTATATTATTATCAATATAACATGCATTATTACCCATATAATGCAGTTATTATCGACAGAAGTATAATAAATATACTTATTACTTTTATTATTATCAATATAACAGGCACTCTTAGCCATATTGTACTAGTATTATCGCTAGAACTGTAATAATTATACTTATTATTCCCAATATTACCAATATAACATGCATTATTACCCATATAATGCAGTTATTATCGCTAGAGCTGTAATAATTATACTTATTACTTATATTATTATCAATATAACATGCATTATTGCTATGCAATGCTATGCAGTTATAATCGCTAGAACTGTAATAAATATACTTAGTACTTTTATTATCATCAATATAACATGCATTATTACCCATATTATGAAGTTATTATCGATACAACTATAATAAATATACTTATTACTTTTATTATCATCAATATAACATGCATTATTACCCATATTATGCAGTTATTATCGATAGAACTGTAATAAATATACTTATTACTTTTATTATTATCAATATAACATGCATTATTACCCATATTATGCAGTCATTATAGCTAGAACTATAATAAATATACGTATTACTTTTATTATCATCAATATAACATGCATTATTACCCATATTATGCAGTTATTATCGATAGAACTGTAATAAATATACTTATTACTTTTATTATTATCAATATAACATGCACTATTAGTCATATTTTACTATTATTATCGCTAGAACTATAATAATTATACTTATTATTCCCAATATTACCAATATAACATGCATTATTACCCATATAATGCAGTCATTATCGCTAGAGCAGCAATAATTATACTTATTACTTATATTATTATCAATATAACATGCATTATTACGCATATTATGCAGTTATAATCGCTAGAACTGTAATAATTATACTTATTATTTCCAATATTACCTATATAACATGCATTATTACCCATATAATGCAGTTATTATCGCTAGAGCTGTAATAATTATACTTATTACTTATATTATTATCAATATAACATGCTTTATTACGCATATTATGCAGTTATAATCGTTAGAACTTTAATAAATATACTCAGTTCTTTTATTATCATCAATATAACATGCATTATTACCCATATTATGCAGTTATTATAGCTAGAACTATAATAAATATACGTATTACTTTCATTATCATCAATATAACATGCATTATTACCCATATTATGCAGTTATTATCGATAGAACTGTATAAAAATATACTTATTACTTTTATTATTATCAACATAACATGCACTATTACCCATTTTATGCAGTTATTATCGCTAGAACTATACTAAATATACGTATTACTTTTATTATCATCAATATAACATGCATTATTACCCATATTATGCAGTTATTATCGATAGAACTGTAATAAATATACTTATTACTTTTATTATTATCAATATAACGGGCACTCTTAGCCATATTTTACTAGTATTATCGCTAGAACTGTAATAATTATACTTATTACTCCCGATATTATCAGTATAACATCCACTATTACCCATATAATGCAGTTATTATCGCTAGAACTTTAATAATTATACTCATTACTCCCGATATTATCAATATAACATCCATTATTACCCATATAATGCAGTTATTATCGCTAGAACTGTAATAATTATACTTATTACTTATATTATTAGCAATATAACGTGCATTATTACCCATATACTGCAGTTATTATCGACAGAAGTATAATAAATATACTTCTTACTTTTATTATTATCAATATAAGTGGTACTCTTAGCCATATCTTAGTAGTATTATCGCTAGAACTGTAATAATTATACTTATTACTTCCGATATTATCAATATAACATCCATTACTACCCATATAATGCAGTTATTATCGTTAGAACTGTAATAATTATACTTATTACTCAGAATATTATCAATATAACATGCATTATTACCCACATAATGCAGTTATTATCGCTAGAACTGTAATAATTATACTCATTACTCCCGATATTATCAATATAACATCCATTATTACCCATATAATGCAGTTATTATCGCTAGAACTGTAATAATTATACTTATTACTTATATTATTAGCAATATAACGTGCATTATTACCCATATACTGCAGTTATTATCGACAGAAGTATAATAAGTATACTTCTTACTTTTATTATTATCAATATAACTGGCACTCTTAGCCATATTTTAGTAGTATTATCGCTAGAACTGTAATAATTATACTTATTACTTCCGATATTATCAATATAACATCCATTACTACCCATATAATGGAGTTATTATCGTTAGAACTGTAATAATTATACTTATTACTCCCGATATTATCAATATAACATGCATTATTACCCACATAATGCAGTTATTATCGCTAGAACTGTAATAGTTATACTTATTACTTATATTATTATCAATATAACATGCATTATTACCCATATTATGCAGTTATTATAGCTAGAACTATAATAAATATACGTATTACTTTCATTATCATCAATATAACATGCATTATTACCCATATTATGCAGTTATTATCGATAGAACTGTAATAAACATACTTATTACTTTTATTATTATCAACATAACATGCACTATTACCCATTTTATGCAGTTATTATCGCTAGAACTATACTAAATATACGTATTACTTTTATTATCATCAATATAACATGCATTATTACCCATATAATGCAGTTATTATCGCTAGAACTGTAATAATTATACTTATTACTTATATTATTATCAATATAACGTGCATTATTACCCATATTATGGAGTTATTATCGCTAAAACTGTAATAATTATAATTATTACTTGTATTATTATCAATATAACATGCATTATTACCCATATAATGCAGTTATTATCGACAGAAGTATAATAAATATACTTATTACTTTTATTATTATCAATATAACAGGCACTCTTAGCCATATTGTACTAGTATTATCGCTAGAACTGTAATAATTATACTTATTATTCCCAATATTACCAATATAACATGCATTATTACCCATATAATGCAGTTATTATCGCTAGAGCTGTAATAATTATACTTATTACTTATATTATTATCAATATAACATGCATTATTGCTATGCAATGCTATGCAGTTATAATCGCTAGAACTGTAATAATTATACTTATTACTTATATTATTATCAATATAACGTGCATTATTACCCATATTATGGAGTTATTATCGCTAAAACTGTAATAATTATAATTATTACTTATATTATTATCAATATAACATGCATTATTACCCATATAATGCAGTTATTATCGACAGAAGTATAATAAATATACTTATTACTTTTATTATTATCAATATAACAGGCACTCTTAGCCATATTGTACTAGTATTATCGCTAGAACTGTAATAATTATACTTATTATTCCCAATATTACCAATATAACATGCATTATTACCCATATAATGCAGTTATTATCGCTAGAGCTGTAATAATTATACTTATTACTTATATTATTATCAATATAACATGCATTATTGCTATGCAATGCTATGCAGTTATAATCGCTATAACTGTAATAAATATACTTAGTACTTTTATTATCATCAATATAACATGCATTATTACCCATATTATGAAGTTATTATCGATACAACTATAATAAATATACTTATTACTTTTATTATTATCAATATAACATGCATTATTACCCATATTATGCAGTTATAATCGATAGAACTGTAATAATTATACTTATTACTTATATTATTATCAATATAACATGCATTATTACCCATATTATGCAGTCATTATAGCTAGAACTATAATAAATATACGTATTACTTTTATTATCATCAATATAACATGCATTATTACCCATATTATGCAGTTATTATCGATAGAACTGTAATAAATATACTTATTACTTTTATTATTATCAATATAACATGCACTATTAGTCATATTTTACTATTATTATCGCTAGAACTATAATAATTATACTTATTATTCCCAATATTACCAATATAACATGCATTATTACCCATATAATGCAGTCATTATCGCTAGAGCTGCAATAATTATACTTATTACTTATATTATTATCAATATAACATGCATTATTACGCATATTATGCAGTTATAATCGCTAGAACTGTAATAATTATACTTATTATTTCCAATATTACCAATATAACATGCATTATTACCCATATAATGCAGTTATTATCGCTAGAGCTGTAATAATTATACTTATTACTTATATTATTATCAATATAACATGCTTTATTACGCATATTATGCAGTTATAATCGTTAGAACTTTAATAAATATACTCAGTTCTTTTATTATCATCAATATAACTTGCATTATTACCCATATTATGCACTTATAATCGATAGAACTGTAATAAATATACTTATTACTTTTATTATTATCAATATAACATGCACTATTAGTCATATTTCACTATTATTATCGCTAGAAATATAATAATTATACTTATTATTCCCAATATTACCAATATAACATGCATTATTACCCATATAATGCAGTTATTATCGCTAGAACTGTAATAATTATACTTATTACTTATATTATTAGCAATATAACGTGCATTATTACCCATATAATGCAGTTATTATCGCTAGAACTGTAATAATTATACTTATTACTTATATTATTATCAATATAACGTGCATTATTACCCATATTATGGAGTTATTATCGCTAAAACTGTAATAATTATAATTATTACTTATATTATTATCAATATAACATGCATTATTACCCATATAATGCAGTTATTATCGACAGAAGTATAATAAATATACTTATTACTTTTATTATTATCAATATAACAGGCACTCTTAGCCATATTGTACTAGTATTATCGCTAGAACTGTAATAATTATACTTATTATTCCCAATATTACCAATATAACATGCATTATTACACATATAATGCAGTTATTATCGCTAGAGCTGTAATAATTATACTTATTACTTATATTATTATCAATATAACATGCATTATTGCTATGCAATGCTATGCAGTTATAATCGCTAGAACTGTAATAAATATACTTAGTACTTTTATTATCATCAATATAACATGCATTATTACCCATATTATGAAGTTATTATCGATAGAACTATAATAAATATACTTATTACTTTTATTATTATCAATATAACATGCATTATTACCCATATTATGCAGTTATAATCGATAGAACTGTAATAATTATACTTATTACTTATATTATTATCAATATAACATGCATTATTACCCATATTATGCAGTCATTATAGCTAGAACTATAATAAATAAACGTATTACTTTTATTAGCATCAATATAACATGCATTATTACCCATATTATGCAGTTATTATCGATAGAACTGTAATAAATATACTTATTACTTTTATTATTATCAATATAACATGCACTATTAGTCATATTTTACTATTATTATCGCTAGAACTATAATAATTATACTTATTATTCCCAATATTACCAATATAACATGCATTATTACCCATATAATGCAGTTATTATCGCTAGAGCTGTAATAATTATACTTATTACTTATATTATTATCAATATAACATGCATTATTACGCATATTATGCAGTTATAATCGCTAGAACTTTAATAAATATACTTAGTACTTTTATTATCATCAATATAACTTGCATTATTACCCATATCATGCACTTATAATCGATAGAACTGTAATAAATATACTTATTACTTTTATTATTATCAATATAACATGCACTATTAGTCATATTTCACTATTATTATCGCTAGAAATATAATAATTATACTTATTATTCCCAATATTACCAATATAACATGCATTATTACCCATATAATGCAGTTATTATCGCTAGAACTGTAATAATTATACTTATTACTTATATTATTAGCAATATAACGTGCATTATTACCCATATAATGCAGTTATTATCGCTAGAACTGTAATAATTATACTTATTACTTATATTATTATCAATATAACATGCATTATTACCCATATAATGCAGTTATTATTTCTAGAACTGTAATAATTATACTTATTACTTATATTATTATCAATATAACATGCATTATTACCCATATAATGCAGTTATTATCGACAGAAGTATAAGAAATATACATATTACTTTTATTATTATCAATATAACAGGCACTCTTAGCCATATTTTACTAGTATTATCGCTACAACTGTAATAATTATACTTATTACTCCCGATATTATCAGTATAACATCCACTATTACCCATATAATGCAGTTATTATCGCTAGAACTTTAATAATTATACTCATTACTCCCGATATTATCAATATAACATCCATTATTACCCATATAATGCAGTTATTATCGCTAGAACTGTAATAATTATACTTATTACTTATATTATTAGCAATATAACGTGCATTATTACCCATATACTGCAGTTATTATCGACAGAAGTATAATAAATATACTTCTTACTTTTATTATTATCAATATAAGTGGCACTCTTAGCCATATCTTAGTAGTATTATCGCTAGAACTGTAATAATTATACTTATTACTTCCGATATTATCAATATAACATCCATTACTACCCATATAATGCAGTTATTATCGTTAGAACTGTAATAATTATACTTATTACTCAGAATATTATCAATATAACATGCATTATTACCCACATAATGCAGTTATTATCGCTAGAACTGTAATAATTATACTCATTACTCCCGATATTATCAATATAACATCCATTATTACCCATATAATGCAGTTATTATCGCTAGAACTGTAATAATTATACTTATTACTTATATTATTAGCAATATAACGTGCATTATTACCCATATACTGCAGTTATTATCGACAGAAGTATAATAAGTATACTTCTTACTTTTATTATTATCAATATAACTGGCACTCTTAGCCATATTTTAGTAGTATTATCGCTAGAACTGTAATAATTATACTTATTACTTCCGATATTATCAATATAACATCCATTACTACCCATATAATGCAGTTATTATCGTTAGAACTGTAATAATTATACTTATTACTCCCGATATTATCAATATAACATGCATTATTACCCACATAATGCAGTTATTATCGCTAGAACTGTAATAGTTATACTTATTACTTATATTATTATCAATATAACATGCATTATTACCCATATTATGCAGTTATTATAGCTAGAACTATAATAAATATACGTATTACTTTCATTATCATCAATATAACATGCATTATTACCCATATTATGCAGTTATTATCGATAGAACTGTAATAAACATACTTATTACTTTTATTATTATCAACATAACATGCACTATTACCCATTTTATGCAGTTATTATCGCTAGAACTATACTAAATATACGTATTACTTTTATTATCATCAATATAACATGCATTATTACCCATATAATGCAGTTATTATCGCTAGAACTGTAATAATTATACTTATTACTTATATTATTATCAATATAACGTGCATTATTACCCATATTATGGAGTTATTATCGCTAAAACTGTAATAATTATAATTATTACTTGTATTATTATCAATATAACAGGCACTCTTAGCCATATTGTACTAGTATTATCGCTAGAACTGTAATAATTATACTTATTATTCCCAATATTACCAATATAACATGCATTATTACCCATATAATGCAGTTATTATCGCTAGAGCTGTAATAATTATACTTATTACTTATATTATTATCAATATAACATGCATTATTGCTATGCAATGCTATGCAGTTATAATCGCTAGAACTGTAATAATTATACTTATTACTTATATTATTATGAATATAACGTGCATTATTACCCATATTATGGAGTTATTATCGCTAAAACTGTAATAATTATAATTATTACTTATATTATTATCAATATAACATGCATTATTACCCATATAATGCAGTTATTATCGACAGAAGTATAATAAATATACTTATTACTTTTATTATTATCAATATAACAGGCACTCTTAGCCATATTGTACTAGTATTATCGCTAGAACTGTAATAATTATACTTATTATTCCCAATATTACCAATATAACATGCATTATTACCCATATAATGCAGTTATTATCGCTAGAGCTGTAATAATTATACTTATTACTTATATTATTATCAATATAACATGCATTATTGCTATGCAATGCTATGCAGTTATAATCGCTATAACTGTAATAAATATACTTAGTACTTTTATTATCATCAATATAACATGCATTATTACCCATATTATGAAGTTATTATCGATACAACTATAATAAATATACTTATTACTTTTATTATTATCAATATCACATGCATTATTACCCATATTATGCAGTTATAATCGATAGAACTGTAATAATTATACTTATTACTTATATTATTATCAATATAACATGCATTATTACCCATATTATGCAGTCATTATAGCTAGAACTATAATAAATATACGTATTACTTTTATTATCATCAATATAACATGCATTATTACCCATATTATGCAGTTATTATCGATAGAACTGTAATAAATATGCTTATTACTTTTATTATTATCAATATAACATGCACTATTAGTCATATTTTACTATTATTATCGCTAGAACTATAATAATTATACTTATTATTCCCAATATTACCAATATAACATGCATTATTACCCATATAATGCAGTCATTATCGCTAGAGCTGCAATAATTATACTTATTACTTATATTATTATCAATATAACATGCATTATTACGCATATTATGCAGTTATAATCGCTAGAACTGTAATAATTATACTTATTATTTCCAATATTACCAATATAACATGCATTATTACCCATATAATGCAGTTATTATCGCTAGAGCTGTAATAATTATACTTATTACTTATATTATTATCAATATAACATGCTTTATTACGCATATTATGCAGTTATAATCGTTAGAACTTTAATAAATATACTCAGTTCTTTTATTATCATCAATATAACATGCATTATTACCCATATTATGCAGTTATTATCGATAGAACTGTAATAAATATACTTATTACTTTTATTATTATCAATATAACATGCACTATTAGTCATATTTTACTATTTTTATCGCTAGAACTATAATAATTATACTTATTATTCCCAATATTACCAATATAACATGCATTATTACCCATATAATGCAGTTATTATCGCTAGAGCTGTAATAATTATACTTATTACTTATATTATTATCAATATAACATGCATTATTACGCATATTATGCAGTTATAATCGCTAGAACTTTAATAAATATACTTAGTACTTTTATTATCATCAATATAACTTGCATTATTACCCATATTATGCACTTATAATCGATAGAACTGTAATAAATATACTTATTACTTTTATTATTATCAATATAACATGCACTATTAGTCATATTTCACTATTATTATCGCTAGAAATATAATAATTATACTTATTATTCCCAATATTACCAATATAACATGCATTATTACCCATATAATGCAGTTATTATCGCTAGAACTGTAATAATTATACTTATTACTTATATTATTAGCAATATAACGTGCATTATTACCCATATAATGCAGTTATTATCGCTAGAACTGTAATAATTATACTTATTACTTATATTATTATCAATATAACGTGCATTATTACCCATATTATGGAGTTATTATCGCTAAAACTGTAATAATTATAATTATTACTTATATTATTATCAATATAACATGCATTATTACCCATATAATGCAGTTATTATCGACAGAAGTATAATAAATATACTTATTACTTTTATTATTATCAATATAACAGGCACTCTTAGCCATATTGTACTAGTATTATCGCTAGAACTGTAATAATTATACTTATTATTCCCAATATTACCAATATAACATGCATTATTACACATATAATGCAGTTATTATCGCTAGAGCTGTAATAATTATACTTATTACTTATATTATTATCAATATAACATGCATTATTGCTATGCAATGCTATGCAGTTATAATCGCTAGAACTGTAATAAATATACTTAGTACTTTTATTATCATCAATATAACATGCATTATTACCCATATTATGAAGTTATTATCGATAGAACTATAATAAATATACTTATTACTTTTATTATTATCAATATAACATGCATTATTACCCATATTATGCAGTTATAATCGATAGAACTGTAATAATTATACTTATTACTTATATTATTATCAATATAACATGCATTATTACCCATATTATGCAGTCATTATAGCTAGAACTATAATAAATATACGTATTACTTTTATTAGCATCAATATAACATGCATTATTACCCATATTATGCAGTTATTATCGATAGAACTGTAATAAATATACTTATTACTTTTATTATTATCAATATAACATGCACTATTAGTCATATTTTACTATTATTATCGCTAGAACTATAATAATTATACTTATTATTCCCAATATTACCAATATAACATGCATTATTACCCATATAATGCAGTTATTATCGCTAGAGCTGTAATAATTATACTTATTACTTATATTATTATCAATATAACATGCATTATTACGCATATTATGCAGTTATAATCGCTAGAACTTTAATAAATATACTTAGTACTTTTATTATCATCAATATAACTTGCATTATTACCCATATCATGCACTTATAATCGATAGAACTGTAATAAATATACTTATTACTTTTATTATTATCAATATAACATGCACTATTAGTCATATTTCACTATTATTATCGCTAGAAATATAATAATTATACTTATTATTCCCAATATTACCAATATAACATGCATTATTACCCATATAATGCAGTTATTATCGCTAGAACTGTAATAATTATACTTATTACTTATATTATTAGCAATATAACGTGCATTATTACCCATATAATGCAGTTATTATCGCTAGAACTGTAATAATTATACTTATTACTTATATTATTATCAATATAACATGCATTATTACCCATATAATGCAGTTATTATTTCTAGAACTGTAATAATTATACTTATTACTTATATTATTATCAATATAACATGCATTATTACCCATATAATGCAGTTATTATCGACAGAAGTATAAGAAATATACTTATTACTTTTATTATTATCAATATAACAGGCACTCTTAGCCATATTTTACTAGTATTATCGCTACAACTGTAATAATTATACTTATTACTCCCGATGTTATCAATATAATATGCATTATTACGCATATAATGCAGTTATTATAGCTGGAACTGTAATAAATATTCTTATTACTTTTATTATTATCAATATAACATGCACTATTAGCCATATTTTACTATTATTATCGCTAGAACTATAATAATTATACTAATTACTCACGATATTATCAATATAACATGCATTATTGCCCATATAATGCAGTTATTATCGCTAGAACTGTAATAATTATACTTATTACTTATATTATTATCAATATAACATGCATTATTACCCATATTATGCAGTTATTATAGCTAGAACTACAATAAATATACGTATTACTTTCATTATCATCAATATAACATGCATTATTACCCATATTATGCAGTTATTATCGATAGAACTGTATAAAAATATACTTATTACTTTTATTATTATCAACATAACATGCACTATTACCCATTTTATGCAGTTATTATCGCTAGAACTATACTAAATATACGTATTACTTTTATTATCATCAATATAACATGCATTATTTCCCATATTATGCAGTTATTATCGAAAGAACTGTAATAAATATACTTATTACTTTTATTGTTATCAATATAACATGCACTATTAGTCATATTTTCCTATTATTATCGCTAGAACTATAATAATTATACTTATTATTCCCAATATTACCAATATAACATGCATTATTACCCATATAATGCAGTTATTATCGCTAGAGCTGTAATAATTATACTTATTACTTATATTATTATCAATATAACATGCATTATTACCCATATTATGCAGTTATTATCGCTAGAACTGTAATAATTATACTTTTTACTTATATTATTATCAATATAACATGCATTATTACCCATATTATGCAGTTATTATCGATAGAACTGTAATAAATATTCTTATTACTTTTATTATGATCAATATAACATGCATTATTACCCACATAATGCAGTTATTATCGCTAGAACTGTAATACTTATACTTATTACTCATATTATTAGCAATATAACATGCATTATTACCCATATTGTGCAGTTATTATCGCTAGAACTGTAATAATTATACTTATTACTTATATTATTATCAATATAACATGCATTATTACCCATATTATGCAGTTATTATAGCTAGAACTATAATAAATATACGTATTACTTTTATTATCATCAATATAACATGCATTATTTCCCATATTATGCAGTTATTATCGATAGAACTGTAATAAATATACTTATTACTTTTATTGTTATCAATATAACATGCACTATTAGTCATATTTTCCTATTATTATCGCTAGAACTATAATAATTATACTTATTATTCCCAATATTACCAATATAACATGCATTATTACCCATATAATGCAGTTATTATCGCTAGAGCTGTAATAATTATACTTATTACTTATATTATTATCAATATAACATGCATTATTACCCATATTATGCAGTTATTATCGCTAGAACTGTAATAATTATACTTATTACTTATATTATTATCAATATAACATGCATTATTACCCATATTATGCAGTTGTTATCGATAGAACTGTAATAAATATTCTTATTACTTTTATTATGATCAATATAACATGCATTATTACCCACATAATGCAGTTATTATCGCTAGAACTGTAATACTTATACTTATTACTCATATTATTAGCAATATAATATGCATTATTACCCATATTGTGCAGTTATTATCGCTAGAACTGTAATAATTATACTTATTACTTATATTATTATCACTATAACATGCATTATTACCCATATTATGCAGTTATTATTGCTAGAACTGTAATAATTATACTTATTACTTATATTATTATCAATATAACATGCATTATTACCCATATAATGCAGTTATTATTGACAGAAGTATAATAAATATACTTATTATTTTTATTATTATCAATATAACAGGCACTCTTAGCCATATTTTACTAGTATTATCGGTAGAACTGTAATAATTATACTTATTATTCCCAATATTACCAATATAACATGCATTATTACCCATATAATGCAGTTATTATCGCTAGAGCTGTAATAATTATACTTATTACTTATATTATTATCAATATAACATGCATTATTGCTATGCAATGCTATGCAGTTATAATCGCTAGAACTGTAATAATTATACTTATTACTTAAATTATTATCAATATAACGTGCATTATTACCCATATTATGGAGTTATTATCGCTAAAACTGTAATAATTATACTTATTACTTATATTATTATCAATATAACATGCATTATTACCCATATAATGCAGTTATTATTGACAGAAGTATAATAAATATACTTATTATTTTTATTATTATCAATATAACAGGCACTCTTAGCCATATTTTACTAGTATTATCGGTAGAACTGTAATAATTATACTTATTATTCCCAATATTACCAATATAACATGCATTATTACCCATATAATGCAGTTATTATCGCTAGAGCTGTAATAATTATACTTATTACTTATATTATTATCAATATAACATGCATTATTGCTATGCAATGCTATGCAGTTATAATCGCTAGAACTGTAATAATTATACTTATTACTTAAATTATTATCAATATAACGTGCATTATTACCCATATTATGGAGTTATTATCGCTAAAACTGTAATAATTATAATTATTACTTATATTATTATCAATATAACATGCATTATTACCCATATTATGCAGTTATTATCGATAGAACTGTAATAAATATACTTATTACTTTTATTATTATCAATATAACATGCACTATTAGTCATATTTTACTATTATTATCGCTAGAACTATAATAATTATACTTATTATTCCCAATATTACCAATATAACATGCATTATTACCCATATAATGCAGTCATTATCGCTAGAGCTGCAATAATTATACTTATTACTTATATTATTATCAATATAACATGCATTATTACGCATATTATGCAGTTATAATCGCTAGAACTGTAATAATTATACTTATTATTTCCAATATTACCTATATAACATGCATTATTACCCATATAATGCAGTTATTATCGCTAGAGCTGTAATAATTATACTTATTACTTATATTATTATCAATATAACATGCTTTATTACGCATATTATGCAGTTATAATCGTTAGAACTTTAATAAATATACTCAGTTCTTTTATTATCATCAATATAACATGCATTATTACCCATATTATGCAGTTATTATCGATAGAACTGTAATAAATATACTTATTACTTTTATTATTATCAATATAACATGCACTATTAGTCATATTTTACTATTTTTATCGCTAGAACTATAATAATTATACTTATTATTCCCAATATTACCAATATAACATGCATTATTACCCATATAATGCAGTTATTATCGCTAGAGCTGTAATAATTATACTTATTACTTATATTATCATCAATATAACATGCATTATTACGCATATTATGCAGTTAAAATCGCTAGAACTTTAATAAATATACTTAGTACTTTTATTATCATCAATATAACTTGCATTATTACCCATATTATGCACTTATAATCGATAGAACTGTAATAAATATACTTATTACTTTTATTATTATCAATATAACATGCACTATTAGTCATATTTCACTATTATTATCGCTAGAAATATAATAATTATACTTATTATTCCCAATATTACCAATATAACATGCATTATTACCCATATTATGAAGTTATTATCGATAGAACTATAATAAATATACTTATTACTTTTATTATTATCAATATAACATGCATTATTACCCATATTATGCAGTTATAATCGATAGAACTGTAATAATTATACTTATTACTTATATTATTATCAATATAACATGCATTATTACCCATATTATGCAGTCATTATAGCTAGAACTATAATAAATATACGTATTACTTTTATTAGCATCAATATAACATGCATTATTACCCATATTATGCAGTTATTATCGATAGAACTGTAATAAATATACTTATTACTTTTATTATTATCAATATAACATGCACTATTAGTCATATTTTACTATTATTATCGCTAGAACTATAATAATTATACTTATTATTCCCAATATTACCAATATAACATGCATTATTACCCATATAATGCAGTTATTATCGCTAGAGCTGTAATAATTATACTTATTACTTATATTATTATCAATATAACATGCATTATTACGCATATTATGCAGTTATAATCGCTAGAACTTTAATAAATATACTTAGTACTTTTATTATCATCAATATAACTTGCATTATTACCCATATCATGCACTTATAATCGATAGAACTGTAATAAATATACTTATTACTTTTATTATTATCAATATAACATGCACTATTAGTCATATTTCACTATTATTATCGCTAGAAATATAATAATTATACTTATTATTCCCAATATTACCAATATAACATGCATTATTACCCATATAATGCAGTTATTATCGCTAGAACTGTAATAATTATACTTATTACTTATATTATTAGCAATATAACGTGCATTATTACCCATATAATGCAGTTATTATCGCTAGAACTGTAATAATTATACTTATTACTTATATTATTATCAATATAACATGCATTATTACCCATATAATGCAGTTATTATTTCTAGAACTGTAATAATTATACTTATTACTTATATTATTATCAATATAACATGCATTATTACCCATATAATGCAGTTATTATCGACAGAAGTATAAGAAATATACTTATTACTTTTATTATTATCAATATAACAGGCACTCTTAGCCATATTTTACTAGTATTATCGCTACAACTGTAATAATTATACTTATTACTCCCGATGTTATCAATATAATATGCATTATTACGCATATAATGCAGTTATTATAGCTGGAACTGTAATAAATATTCTTATTACTTTTATTATTATCAATATAACATGCACTATTAGCCATATTTTACTATTATTATCGCTAGAACTATAATAATTATACTAATTACTCACGATATTATCAATATAACATGCATTATTGCCCATATAATGCAGTTATTATCGCTAGAACTGTAATAATTATACTTATTACTTATATTATTATCAATATAACATGCATTATTACCCATATTATGCAGTTATTATAGCTAGAACTACAATAAATATACGTATTACTTTCATTATCATCAATATAACATGCATTATTACCCATATTATGCAGTTATTATCGATAGAACTGTATAAAAATATACTTATTACTTTTATTATTATCAACATAACATGCACTATTACCCATTTTATGCAGTTATTATCGCTAGAACTATACTAAATATACGTATTACTTTTATTATCATCAATATAACATGCATTATTTCCCATATTATGCAGTTATTATCGAAAGAACTGTAATAAATATACTTATTACTTTTATTGTTATCAATATAACATGCACTATTAGTCATATTTTCCTATTATTATCGCTAGAACTATAATAATTATACTTATTATTCCCAATATTACCAATATAACATGCATTATTACCCATATAATGCAGTTATTATCGCTAGAGCTGTAATAATTATACTTATTACTTATATTATTATCAATATAACATGCATTATTACCCATATTATGCAGTTATTATCGCTAGAACTGTAATAATTATACTTTTTACTTATATTATTATCAATATAACATGCATTATTACCCATATTATGCAGTTATTATCGATAGAACTGTAATAAATATTCTTATTACTTTTATTATGATCAATATAACATGCATTATTACCCACATAATGCAGTTATTATCGCTAGAACTGTAATACTTATACTTATTACTCATATTATTAGCAATATAACATGCATTATTACCCATATTGTGCAGTTATTATCGCTAGAACTGTAATAATTATACTTATTACTTATATTATTATCAATATAACATGCATTATTACCCATATTATGCAGTTATTATAGCTAGAACTATAATAAATATACGTATTACTTTTATTATCATCAATATAACATGCATTATTTCCCATATTATGCAGTTATTATCGATAGAACTGTAATAAATATACTTATTACTTTTATTGTTATCAATATAACATGCACTATTAGTCATATTTTCCTATTATTATCGCTAGAACTATAATAATTATACTTATTATTCCCAATATTACCAATATAACATGCATTATTACCCATATAATGCAGTTATTATCGCTAGAGCTGTAATAATTATACTTATTACTTATATTATTATCAATATAACATGCATTATTACCCATATTATGCAGTTATTATCGCTAGAACTGTAATAATTATACTTATTACTTATATTATTATCAATATAACATGCATTATTACCCATATTATGCAGTTGTTATCGATAGAACTGTAATAAATATTCTTATTACTTTTATTATGATCAATATAACATGCATTATTACCCACATAATGCAGTTATTATCGCTAGAACTGTAATACTTATACTTATTACTCATATTATTAGCAATATAATATGCATTATTACCCATATTGTGCAGTTATTATCGCTAGAACTGTAATAATTATACTTATTACTTATATTATTATCACTATAACATGCATTATTACCCATATTATGCAGTTATTATTGCTAGAACTGTAATAATTATACTTATTACTTATATTATTATCAATATAACATGCATTATTACCCATATAATGCAGTTATTATTGACAGAAGTATAATAAATATACTTATTATTTTTATTATTATCAATATAACAGGCACTCTTAGCCATATTTTACTAGTATTATCGGTAGAACTGTAATAATTATACTTATTATTCCCAATATTACCAATATAACATGCATTATTACCCATATAATGCAGTTATTATCGCTAGAGCTGTAATAATTATACTTATTACTTATATTATTATCAATATAACATGCATTATTGCTATGCAATGCTATGCAGTTATAATCGCTAGAACTGTAATAATTATACTTATTACTTAAATTATTATCAATATAACGTGCATTATTACCCATATTATGGAGTTATTATCGCTAAAACTGTAATAATTATACTTATTACTTATATTATTATCAATATAACATGCATTATTACCCATATAATGCAGTTATTATTGACAGAAGTATAATAAATATACTTATTATTTTTATTATTATCAATATAACAGGCACTCTTAGCCATATTTTACTAGTATTATCGGTAGAACTGTAATAATTATACTTATTATTCCCAATATTACCAATATAACATGCATTATTACCCATATAATGCAGTTATTATCGCTAGAGCTGTAATAATTATACTTATTACTTATATTATTATCAATATAACATGCATTATTGCTATGCAATGCTATGCAGTTATAATCGCTAGAACTGTAATAATTATACTTATTACTTAAATTATTATCAATATAACGTGCATTATTACCCATATTATGGAGTTATTATCGCTAAAACTGTAATAATTATAATTATTACTTATATTATTATCAATATAACATGCATTATTACCCATATTATGCAGTTATTATCGATAGAACTGTAATAAATATACTTATTACTTTTATTATTATCAATATAACATGCACTATTAGTCATATTTTACTATTATTATCGCTAGAACTATAATAATTATACTTATTATTCCCAATATTACCAATATAACATGCATTATTACCCATATAATGCAGTCATTATCGCTAGAGCTGCAATAATTATACTTATTACTTATATTATTATCAATATAACATGCATTATTACGCATATTATGCAGTTATAATCGCTAGAACTGTAATAATTATACTTATTATTTCCAATATTACCTATATAACATGCATTATTACCCATATAATGCAGTTATTATCGCTAGAGCTGTAATAATTATACTTATTACTTATATTATTATCAATATAACATGCTTTATTACGCATATTATGCAGTTATAATCGTTAGAACTTTAATAAATATACTCAGTTCTTTTATTATCATCAATATAACATGCATTATTACCCATATTATGCAGTTATTATCGATAGAACTGTAATAAATATACTTATTACTTTTATTATTATCAATATAACATGCACTATTAGTCATATTTTACTATTTTTATCGCTAGAACTATAATAATTATACTTATTATTCCCAATATTACCAATATAACATGCATTATTACCCATATAATGCAGTTATTATCGCTAGAGCTGTAATAATTATACTTATTACTTATATTATTAGCAATATAACGTGCATTGTTACCCATATTATGCAGTTATGATCGATAGAACTGTAATAATTATACTTATTACTCCCGATATTATCAATATAACATGCATTATTACCCATATAATGCAGTTATTATCGACAGAAGTATAATAAATATACTTATTACTTTTATTATTATCAATATAACAGGCACTCTTAGCCATATTTTACTAGTATTATCGCTAGAACTGTAATAATTATACTTATTACTCCCGATGTTATCAATATAATATGCATTATTACGCATATAATGCAGTTATTATAGCTGGAACTGTAATAAATATACTTATTACTTTTATTATTATCAATATAACATGCACTATTAGCCATATTTTACTATTATTATCGCTAGAACTATAATAATTATACTAATTACTCACGATATTATCAATATAACATGCATTATTGCCCATATAATGCAGTTATTATCGCTAGAACTGTAATAATTATACTTATTACTTATATTATTATCAATATAACATGCATTATTACCCATATTATGCAGTTATTATAGCTAGAACTATAATAAATATACGTATTACTTTCATTATCATCAATATAACATGCATTATTACCCATATTATGCAGTTATTATCGATAGAACTGTATAAAAATATACTTATTACTTTTATTATTATCAACATAACATGCACTATTACCCATTTTATGCAGTTATTATCGCTAGAACTATACTAAATATACGTATTACTTTTATTATCATCAATATAACATGCATTATTACCCATATTATGCAGTTATTATCGATAGAACTGTAATAAATATACTTATTACTTTTATTATTATCAATATAACAGGCACTCTTAGCCATATTTTACTAGTATTATCGCTAGAACTGTAATAATTATACTTATTACTCCCGATATTATCAGTATAACATCCACTATTACCCATATAATGCAGTTATTATCGCTAGAACTTTAATAATTATACTCATTACTCCCGATATTATCAATATAACATCCATTATTACCCATATAATGCAGTTATTATCGCTAGAACTGTAATAATTATACTTATTACTTATATTATTAGCAATATAACGTGCATTATTACCCATATACTGCAGTTATTATCGACAGAAGTATAATAAATATACTTCTTACTTTTATTATTATCAATATAAGTGGCACTCTTAGCCATATCTTAGTAGTATTATCGCTAGAACTGTAATAATTATACTTATTACTTCCGATATTATCAATATAACATCCATTACTACCCATATAATGCAGTTATTATCGTTAGAACTGTAATAATTATACTTATTACTCAGAATATTATCAATATAACATGCATTATTACCCACATAATGCAGTTATTATCGCTAGAACTGTAATAATTATACTCATTACTCCCGATATTATCAATATAACATCCATTATTACCCATATAATGCAGTTATTATCGCTAGAACTGTAATAATTATACTTATTACTTATATTATTAGCAATATAACGTGCATTATTACCCATATACTGCAGTTATTATCGACAGAAGTATAATAAGTATACTTCTTACTTTTATTATTATCAATATAACTGGCACTCTTAGCCATATTTTAGTAGTATTATCGCTAGAACTGTAATAATTATACTTATTACTTCCGATATTATCACTATAACATCCATTACTACCCATATAATGCAGTTATTATCGTTAGAACTGTAATAATTATACTTATTACTCCCGATATTATCAATATAACATGCATTATTACCCACATAATGCAGTTATTATCGCTAGAACTGTAATAGTTATACTTATTACTTATATTATTATCAATATAACATGCATTATTACCCATATTATGCAGTTATTATAGCTAGAACTATAATAAATATACGTATTACTTTCATTATCATCAATATAACATGCATTATTACCCATATTATGCAGTTATTATCGATAGAACTGTAATAAACATACTTATTACTTTTATTATTATCAACATAACATGCACTATTACCCATTTTATGCAGTTATTATCGCTAGAACTATACTAAATATACGTATTACTTTTATTATCATCAATATAACATGCATTATTACCCATATAATGCAGTTATTATCGCTAGAACTGTAATAATTATACTTATTACTTATATTATTATCAATATAACGTGCATTATTACCCATATTATGGAGTTATTATCGCTAAAACTGTAATAATTATAATTATTACTTGTATTATTATCAATATAACATGCATTATTACCCATATAATGCAGTTATTATCGACAGAAGTATAATAAATATACTTATTACTTTTATTATTATCAATATAACAGGCACTCTTAGCCATATTGTACTAGTATTATCGCTAGAACTGTAATAATTATACTTATTATTCCCAATATTACCAATATAACATGCATTATTACCCATATAATGCAGTTATTATCGCTAGAGCTGTAATAATTATACTTATTACTTATATTATTATCAATATAACATGCATTATTGCTATGCAATGCTATGCAGTTATAATCGCTAGAACTGTAATAAATATACTTAGTACTTTTATTATCATCAATATAACATGCATTATTACCCATATTATGAAGTTATTATCGATAGAACTATAATAAATATACTTATTACTTTTATTATTATCAATATAACATGCATTATTACCCATATTATGCAGTTATTATCGCTAGAACTGTAATAATTATACTTTTTACTTATATTATTATCAATATAACATGCATTATTACCCATATTATGCAGTTATTATCGATAGAACTGTAATAAATATTCTTATTACTTTTATTATGATCAATATAACATGCATTATTACCCACATAATGCAGTTATTATCGCTAGAACTGTAATACTTATACTTATTACTCATATTATTAGCAATATAATATGCATTATTACCCATATTGTGCAGTTATTATCGCTAGAACTGTAATAATTATACTTATTACTTATATTATTATCACTATAACATGCATTATTACCCATATTATGCAGTTATTATTGCTAGAACTGTAATAATTATACTTATTACTTATATTATTATCAATATAACATGCATTATTACCCATATAATGCAGTTATTATTGACAGAAGTATAATAAATATACTTATTATTTTTATTATTATCAATATAACAGGCACTCTTAGCCATATTTTACTAGTATTATCGGTAGAACTGTAATAATTATACTTATTATTCCCAATATTACCAATATAACATGCATTATTACCCATATAATGCAGTTATTATCGCTAGAGCTGTAATAATTATACTTATTACTTATATTATTATCAATATAACATGCATTATTGCTATGCAATGCTATGCAGTTATAATCGCTAGAACTGTAATAATTATACTTATTACTTAAATTATTATCAATATAACGTGCATTATTACCCATATTATGGAGTTATTATCGCTAAAACTGTAATAATTATAATTATTACTTATATTATTATCAATATAACATGCATTATTACCCATATAATGCAGTTATTATCGACAGAAGTATAATAAATATACTTATTACTTTTATTATTATCAATATAACAGGCACTCTTAGCCATATTGTACTAGTATTATCGCTAGAACTGTAATAATTATACTTATTATTCCCAATATTACCAATATAACATGCATTATTACCCATATAATGCAGTTATTATCGCTAGAGCTGTAATAATTATACTTATTACTTATATTATTATCAATATAACATGCATTATTGCTATGCAATGCTATGCAGTTATAATCGCTAGAACTGTAATAAATATACTTAGTACTTTTATTATCATCAATATAACATGCATTATTACCCATATTATGAAGTTATTATCGATACAACTATAATAAATATACTTATTACTTTTATTATTATCAATATAACATGCATTATTACCCATATTATGCAGTTATAATCGATAGAACTGTAATAATTATACTTATTGCTTATATTATTATCAATATAACATGCATTATTACCCATATTATGCAGTCATTATAGCTAGAACTATAATAAATATACGTATTACTTTTATTATCATCAATATAACATGCATTATTACCCATATTATGCAGTTATTATCGATAGAACTGTAATAAATATACTTATTACTTTTATTATTATCAATATAACATGCACTATTAGTCATATTTTACTATTATTATCGCTAGAACTATAATAATTATACTTATTATTCCCAATATTACCAATATAACATGCATTATTACCCATATAATGCAGTCATTATCGCTAGAGCTGCAATAATTATACTTATTACTTATATTATTATCAATATAACATGCATTATTACGCATATTATGCAGTTATAATCGCTAGAACTGTAATAATTATACTTATTATTTCCAATATTACCTATATAACATGCATTATTACCCATATAATGCAGTTATTATCGCTAGAGCTGTAATAATTATACTTATTACTTATATTATTATCAATATAACATGCTTTATTACGCATATTATGCAGTTATAATCGTTAGAACTTTAATAAATATACTCAGTTCTTTTATTATCATCAATATAACATGCATTATTACCCATATTATGCAGTTATTATCGATAGAACTGTAATAAATATACTTATTACTTTTATTATTATCAATATAACATGCACTATTAGTCATATTTTACTATTTTTATCGCTAGAACTATAATAATTATACTTATTATTCCCAATATTACCAATATAACATGCATTATTACCCATATAATGCAGTTATTATCGCTAGAGCTGTAATAATTATACTTATTACTTATATTATTATCAATATAACATGCATTATTACGCATATTATGCAGTTAAAATCGCTAGAACTTTAATAAATATACTTAGTACTTTTATTATCATCAATATAACTTGCATTATTACCCATATTATGCACTTATAATCGATAGAACTGTAATAAATATACTTATTACTTTTATTATTATCAATATAACATGCACTATTAGTCATATTTCACTATTATTATCGCTAGAAATATAATAATTATACTTATTATTCCCAATATTACCAATATAACATGCATTATTACCCATATAATGCAGTTATTATCGCTAGAACTGTAATAATTATACTTATTACTTATATTATTAGCAATATAACGTGCATTATTACCCATATAATGCAGTTATTATCGCTAGAACTGTAATAATTATACTTATTACTTATATTATTATCAATATAACATGCATTATTACCCATATAATGCAGTTATTATCGCTAGAACTGTAATAATTATACTTATTACTTATATTATTAGCAATATAACGTGCATTGTTACCCATATTATGCAGTTATGATCGATAGAACTGTAATAATTATACTTATTACTCCCGATATTATCAATATAACATGCATTATTACCCATATAATGCAGTTATTATCGACAGAAGTATAATAAATATACTTATTACTTTTATTATTAGCAATATAACATGCATTATTACCCATATAATGCAGTTATTACCGCTAGAACTGTAACAATTATACTTATTACTTATATTATTAGCTATATAACGTGCTTTGTTACCCATATTATGCAGTTATTATCGCTAGAACTGTAATAATTATACTTATTACTTATATTATTATCAATATAACATGCATTATTACCCATATAATGCAGTTATTATCGACAGAAGTATAATAAATATACTTATTACTTTTATTATTATCAATATAACAGGCACTCTTAGCCATATTTTACTAGTATTATCGCTAGAACTGTAATAATTATACTTATTACTCCCGATGTTATCAATATAATATGCATTATTACGCATATAATGCAGTTATTATAGCTGGAACTGTAATAAATATACTTATTACTTTTATTATTATCAATATAACATGCACTATTAGCCATATTTTACTATTATTATCGCTAGAACTATAATAATTATACTAATTACTCACGATATTATCAATATAACATGCATTATTGCCCATATAATGCAGTTATTATCGCTAGAACTGTAATAATTATACTTATTACTTATATTATTATCAATATAACATGCATTATTACCCATATTATGCAGTTATTATAGCTAGAACTATAATAAATATACGTATTACTTTCATTATCATCAATATAACATGCATTATTACCCATATTATGCAGTTATTATCGATAGAACTGTATAAAAATATACTTATTACTTTTATTATTATCAACATAACATGCACTATTACCCATTTTATGCAGTTATTATCGCTAGAACTATACTAAATATACGTATTACTTTTATTATCATCAATATAACATGCATTATTACCCATATTATGCAGTTATTATCGATAGAACTGTAATAAATATACTTATTACTTTTATTATTATCAATATAACAGGCACTCTTAGCCATATTTTACTAGTATTATCGCTAGAACTGTAATAATTATACTTATTACTCCCGATATTATCAGTATAACATCCACTATTACCCATATAATGCAGTTATTATCGCTAGAACTTTAATAATTATACTCATTACTCCCGATATTATCAATATAACATCCATTATTACCCATATAATGCAGTTATTATCGCTAGAACTGTAATAATTATACTTATTACTTATATTATTAGCAATATAACGTGCATTATTACCCATATACTGCAGTTATTATCGACAGAAGTATAATAAATATACTTCTTACTTTTATTATTATCAATATAAGTGGCACTCTTAGCCATATCTTAGTAGTATTATCGCTAGAACTGTAATAATTATACTTATTACTTCCGATATTATCAATATAACATCCATTACTACCCATATAATGCAGTTATTATCGTTAGAACTGTAATAATTATACTTATTACTCAGAATATTATCAATATAACATGCATTATTACCCACATAATGCAGTTATTATCGCTAGAACTGCAATAATTATACTCATTACTCCCGATATTATCAATATAACATCCATTATTACCCATATAATGCAGTTATTATCGCTAGAACTGTAATAATTATACTTATTACTTATATTATTAGCAATATAACGTGCATTATTACCCATATACTGCAGTTATTATCGACAGAAGTATAATAAGTATACTTCTTACTTTTATTATTATCAATATAACTGGCACTCTTAGCCATATTTTAGTAGTATTATCGCTAGAACTGTAATAATTATACTTATTACTTCCGATATTATCAATATAACATCCATTACTACCCATATAATGCAGTTATTATCGTTAGAACTGTAATAATTATACTTATTACTCCCGATATTATCAATATAACATGCATTATTACCCACATAATGCAGTTATTATCGCTAGAACTGTAATAGTTATACTTATTACTTATATTATTATCAATATAACATGCATTATTACCCATATTATGCAGTTATTATAGCTAGAACTATAATAAATATACGTATTACTTTCATTATCATCAATATAACATGCATTATTACCCATATTATGCAGTTATTATCGATAGAACTGTAATAAACATACTTATTACTTTTATTATTATCAACATAACGTGCACTATTACCCATTTTATGCAGTTATTATCGCTAGAACTATACTAAATATACGTATTACTTTTATTATCATCAATATAACATGCATTATTACCCATATAATGCAGTTATTATCGCTAGAACTGTAATAATTATACTTATTACTTATATTATTATCAATATAACGTGCATTATTACCCATATTATGGAGTTATTATCGCTAAAACTGTAATAATTATAATTATTACTTGTATTATTATCAATATAACATGCATTATTACCCATATAATGCAGTTATTATCGACAGAAGTATAATAAATATACTTATTACTTTTATTATTATCAATATAACAGGCACTCTTAGCCATATTGTACTAGTATTATCGCTAGAACTGTAATAATTACACTTATTATTCCCAATATTACCAATATAACATGCATTATTACCCATATAATGCAGTTATTATCGCTAGAGCTGTAATAATTATACTTATTACTTATATTATTATCAATATAACATGCATTATTGCTATGCAATGCTATGCAGTTATAATCGCTAGAACTGTAATAAATATACTTAGTACTTTTATTATCATCAATATAACATGCATTATTACCCATATTATGAAGTTATTATCGATAGAACTATAATAAATATACTTATTACTTTTATTATTATCAATATAACATGCATTATTACCCATATTATGCAGTTATTATCGCTAGAACTGTAATAATTATACTTTTTACTTATATTATTATCAATATAACATGCATTATTACCCATATTATGCAGTTATTATCGATAGAACTGTAATAAATATTCTTATTACTTTTATTATGATCAATATAACATGCATTATTACCCACATAATGCAGTTATTATCGCTAGAACTGTAATACTTATACTTATTACTCATATTATTAGCAATATAACATGCATTATTACCCATATTGTGCAGTTATTATCGCTAGAACTGTAATAATTATACTTATTACTTATATTATTATCAATATAACATGCATTATTACCCATATTATGCAGTTATTATAGCTAGAACTATAATAAATATACGTATTACTTTTATTATCATCAATATAACATGCATTATTTCCCATATTATGCAGTTATTATCGATAGAACTGTAATAAATATACTTATTACTTTTATTGTTATCAATATAACATGCACTATTAGTCATATTTTCGTATTATTATCGCTAGAACTATAATAATTATACTTATTATTCCCAATATTACCAATATAACATGCATTATTACCCATATAATGCAGTTATTATCGCTAGAGCTGTAATAATTATACTTATTACTTATATTATTATCAATATAACATGCATTATTACCCATATTATGCAGTTATTATCGCTAGAACTGTAATAATTATACTTATTACTTATATTATTATCAATATAACATGCATTATTACCCATATTATGCAGTTGTTATCGATAGAACTGTAATAAATATTCTTATTACTTTTATTATGATCAATATAACATGCATTATTACCCACATAATGCAGTTATTATCGCTAGAACTGTAATACTTATACTTATTACTCATATTATTAGCAATATAATATGCATTATTACCCATATTGTGCAGTTATTATCGCTAGAACTGTAATAATTATACTTATTACTTATATTATTATCACTATAACATGCATTATTACCCATATTATGCAGTTATTATTGCTAGAACTGTAATAATTATACTTATTACTTATATTATTATCAATATAACATGCATTATTACCCATATAATGCAGTTATTATTGACAGAAGTATAATAAATATACTTATTATTTTTATTATTATCAATATAACAGGCACTCTTAGCCATATTTTACTAGTATTATCGGTAGAACTGTAATAATTATACTTATTATTCCCAATATTACCAATATAACATGCATTATTACCCATATAATGCAGTTATTATCGCTAGAGCTGTAATAATTATACTTATTACTTATATTATTATCAATATAACATGCATTATTGCTATGCAATGCTATGCAGTTATAATCGCTAGAACTGTAATAATTATACTTATTACTTAAATTATTATCAATATAACGTGCATTATTACCCATATTATGGAGTTATTATCGCTAAAACTGTAATAATTATAATTATTACTTATATTATTATCAATATAACATGCATTATTACCCATATAATGCAGTTATTATCGACAGAAGTATAATAAATATACTTATTACTTTTATTATTATCAATATAACAGGCACTCTTAGCCATATTGTACTAGTATTATCGCTAGAACTGTAATAATTATACTTATTATTCCCAATATTACCAATATAACATGCATTATTACCCATATAATGCAGTTATTATCGCTAGAGCTGTAATAATTATACTTATTACTTATATTATTATCAATATAACATGCATTATTGCTATGCAATGCTATGCAGTTATAATCGCTAGAACTGTAATAAATATACTTAGTACTTTTATTATCATCAATATAACATGCATTATTACCCATATTATGAAGTTATTATCGATACAACTATAATAAATATACTTATTACTTTTATTATTATCAATATAACATGCATTATTACCCATATTATGCAGTTATAATCGATAGAACTGTAATAATTATACTTATTACTTATATTATTATCAATATAACATGCATTATTACCCATATTATGCAGTCATTATAGCTAGAACTATAATAAATATACGTATTACTTTTATTATCATCAATATAACATGCATTATTACCCATATTATGCAGTTATTATCGATAGAACTGTAATAAATATACTTATTACTTTTATTATTATCAATATAACATGCACTATTAGTCATATTTTACTATTATTATCGCTAGAACTATAATAATTATACTTATTATTCCCAATATTACCAATATAACATGCATTATTACCCATATAATGCAGTCATTATCGCTAGAGCTGCAATAATTATACTTATTACTTATATTATTATCAATATAACATGCATTATTACGCATATTATGCAGTTATAATCGCTAGAACTGTAATAATTATACTTATTATTTCCAATATTACCTATATAACATGCATTATTACCCATATAATGCAGTTATTATCGCTAGAGCTGTAATAATTATACTTATTACTTATATTATTATCAATATAACATGCTTTATTACGCATATTATGCAGTTATAATCGTTAGAACTTTAATAAATATACTCAGTTCTTTTATTATCATCAATATAACATGCATTATTACCCATATTATGCAGTTATTATCGATAGAACTGTAATAAATATACTTATTACTTTTATTATTATCAATATAACATGCACTAGTAGTCATATTTTACTATTTTTATCGCTAGAACTATAATAATTATACTTATTATTCCCAATATTACCAATATAACATGCATTATTACCCATATAATGCAGTTATTATCGCTAGAGCTGTAATAATTATACTTATTACTTATATTATTATCAATATAACATGCATTATTACGCATATTATGCAGTTAAAATCGCTAGAACTTTAATAAATATACTTAGTACTTTTATTATCATCAATATAACTTGCATTATTACCCATATTATGCACTTATAATCGATAGAACTGTAATAAATATACTTATTACTTTTATTATTATCAATATAACATGCACTATTAGTCATATTTCACTATTATTATCGCTAGAAATATAATAATTATACTTATTATTCCCAATATTACCAATATAACATGCATTATTACCCATATAATGCAGTTATTATCGCTAGAACTGTAATAATTATACTTATTACTTATATTATTATCAATATAACATGCATTATTACCCATATAATGCAGTTATTATCGACAGAAGTATAATAAATATACTTATTACTTTTATTATTATCAATATAACAGGCACTCTTAGCCATATTTTACTAGTATTATCGCTAGAACTGTAATAATTATACTTATTACTCCCGATGTTATCAATATAATATGCATTATTACGCATATAATGCAGTTATTATAGCTGGAACTGTAATAAATATACTTATTACTTTTATTATTATCAATATAACATGCACTATTAGCCATATTTTACTATTATTATCGCTAGAACTATAATAATTATACTAATTACTCACGATATTATCAATATAACATGCATTATTGCCCATATAATGCAGTTATTATCGCTAGAACTGTAATAATTATACTTATTACTTATATTATTATCAATATAACATGCATTATTACCCATATTATGCAGTTATTATAGCTAGAACTATAATAAATATACGTATTACTTTCATTATCATCAATATAACATGCATTATTACCCATATTATGCAGTTATTATCGATAGAACTGTATAAAAATATACTTATTACTTTTATTATTATCAACATAACATGCACTATTACCCATTTTATGCAGTTATTATCGCTAGAACTATACTAAATATACGTATTACTTTTATTATCATCAATATAACATGCATTATTACCCATATTATGCAGTTATTATCGATAGAACTGTAATAAATATACTTATTACTTTTATTATTATCAATATAACAGGCACTCTTAGCCATATTTTACTAGTATTATCGCTAGAACTGTAATAATTATACTTATTACTCCCGATATTATCAGTATAACATCCACTATTACCCATATAATGCAGTTATTATCGCTAGAACTTTAATAATTATACTCATTACTCCCGATATTATCAATATAACATCCATTATTACCCATATAATGCAGTTATTATCGCTAGAACTGTAATAATTATACTTATTACTTATATTATTAGCAATATAACGTGCATTATTACCCATATACTGCAGTTATTATCGACAGAAGTATAATAAATATACTTCTTACTTTTATTATTATCAATATAAGTGGCACTCTTAGCCATATCTTAGTAGTATTATCGCTAGAACTGTAATAATTATACTTATTACTTCCGATATTATCAATATAACATCCATTACTACCCATATAATGCAGTTATTATCGTTAGAACTGTAATAATTATACTTATTACTCAGAATATTATCAATATAACATGCATTATTACCCACATAATGCAGTTATTATCGCTAGAACTGTAATAATTATACTCATTACTCCCGATATTATCAATATAACATCCATTATTACCCATATAATGCAGTTATTATCGCTAGAACTGTAATAATTATACTTATTACTTATATTATTAGCAATATAACGTGCATTATTACCCATATACTGCAGTTATTATCGACAGAAGTATAATAAGTATACTTCTTACTTTTATTATTATCAATATAACTGGCACTCTTAGCCATATTTTAGTAGTATTATCGCTAGAACTGTAATAATTATACTTATTACTTCCGATATTATCAATATAACATCCATTACTACCCATATAATGCAGTTATTATCGTTAGAACTGTAATAATTATACTTATTACTCCCGATATTATCAATATAACATGCATTATTACCCACATAATGCAGTTATTATCGCTAGAACTGTAATAGTTATACTTATTACTTATATTATTATCAATATAACATGCATTATTACCCATATTATGCAGTTATTATAGCTAGAACTATAATAAATATACGTATTACTTTCATTATCATCAATATAACATGCATTATTACCCATATTATGCAGTTATTATCGATAGAACTGTAATAAACATACTTATTACTTTTATTATTATCAACATAACATGCACTATTACCCATTTTATGCAGTTATTATCGCTAGAACTATACTAAATATACGTATTACTTTTATTATCATCAATATAACATGCATTATTACCCATATAATGCAGTTATTATCGCTAGAACTGTAATAATTATACTTATTACTTATATTATTATCAATATAACGTGCATTATTACCCATATTATGGAGTTATTATCGCTAAAACTGTAATAATTATAATTATTACTTGTATTATTATCAATATAACATGCATTATTACCCATATAATGCAGTTATTATCGACAGAAGTATAATAAATATACTTATTACTTTTATTATTATCAATATAACAGGCACTCTTAGCCATATTGTACTAGTATTATCGCTAGAACTGTAATAATTATACTTATTATTCCCAATATTACCAATATAACATGCATTATTACCCATATAATGCAGTTATTATCGCTAGAGCTGTAATAATTATACTTATTACTTATATTATTATCAATATAACATGCATTATTGCTATGCAATGCTATGCAGTTATAATCGCTAGAACTGTAATAATTAAACTTATTACTTATATTATTATCAATATAACGTGCATTATTACCCATATTATGGAGTTATTATCGCTAAAACTGTAATAATTATAATTATTACTTATATTATTATCAATATAACATGCATTATTACCCATATAATGCAGTTATTATCGACAGAAGTATAATAAATATACTTATTACTTTTATTATTATCAATATAACAGGCACTCTTAGCCATATTGTACTAGTATTATCGCTAGAACTGTAATAATTATACTTATTATTCCCAATATTACCAATATAACATGCATTATTACCCATATAATGCAGTTATTATCGCTAGAGCTGTAATAATTATACTTATTACTTATATTATTATCAATATAACATGCATTATTGCTATGCAATGCTATGCAGTTATAATCGCTATAACTGTAATAAATATACTTAGTACTTTTATTATCATCAATATAACATGCATTATTACCCATATTATGAAGTTATTATCGATACAACTATAATAAATATACTTATTACTTTTATTATTATCAATATAACATGCATTATTACCCATATTATGCAGTTATAATCGATAGAACTGTAATAATTATACTTATTACTTATATTATTATCAATATAACATGCATTATTACCCATATTATGCAGTCATTATAGCTAGAACTATAATAAATATACGTATTACTTTTATTATCATCAATATAACATGCATTATTACCCATATTATGCAGTTATTATCGATAGAACTGTAATAAATATACTTATTACTTTTATTATTATCAATATAACATGCACTATTAGTCATATTTTACTATTATTATCGCTAGAACTATAATAATTATACTTATTATTCCCAATATTACCAATATAACATGCATTATTACCCATATAATGCAGTCATTATCGCTAGAGCTGCAATAATTATACTTATTACTTATATTATTATCAATATAACATGCATTATTACGCATATTATGCAGTTATAATCGCTAGAACTGTAATAATTATACTTATTATTTCCAATATTACCAATATAACATGCATTATTACCCATATAATGCAGTTATTATCGCTAGAGCTGTAATAATTATACTTATTACTTATATTATTATCAATATAACATGCTTTATTACGCATATTATGCAGTTATAATCGTTAGAACTTTAATAAATATACTCAGTTCTTTTATTATCATCAATATAACATGCATTATTACCCATATTATGCAGTTATTATCGATAGAACTGTAATAAATATACTTATTACTTTTATTATTATCAATATAACATGCACTATTAGTCATATTTTACTATTTTTATCGCTAGAACTATAATAATTATACTTATTATTCCCAATATTACCAATATAACATGCATTATTACCCATATAATGCAGTTATTATCGCTAGAGCTGTAATAATTATACTTATTACTTATATTATTATCAATATAATATGCATTATTACGCATATTATGCAGTTATAATCGCTAGAACTTTAATAAATATACTTAGTACTTTTATTATCATCAATATAACTTGCATTATTACCCATATTATGCACTTATAATCGATAGAACTGTAATAAATATACTTATTACTTTTATTATTATCAATATAACATGCACTATTAGTCATATTTCACTATTATTATCGCTAGAAATATAATAATTATACTTATTATTCCCAATATTACCAATATAACATGCATTATTACCCATATAATGCAGTTATTATCGCTAGAACTGTAATAATTATACTTATTACTTATATTATTAGCAATATAACGTGCATTATTACCCATATAATGCAGTTATTATCGCTAGAACTGTAATAATTATACTTATTACTTATATTATTATCAATATAACGTGCATTATTACCCATATTATGGAGTTATTATCGCTAAAACTGTAATAATTATAATTATTACTTATATTATTATCAATATAACATGCATTATTACCCATATAATGCAGTTATTATCGACAGAAGTATAATAAATATACTTATTACTTTTATTATTATCAATATAACAGGCACTCTTAGCCGTATTGTACTAGTATTATCGCTAGAACTGTAATAATTATACTTATTATTCCCAATATTACCAATATAACATGCATTATTACCCATATAATGCAGTTATTATCGCTAGAGCTGTAATAATTATACTTATTACTTATATTATTATCAATATAACATGCATTATTGCTATGCAATGCTATGCAGTTATAATCGCTAGAACTGTAATAAATATACTTAGTACTTTTATTATCATCAATATAACATGCATTATTACCCATATTATGAAGTTATTATCGATAGAACTATAATAAATATACTTATTACTTTTATTATTATCAATATAACATGCATTATTACCCATATTATGCAGTTATAATCGATAGAACTGTAATAATTATACTTATTACTTATATTATTATCAATATAACATGCATTATTACCCATATTATGCAGTCATTATAGCTAGAACTATAATAAATATACGTATTACTTTTATTAGCATCAATATAACATGCATTATTACCCATATTATGCAGTTATTATCGATAGAACTGTAATAAATATACTTATTACTTTTATTATTATCAATATAACATGCACTATTAGTCATATTTTACTATTATTATCGCTAGAACTATAATAATTATACTTATTATTCCCAATATTATCAATATAACATGCATTATTACCCATATAATGCAGTTATTATCGCTAGAGCTGCAATAATTATACTTATTACTTATATTATTATCAATGTAACATGCATTATTACGCATATTATGCAGTTATAATCGCTAGAACTGTAATAATTATACTTATTATTCCCAATATTACCAATATAACATGCATTATTACCCATATAATGCAGTTATTATCGCTAGAGCTGTAATAATTATACTTATTACTTATATTATTATCAATATAACATGCATTATTGCTATGCAATGCTATGCAGTTATAATCGCTAGAACTGTAATAAATATACTTAGTACTTTTATTATCATCAATATAACATGCATTATTACCCATATTATGAAGTTATTATCGATAGAACTATAATAAATATACTTATTACTTTTATTATTATCAATATAACATGCATTATTACCCATATTATGCAGTTATAATCGATAGAACTGTAATAATTATACTTATTACTTATATTATTATCAATATAACATGCATTATTACCCATATTATGCAGTTATTATAGCTAGAACTATAATAAATATACGTATTACTTTTATTATCATGAATATAACATGCATTATTACCCATATAATGCAGTTATTATCGCTAGAACTGTAATAATTATACTTATTAGTTATATTATTAGCAATATAACGTGCATTATTACCCATATAATGCAGTTATTATCGCTAGAACTGTAATAATTATACTTATTACTTATATTATTATCAATATAACATGCATTATTACCCATATAATGCAGTTATTATTTCTAGAACTGTAATAATTATACTTATTACTTATATTATTATCAATATAACATGCATTATTACCCATATAATGCAGTTATTATCGACAGAAGTATAATAAATATACTTATTACTTTTATTATTATCAATATAACAGGCACTCTTAGCCATATTTTACTAGTATTATCGCTAGAACTGTAATAATTATACTTATTACTCCCGATGTTATCAATATAATATGCATTATTACGCATATAATGCAGTTATTATAGCTGGAACTGTAATAAATATTCTTATTACTTTTATTATTATCAATATAACATGCACTATTAGCCATATTTTATTATTATTATCGCTAGAACTATAATAATTATACTAATTACTCACGATATTATCAATATAACATGCATTATTGCCCATATAATGCAGTTATTATCGCTAGAACTGTAATAATTATACTTATTACTTATATTATTATCAATATAACATGCATTATTACCCATATTATGCAGTTATTATAGCTAGAACTACAATAAATATACGTATTACTTTCATTATCATCAATATAACATGCATTATTACCCATATTATGCAGTTATTATCGATAGAACTGTATAAAAATATACTTATTACTTTTATTATTATCAACATAACATGCACTATTACCCATTTTATGCAGTTATTATCGCTAGAACTATACTAAATATACGTATTACTTTTATTATCATCAATATAACATGCATTATTTCCGATATTATGCAGTTATTATCGATAGAACTGTAATAAATATACTTATTACTTTTATTGTTATCTATATAACATGCACTATTAGTCATATTTTCCTATTATTATCGTTAGAACTATAATAATTATACTTATTATTCCCAATATTACCAATATAACATGCATTATTACCCATATAATGCAGTTATTATTGCTAGAGCTGTAATAATTATACTTATTACTTATATTATTATCAATATAACATGCATTATTACCCATATTATGCAGTTATTATAGCTAGAACTATAATAAATATACGTATTACTTTTATTATCATCAATATAACATGCATTATTTCCCATATTATGCAGTTATTATCGATAGAACTGCAATAAATATACTTATTACTTTTATTGTTATCAATATAACATGCACTATTAGTCATATTTTCCTATTATTATCGCTAGAACTATAATAATTATACTTATTATTCCCAATATTACCAATATAACATGCATTATTACCCATATAATGCAGTTATTATCGCTAGAGCTGTAATAATTATACTTATTACTTATATTATTATCAATATAACATGCATTATTACCCATATTATGCAGTTATTATCGCTAGAACTATAATAATTATACTTATTACTTACATTATTATCAATATAACATGCATTATTACCCATATTATGCAGTTGTTATCGATAGAACTGTAATAAATATTCTTATTACTTTTATTATGATCAATATAACATGCATTATTACCCACATAATGCAGTTATTATCGCTAGAGCTGTAATAATTATACTTATTACTTATATTATTATCAATATAACATGCATTATTACGCATATTATGCAGTTATAATCGCTAGAACTGTAATAATTATACTTATTATTTCCAATATTACCAATATAACATGCATTATTACCCATATAATGCAGTTATTATCGCTAGAGCTGTAATAATTATACTTATTACTTATATTATTATCAATATAACATGCTTTATTACGCATATTATGCAGTTATAATCGTTAGAACTTTAATAAATATACTCAGTTCTTTTATTATCATCAATATAACATGCATTATTACCCATATTATGCAGTTATTATCGATAGAACTGTAATAAATATACTTATTACTTTTATTATTATCAATATAACATGCACTATTAGTCATATTTTACTATTTTTATCGCTAGAACTATAATAATTATACTTATTATTCCCAATATTACCAATATAACATGCATTATTACCCATATAATGCAGTTATTATCGCTAGAGCTGTAATAATTATACTTATTACTTATATTATTATCAATATAATATGCATTATTACGCATATTATGCAGTTATAATCGCTAGAACTTTAATAAATATACTTAGTACTTTTATTATCATCAATATAACTTGCATTATTACCCATATTATGCACTTATAATCGATAGAACTGTAATAAATATACTTATTACTTTTATTATTATCAATATAACATGCACTATTAGTCATATTTCACTATTATTATCGCTAGAAATATAATAATTATACTTATTATTCCCAATATTACCAATATAACATGCATTATTACCCATATGATGCAGTTATTATCGCTAGAACTGTAATAATTATACTTATTACTTATATTATTAGCAATATAACGTGCATTATTACCCATATAATGCAGTTATTATCGCTAGAACTGTAATAATTATACTTATTACTTATATTATTATCAATATAACGTGCATTATTACCCATATTATGGAGTTATTATCGCTAAAACTGTAATAATTATAATTATTACTTATATTATTATCAATATAACATGCATTATTACCCATATAATGCAGTTATTATCGACAGAAGTATAATAAATATACTTATTACTTTTATTATTATCAATATAACAGGCACTCTTAGCCGTATTGTACTAGTATTATCGCTAGAACTGTAATAATTATACTTATTATTCCCAATATTACCAATATAACATGCATTATTACCCATATAATGCAGTTATTATCGCTAGAGCTGTAATAATTATACTTATTACTTATATTATTATCAATATAACATGCATTATTGCTATGCAATGCTATGCAGTTATAATCGCTAGAACTGTAATAAATATACTTAGTACTTTTATTATCATCAATATAACATGCATTATTACCCATATTATGAAGTTATTATCGATAGAACTATAATAAATATACTTATTACTTTTATTATTATCAATATAACATGCATTATTACCCATATTATGCAGTTATAATCGATAGAACTGTAATAATTATACTTATTACTTATATTATTATCAATATAACATGCATTATTACCCATATTATGCAGTCATTATAGCTAGAACTATAATAAATATACGTATTACTTTTATTAGCATCAATATAACATGCATTATTACCCATATTATGCAGTTATTATCGATAGAACTGTAATAAATATACTTATTACTTTTATTATTATCAATATAACATGCACTATTAGTCATATTTTACTATTATTATCGCTAGAACTATAATAATTATACTTATTATTCCCAATATTATCAATATAACATGCATTATTACCCATATAATGCAGTTATTATCGCTAGAGCTGCAATAATTATACTTATTACTTATATTATTATCAATGTAACATGCATTATTACGCATATTATGCAGTTATAATCGCTAGAACTGTAATAATTATACTTATTATTCCCAATATTACCAATATAACATGCATTATTACCCATATAATGCAGTTATTATCGCTAGAGCTGTAATAATTATACTTATTACTTATATTATTATCAATATAACATGCATTATTGCTATGCAATGCTATGCAGTTATAATCGCTAGAACTGTAATAAATATACTTAGTACTTTTATTATCATCAATATAACATGCATTATTACCCATATTATGAAGTTATTATCGATAGAACTATAATAAATATACTTATTACTTTTATTATTATCAATATAACATGCATTATTACCCATATTATGCAGTTATAATCGATAGAACTGTAATAATTATACTTATTACTTATATTATTATCAATATAACATGCATTATTACCCATATTATGCAGTTATTATAGCTAGAACTATAATAAATATACGTATTACTTTTATTATCATCAATATAACATGCATTATTACCCATATAATGCAGTTATTATCGCTAGAACTGTAATAATTATACTTATTAGTTATATTATTAGCAATATAACGTGCATTATTACCCATATAATGCAGTTATTATCGCTAGAACTGTAATAATTATACTTATTACTTATATTATTATCAATATAACATGCATTATTACCCATATAATGCAGTTATTATTTCTAGAACTGTAATAATTATACTTATTACTTATATTATTATCAATATAACATGCATTATTACCCATATAATGCAGTTATTATCGACAGAAGTATAATAAATATACTTATTACTTTTATTATTATCAATATAACAGGCACTCTTAGCCATATTTTACTAGTATTATCGCTAGAACTGTAATAATTATACTTATTACTCCCGATGTTATCAATATAATATGCATTATTACGCATATAATGCAGTTATTATAGCTGGAACTGTAATAAATATTCTTATTACTTTTATTATTATCAATATAACATGCACTATTAGCCATATTTTATTATTATTATCGCTAGAACTATAATAATTATACTAATTACTCACGATATTATCAATATAACATGCATTATTGCCCATATAATGCAGTTATTATCGCTAGAACTGTAATAATTATACTTATTACTTATATTATTATCAATATAACATGCATTATTACCCATATTATGCAGTTATTATAGCTAGAACTACAATAAATATACGTATTACTTTCATTATCATCAATATAACATGCATTATTACCCATATTATGCAGTTATTATCGATAGAACTGTATAAAAATATACTTATTACTTTTATTATTATCAACATAACATGCACTATTACCCATTTTATGCAGTTATTATCGCTAGAACTATACTAAATATACGTATTACTTTTATTATCATCAATATAACATGCATTATTTCCGATATTATGCAGTTATTATCGATAGAACTGTAATAAATATACTTATTACTTTTATTGTTATCTATATAACATGCACTATTAGTCATATTTTCCTATTATTATCGTTAGAACTATAATAATTATACTTATTATTCCCAATATTACCAATATAACATGCATTATTACCCATATAATGCAGTTATTATCGCTAGAGCTGTAATAATTATACTTATTACTTATATTATTATCAATATAACATGCATTATTACCCATATTATGCAGTTATTATAGCTAGAACTATAATAAATATACGTATTACTTTTATTATCATCAATATAACATGCATTATTTCCCATATTATGCAGTTATTATCGATAGAACTGCAATAAATATACTTATTACTTTTATTGTTATCAATATAACATGCACTATTAGTCATATTTTCCTATTATTATCGCTAGAACTATAATAATTATACTTATTATTCCCAATATTACCAATATAACATGCATTATTACCCATATAATGCAGTTATTATCGCTAGAGCTGTAATAATTATACTTATTACTTATATTATTATCAATATAACATGCATTATTACCCATATTATGCAGTTATTATCGCTAGAACTATAATAATTATACTTATTACTTACATTATTATCAATATAACATGCATTATTACCCATATTATGCAGTTGTTATCGATAGAACTGTAATAAATATTCTTATTACTTTTATTATGATCAATATAACATGCATTATTACCCACATAATGCAGTTATTATCGCTAGAACTGTAATACTTATACTTATTACTCATATTATTAGCAATATAACATGCATTATTACCCATATTGTGCAGTTATTATCGCTAGAACTGTAATAATTATACTTATTACTTATATTATTATCAATATAACATGCATTATTACCCATATAATGCAGTTATTATCGCTAGAACTGTAATAATTATACTTATTACTTATATTATTATCAATATAACGTGCATTATTACCCATATTATGGAGTTATTATCGCTAAAACTGTAATAATTATAATTATTACTTGTATTATTATCAATATAACATGCATTATTACCCATATAATGCAGTTATTATCGACAGAAGTATAATAAATATACTTATTACTTTTATTATTATCAATATAACAGGCACTCTTAGCCATATTGTACTAGTATTATCGCTAGAACTGTAATAATTATACTTATTATTCCCAATATTACCAATATAACATGCATTATTACCCATATAATGCAGTTATTATCGCTAGAGCTGTAATAATTATACTTATTACTTATATTATTATCAATATAACATGCATTATTGCTATGCAATGCTATGCAGTTATAATCGCTAGAACTGTAATAATTAAACTTATTACTTATATTATTATCAATATAACGTGCATTATTACCCATATTATGGAGTTATTATCGCTAAAACTGTAATAATTATAATTATTACTTATATTATTATCAATATAACATGCATTATTACCCATATAATGCAGTTATTATCGACAGAAGTATAATAAATATACTTATTACTTTTATTATTATCAATATAACAGGCACTCTTAGCCATATTGTACTAGTATTATCGCTAGAACTGTAATAATTATACTTATTATTCCCAATATTACCAATATAACATGCATTATTACCCATATAATGCAGTTATTATCGCTAGAGCTGTAATAATTATACTTATTACTTATATTATTATCAATATAACATGCATTATTGCTATGCAATGCTATGCAGTTATAATCGCTATAACTGTAATAAATATACTTAGTACTTTTATTATCATCAATATAACATGCATTATTACCCATATTATGAAGTTATTATCGATACAACTATAATAAATATACTTATTACTTTTATTATTATCAATATAACATGCATTATTACCCATATTATGCAGTTATAATCGATAGAACTGTAATAATTATACTTATTACTTATATTATTATCAATATAACATGCATTATTACCCATATTATGCAGTCATTATAGCTAGAACTATAATAAATATACGTATTACTTTTATTATCATCAATATAACATGCATTATTACCCATATTATGCAGTTATTATCGATAGAACTGTAATAAATATACTTATTACTTTTATTATTATCAATATAACATGCACTATTAGTCATATTTTACTATTATTATCGCTAGAACTATAATAATTATACTTATTATTCCCAATATTACCAATATAACATGCATTATTACCCATATAATGCAGTCATTATCGCTAGAGCTGCAATAATTATACTTATTACTTATATTATTATCAATATAACATGCATTATTACGCATATTATGCAGTTATAATCGCTAGAACTGTAATAATTATACTTATTATTTCCAATATTACCAATATAACATGCATTATTACCCATATAATGCAGTTATTATCGCTAGAGCTGTAATAATTATACTTATTACTTATATTATTATCAATATAACATGCTTTATTACGCATATTATGCAGTTATAATCGTTAGAACTTTAATAAATATACTCAGTTCTTTTATTATCATCAATATAACATGCATTATTACCCATATTATGCAGTTATTATCGATAGAACTGTAATAAATATACTTATTACTTTTATTATTATCAATATAACATGCACTATTAGTCATATTTTACTATTTTTATCGCTAGAACTATAATAATTATACTTATTATTCCCAATATTACCAATATAACATGCATTATTATCCATATAATGCAGTTATTATCGCTAGAGCTGTAATAATTATACTTATTACTTATATTATTATCAATATAACATGCATTATTACGCATATTATGCAGTTATAATCGCTAGAACTTTAATAAATATACTTAGTACTTTTATTATCATCAATATAACTTGCATTATTACCCATATTATGCACTTATAATCGATAGAACTGTAATAAATATACTTATTACTTTTATTATTATCAATATAACATGCACTATTAGTCATATTTCACTATTATTATCGCTAGAAATATAATAATTATACTTATTATTCCCAATATTACCAATATAACATGCATTATTACCCATATAATGCAGTTATTATCGCTAGAACTGTAATAATTATACTTATTACTTATATTATTAGCAATATAACGTGCATTATTACCCATATAATGCAGTTATTATCGCTAGAACTGTAATAATTATACTTATTACTTATATTATTATCAATATAACGTGCATTATTACCCATATTATGGAGTTATTATCGCTAAAACTGTAATAATTATAATTATTACTTATATTATTATCAATATAACATGCATTATTACCCATATAATGCAGTTATTATCGACAGAAGTATAATAAATATACTTATTACTTTTATTATTATCAATATAACAGGCACTCTTAGCCATATTGTACTAGTATTATCGCTAGAACTGTAATAATTATACTTATTATTCCCAATATTACCAATATAACATGCATTATTACCCATATAATGCAGTTATTATCGCTAGAGCTGTAATAATTATACTTATTACTTATATTATTATCAATATAACATGCATTATTGCTATGCAATGCTATGCAGTTATAATCGCTAGAACTGTAATAAATATACTTAGTACTTTTATTATCATCAATATAACATGCATTATTACCCATATTATGAAGTTATTATCGATAGAACTATAATAAATATACTTATTACTTTTATTATTATCAATATAACATGCATTATTACCCATATTATGCAGTTAGAATCGATAGAACTGTAATAATTATACTTATTACTTATATTATTATCAATATAACATGCATTATTACCCATATTATGCAGTCATTATAGCTAGAACTATAATAAATATACGTATTACTTTTATTAGCATCAATATAACATGCATTATTACCCATATTATGCAGTTATTATCGATAGAACTGTAATAAATATACTTATTACTTTTATTATTATCAATATAACATGCACTATTAGTCATATTTTACTATTATTATCGCTAGAACTATAATAATTATACTTATTATTCCCAATATTACCAATATAACATGCATTATTACCCATATAATGCAGTTATTATCGCTAGAGCTGCAATAATTATACTTATTACTTATATTATTATCAATGTAACATGCATTATTACGCATATTATGCAGTTATAATCGCTAGAACTGTAATAATTATACTTATTATTCCCAATATTACCAATATAACATGCATTATTACCCATATAATGCAGTTATTATCGCTAGAGCTGTAATAATTATACTTATTACTTATATTATTATCAATATAACATGCATTATTGCTATGCAATGCTATGCAGTTATAATCGCTAGAACTGTAATAAATATACTTAGTACTTTTATTATCATCAATATAACATGCATTATTACCCATATTATGAAGTTATTATCGATAGAACTATAATAAATATACTTATTACTTTTATTATTATCAATATAACATGCATTATTACCCATATTATGCAGTTATAATCGATAGAACTGTAATAATTATACTTATTACTTATATTATTATCAATATAACATGCATTATTACCCATATTATGCAGTTATTATAGCTAGAACTATAATAAATATACGTATTACTTTTATTATCATCAATATAACATGCATTATTACCCATATAATGCAGTTATTATCGCTAGAACTGTAATAATTATACTTATTAGTTATATTATTAGCAATATAACGTGCATTATTACCCATATAATGCAGTTATTATCGCTAGAACTGTAATAATTATACTTATTACTTATATTATTATCAATATAACATGCATTATTACCCATATAATGCAGTTATTATCGACAGAAGTATAATAAATATACTTATTACTTTTATTATTATCAATATAACAGGCACTCTTAGCCATATTTTACTAGTATTATCGCTAGAACTGTAATAATTATACTTATTACTCCCGATGTTATCAATATAATATGCATTATTACGCATATAATGCAGTTATTATAGCTGGAACTGTAATAAATATTCTTATTACTTTTATTATTATCAATATAACATGCACTATTAGCCATATTTTATTATTATTATCGCTAGAACTATAATAATTATACTAATTACTCACGATATTATCAATATAACATGCATTATTGCCCATATAATGCAGTTATTATCGCTAGAACTGTAATAATTATACTTATTACTTATATTATTATCAATATAACATGCATTATTACCCATATTATGCAGTTATTATAGCTAGAACTACAATAAATATACGTATTACTTTCATTATCATCAATATAACATGCATTATTACCCATATTATGCAGTTATTATCGATAGAACTGTATAAAAATATACTTATTACTTTTATTATTATCAACATAACATGCACTATTACCCATTTTATGCAGTTATTATCGCTAGAACTATACTAAATATACGTATTACTTTTATTATCATCAATATAACATGCATTATTTCCGATATTATGCAGTTATTATCGATAGAACTGTAATAAATATACTTATTACTTTTATTGTTATCAATATAACATGCACTATTAGTCATATTTTCCTATTATTATCGCTAGAACTATAATAATTATACTTATTATTCCCAATATTACCAATATAACATGCATTATTACCCATATAATGCAGTTATTATCGCTAGAGCTGTAATAATTATACTTATTACTTATATTATTATCAATATAACATGCATTATTACCCATATTATGCAGTTATTATAGCTAGAACTATAATAAATATACGTATTACTTTTATTATCATCAATATAACATGCATTATTTCCCATATTATGCAGTTATTATCGATAGAACTGCAATAAATATACTTATTACTTTTATTGTTATCAATATAACATGCACTATTAGTCATATTTTCCTATTATTATCGCTAGAACTATAATAATTATACTTATTATTCCCAATATTACCAATATAACATGCATTATTACCCATATAATGCAGTTATTATCGCTAGAGCTGTAATAATTATACTTATTACTTATATTATTATCAATATAACATGCATTATTACCCATATTATGCAGTTATTATCGCTAGAACTATAATAATTATACTTATTACTTACATTATTATCAATATAACATGCATTATTACCCATATTATGCAGTTGTTATCGATAGAACTGTAATAAATATTCTTATTACTTTTATTATGATCAATATAACATGCATTATTACCCACATAATGCAGTTATTATCGCTAGAACTGTAATACTTATACTTATTACTCATATTATTAGCAATATAACATGCATTATTACCCATATTGTGCAGTTATTATCGCTAGAACTGTAATAATTATACTTATTACTTATATTATTATCAATATAACATGCATTATTACCCATATAATGCAGTTATTATCGCTAGAACTGTAATAATTATACTTATTACTTATATTATTATCAATATAACGTGCATTATTACCCATATTATGGAGTTATTATCGCTAAAACTGTAATAATTATAATTATTACTTGTATTATTATCAATATAACATGCATTATTACCCATATAATGCAGTTATTATCGACAGAAGTATAATAAATATACTTATTACTTTTATTATTATCAATATAACAGGCACTCTTAGCCATATTGTACTAGTATTATCGCTAGAACTGTAATAATTATACTTATTATTCCCAATATTACCAATATAACATGCATTATTACCCATATAATGCAGTTATTATCGCTAGAGCTGTAATAATTATACTTATTACTTATATTATTATCAATATAACATGCATTATTGCTATGCAATGCTATGCAGTTATAATCGCTAGAACTGTAATAATTAAACTTATTACTTATATTATTATCAATATAACGTGCATTATTACCCATATTATGGAGTTATTATCGCTAAAACTGTAATAATTATAATTATTACTTATATTATTATCAATATAACATGCATTATTACCCATATAATGCAGTTATTATCGACAGAAGTATAATAAATATACTTATTACTTTTATTATTATCAATATAACAGGCACTCTTAGCCATATTGTACTAGTATTATCGCTAGAACTGTAATAATTATACTTATTATTCCCAATATTACCAATATAACATGCATTATTACCCATATAATGCAGTTATTATCGCTAGAGCTGTAATAATTATACTTATTACTTATATTATTATCAATATAACATGCATTATTGCTATGCAATGCTATGCAGTTATAATCGCTATAACTGTAATAAATATACTTAGTACTTTTATTATCATCAATATAACATGCATTATTACCCATATTATGAAGTTATTATCGATACAACTATAATAAATATACTTATTACTTTTATTATTATCAATATAACATGCATTATTACCCATATTATGCAGTTATAATCGATAGAACTGTAATAATTATACTTATTACTTATATTATTATCAATATAACATGCATTATTACCCATATTATGCAGTCATTATAGCTAGAACTATAATAAATATACGTATTACTTTTATTATCATCAATATAACATGCATTATTACCCATATTATGCAGTTATTATCGATAGAACTGTAATAAATATACTTATTACTTTTATTATTATCAATATAACATGCACTATTAGTCATATTTTACTATTATTATCGCTAGAACTATAATAATTATACTTATTATTCCCAATATTACCAATATAACATGCATTATTACCCATATAATGCAGTCATTATCGCTAGAGCTGCAATAATTATACTTATTACTTATATTATTATCAATATAACATGCATTATTACGCATATTATGCAGTTATAATCGCTAGAACTGTAATAATTATACTTATTATTTCCAATATTACCAATATAACATGCATTATTACCCATATAATGCAGTTATTATCGCTAGAGCTGTAATAATTATACTTATTACTTATATTATTATCAATATAACATGCTTTATTACGCATATTATGCAGTTATAATCGTTAGAACTTTAATAAATATACTCAGTTCTTTTATTATCATCAATATAACATGCATTATTACCCATATTATGCAGTTATTATCGATAGAACTGTAATAAATATACTTATTACTTATATTATTATCAATATAACATGCATTATTACGCATATTATGCAGTTATAATCGCTAGAACTTTAATAAATATACTTAGTACTTTTATTATCATCAATATAACTTGCATTATTACCCATATTATGCACTTATAATCGATAGAACTGTAATAAATATACTTATTACTTTTATTATTATCAATATAACATGCACTATTAGTCATATTTCACTATTATTATCGCTAGAAATATAATAATTATACTTATTATTCCCAATATTACCAATATAACATGCATTATTACCCATATAATGCAGTTATTATCGCTAGAACTGTAATAATTATACTTATTACTTATATTATTAGCAATATAACGTGCATTATTACCCATATAATGCAGTTATTATCGCTAGAACTGTAATAATTATACTTATTACTTATATTATTATCAATATAACGTGCATTATTACCCATATTATGGAGTTATTATCGCTAAAACTGTAATAATTATAATTATTACTTATATTATTATCAATATAACATGCATTATTACCCATATAATGCAGTTATTATCGACAGAAGTATAATAAATATACTTATTACTTTTATTATTATCAATATAACAGGCACTCTTAGCCATATTGTACTAGTATTATCGCTAGAACTGTAATAATTATACTTATTATTCCCAATATTACCAATATAACATGCATTATTACCCATATAATGCAGTTATTATCGCTAGAGCTGTAATAATTATACTTATTACTTATATTATTATCAATATAACATGCATTATTGCTATGCAATGCTATGCAGTTATAATCGCTAGAACTGTAATAAATATACTTAGTACTTTTATTATCATCAATATAACATGCATTATTACCCATATTATGAAGTTATTATCGATAGAACTATAATAAATATACTTATTACTTTTATTATTATCAATATAACATGCATTATTACCCATATTATGCAGTTATAATCGATAGAACTGTAATAATTATACTTATTACTTATATTATTATCAATATAACATGCATTATTACCCATATTATGCAGTCATTATAGCTAGAACTATAATAAATATACGTATTACTTTTATTAGCATCAATATAACATGCATTATTACCCATATTATGCAGTTATTATCGATAGAACTGTAATAAATATACTTATTACTTTTATTATTATCAATATAACATGCACTATTAGTCATATTTTACTATTATTATCGCTAGAACTATAATAATTATACTTATTATTCCCAATATTACCAATATAACATGCATTATTACCCATATAATGCAGTTATTATCGCTAGAGCTGCAATAATTATACTTATTACTTATATTATTATCAATATAACATGCATTATTACGCATATTATGCAGTTATAATCGCTAGAACTGTAATAATTATACTTATTATTCCCAATATTACCAATATAACATGCATTATTACCCATATAATGCAGTTATTATCGCTAGAGCTGTAATAATTATACTTATTACTTATATTATTATCAATATAACATGCATTATTGCTATGCAATGCTATGCAGTTATAATCGCTAGAACTGTAATAAATATACTTAGTACTTTTATTATCATCAATATAACATGCATTATTACCCATATTATGAAGTTATTATCGATAGAACTATAATAAATATACTTATTACTTTTATTATTATCAATATAACATGCATTATTACCCATATTATGCAGTTATAATCGATAGAACTGTAATAATTATACTTATTACTTATATTATTATCAATATAACATGCATTATTACCCATATTATGCAGTTATTATAGCTAGAACTATAATAAATATACGTATTACTTTTATTATCATCAATATAACATGCATTATTACCCATATAATGCAGTTATTATCGCTAGAACTGTAATAATTATACTTATTAGTTATATTATTAGCAATATAACGTGCATTATTACCCATATAATGCAGTTATTATCGCTAGAACTGTAATAATTATACTTATTACTTATATTATTATCAATATAACATGCATTATTACCCATATAATGCAGTTATTATTTCTAGAACTGTAATAATTATACTTATTACTTATATTATTATCAATATAACATGCATTATTACCCATATAATGCAGTTATTATCGACAGAAGTATAATAAATATACTTATTACTTTTATTATTATCAATATAACAGGCACTCTTAGCCATATTTTACTAGTATTATCGCTAGAACTGTAATAATTATACTTATTACTCCCGATGTTATCAATATAATATGCATTATTACGCATATAATGCAGTTATTATAGCTGGAACTGTAATAAATATTCTTATTACTTTTATTATTATCAATATAACATGCACTATTAGCCATATTTTATTATTATTATCGCTAGAACTATAATAATTATACTAATTACTCACGATATTATCAATATAACATGCATTATTGCCCATATAATGCAGTTATTATCGCTAGAACTGTAATAATTATACTTATTACTTATATTATTATCAATATAACATGCATTATTACCCATATTATGCAGTTATTATAGCTAGAACTACAATAAATATACGTATTACTTTCATTATCATCAATATAACATGCATTATTTCCCATATTATGCAGTTATTATCGATAGAACTGTAATAAATATACTTATTATTCCCAATATTACCAATATAACATGCATTATTACCCATATAATGCAGTTATTATCGCTAGAGCTGTAATAATTATACTTATTACTTATATTATTATCAATATAACGTGCATTATTACCCATATAATGCAGTTATTATCGCTAGAACTGTAATAATTATACTTATTACTTATATTATTATCAATATAACATGCATTATTACCCATATACTGCAGTTATTATCGACAGAAGTATAATAAATATACTTCTAACTTTTATTATTATCAATATAACTGGCACTCTTAGCCATATTTTAGTAGTATTATCGCTAGAACTGTAATAATTATACTTATTACTTCCGATATTATCAATATAACATCCATTACTACCCATATAATGCAGTTATTATCGTTAGAACTGTAATAATTATACTTATTACTCCCGATATTATCAATATAACATGCATTATTACCCATATTATGAAGTTATTATCGATACAACTATAATAAATATACTTATTACTTTTATTATTATCAATATAACATGCATTATTACCCATATTATGCAGTTATAATCGATAGAACTGTAATAATTATACTTATTACTTATATTATTATCAATATAACATGCATTATTACCCATATTATGCAGTCATTATAGCTAGAACTATAATAAATATACGTATTACTTTTATTATCATCAATATAACATGCATTATTACCCATATTATGCAGTTATTATCGATAGAACTGTAATAAATATACTTATTACTTTTATTATTATCAATATAACATGCACTATTAGTCATATTTTACTATTATTATCGCTAGAACTATAATAATTATACTTATTATTCCCAATATTACCAATATAACATGCATTATTACCCATATAATGCAGTCATTATCGCTAGAGCTGCAATAATTATACTTATTACTTATATTATTATCAATATAACATGCATTATTACGCATATTATTCAGTTATAATCGCTAGAACTGTAATAATTATACTTATTATTCCCAATATTACCAATATAACATGCATTATTACCCATATAATGCAGTTATTATCGCTAGAGCTGTAATAATTATACTTATTACTTATATTATTATCAATATAACATGCATTATTACGCATATTATGCAGTTATTATCGCTAGAACTGTAATAGTTATACTTATTACTTACATTATTATCAATATAACATGCATTATTACCCATATAATGCAGTTATTATTTCTAGAACTGTAATAATTATACTTATTACTTATATTATTATCAATATAACATGCATTATTACCCATATAATGCAGTTATTATCGACAGAAGTATAATAAATATACTTATTACTTTTATTATTATCAATATAACAGGCACTCTTAGCCATATTTTACTAGTATTATCGCTAGAACTGTAATAATTATACTTATTACTCCCGATGTTATCAATATAATATGCATTATTACGCATATAATGCAGTTATTATAGCTGGAGCTGTAATAAAAATACTTATTACTTTTATTATTATCAATATAACATGCACTATTAGCCATATTTTACTATTATTATCGCTAGAACTATAATAATTATACTAATTACTCACGATATTATCAATATAACATGCGTTATTGCCCATATAATGCAGTTATTATCGCTAGAACTGTAATAATTATACTTATTACTTATATTATTATCAATATAACATGCATTATTACCCATATTATGCAGTTATTATAGCTAGAACTATAATAAATATACGTATTACTTTCATTATCATCAATATAACATGCATTATTACCCATTTTATGCAGTTATTATCGCTAGAACTATACTAAATATACGTATTACTTTTATTATCATCAATATAACATGCATTATTACCCATATTATGCAGTAATTATCGATAGAACTGTAATAAATATACTTATTACTTTTATTATTATCAATATAACAGGCACTCTTAGCCATATTTTACTAGTATTATCGCTAGAACTGTAATAATTATACTTATTACTCCCGATATTATCAGTATAACATCCACTATTACCCATATAATGCAGTTATTATCGCTAGAACTGTAATACTTATACTCATTACTCCCGATATTATCAATATAACATCCATTATTACCCATATAATGCAGTTATTATCGCTAGAACTGTAATAATTATACTTATTACTTATATTATTAGCAATATAACGTGCATTATTACCCATATACTGCAGTTATTATCGACAGAAGTATAATAAATATACTTCTAACTTTTATTATTATCAATATAACTGGCACTCTTAGCCATATTTTAGTAGTATTATCGCTAGAACTGTAATAATTATACTTATTACTTCCGATATTATCAATATAACATCCATTACTACCCATATAATGCAGTTATTATCGTTAGAACTGTAATAATTATACTTATTACTCCCGATATTATCAATATAACATGCATTATTACCCACATAATGCAGTTATTATCGCTAGAACTGTAATAATTATACTTATTACTTATATTATTATCAATATAACATGCATTATTACCCATATTATGCAGTTATTATAGCTAGAACTATAATAAATATACGTATTACTTTTATTATCATCAATATAACATGCATTATTTCCCATATTATGCAGTTATTATCGATAGAACTGTAATAATTATACTTATTACTCCCGATATTATCAGTATAACATCCACTATTACCCATATAATGCAGTTATTGTCGCTAGAACTGTAATAATTATACTCATTACTCCCGATATTATCAATATAACATCCATTATTACCCATATAATGCAGTTATTATCGCTAGAACTGTAATAATTATACTTATTACTTATATTATTAGCAATATAGCGTGCATTATTACCCATATACTGCAGTTATTATCGACAGAAGTATAATAAATATACTTCTTACTTTTATTATTATCAATATAACTGGCACTCTTAGCCATATTTTAGTAGTATTATCGCTAGAACTGTAATAATTATACTTATTACTTATATTATTATCAATATAACATGCATTATTACCCATATTATGCAGATATTATAGCTAGAACTATAATAAATATACGTATTACTTTTATTATCATCAATATAACATGCATTATTTCCCATATTATGCAGTTATTATCGATAGAACTGTAATAAATATACTTATTATTCCCAATATTACCAATATAACATGCATTATTACCCATATAATGCAGTTATTATCGCTAGAGCTGTAATAATTATACTTATTACTTATATTATTATCAATATAACGTGCATTATTACCCATATAATGCAGTTATTATCGCTAGAGCTGTAATAATTATACTTATTACTTATATTATTATCAATATAACGTGCATTATTACCCATATAATGCAGTTATTATCGCTAGAACTGTAATAATGATACTTATTACTTATATTATTATCAATATAACATGCAGTATTACCCATATAATGCAGTTATTATTTCTAGAACTGTAATAATTATACTTATTACTTATATTATTATCAATATAACATGCATTATTACCCATATAATGCAGTTATTATCGACAGAAGTATAATAAATATACTTATTACTTTTATTATTATCAATATAACAGGCACTCTTAGCCATATTTTACTAGTATTATCGCTAGAACTGTAATAATTATACTTATTACTCCCGATGTTGTCAATATAATATGCATTATTACGCATATAATGCAGTTATTATAGCTGGAACTGTAATAAATATACTTATTACTTTTATTATTATCAATATAACATGCACAATTAGACATATTTTACTATTATTATCGCTAGAACTATAATAATTATACTAATTACTCACGATATTATCAATATAACATGCGTTATTGCCCATATAATGCAGTTATTATCGCTAGAACTGTAATAATTATACTTATTACTTATATTATTATCAATATAACATGCATTATTACCCATATTATGCAGTTATTATAGCTAGAACTATAATAAATATACGTATTACTTTCATTATCATCAATATAACATGCATTATTACCCATATTATGCAGTTATTATCGATAGACCTGTAATAAATATACTCATTACTTTTATTATTATCAACATAACATGCACTATTACCCATTTTATGCAGTTATTATCGCTAGAACTATACTAAATATACGTATTACTTTTATTATCATCAATATAACATGCATTATTACCCATATTATGCAGTTATTATTGATAGAACTGTAATAAATATACTTATTACTTTTATTATTATCAATATAACAGGCACTCTTAGCCATATTTTACTAGTATTATCGCTAGAACTGTAATAATTATACTTATTACTCCCGATATTATCAGTATAACATCCACTATTACCCATATAATGCAGTTATTATCGCTAGAACTGTAATAATTATACTCATTACTCCCGATATTATCAATATAACATCCATTATTACCCATATAATGCAGTTATTATCGCTAGAACTGTAATAATTATACTTATTACTTATATTATTAGCAATATAACGTGCATTATTACCCATATACTGCAGTTATTATCGACAGAAGTATAATAAATATACTTCTTACTTTTATTATTATCAATATAACTGGCACTCTTAGCCATATTTTAGTAGTATTATCGCTAGAACTGTAATAATTATACTTATTACTTATATTATTAGCAATATAACGTGCATTATTACCCATATAATGCAGTTATTATCGCCAGAACTGTAATAATTATACTTATTACTTATATTATTATCAATGTAACATGCATTATTACCCATTTTATGCCGTTATTATAGCTAGAACTATAATAAATATACGTATTACTTTTATTATCATCAATATAACATGCATTATTACCCATATAATGCAGTTATTATTTCTAGAACTGTAATAATTATACTTATTACTTATATTATTACCAATATAACATGCATTATTACCCATATTATGCAGTTATTATCGATAGAACTGTAATAAATATACTTATTACTTTTATTATTATCAATATAACATGCATTATTACCCATATAATGCAGTTATTATCGACAGAAGTATAATAAATATACTTATTACTTTTATTATTATCAATATAACAGGCACTCTTAGCCATATTTTACTAGTATTATCGCTAGAACTGTAATAATTATACTTATTACTTATATTATTAGCAATATAACGTGCATTATTACCCATATAATGCAGTTATTATCGCCAGAACTGTAATAATTATACTTATTCCTTATATTATTATCAATATAACATGCATTATTACCCATTTTATGCCGTTATTATCGCTAGAACTATAATAAATATACGTATTACTTTTATTATCATCAATATAACATGCATTATTACCCATATTATGCAGTTATTATCGATAGAACTGTAATAAATATACTTATTACATTTATTATTATCAATATAACAGGCACTCTTAGCCACATTTTACTAGTATTATCGCTAGAACGGTAATAACTATACTTATTACTCCCGATGTTATCAATATAATATGCATTATTACGCATATAATGCAGTTATTATAGCTAGAACTGTAATAAATATACTTATTACTTTTATTATTATCAATATAACATGCACTATTAGTCATATTTCACTATTATTATCGCTAGAAATATAATAATTATACTTATTATTCCCAATATTACCAATATAACATGCATTATTACCCATATAATGCAGTTATTATCGCTAGAACTGTAATAATTATACTTATTACTTATATTATTAGCAATATAACGTGCATTATTACCCATATAATGCAGTTATTATCGCTAGAACTGTAATAATTATACTTATTACTTATATTATTATCAATATAACATGCATTATTACCCATTTTATGCCGTTATTATCGCTAGAACTATAATAAATATACGTATTACTTTTATTATCATCAATATAACATGCATTATTACCCATATTATGCAGTTATTATCGATAGAACTGTAATAAATATACTTATCACATTTATTATTATCAATATAACATGCACTATTAGCCATATTTTACTATTATTATCGCTAGAACTATAATAATTATACTTATTACTCCCGATATTATCAATATAATATGCATTATTACGCATATAATGCAGTTATTATAGCTAGAACTGTAATAAATATACTTATTACTTTTATTATTATCAATATAACATGCACAATTAGCCATATTTTACTATTATTATCGCTAGAAGTATAATAGTTGTACTTATTACTCCCGATATTATCAATATAACATGCATTATTACCCATATAATGCAGTTATTATCGCTGGAACTGTAACAATTATACTTATTACTTATATTATTATCAATATAACATGCATTATTACCCATATAATGCAGTTATTATCGCTGGAACTGTAACAATTATACTTATTACTTATATTATTATCAATATAACATGCATTATTACCCATATAATGCAGTTATTATTTCTAGAACTGTAATAATTATACTTATTACTTATATTATTATCAATATAACATGCATTATTACCCATATTATGCAGTTATTATCGATAGAACTGTAATAAATATACTTATTACTTTTATTATTATCAATATAACATGCACTATTAGTCATATTTTACTATTATTATCGCTAGAACTATAATAATTATACTTATTATTCCCAATATTACCAATATAACATGCATTATTACCCATATAATGCAGTTATTATCGCTAGAGCTGTAATAATTATACTTATTACTTATATTATTATCAATATAACATGCATTATTACGCATATTATGCAGTTATAATCGCTAGAACCATAGTAAATATACTTAGTACTTTTATTATCATCAATATAACATGCATTATTACCCATATTATGCAGTTATTATCGATAGAGCTATAATAAATATACTTATTACTTTTATTAATATCAATATAACATGCACTATTAGCCATATTTTACTATTATTATCGCTAGAACTATAATAATTATACTTATTACTTATTTTATTATCAATATAACATGCATTATTACCCATATTATGCAGTTATTATCGCTAGAACTATAATAATTATACTTATTACTCCCAATAGTATCAATATAACATGAACTATTACCCATATAAAGCAGTTATTATCGCTAGAACTGTAATAATTATACTTATTACTTATATTATTATCAATATAACTTGCATTATTACCCATATTATGCAGTTATTATCGCTAGAACTGTAATAATTATACTTATTACTTATATTATTATCAATATAACATGCATTATTACCCATATTATGCAGTTATAATCGATAGAACTGTAATAAATATACTTATTATTTTTATTATTATCAATATAACATGCATTATTACGCATATTATGCAGTTATAATCGCTAGAACCATAGTAAATATACTTAGTACTTTTATTATCATCAATATAACATGCATTATTACCCATATTATGCAGTTATTATCGATAGAGCTATAATAAATATACTTATTACTTTTATTAATATCAATATAACATGCACTATTAGCCATATTTTACTATTATTATCGCTAGAACTATAATAATTATACTTATTACTTATTTTATTATCAATATAACATGCATTATTACCCATATTATGCAGTTATTATCGCTAGAACTATAATAATTATACTTATTACTCCCAATAGTATCAATATAACATGAACTATTACCCATATAAAGCAGTTATTATCGCTAGAACTGTAATAATTATACTTATTACTTATATTATTATCAATATAACTTGCATTATTACCCATATTATGCAGTTATTATCGCTAGAACTGTAATAATTATACTTATTACTTATATTATTATCAATATAACATGCATTATTACCCACATAATGCAGTTATTATCGACAGAAATATAATAAATATACTTATTACTTTTATTATTATCAGTATAACATGCACTATTAGCCATATTTTACTTTTATTATCGCTAGAACTGTAATATTTATACCTACTACTTATATTATTATCAATATAACATGCATTATTACCCATATTATGCAGTTATAATCGCTAGAACTATAATAAATATACTTAGTACTTTTATTATCATCAACGTAACATGCATTATTACCCATATTATGCAGTTATTATCGATAGAACTATAATAATTATACTTATTACTTATATTATTATCAATATAACATGCATTATTACCCATATAATGCAGTTATTATCGCCAGAAGTATAATAAATATACTTAGTACTTTTATTATCATCACTATAACATGCATTATTACCCATATAATGCAGTTATTATCGCTAGAACTGTAATAATTATACTTATTACTTATATTATTATCAATATAACGTGCATTATTACCCATACTATGCAGTTATTATCGCTAGAACTGTAATAATTATACTTATTACTTATATTATTATCAATATAACATGCATTATTACCCACATAATGCAGTTATTATCGACAGAAGTATAATAAATATACTTATTACTTTTATTATTATCAGTATAACATGCACTATTAGCCATATTTTACTTTTATTTTCGCTAGAACTGTAATATTTATACCTACTACTTATATTATTATCAATATAACATGCATTATTACCCATATTATGCAGTTATAATCGCTAGAACTATAATAAATATACTTAGTACTTTTATTATCATCAACGTAACATGCATTATTACCCATATTATGCAGTTATTATCGATAGAACTATAATAATTATACTTATTACTTATATTATTATCAATATAACATGCATTATTACCCATATAATGCAGTTATTATCGCCAGAAGTATAATAAATATACTTAGTACTTTTATTATCATCACTATAACATGCATTATTACCCATATAATGCAGTTATTATCGCTAGAACTGTAATAATTATACTTATTACTTATATTATTATCAATATAACGTGCATTATTACCCATACTATGCAGTTATTATCGCTAGAACTGTAATAATTATACTTATTACTTATATTATTATCAATATAACATGCATTATTACCCATATAATGCAGTTATCACCGACAGAAGTATAATAAATATACTTATAACTTTTATTATTATCAGTACAACATGCACTATTAGCCATATTTTACTTTTATTATCGCTTGAACTATAATAATTATACTAATTACTCCCGATATTATCAATATAACATGCATTATTACCCATACAATGCAGTTATTATCGCTAGAACTGTAATCTTTATACCTACTACTTATATTATTATCATTATAACATGCATTATTACCCATGTTATGCAGTTATAATCGCTAGAACTATAATAAATATACTTAGTACTTTTATTATCATCAACATAACATGCATTATTACCCATACTATGCAGTTATTATCGATAGAACTATAATAAATATACTCATTACTTTTATTATTATCAATATGACATGCATTATTAACCATATAATGCAGTTATTATCAACAGAAGTATAATAAATATACTTATTACTTTTATTATTATCAATATAACAGGCACTCTTTGCCATATTTTACTAGTATTATCGCTAGGACTGTAATAATTATACTTATTACTCCCGATATTATCAATGTAACATCCATTATTACTCATATAATGCAGTTCATATCGCTGGAACTGTAATAACTATACTTATTACTCCCGATATTATCAATATAACATGCATTGTTACGCATATAATGCAGTTATTATCGCTAGAACTGTAATAATTATACTTATTACTTATATTATTATCAATATAACGTGCATTATTACCCATATTATGTGGTTATTATCGCTAGAACTGTAATAATTATACTTATTACTTATATTATTATCAATATAACATGCATTATTACCCATATAATGCAGTTATTATCGACAGAAGTATAATAAATATACTTATTACTTTTATTATTATCAGTATAACATGCACTATTAGCCATATTTTACTTTTATTATCGCTAGAACTGTAATATTTATACCTACTACTTATATTATTATCAATATAACATGCATTATTACCCATATTATGCAGTTATAATCGCTAGAACTATAATAAATATACTTAGTACTTTTATTATCATCAACGTAACATGCATTATTACCCATATTATGCAGTTATTATCGATAGAACTATAATAATTATACTTATTACTTATATTATTATCAATATAACATGCATTATTACCCATATAATGCAGTTATTATCGCCAGAAGTATAATAAATATACTTAGTACTTTTATTATCATCACTATAACATGCATTATTACCCATACAATGCAGTTATTATCGCTAGAACTGTAATATTTATACCTACTACTTATATTATTATCATTATAACATGCATTATTACCCATGTTATGCAGTTATAATCGCTAGAACTATAATAAATATACTTAGTACTTTTATTATCATCAACATAACATGCATTATTACCTATACTATGCAGTTATTATCGATAGAACTATAATAAATATACTCATTACTTTTATTATTATCAATATGACATGCATTATTAACCATATAATGCAGTTATTATCAACAGAAGTATAATAAATATACTTATTACTTTTATTATTATCAATATAACAGGCACTCTTTGCCATATTTTACTAGTATTATCGCTAGGACTGTAATAATTATACTTATTACTCCCGATATTATCAATGTAACATCCATTATTACTCATATAATGCAGTTATTATCGCTAGAACTGTAATAATTATACTTATTACTTATATTATTATCAATATAACATGCATTATTACCCATATAATGCAGTTATTATCGAAAGAAGTATAATAAATATACTTAGTACTTTTATTATCATCAATATAACATGCATTATTACCCATATAATGCAGTTATTATCGCTAGAACTGTAATAATTATACTTATTACTTATATTATTATCAATATAACATGCATTATTACCCATATTATGCAGTTATTATAGCTAGAACTATAATAAATATACGTATTACTTTTTGTTTCTTTGACCACGGTATCCAACGAGTTTTTTCAGTTGGCTAAGTGGTCAGTGATTAGCTGATTCTCTCCTATAAGAGGAGACGGAGCACAGGCGGTTGCAGGACAAAGTCATGAAAAGTTGGTAGATAATAAAAAACACTCAGTCGACAGTTTACACAATTATTTAATTCACGATTAACACTCACGACGGACACTGGACGACGATAACGAGAACAATAACTTGGATGATAAATCTGACTTGAGTCGGTTGAAAGATCGGATGAAAACAGCTAACGCGGTGACTATGCAAGGTTCACACGGTTAATGCCAGTTTAAAGTCAACCGGTAATTCGGATTGAACCTTTATTCCGGTTGATGGCGTGGCGGTAGGACTAATCCCGTGTGGGAGGGATTAGACGTGCCTGGGTTTATTATTCTTATGTCGGAACATACCGCCCGCCTCGGATCTTATGGATCCGACCAATCATCTACAACAAGACTAGAATTAGAAAACATACAAAACTATAGTTAACGTAAATAAGGATACCGCCCGCCATACGAAATATTTACAATCTTATAATCTACAATATTTACAAACTTAAATCTAAAACGCCGCCCGCCATACGCATGGTTACAATATTATGGTATTTATAAGGGATTAACACACTGTCGATTTCTCATGGGTGTTGATGTCGACGGGTAAGAAGCAGAGTTTCGTAATAGGTCGCTGATATTCACTTTGTGCCGTCTTCACGGTAACGACGCGAGTGATGCCGTCGGACCCGGGATGGCAGTGTGTTATTCGTCCGAGTTCCCATTTACAGGGAGGCGCGAGGGGGTTTCGAATTAAAACGATACGTCCAGGTTTCGCAAGGTCGGTTCTAGTACGCCATTTCGGTCGCTGTTGTAGCGTGTGTAAATAGTCCGTAGACCAAGCTTGCCAAAAGCTCTCGTTCATTTGTTTTATTAGTTGCCATCGTGACAATCGTGTTTCGCGGACATCTAATAACGTCGGTGATGGTATGGCATTCAGAGCGGAGCCGATGAGGAAGTGACCAGGTGTTAATGAAGTGTAATCATCATAATTATCGGATACCGGAGCGATCGGACGTGAATTTAAGCATGCTTCGACTTGGCAAAGCAGTGTTGTAAATTCTTCGAAGGTTAACGTATGTGCACCTATAATACGTTTGAGATGGTATTTCACGCTTCTAACACCAGCTTCCCACAGCCCTCCAAAGTGAGGGGCGGAGGGAGGAATAAAATTCCAGGTGACATGCTCACTGACCAATTTATTACGGAAATCTGGATTACGTGTCGCAACTTTAAACATTTGGTTCAGTTCCTTTTCAGCTCCGTGGAAATTTGTACCATTGTCAGAATATACATTGGTTGGTACACCTCGACGGGAACAAAAGCGCTCGAATGCAGCTAGGAATGCTGCTGTTGAATAATTGCTAACTAACTCTAGATGAATCGCGCGGGTGGTTAGGCATATAAACAACGCAATATATGCCTTACTCGATTTGTGTCCGCGTCCGGAGGCTAAACGGACGAGGACAGGACCAGCGTAATCCACGCCACAATGAAGGAATGCGCGTTCGACTTTGTTTACTCGCGGAAAAGGAAGATTTCCCATTAGTTCGGTAGCGGTACTTGCGCGTTCACGGACACAAACCACACAGCGGTACAGTACAGAGCGGATAAGCTGGCGAGCGCGGAGGAGCCAAAACTGTTGGCGTAGGACAGCAAGCGTGAGCTGGGATCCGCCATGAAGCGTGCGGAGATGTGTAAAATGGATAAGAAGTTTGACAAGCGGATGAGAACCAAGAACTATTGGATTTTTGGAATCTTCAGGTAATGTCGATTTACTTAATCGTCCCCCAACACGAATTAATCCGTCGGCGTCAATATATACATTCAGCGATACAAGCGCGCTGTTGCGCGGAAGCGACTGGGCGTTTTGTAAACATTGCAATTCATTCAAGAATAGGCTACGCTGAATGTATTTCAACCAAAATAGACGGGCTTGTTGTATTTCACTTGGACTTAATACACCACTATCACCTTTGTCATGAATGGAATCACGTGAGGTGTTCGTAAGCTTTGGGAGAGAAGGCAATCGCCTTAATCTGTTGATAAATCTGAATATGTATGCAGTGACTCGTAGTAATTTTGTCCAATTGGAATATCGGTCGGCAAGATCCCAAGTTGGTACGGGGGCTGCCATATTTACAGGGAGAGAACGCTCTTCCATTGAAGTGGACGCGATCACTGAGGCATCATACGGCCAGTCAGCTGACGAAAGTCTAAGCCACAACGGACCAGTCCACCAAATAGATTGGGAACCTAATTGATCGCAATTTAATCCTCGAGATGCACAATCCGCTGGGTTGTCACCGGTAGGCACGTGGTGCCATTTCACATTCGGTATATTGGTTTGGATCTCAGCAACCCTATTAGCGACAAATGTTTTCCACCGGGATGGGTGTTGAGAGACCCAGGCTAAAACTATTGTAGAGTCTGTCCAACAATAGCTCGTCACTGATTGAAGGGCAAGCGTCGATTTGACAAACATAAGAAGACGAGATAACAACACAGCAGCACATAATTCAAGTCGAGGAATACTTATAGATTTGAGCGGTGCAACTTTAGATTTTGCAGTTAAAAGCGAAATTGTGACGTCTCCGGATAGTGTTGTGATTTTTAAATAAACAACGGCGGCATAAGCAGAAGATGAGGCATCTGCGAAACCGTGTAATTCGCATGATTTCACGTGCAACCCGTAATGTACCCATCGTGGTAGTGAAAGTTGACGTAAACACGGGAGTTGTTTATAGTACGAAGTCCATTCATCAAGGATCGCGTTTGGAATGTTTACGTCCCAATCACACTTAAGGTGCCACAACCGTTGCATGAAAATCTTCGCTTTAATAACCACAGGAGTGACCCAACCCAACGGATCAAAAAGTTTTGCTATAGTGGACAAAATGGTGCGCTTCGTGTTAGGCACGGTTTCCTCAATACTGATATTGAATTGGAAAGAGTCGACATTAGGGTTCCACGACACGCCTAGTACTTTTAACTCAGGTTGCAGAGGTTTATTTGGTTGCAGTGTTTTATTGCTGGTGACGCTGAGGTCATTTGGATTAAGGTCGGATAATAGTGTAGGAGCGTTACTCGCCCATTTGTGAAGGGTGAATCCTGCACGACTCAGGAGCGAAATCAATTGATCTCGAGTTTGCCGAGCGAGGTCGACATCGTCTGCACCAAAAACACAGTCATCAACATAAATTTGATTCTGTAAGACAGGCATTGCCAATGGATAATGATTTCCGTCATCCTTTGCAAGCTGTCGAAGGACGCGAAGTGCGAGGTAAGGAGCGGGAGCAGTCCCATACGTAACAGTGCGAAGACTAAAGTGACGGAGAGGTTCTTGCGGAGATGCACGCCAAACTATGCGTTGGTAATCAATGTCGCGTTTGTCAACAAGGATTTGGCGGTACATTTTTTCAATGTCTGCGAGGAAAACATAGCGATGTAATCGCCATTGCAATATGACTGCGGGCAAGTCTAACTGTAATTTTTGACCGGTAAACAAGTGATCATTGAGAGAGGTACCGTTAGAGGTTTTACTAGATGCGTTAAACACAACACGAAGACGTGTAGTAACACTGGATTCCTTAATTACAGCGTGATGTGGAATATAAACAATTTGATGGGAGACAGAGCTGGGTTCAGGAACTTCGACCATGTGATTCAAGGATTCATATTCGCGCATAAATTTTGCATATTCGTGAGCTAGTTCAGGATTAGCTTGCAATCGTTTTTCTTGCCGGCACCACAAGAGTTTTGCAGTAGGAAGAGATGCGCCAATATTGATTGGAGGCCCTTGTACGAAAGGTAACCTAACACAGTACCGTCCTTCTTCGGTACGCATGTGTGTCTGTTCAAAATGTTTTTCACATTCCTGATCCGCAGGAGTTAACTGCGGAGGCATCGGAATCTGTTCAAGCTCCCAAAACTTACGGAGTGCACTATCCAGTGACTCGATAGGCATACAGTGATGCATAGTCAAACGAAAGGAAGAATTTTCACTGTTTGCGGGAAGAGGACCGGACAGGATCCAGCCTAATACTGTATTTTGCGCGACTGGTTCGTTGGGAGCGCCTCTTCGAATGCCATCAATTAACATCCGTCCGTAAAGATCCGCGCCAATGATCATTTCAATGGGATCTGATGAGAAGGGAGTGTCATCCGCGAGATCAAGACCGGTTAAATGTGCGAGTTTGAAATTGCCGTTTATTGGCGGCGGTAAATAAGTCGTTAACTTGTTTACTATTAACGCGGTCATGGAATATGCTGGTCCTGCTCGTTTACATGGTGTTAGCCGGACCATCGTGGACGCTTTGCACGTGGTTTCGTTATCACCTACGCCGGTAATGGAAATAGAGACGCGATCGCGCGGCGTTTTTAGGCGTTGGGCTAAATTTTCGGTGATCAAGGACGCGACAGACCCCTGATCAAGGAGGACCCGAATTCGTTGAGTTCGGCCGTTAGAAGAGTGTATGTTGACTCTCGCGGTGGCTAAGAGGACACGCAAAGGTGCTGTTGTGGTTCGCGTAACAGACAAAGACGGTACATTTGTTGACGTATTCACTTCGTTATCGTTTGCGGAAACGGTTGAAACATCGGTCGCGAGGGGATTTGAAACGACGTTCGCGTTATTAAAATGTAACAATGTATGATGTCGCTTGCGACATTTCTGACACGAATAAATACTCTTACAATCTCTCTGTTGATGTTGCGTACTAAGACAGTTGATGCAACGCTTTCCTTTTTTAATGTAGTCAATGCGCTGGGATACCGTTTTTTCACGAAAGACCGGACATTGGTTAAGGCCGTGGTTCGCGCGACACAATGGGCAATTCGGACTATTGGACATTGTCGCATGCGATGGATAATGTTGCGATGGGTTTTGTTTAACAACTATTTTCCCGGTTGAGGATCCGGGTTTCGGAACGAGAATCGCTTCGAGAGATCGAATTCGCGATTCAAGAAAGGTATCGAGATCATCAAAACGGGGAAATTCGGTCGATGTTCCTAATTGCAGTTCCCAAGCACGACGGGAATTTCGGTCGAGGCAATTGACTATCAAACAAACTAAGATCTCGTTCCACTGGTCAACGGCGCAGCCTAACTTTTTTAACGCTTGAATGGCCATATTCGAACGGTCCCGGATATCGTTTAGCGCGGATTTTGACTCAACGTTAGTACTCGGTAAATTTAGCAACGCTTGGACATGCACCGTGATGAGCCGACGTTTATTTTCATAACGGCGAACAAGAAGATTCCACGCGATTTGAAAGTTACTATCGGTTACAGCGAGATTACGAATGATATCGAGCGGTTCGTTATTGACGCAAGAAAACAAATACTGTAATTTGGATACTTCTGATATCGCCTTGTTACCCACGATCATGGCTTGAAAGCGGTCGCGGAAACTCTCCCACTCGTCGAGGGCCCCGGAGAACGTAGGAAGATGCAGCTGAGGTAAACGCTCCACGGATGCTGCCTGCTGTTGGATGTTCTGATCCGGTTCTGCCTCTCCAGCGGGACGCTCCTGCCTTAGTTTCTCCTCGAGATGGTTAAGGATTTCCGCCATAAAATCGGAGGTGGATAAATATGCCTCGTGGGTCAGCATAAACTGCTGCGACAAGAAATATTCGTATTTCTTGTGATGATCGGGGGTGGCAATCGCCACGATTTGGCGATGAAGGCTTTGTGTTTCCTTGAACGCGTTCTCCAATTTGGCAATACGGTTGCGCACCGTTGCAATCGTGTAGTTGGCCTTGCCAATCTTTTTAAAATTGTCCAGTGCGCGAAGGACGAAATACATCGCGTCTTGTTGTTGGTTTATGAGACTTTCTATTTCACTCATTTCGAACACACACGACAGAGTTTGTTTATCACACGTCGTCCCCAACGGTTGGCCTCGAGGTCGAAATCGTTTCTAACGGTAACTACTGGCTGCAGTTTTGAATTTTTCGCACTGATTTTTGCTCCGATCCGGCTCGAAGGACCAATGTTTCTTTGACCACGGTATCCAACGAGTTTTTTCAGTTGGCTAAGTGGTCAGTGATTAGCTGATTCTCTCCTATAAGAGGAGACGGAGCACAGGCGGTTGCAGGACAAAGTCATGAAAAGTTGGTAGATAATAAAAAACACTCAGTCGACAGTTTACACAATTATTTAATTCACGATTAACACTCACGACGGACACTGGACGACGATAACGAGAACAATAACTTGGATGATAAATCTGACTTGAGTCGGTTGAAAGATCGGATGAAAACAGCTAACGCGGTGACTATGCAAGGTTCACACGGTTAATGCCAGGTTAAAGTCAACCGGTAATTCGGATTGAACCTTTATTCCGGTTGATGGCGTGGCGGTAGGACTAATCCCGTGTGGGAGGGATTAGACGTGCCTGGGTTTATTATTCTTATGTCGGAACACTTTTATTATCATCAATATAACATGCATTATTACCCATATAATGCAGTTATTATCGCTAGAGCTGTAATAATTATATGTATTACTTTTATTATCATCAATATAACATGCATTATTACCCATATTATGCAGTTATTATCGCTAGAACTGTAATAATTATACTTATTACTTTTATTATTATCAATATAACATGCATTATTACCCATATAATGCAGTTATCACCGACAGAAGTATAGTAGATATACTTATTACTTTTATTATTATCAGTACAACATGCACTATTAGCCATATTTTACTTTTATTATCGCTTGAACTATAATAATTATACTAATTACTCCCGATATTATCAATATAACATGCATTATTACCCATACAATGCAGTTATTATCGCTAGAACTGTAATATTTATACCTACTACTTATATTATTATCATTATAACATGCATTATTACCCATGTTATGCAGTTATAGTCGCTAGAACTATAATAAATATACTTAGTACTTTTATTATCATCAACATAACATGCATTATTACCCATACTATGCAGTTATTATCGATAGAACTATAATAAATATACTCATTACTTTTATTATTATCAATATGACATGCATTATTAACCATATAATGCAGTTATTATCAACAGAAGTATAATAAATATACTTATTACTTTTATTATTATCAATATAACAGGCACTCTTTGCCATATTTTACTAGTATTATCGCTAGGACTGTAATAATTATACTTATTACTCCCGATATTATCAATGTAACATCCATTATTACTCATATAATGCAGTTCATATCGCTGGAACTGTAATAACTATACTTATTACTCCCGGTATTATCAATATAACATGCATTATTACGCATATAATGCAGTTATTATCGCTAGAACTGTAATAATTATACTTATTACTTATATTATTATCAATATAACATGCATTATTACCCATATTATGCAGTTATTATAGCTAGAACTGTAATAATTATACTTATTACTTATATTATTAGCAATATAACGTGCATTATTACCCATATTATGCAGTTATTATAGCTAGAACTATAATAAATATACGTATTACTTTTATTATCATCAATATAACATGCATTATTACCCATATAATGCAGTTATTATCGCTAGAGCTGTAATAATTATACTTATTACTTATATTATTATCAATATAACATGCTTTATTACGCATATTATGCAGTTATTATCGCTAGAACTATAATAAATATACGTATTACTTTTATTATCATCAATATAACATGCATTATTACCCATATAATGCAGTTATTATCGCTAGAACTGTAATAATTATACTTATTACTTTTATTATTATCAATATAACATGCACTATTAGCCATATTTTACTATTATTATCGCTAGAACTATAATAATTATACTTATTACTCCCGATATTATCAATATAATATGCATTATTACGCATATTATGAAGTTACTATCGATAGTACTATAATAAATATACTTATTACTTTTATTATTATCAATATAACAGGCACTCTTAGCCACATTTTACTAGTATTATCGCTAGAACTGTAATAACTATACTTATTACTCCCGATGTTATCAATATAATATGCATTATTACGCATATAATGCAGTTATTATAGCTAGAACTGTAATAAATATACTTATTACTTTTATTATTATCAATATAACATGCACTATTAGCCATATTTTACTATTATTATCGCTAGAACTGTAATAATTATACTCATTACTCCCGATATTATCAATATAACATCCATTATTACCCATATAATGCAGTTATTATCGCTAGAACTGTAATAATTATACTTATTACTTATATTATTAGCAATATAACGTGCATTATTACCCATATACTGCAGTTATTATCGACAGAAGTATAATAAATATACTTCTTACTTTTATTATTATCAATATAACTGGCACTCTTAGCCATATTTTAGTAGTATTATCGCTAGAACTGTAATAATTATACTTATTACTTATATTATTAGCAATATAACGTGCATTATTACCCATATAATGCAGTTATTATCGCCAGAACTGTAATAATTATACTTATTACTTATATTATTATCAATATAACATGCATTATTACCCATTTTATGCCGTTATTATCGCTAGAACTATAATAAATATACGTATTACTTTTATTATCATCAATATAACATGCATTATTACCCATATTATGCAGTTATTATCGATAGAACTGTAATAAATATACTTATTACATTTATTATTATCAATATAACATGCACTATTAGCCATATTTTACTATTATTATCGCTAGAACTATAATAATTATACTTATTACTCCCGATATTATCAATATAATATGCATTATTACGCATATAATGCAGTTATTATAGCTAGAACTGTAATAAATATACTTATTACTTTTATTATTATCAATATAACATGCACTATTAGCCATATTTTACTATTATTATCGCTAGAAGTATAATAGTTGTACTTGTTACTCCCGATATTATCAATATAACATGCATTATTACCCATATAATGCAGTTATTATCGCTGGAACTGTAACAATTATACTTATTACTTATATTATTATCAATATAACATGCATTATTACCCATATAATGCAGTTATTATCGCTGGAACTGTAACAATTATACTTATTACTTATATTATTATCAATATACCATGCATTATTACCCATATAATGCAGTTATTATTTCTAGAACTGTAATAATTATACTTATTACTTATATTATTATCAATATAACATGCATTATTACCCATATTATGCAGTTATTATCGATAGAACTGTAATAAATGTACTTATTACTTTTATTATTATAAATATAACATGCACTATTAGTCATATTTTACTATTATTATCGCTAGAACTATAATAATTATACTTATTATTCCCAATATTACCAATATAACATGCATTATTACCCATATAATGCAGTTATTATCGCTAGAGCTGTAATAATTATACTTATTACTTATATTATTATCAATATAACATGCATTATTACGCATATTATGCAGTTATAATCGCTAGAACCTTAGTAAATATACTTAGTACTTTTATTATCATCAATATAACATTCATTATTACCCATATTATGCAGTTATTATCGATAGAGCTATAATAAATATACTTATTACTTTTATTAATATCAATATAACATGCACTATTAGCCATATTTTACTATTATTATCGCTAGAACTATAATAATTATACTTATTACTTATTTTATTATCAATATAACATGCATTATTACCCATATTATGCAGTTATTATCGCTAGAACTATAATAATTATACTTATTACTCCCAATAGTATCAATATAACATGAACTATTACCCATATAAAGCAGTTATTATCGCTAGAACTGTAATAATTATACTTATTACTTATATTATTATCAATATTACTTGCATTATTACCCATATTATGCAGTTATTATCGCAGGAACTATAGTAAATATACGTATTACTTTTATTATCATCAATATAACATGCATTATTACCCATATTATGCAGTTATAATCGATAGAACTGTAATAAATATACTTATTATTTTTATTATTAACAATATAACATGCACTATTAGCCATATTTTACTATTATTATAACTAGAACTATAATAATTATACTTATTATTCCCAATATTACCAATATAACACGCATTATTACCCATATAATGCAGTTATTATCGCTAGAACTGTAATAATTATACTTATTACTTATATTATTATCAATATAACGTGCATTATTACCCATATTATGTGGTTATTATCGCTAGAACTGTAATAATTATACTTATTACTTATATTATTATCAATATAACATGCATTATTACCCATATAATGCAGTTATTATCGACAGAAGTATAATAAATATACTTATTACTTTTATTATTATCAGTATAACATGCACTATTAGCCATATTTTACTTTTATTATCGCTAGAACTGTAATATTTATACCTACTACTTATATTATTATCAATATAACATGCATTATTACCCATATTATGCAGTTATTATCGATAGAACTATAATAATTATACTTATTACTTATATTATTATCAATATAACATGCATTATTACCCATATAATGCAGTTATTATCGCCAGAAGTATAATAAATATACTTAGTACTTTTATTATCATCACTATAACATGCATTATTACCCATATAATGCAGTTATTATCGCTAGAACTGTAATAATTATACTTATTACTTATATTATTATCAATATAACGTGCATTATTACCCATACTATGCAGTTATTATCGCTAGAACTGTAATAATTATACTTATTACTTATATTATTATCAATATAACATGCATTATTACCCATATAATGCAGTTATCACCGACAAAAGTATAATAAATATACTTATTACTTTTATTATTATCAGTACAACATGCACTATTAGCCATATTTTACTTTTATTATCGCTTGAACTATAATAATTATACTAATTACTCCCGATATTATCAATATAACATGCATTATTACCCATACAATGCAGTTATTATCGCTAGAACTGTAATATTTATACCTACTACTTATATTATTATCATTATAACATGCATTATTACCCATGTTATGCAGTTATAATCGCTAGAACTATAATAAATATACTTAGTACTTTTATTATCATCAACATAACATGCATTATTACCCATACTATGCAGTTATTATCGATAGAACTATAATAAATATACTCATTACTTTTATTATTATCAATATGACATGCATTATTAACCATATAATGCAGTTATTATCAACAGAAGTATAATAAATATACTTATTACTTTTATTATTATCAATATAACATGCACTATTAGCCATATTTTACTATTATTATCGCTAGAACTGTAATAATTATACTCATTACTCCCGATATTATCAATATAACATCCATTATTACCCATATTATGCAGTTATTATCGCTAGAACTGTAATAATTATACTTATTACTTATATTATTAGCAATATAACGTGCATTATTACCCATATACTGCAGTTATTATCGACAGAAGTATAATAAATATACTTCTTACTTTTATTATTATCAATATAACTGGCACTCTTAGCCATATTTTAGTAGTATTATCGCTAGAACTGTAATAATTATACTTATTACTTATATTATTAGCAATATAACGTGCATTATTACCCATATAATGCAGTTATTATCGCCAGAACTGTAATAATTATACTTATTACTTATATTATTATCAATATAACATGCATTATTACCCATTTTATGCCGTTATTATCGCTAGAACTATAATAAATATACGTATTACTTTTATTATCATCAATATAACATGCATTATTACCCATATTATGCAGTTATTATCGATAGAACTGTAATAAATATACTTATTACATTTATTATTATCAATATAACATGCACTATTAGCCATATTTTACTATTATTATCGCTAGAACTATAATAATTATACTTATTACTCCCGATATTATCAATATAATATGCATTATTACGCATATAATGCAGTTATTATAGCTAGAACTGTAATAAATATACTTATTACTTTTATTATTATCAATATAACATGCACAATTAGCCATATTTTACTATTATTATCGCTAGAAGTATAATAGTTGTACTTGTTACTCCCGATATTATCAATATAACATGCATTATTACCCATATAATGCAGTTATTATCGCTGGAACTGTAACAATTATACTTATTACTTATATTATTATCAATATAACATGCATTATTACCCATATAATGCAGTTATTATCGCTGGAACTGTAACAATTATACTTATTACTTATATTATTATCAATATAACATGCATTATTACCCATATAATGCAGTTATTATTTCTAGAACTGTAATAATTATACTTATTACTTATATTATTATCAATATAACATGCATTATTACCCATATTATGCAGTTATTATCGATAGAACTGTAATAAATATACTTATTACTTTTATTATTATAAATATAACATGCACTATTAGTCATATTTTACTATTATTATCGCTAGAACTATAATAATTATACTTATTATTCCCAATATTACCAATATAACATGCATTATTACCCATATAATGCAGTTATTATCGCTAGAGCTGTAATAATTATACTTATTACTTATATTATTATCAATATAACATGCATTATTACGCATATTATGCAGTTATAATCGCTAGAACCTTAGTAAATATACTTAGTACTTTTATTATCATCAATATAACATGCATTATTACCCATATTATGCAGTTATTATCGATAGAGCTATAATAAATATACTTATTACTTTTATTAATATCAATATAACATGCACTATTAGCCATATTTTACTATTATTATCGCTAGAACTATAATAATTATACTTATTACTTATTTTATTATCAATATAACATGCATTATTACCCATATTATGCAGTTATTATCGCTAGAACTATAATAATTATACTTATTACTCCCAATACTATCAATATAACATGAACTATTACCCATATAAAGCAGTTATTATCGCTAGAACTGTAATAATTATACTTATTACTTATATTATTATCAATATTACTTGCATTATTACCCATATTATGCAGTTATTATCGCAGGAACTATAGTAAATATACGTATTACTTTTATTATCATCAATATAACATGCATTATTACCCATATTATGCAGTTATAATCGATAGAACTGTAATAAATATACTTATTATTTTTATTATTAACAATATAACATGCACTATTAGCCATATTTTACTATTATTATCGCTAGAACTATAATAATTATACTTATTATTCCCAATATTACCAATATAACATGCATTATTACCCATATAATGCAGTTATTATCGCTAGAACTGTAATAATTATACTTATTACTTATATTATTATCAATATAACGTGCATTATTACCCATATTATGTGGTTATTATCGCTAGAACTGTAATAATTATACTTATTACTTATATTATTATCAATATAACATGCATTATTACCCATATAATGCAGTTATTATCGACAGAAGTATAATAAATATACTTATTACTTTTATTATTATCAGTATAACATGCACTATTAGCCATATTTTACTTTTATTATCGCTAGAACTGTAATATTTATACCTACTACTTATATTATTATCAATATAACATGCATTATTACCCATATTATGCAGTTATAATCGCTAGAACTATAATAAATATACTTAGTACTTTTATTATCATCAACGTAACATGCATTATTACCCATATTATGCAGTTATTATCGATAGAACTATAATAATTATACTTATTACTTATATTATTATCAATATAACATGCATTATTACCCATATAATGCAGTTATTATCGCCAGAAGTATAATAAATATACTTAGTACTTTTATTATCATCACTATAACATGCATTATTACCCATATAATGCAGTTATTATCGCTAGAACTGTAATAATTATACTTATTACTTATATTATTATCAATATAACGTGCATTATTACCCATACTATGCAGTTATTATCGCTAGAACTGTAATAATTATACTTATTACTTATATTATTATCAATATAACATGCATTATTACCCATATAATGCAGTTATTACCGACAGAAGTATAATAAATATACTTATTACTTTTATTATTATCAGTACAACATGCACTATTAGCCATATTTTACTTTTATTATCGCTTGAACTATAATAATTATACTAATTACTCCCGATATTATCAATATAACATGCATTATTACCCATACTATGCAGTTATTATCGATAGAACTATAATAAATATACTCATTACTTTTATTATTATCAATATAACATGCATTATTAACCATATAATGCAGTTATTATCAACAGAAGTATAATAAATATACTTATTACTTTTATTATTATCAATATAACAGGCACTCTTTGCCATATTTTACTAGTATTATCGCTAGGACTGTAATAATTATACTTATTACTCCCGATATTATCAATGTAACATCCATTATTACTCATACAATGCAGTTCATATCGCTGGAACTGTAATAACTATACTTATTACTCCCGATATTATCAATATAACATGCATTATTACGCATATAATGCAGTTATTATCGCTAGAACTGTAATAATTATACTTATTACTAATATTATTATCAATATAACATGCATTATTACCCATATAATGCAGTTATTATCGAAAGAAGTATAATAAATATACTTAGTACTTTTATTATCATCAATATAACATGCATTATTACCCATATAATGCAGTTATTATCGCTAGAACTGTAATAATTATACTTATTACTTATATTATTATCAATATAACATGCATTTTTACGCATATTATGCAGTTATAATCGCTAGAACTTTAGTAAATATACTTAGTACTTTTATTATCATCAATATAACATGCATTATTACCCATATTATGAAGTTATTATCGATAGAACTATAATAAATATACTTATAACTTTTATTATTATCAATATAACATGCACTATTAGCCATATTTTCCTATTATTATCGCTAGAACTATAATAATTATACTTATTACTCCCGATATTATCAATATAACATGCATTATTACGCATATAATGCAGTTATTATCGCTAGAACTGTAATAATTATACTCATTACTTATATTATTAGCAATATAACGTGCATTATTACCCATATTATGCAGTTATTATTGATAGAACCATAATAAATATACTTATTACTCCCGATATTATCAATATAACATCCATTATTACCCATATAAAGCAGTTATTATCGCTAGAACTGTAATAATTATACTTATTACTTATATTATTATCAATATAACATGCATTATTTCCCATATTATGCAGTTATTATCGATAGAACTGTAATAAATGTACTTATTACTTTTATTGTTATCAATATAACATGCACTATTAGTCATATTTTCCTATTATTATCGCTAGAACTATAATAATTATACTTATTATTCCCAATATTGCCAATATAACATGCATTATTACCCATATAATGCAGTTATTATCGCTAGAGCTGTAATAATTATACTTATTACTTATATTATTATCAATCTAACGTGCATTAATACCCATTTTATGCAATTATTATCGCTAGAACTATAATAAACATACGTATTACTTTTATTATCATCAATATAACATGCATTATTACCCATATTATGCAGTTATTATCGATAGAACTGTAATAAATATTCTTATTACTTTTATTATGATCAATATAACATGCATTATTACCCACATAATGCAGTTATTATCGCTAGAACTGTAATACTTATACTTATTACTCATATTATTAGCAATATAACATGCATTATTACCCATATTGTGCAGTTATTATCGCTAGAACTGTAATAATTATACTTATTACTTATATTATTATCACTATAACATGCATTATTACCCATATTATGCAGTTATTATCGCTAGAACTGTAATAATTATACTTATTACTTATATTATTATCAATATAACATGCATTATTACCCATATAATGCAGTTATTATTGACAGAAGTATAATAAATATACTTATTACTTTTATTATTATCAATATAACAGGCACTCTTAGCCATATTTTACTAGTATTATCGCTAGAACTGTAATAATTATACTTATTACTCCCGATATTATCAGTATAACATCCACTATTACCCATATAATGCAGTTATTATCGCTAGAACTGTAATAATTATACTCATTACTCCCGATGTTATCAATATAACATACATTATTACCCATATAATGCAGTTATTATCGCTAGAACTGTAATAATTATACTTATTACTTATATTATTAGCAATATAACGTGCATTATTACCCATATACTGCAGTTATTATCGACAGAAGTATAATAAATATACTTCTTACTTTTATTATTATCAATATAACTGGCACTCTTAGCCATATTTTAGTAGTATTATCGCTAGAACTGTAATAATTATACTTATTACTTATATTATTATCAATATAACGTGCATTATTACCCATTTTATGCAGTTATTATCGCTAGAACTATAATAAACATACGTATTACTTTTATTATCATCAATATAACATGCATTATTACCCATATTATGCAGTTATTATCGATAGAACTGTAATACTTATACTTATTACTCATATTATGAGCAATATAACATGCATTATTACCCATATTATGCAGTTATTATAGCTAGAACTATAATAAATATTCTTATTACTTTTATTATCATCAATATAACGTCCATTATTACCCATAATATGCAGTTATTATCGATAGAAGTATAATAAATATACTTATTACTTTTATTATTATCAATATAACATGCACTCTTAGCCATATTTTACTAGTATGATCGCTAGAACTGTAATAATTATACTTATTATTCCCAATATTACCAATATAACATGCATTATTACCCATATAATGCAGTTATTATCGCTAGAGCTGTAATAATTATACTTATTACTTATATTATTATCAATATAACATGCATTATTACCCATATAATGCAGTTAATATCGCTAGAACTGTAATAATTATACTCATTACTTATATTATTATCAATATAACATGCATTATTACCCATATAATGCAGTTATTATTTCTAGAACTGTAATAATTATACTTATTACTTATATTATTATCAATATAACATGCATTATTACCCACATAATGCAGTTATTATCGCTAGAACTGTAATACTTGTACTTATTACTCATATTATGAGCAATATAACATGCATTATTACCCATATTATGCAGTTATTATAGCTAGAACTATAATAAATATTCTTATTACTTTTATTATCATCAATATAACGTCCATTATTACCCATAATATGCAGTTATTATCGATAGAAGTATAATAAATATACTTATTACTTTTATTATTATCAATATAACATGCACTCTTAGCCATATTTTACTAGTATGATCGCTAGAACTGTAATAATTATACTTATTATTCCCAATATTACCAATGTAACATGCATTATTACCCATATAATGCAGTTATTATCGCTAGAGCTGTAATAATTATACTTATTACTTATATTATTATCAATATAACATGCATTATTACCCATATAATGCAGTTAATATCGCTAGAACTGTAATAATTATACTCATTACTTATATTATTATCAATATAACATGCATTATTACCCATGTAATGCAGTTATCACCGACAAAAGTATAATAAATATACTTATTACTTTTATTATTATCAGTACAACATGCACTATTAGCCATATTTTACTTTTATTATCGCTTGAACTATAATAATTATACTAATTACTCCCGATATTATCAATATAACATGCATTATTACCCATACAATGCAGTTATTATCGCTAGAACTGTAATATTTATACCTACTACTTATATTATTATCATTATAACATGCATTATTACCCATGTTATGCAGTTATAATCGCTAGAACTATAATAAATATACTTAGTACTTTTATTATCATCAACATAACATGCATTATTACCCATACTATGCAGTTATTATCGATAGAACTATAATAAATATACTCATTACTTTTATTATTATCAATATGACATGCATTATTAACCATATAATGCAGTTATTATCAACAGAAGTATAATAAATATACTTATTACTTTTATTATTATCAATATAACAGGCACTCTTTGCCATATTTTACTAGTATTATCGCTAGGACTGTAATAATTATACTTATTACTCCCGATATTATCAATGTAACATCCATTATTACTCATACAATGCAGTTCATATCGCTGGAACTGTAATAACTATACTTATTACTCCCGATATTATCAATATAACATGCATTATTACGCATATAATGCAGTTATTATCGCTAGAACTGTAATAATTATACTTATTACTAATATTATTATCAATATAACATGCATTATTACCCATATAATGCAGTTATTATCGAAAGAAGTATAATAAATATACTTAGTACTTTTATTATCATCAATATAACATGCATTATTACCCATATAATGCAGTTATTATCGCTAGAACTGTAATAATTATACTTATTACTTATATTATTATCAATATAACATGCATTATTACGCATATTATGCAGTTATAATCGCTAGAACTTTAGTAAATATACTTAGTACTTTTATTATCATCAATATAACATGCATTATTACCCATATTATGAAGTTATTATCGATAGAACTATAATAAATATACTTATAACTTTTATTATTATCAATATAACATGCACTATTAGCCATATTTTCCTATTATTATCGCTAGAACTATAATAATTATACTTATTACTCCCGATATTATCAATATAACATGCATTATTACGCATATAATGCAGTTATTATCGCTAGAACTGTAATAATTATACTCATTACTTATATTATTAGCAATATAACGTGCATTATTACCCATATTATGCAGTTATTATTGATAGAACCATAATAAATATACTTATTACTCCCGATATTATCAATATAACATCCATTATTACCCATATAAAGCAGTTATTATCGCTAGAACTGTAATAATTATACTTATTACTTATATTATTATCAATATAACTTGCATTATTACCCATATTATGCAGTTATTATCGCTAGAACTATAGTAAATATACGTATTACTTTTATTATCATCAATATAACATGCATTATTTCCCATATTATGCAGTTATTATCGATAGAACTGTAATAAATGTACTTATTACTTTTATTGTTATCAATATAACATGCACTATTCGTCATATTTTCCTATTATTATCGCTAGAACTATAATAATTATACTTATTATTCCCAATATTACCAATATAACATGCATTATTACCCATATAATGCAGTTATTATCGCTAGAGCTGTAATAATTATACTTATTACTTATATTATTATCAATCTAACGTGCATTAATACCCATTTTATGCAGTTATTATCGCTAGAACTATAATAAACATACGTATTACTTTTATTATCATCAATATAACATGCATTATTACCCATATTATGCAGTTATTATCGATAGAACTGTAATAAATATTCTTATTACTTTTATTATGATCAATATAACATGCATTATTACCCACATAATGCAGTTATTATCGCTAGAACTGTAATACTTATACTTATTACTCATATTATGAGCAATATAACATGCATTATTACCCATATTATGCAGTTATTATAGCTAGAACTATAATAAATATTCTTATTACTTTTATTATCATCAATATAACGTCCATTATTACCCATAATATGCAGTTATTATCGATAGAAGTATAATAAATATACTTATTACTTTTATTATTATCAATATAACAGGCACTCTTAGCCATATTTTACTAGTATTATCGCTAGAACTGTAATAATTATACTTATTACTCCCGATGTTATCAATATAATATGCATTATTACGCATATAATGCAGTTATTATAGCTGGAACTGTAATAAATATACTTGTTACTTTTATTATTATCAATATAACATGCACTATTAGCCATATTTTACTATTATTATCGCTAGAACTGTAATAATAATACTAATTACTCACGATATTATCAATATAACATGCATTATTGCCCATATAATGCAGTTATTATCGCTAGAACTGTAATAATTATACGTATTACTTTCATTATCATCAATATAACATGCATTATTACCCATATTATGCAGTTATTATCGCTAGAGCTGTAATAATTATACTTATTACTTATATTATTATCAATATAACATGCATTATTACCCATATTATGCAGTTATTATAGCTAGAACTATAATAAATATACGTATTACTTTCATTATCATCAATATAACATGCATTATTACCCATATTATGCAGTTATTATCGATAGAACTGTAATAAATATACTTATTACTTTTATTATTATCAACATAACATGCACTATTACCCATTTTATGCAGTTATTATCGCTAGAACTATACTAAATAGACGTATTACTTTTATTATCATCAATATAACATGCATTATTACCCGTATTATGCAGTTATTATCGCTAGAACTGTAATAATTATACTTATTACTTATATTATTATCAATATAACATGCATTATTACCCATATAATGCAGTTATTATTGACAGAAGTATAATAAATATACTTATTACTTTTATTATTATCAATATAACAGGCACTCTTAGCCATATTTTACTAGTATTATCGCTAGAACTGTAATAATTATACTTATTACTCCCGATATTATCAGTATAACATCCACTATTACCCATATAATGCAGTTATTATCGCTAGAACTGTAATAATTATACTCATTACTCCCGATGTTATCAATATAACATACATTATTACCCATATAATGCAGTTATTATCGCTAGAACTGTAATAATTATACTTATTACTTATATTATTAGCAATATAACGTGCATTATTACCCATATACTGCAGTTATTATCGACAGAAGTATAATAAATATACTTCTTACTTTTATTATTATCAATATAACTGGCACTCTTAGCCATATTTTAGTAGTATTATCGCTAGAACTGTAATAATTATACTTATTACTTATATTATTATCAATATAACGTGCATTATTACCCATTTTATGCAGTTATTATCGCTAGAACTATAATAAACATACGTATTACTTTTATTATCATCAATATAACATGCATTATTACCCATATTATGCAGTTATTATCGATAGAACTGTAATAAATATTCTTATTACTTTTATTATGATCAATATAACATGCATTATTACCCACATAATGCAGTTATTATCGCTAGAACTGTAATACTTATACTTATTACTCATATTATGAGCAATATAACATGCATTATTACCCATATTATGCAGTTATTATAGCTAGAACTATAATAAATATTCTTATTACTTTTATTATCATCAATATAACGTCCATTATTACCCATAATATGCAGTTATTATCGATAGAAGTATAATAAATATACTTATTACTTTTATTATTATCAATATAACATGCACTCTTAGCCATATTTTACTAGTATGATCGCTAGAACTGTAATAATTATACTTATTATTCCCAATATTACCAATAAAACATGCATTATTACCCATATAATGCAGTTATTATCGCTAGAGCTGTAATAATTATACTTATTACTTATATTATTATCAATATAACATGCATTATTACCCATATAATGCAGTTAATATCGCTAGAACTGTAATAATTATACTCATTACTTATATTATTATCAATATAACATGCATTATTACCCATATAATGCAGTTATTATTTCTAGAACTGTAATAATTATACTTATTACTTATATTATTATCAATATAACATGCATTATTACCCATATAATGCAGTTATTATCGACAGAAGTATAATAAATATACTTGTTACTTTTATTATTATCAATATAACAGGCACTCTTAGCCATATTTTACTAGTATTATCGCTAGAACTGTAATAATTATACTTATTACTTATATTATTATCAATATAACGTGCATTATTACCCATTTTATGCAGTTATTATCGCTAGAACTATAATAAACATACGTATTACTTTTATTATCATCAATATAACATGCATTATTACCCATATTATGCAGTTATTATCGATAGAACTGTAATAAATATTCTTATTACTTTTATTATGATCAATATAACATGCATTATTACCCACATAATGCAGTTATTATCGCTAGAACTGTAATACTTATACTTATTACTCATATTATTAGCAATATAACATGCATTATTACCCATATTGTGCAGTTATTATCGCTAGAACTGTAATAATTATACTTATTACTTATATTATTATCACTATAACATGCATTATTACCCATATTATGCACTTATTATCGCTAGAACTGTAATAATTATACTTATTACTTATATTATTATCAATATAACATGCATTATTACCCATATAATGCAGTTATTATTGACAGAAGTATAATAAATATACTTCTTACTTTTATTATTATCAATATAACAGGCACTCTTAGCCATATTTTACTAGTATTATCGCTAGAACTATAATAATTATACTCATTACTCCCGATGTTATCAACATAACATCCATTATTACCCATATAATGCAGTTATTATCGCTAGAACTGTAATAATTATACTTATTACTTATATTATTAGCAATATAACGTGCATTATTACCCATATACTGCAGTTATTATCGACAGAAGTATAATAAATATACTTCTTACTTTTATTATTATCAATATAACTGGCACTCTTAGCCATATTTTAGTAGTATTATCGCTAGAACTGTAATAATTATACTTATTACTTATATTATTATCAATATAACATGCATTATTACCCATATTATGCAGTTATTATCGCTAGAGCTGTAATAATTATACTTATTACTTATATTATTATCAATATAACATGCATTATTACCCATATTATGCAGTTATTATAGCTAGAACTATAATAAATATACGTATTACTTTCATTATCATCAATATAACATGCATTATTACCCATATTATGCAGTTATTATCGCTAGAGCTGTAATAATTATACTTATTACTTATATTATTATCAATATAACATGCATTATTACCCATATTATGCGGTTATTATAGCTAGAACTATAATAAATATACGTATTACTTTCATTATCATCAATATAACATGCATTATTACCCATATTATGCAGTTATTATCGATAGAACTGTAATAAATATACTTATTACTTTTATTATTATCAACATAACATGCACTATTACCCATTTTATGCAGTTATTATCGCTAGAACTATACTAAATATACGTATTACTTTTATTATCATCAATATAACATGCATTATTACCCATATTATGCAGTTATTATCGATAGAACTGTAATAAATATACTTATTACTTATATTATTAGCAATATAACGTGCATTATTAGCCATATAGTGCAGTTATTATCGCTAGAACTGTAATAATTATACTTATTACTTATATTATTATCAATATAACGTGCATTATTACCCATTTTATGCAGTTATTATCGCTAGAACTATAATAAACATACGTATTACTTTTATTATCATCAATATAACATGCATTATTACCCATATTATGCAGTTATTATCGATAGAACTGTAATAAATATTCTTATTACTTTTATTATGATCAATATAACATGCATTATTACCCACATAATGCAGTTATTATCGCTAGAACTGTAATACTTATACTTATTACTCATATTATTAGCAATATAACATGCATTATTACCCATATTGTGCAGTTATTATCGCTAGAACTGTAATAATTATACTTATTACTTATATTATTATCACTATAACATGCATTATTACCCATATTATGCAGTTATTATCGCTAGAACTGTAATAATTATACTTATTACTTATATTATTATCAATATAACATGCATTATTACCCATATAATGCAGTTATTATTGACAGAAGTATAATAAATATACTTATTACTTTTATTATTATCAATATAACAGGCACTCTTAGCCATATTTTACTAGTATTATCGCTAGAACTGTAATAATTATACTTATTACTCCCGATATTATCAGTATAACATCCACTATTACCCATATAATGCAGTTATTATCGCTAGAACTGTAATAATTATACTCATTACTCCCGATGTTATCAACATAACATCCATTATTACCCATATAATGCAGTTATTATCGCTAGAACTGTAATAATTATACTTATTACTTATATTATTAGCAATATAACGTGCATTATTACCCATATACTGCAGTTATTATCGACAGAAGTATAATAAATATACTTCTTACTTTTATTATTATCAATATAACTGGCACTGTTAGCCATATTTTAGTAGTATTATCGCTAGAACTGTAATAATTATACTTATTACTTATATTATTATCAATATAACATGCATTATTACCCATATAATGCAGTTATTATTTCTAGAACTGTAATAATTATACTTATTACTTATATTATTATCAATATAACATGCATTATTACCCATATAATGCAGTTATTATCGACAGAAGTATAATAAATATACTTGTTACTTTTATTATTATCAATATAACAGGCACTCTTAGCCATATTTTACTAGTATTATCGCTAGAACTGTAATAATTATACTTATTACTCCCGATGTTATCAATATAATATGCATTATTACGCATATAATGCAGTTATAATAGCTGGAACTGTAATAAATATACTTGTTACTTTTATTATTATCAATATAACATGCACTATTAGCCATATTTTACTATTATTATCGCTAGAACTATAATAATTATACTAATTACTCACGATATTATCAATATAACATGCATTATTCCCCATATAATGCAGTTATTATCGCTAGAACTGTAATAATTATACTTATTACTTATATTATTATCAATATAACATGCATTATTACCCATATTATGCAGTTATTATAGCTAGAACTATAATAAATATACGTATTACTTTCATTATCATCAATATAACATGCATTATTACCCATATTATGCAGTTATTATCGATAGAACTGTAATAAATATACTTATTACTTTTATTATTATCAACATAACATGCACTATTACCCATTTTATGCAGTTATTATCGCTAGAACTATACTAAATATACGTATTACTTTTATTGTCATCAATATAACATGCATTATTACCCATATTATGCAGTTATTATCGATAGAACCGTAATAAATATACTTATTACTTATATTATTAGCAATATAACGTGCATTATTAGCCATATAGTGCAGTTATTATCGCTAGAACTGTAATAATTATACTTATTACTTATATTATTATCAATATAACGTGCATTATTACCCATTTTATGCAGTTATTATCGCTAGAACTATAATAAACATACGTATTACTTTTATTATCATCAATATAACATGCATTATTAACCATATTATGCAGTTATTATCGATAGAACTGTAATAAATATTCTTATTACTTTTATTATGATCAATATAACATGCATTATTACCCACATAATGCAGTTATTATCGCTAGAACTGTAATACTTATACTTATTACTCATATTATTAGCAATATAACATGCATTATTACCCATATTGTGCAGTTATTATCGCTAGAACTGTAATAATTATACTTATTACTTATATTATTATCACTATAACATGCATTATTACCCATATTATGCAGTTATTATCGCTAGAACTGTAATAATTATACTTATTACTTATATTATTATCAATATAACATGCATTATTACCCATATAATGCAGTTATTATTGACAGAAGTATAATAAATATACTTATTACTTTTATTATTATCAATATAACAGGCACTCTTAGCCATATTTTACTAGTATTATCGCTAGAACTGTAATAATTATACTTATTACTCCCGATATTATCAGTATAACATCCTCTATTACCCATATAATGCAGTTATTATCGCTAGAACTGTAATAATTATACCTATTACTCCCGATATTATCAGTATAACATCCACTATTACCCATATAATGCAGTTATTATCGCTAGAACTGTAATAATTATACTCATTACTCCCGATATTATCAATATAACATCCATTATTACCCATATAATGCAGTTATTATCGCTAGAACTGTAATAATTATACTTATTACTTATATTATTAGCAATGTAACGTGCATTATTACCCATATACTGCAGTTATTATCGACAGAAGTATAATAAATATACTTCTTACTATTATTATTATCAATATAACTGGCACTCTTAGCCATATTTTAGTAGTATTATCGCTAGAACTGTAATAATTATACTTATTACTTATATTATTATCAATATAACATGCATTATTACCCATATTATGCAGATATTATAGCTAGAACTATAAGAAATATACGTATTACTTTTATTATCATCAATATAACATGCATTATTTCCCATATTATGCAGTTATTATCGATAGAACTGTAATAAATATACTTATTACTTTTATTGTTATCAATATAACATGCACTATTAGTCATATTTTCCTATTATTATAGCTAGAACTATAATAATTATACTTATTATTCCCAATATTACCATAATAACATGCATTATTACCCATATAATGCAGTTATTATCGCTAGAGCTGTAATAATTATACTTATTACTTATATTATTATCAATATAACATGCATTATTACCCATATTATGCAGTTATTATAGCTAGAACTGTAATAATTATACTTATTACTTATATTATTATCAATATAACATGCATTATTAACCATATTATGCAGTTATTATCGATAGAACTGTAATAAATATTCTTATTACTTTTATTATGATCAATATAACATGCATTATTACCCACATAATGCAGTTATTATCGCTAGAACTGTAATACTTATACTTATTACTCATATTATTAGCAATATAACATGCATTATTACCCATATTGTGCAGTTATTATCGCTAGAACTGTAATAACTATACTTATTACTTATATTATTATCACTATAACATGCATTATTACCCATATTATGCAGTTATTATCGCTAGAACTGTAATAATTATACTTATTACTTATATTATTATCAATATAACATGCATTATTACCCATATAATGCAGTTATTATCGCTGGAGCTGTAATAATTATACATATTACTTATATTATTATCAATATAACATGCATTATTGCTACGCAATGCTATGCAGTTATAATCGCTAGAACTGTAATAAATATACTTAGTACTTTTATTATCATCAATATAACATGCATTATTACCCATATTATGCAGTTATAATCGATAGAACTGTAATAATTATACTTATTACTTATATTATTATCAATATAACATGCATTATTACCCATATTATGCAGTCATTATAGCTAGAACTATAATAAATATACGTATTACTTTTATTATCATCAATATAACATGCATTATTACCCACATAATGCAGTTATTATCGCTAGAACTGTAATACTTATACTTATTACTCATATTATTAGCAATATAACATGCATTATTACCCATATTGTGCAGTTATTATCGCTAGAACTGTAATAACTATACTTATTACTTATATTATTATCACTATAACATGCATTATTACCCATATTATGCAGTTATTATCGCTAGAACTGTAATAATTATACTTATTACTTATATTATTATCAATATAACATGCATTATTACCCATATAATGCAGTTATTATCGCTAGAGCTGTAATAATTATACTTATTACTTATATTATTATCAATATAACATGCATTATTGCTACGCAATGCTATGCAGTTATAATCGCTAGAACTGTAATAAATATACTTAGTACTTTTATTATCATCAATATAACATGCATTATTACCCATATTATGCAGTTATAATCGATAGAACTGTAATAATTATACTTATTACTTATATTATTATCAATATAACATGCATTATTACCCATATTATGCAGTCATTATAGCTAGAACTATAATAAATATACGTATTACTTTTATTATCATCAATATAACATGCATTATTACCCATATTATGCAGTTATTATCGATAGAACTGTAATAAATATACTTATTACTTTTATTATTATCAATATAACATGCACTATTAGTCATATTTTACTATTTTTATTGCTAGAACTATAATAATTATACTTATTATTCCCAATATTACCAATATAACATGCATTATTACCCATATAATGCAGTTATTATCGCTAGAACTGTAATAATTATACTTATTACTTATATTATTAGCAATATAACGTGCATTATTACCCATATAATGCAGTTATTATCGCTAGAACTGTAATAATTATACTTATTACTTATATTATTATCAATATAACATGCATTATTACCCATTTTATGCCGTTATTATCGCTAGAACTATAATAAATATACGTATTACTTTTATTATCATCAATATAACATGCATTATTACCCATATTATGCAGTTATTATCGATAGAACTGTAATAAATATACTTATTACATTTATTATTATCAATATAACATGCACTATTAGCCATATTTTACTATTATTATCGCTAGAACTATAATAATTATACTTATTACTCCCGATATTATCAATATAATATGCATTATTACGCATATAATGCAGTTATTATAGCTAGAACTATAATAAACATACGTATTACTTTTATTATCATCAATATAACATGCATTATTACCCATATAATGCAGTTATTATCGCTAGAGCTGTAATAATTATACTTATTACTTATATTATTATCAATATAACATGCATTATTGCTATGCAATGCTATGCAGTTATAATCGCTAGAGCTGTAATAAATATACTTAGTACTTTTATTATCATCAATATAACATGCATTATTACCCATATTATGAAGTTATTATCGATAGAACTATAATAAATATACTTATTACTTTTATTATTATCAATATAACATGCATTATTACCCATATTATGCAGTTATAATCGATAGAACTGTAATAATTATACTTATTACTTATATTATTATCAATATAACATGCATTATTACCCATATTATGCAGTCATTATAGCTAGAACTATAATAAATATACGTATTTCTTTTATTATTATCAATATAACATGCACTATTAGTCATATTTTACTATTATTATCGCTAGAACTATAATAATTATACTTATTATTCCCAATATTACCAATATAACATGCATTATTACCCATATAATGCAGTTATTATCGCTAGAACTGTAATAATTATACTTATTACTTATATTATTAGCAATATAACGTGCATTATTACGCATATAATGCAGTTATTATCGCTAGAACTGTAATAATTATACCTATTATTCCCGATATTATCAATATAACATCCATTATTACCCATATAAAGCAGTTATTATCGCTAGAACTGTAATAATTATACTTATTACTAATATTATTATCAATATAACGTGCATTATTACCCATATTATGCGGTTATTATCGCTAGAACTGTAATAATTATACTTATTACTTATATTATCATCAATATAACATGCATTATTACCCATATAATGCAGTTATTATCGACAGAAGTATAATAAATATACTTATTACTTTTATTATTATCAGTATAACATGCACTATTAGCCATAATATACTTTTATTATCGCTAGAACTGTAATATTTATACCTACTACTTATATTATTATCAATATAACATGCATTATTACGCATATTGTGCAGTTATAATCGCTAGAGCTATAATAAATATACTTAGTACTTTTATTATCATCAATATAACATGCATTATTACCCATATTATGAAGTTATTATCGATAGAACTGTAATAAATATACTTATTACTTTTATTATTATCAATATAACATGCACTATTAGTCATATTTCACTATTATTATCGATAGAAATATAATAATTATACTTATTATTCCCAATATTACCAATATAACATGCATTATTACCCATATAATGCAGTTATTATCGCTAGAACTGTAATAATTATACTTATTACTTATATTATTATCAATATAACATGCATTATTACCCATATAATGCAGTTATTATCGACAGAAGTATAATAAATATACTTATTACTATTATTATTATCAGTATAACATGCACTATTAGCGATATTTTACTTTTATTATCGCTAGCACTGTAATATTTATACCTACTACTTATATTATTATCAATATAACATGCATTATTACCCATATTATGCAGTTATAATCGCTAGAACTATAATAAATATACTTAGTACTTTTATTATCATCAACGTAACATGCATTATTACCCATATTATGCAGTTATTATCGATAGAACTGTAATAATTATACTTATTACTTATATTATTATCAATATAACATGCATTATTACCCATTTTATGCAGTTATTATCGCTAGAACTATAATAAATATACGTATTACTTTTATTATCATCAATATAACATGCATTATTACCCATATTATGCAGTTATTATCGATAGAACTGTAATAAATATACTTATTACATTTATTATTATCAATATAACATGCTCTATTAGCCATATTTTACTATTATTATCGCTAGAACTATAATAATTATACTTATTACTCCCGATGTTATCAATATAATATGCATTATCACGCATATAATGCAGTTATTATAGCTAGAACTGTAATAAATATACTTATTACTTTTATTGTTATCAATATAACATGCACTATTAGCCATATTTTACTATTATTATCGCTAGAACTATAATAATTATACTTATTACTCACGATATTATCAATATAACATGCATTTTTACCCATATAATGCAGTTATTATCGCTAGAACTGTAATAATTATACTTATTACTTATATTATTATCAATATAACGTGCATTATTACCCATACTATGCAGTTATTATCGCTAGAACTGTAAAAATTATACTTATTACTTATATTATTATCAATATAACATGCATTATTACCCATATAATGCAGTTATTATCGACAGAAGTATAATAAATATACTTATTACTTTTATTATTATCAGTACAACATGCACTATTAGCCATATTTTACTTTTATTATCGCTTGAACTATAATAATTATACTAATTACTCCCGATATTATCAATATAACATGCATTATTACCCATATAATGCAGTTATTATCGCTAGAACTGTAATATTTATACCTACTACTTATATTATTATCATTATAACATGCATTATTACCCATATTATGCAGTTATAATCGCTAGAACTATAATAAATATACTTAGTACTTTTATTATCATCGACATAACATGCATTATTACCCATACTATGCAGTTATTATCGATAGAACTATAATAAATATACTTATTACTTTTATTATTATCAATATAACATGCATTATTAACCATATAATGCAGTTATTATCGACAGAAGTATAATAAATATACTTATTACTTTTATTATTATCAATATAACAGGCACTCTTTGCCATATTTTACTAGTATTATCGCTAGGACTGTAATAATTATACTTATTACTCCCGATATTATCAATGTAACATCCACTATTACTCATATAATGCAGTTCTTATCGCTGGAACTGTAATAACTATACTTATTACTCCCGATATTATCAATATAACATGCATTATTACGCATATAGTGCAGTTATTATCGCTAGAACTGTAATAATTATACTTATTACTGATATTATTATCAATATAACATGCATTATTACCCATATAATGCAGTTATTATGGAAAGAAGTATAATAAATATACTTAGTACTTTTATTATCATCAATATAACATGCATTATTACCCATATAATGCAGTTATTATCGCCAGAAGTATAATAAATATACTTAGTACTTTTATTATCATCACTATAACATGCATTATTACCCATATAATGCAGTTATTATCGCTAGAACTGTAATAATTATACTTATTACTTATATTATTATCAATATAACATGCATTATTACCCATATAATGCAGTTATTATCGTCAGAAGTATAATAAATATGCTTAGTACTTTTATTATCATCAATATAACATGCATTATTACCCATATAATGCAATTATTATCACTAGAGCTGTAGCAATTCTACTTATTACTTACATTATTATCAATATAACATGCATTATTACGCATATTATGCAGTTATAATCGCTGGAACTATAATAAATATACTTAGTACTTTTATTATCATCAATATAACATGCATTATTACCCATATTATGAAGTTATTATCGATAGAACTATAATAAATATACTTATTACTTTTATTATTATCAATATAACATGCACTATTAGCCATATTTTACTATTATTATCGCTAGAACTATAATAATTATACTTATTACTCCCGATATTATCAATATAACATGCATTATTACCCATATAATGCAGTTATTATCGCTAGAACTGTAACAATTATACTTATTACTTATATTATCATCAATATAACATGCATTATTAACCATATAATGCAGTTATTATCGACAGAAGTATAATAAATATACTTATTACTTTTATTATTATTAATATAACAGACACTCTTTGCCATATTTTACTAGTATTATCGCTAGGACTGTAATAATTATACTTATTACTCCCGATATTATCAATATAACATCCATTATTACCCATATAATGCAGTTCTTATCGCTGGAACTGTAATAACTATACTTATTACTCCCGATATTATCAATATAACATGCATTATTACGCATATAATGCAGTTATTATCGCTAGAACTGTAATAATTATACTTATTACTTATATTATTATCAATATAACATGCATTATTACCCATATTATGCAGATATTATCGCTAGAACTATAATAAATATACGTATTACTTTTATTATTATCAATATAACATGCATTATTACCCATATAATGCAGTTATTATCGACAGAAGTATAATAAATGTACTTATTACTTTTATTATTATCAATATAACATGCACTATTAGCCATATTTTACTAGTATTATCGCTAGGACTGTAATAATTAGACTTATTACTCCCGATATTATCAATATAACATGCATTATTACCCATATAATGCAGTTATTATCGACAGAAGTATAATAAATATACTTATTACTTTTATTATTATCAATATAGCAGGCACTCTTAGCCATATTTTACTAGTATTATCGCTAGGACTGTAATAATTACACTTATTACTCAACAAATTATCAATATAACATCCATTATTACCCATATAATGCAGTTCTTATCGCTGGAACAGTAATAACTATACTTATTACTCCCGATATTATCAATATAACATGCATTATTACCCATTTTATGCAGTTATTATCGCTAGAACTATAATAAATATACGTATTACTTTTATTATCATCAATATAACATGCATTATTACCCATATTATGCAGTTATTATCGCTAGAACTATAATAAATATACGTATTACTTTTATTATCATCAATATAACATGCATTATTACCCATATTATGAAGTTATTATCGATAGAACTATAATAAATATACTTATTACTTTTATTATTATCAATATAACATGCACTATTAGCCATATTTTACTATTATTATCGCTAGAACTATAATAATTATACTTATTACTCCCGATATTATCAATATAACATGCATTATTACCCATATAATGCAGTTATTATCGCTAGAACTGTAACAATTATACTTATTACTTATATTATTATCAATATAACATGCATTATTACGCATATTATGCAGTTATAATCGCTAGAACTTTAATAAATATACTTAGTACTTTTATTATCATCAATATAACATGCATTATTACCCATATTATGCAGTTATTATCGCTAGAACTGTAATAATTATACTTATTACTTATATTATTATCAATATAACATGCATTATTACCCATATTGTGCAGTCATTATAGCTAGAACTATAATAAATATACGTATTACTTTTATTATCATCAATATAACATGCATTATTACCCATATTATGCAGTTATTATCGATAGAACTGTAATAAATATACTTATTACTTTTATTATTATCAATATAACATGCACTATTAGTCATATTTTACTATTTTTATTGCTAGAACTATAATAATTATACTTATTATTCCCAATATTACCAATATAACATGCATTATTACCCATATAATGCAGTTATTATCGACAGAAGTATAATAAATATACTTATTACTTTTATTATTATCAATATAACATGCATTATTAACCATATAATGCAGTTATTATCGACAGAAGTATAATAAATATACTTATTACTTTTATTATTATCAATATAACAGGCACTCTTTGCCATATTTTACTAGTATTATCGCTAGGACTGTAATAATTATACTTATTACTCCCGATATTATCAATATAACATCCATTATTACCCATATAATGCAGTTCTTATCGCTGGAACTGTAATAACTATACTTATTATTCCCGATATTATCAATATAACATGCATTATTACGCATATAATGCAGTTATTATCGATAGAACTATAATAAATATACTTATAACTTATATTATTATGAATATAACATGCATTATTACCCATATAATGCAGTTATTATCGACAGAAGTATAATAAATATACTTATTACTTTTATTATTATCAGTATAACATGCACTATTAGCCATATTTTACTTTTATTATCGCTAGAACTATAATAATTATACTTATTACTCCCGATATTATCAACATAGCATGCATTATTACCCATATAATGCAATTATTATCGCTAGAACTGTAATAATTATACTCATTACTTATATTATTAGCAATATAACGTGCATTATTACCCATATTATGCAGTTATAATCGTTAGAAATATAATAAATATACTTATTACTTTTATTATTATCAATATAACATGCATTATTAACCATATAATGCAGTTATTATCGATAGAACTATAATAAATATACTTATTACTTATATTATTATGAATATAACATGCATTATTACCCATATAATGCAGTTATTATCGACAGAAGTATAATAAATATATTTATTACTTTTATTATTATCAGTATAACATGCACTCTTAGCCATATTTTACTAGTATTATCGCTAGGACTGTAATAATTATACTTATTACTCAAGATATTATCAATATAACATCCATTATTACCCATATAATGCAGTTCTTATCGCTGGAGCTGCAATAATTATACTTATTACTCCCTATATTATCAATATAACATGCATTATTACGCATATAATGCAGTTATTATCGCTAGAACTGTAATAATTATACTTATTACTTATATTATTATCAATATAACATGCATTATTACCCATATAATGCAGTTATTATCGACAGAAGTATAATAAATATACTTATTACTTTTATTATTATCAATATAACATGCATTATTACCCATATAATGCAGTTATTATCGCTAGAACTGTAATAATTATACTTATTACTTACATTATTAGCAATACAACGTGCATTGTTACCCATATTATGCAGTTATTATCGCTAGAACTGTAATAATTATACTTATTACTTATACTATTATCAATATAACATGCACTATTACCCATATAATGCAGTTATTATCGACAGAAGTATAATAAATATACTTATTACTTTTATTATTATCAATATAACAGGCACTCTTAGCCATATTTTACTAGTATTATCGCTAGGACTGTAATAATTATACTTATTACTCAAGATATTATCAATATAACATCCATTATTACCCATATAATGCAGTTCTTATCGCTGGAGCTGCAATAATTATACTTATTACTCCCGATATTATCAATATAACATGCATTATTACGCATATAATGCAGTTATTATCGATAGAACTGTAATAATTATACTTATTACTTATATTATTATCAATATAACATGCATTATTACCCATATAATGCAGTTATTATCGATAGAACTGTAATAATTATACTTATTACTCCCGATATTATCAATGTAACATGCATTATTACCCACATAATGCAGTTATTATCGCTAGAACTGTAATAAATATACTTATTACTTTTATTATTATCAATATAACATGCATTATTACCCATATAATGCAGTTATTATCGCTAGAACTGTAATAATTATACTTATTACTTATATTATTAGCAATATAACGTGTATTGTTACCCATATTATGCAGTTATTATCGCTAGAACTGTAATAATTATACTTATTACTTATACTATTATCAATATAACATGCACTATTACCCATATAATGCAGTTATTATCGACAGAAGTATAATAAATATTATTATTACTTTTATTATTATCAATATAACAGGCACTCTTAGCCATATTTTACTAGTATTATCGCTAGGACTGTAATAATTATACTCATTACTCAAGATATTATCAATATAACATCCATTATTACCCATATAATGCAGTTCTTATCGCTGGAGCTGCAATAATTATACTTATTACTCCCGATATTATCAATATAACATGCATTATTACGCATATAATGCAGTTATTATCGCTAGAACTGTAATATTTATTCTTATTACTTATATTATTATCAATATAACATGCATTATTACCCACATAATGCAGTTATTATCGCTAGAACTGTAATAATTATACTTATTACTTATATTATTAGCAATATAACATGCATTATTACCCATATAATGCAGTTATTACCGCTAGAACTGTAACAATTACACTTATTACTTATATTATTAGCTATATAACGTGCATTGTTACCCATATTATGCAGTTATTATCGCTAGAACTGTTATAATTATACTTATTACTTATACTATTAGCAATATAACATGCACTATTACCCATATAATGCAGTTATTATCGATAGAAGTATAATAAATAAACTTATTACTTTTTTTATTATCAATATAGCAGGCACTCTTAGCCATATTTTACTAGTATTATTGCTAGGACTGTAATAATTACACTTATTACTCAACAAATTATCAATATAACATCCATTATTACCCATATAATGCAGTTATTATCGCTAGAACTGTAATAATTATACTTATTACTTATATTATTATCAATATAACATGCATTATTACCCATATAATGCAGTTATTATCGATAGAACTGTAATAATTATACTTATTACTCCCGATATTATCAATGTAACATGCATTATTACCCACATAATGCAGTTATTATCGCTAGAACTGTAATAAATATACTTATTACTTTTATTATTATCAATATAACATGCATTATTACCCATATAATGCAGTTATTATCGCTAGAACTGTAATAATTATACTTATTACTTATATTATTAGCAATATAACGTGTATTGTTACCCATATTATTCAGTTATTATCGCTAGAACTGTAATAATTATACTTATTACTTATACTATTATCAATATAACATGCACTATTACCCATATAATGCAGTTATTATCGACAGAAGTATAATAAATATTATTATTACTTTTATTATTATCAATATAACAGGCACTCTTAGCCATATTTTACTAGTATTATCGCTAGGACTGTAATAATTATACTCATTACTCAAGATATTATCAATATAACATCCATTATTACCCATATAATGCAGTTCTTATCGCTGGAGCTGCAATAATTATACTTATTACTCCCGATATTATCAATATAACATGCATTATTACGCATATAATGCAGTTATTATCGCTAGAACTGTAATATTTATTCTTATTACTTATATTATTATCAATATAACATGCATTATTACCCACATAATGCAGTTATTATCGCTAGAACTGTAATAATTATACTTATTACTTATATTATTAGCAATATAACATGCATTATTACCCATATAATGCAGTTATTACCGCTAGAACTGTAACAATTACACTTATTACTTATATTATTAGCTATATAACGTGCATTGTTACCCATATTATGCAGTTATTATCGCTAGAACTGTTATAATTATACTTATTACTTATACTATTAGCAATATAACATGCACTATTACCCATATAATGCAGTTATTATCGATAGAAGTATAATAAATAAACTTATTACTTTTTTTATTATCAATATAGCAGGCACTCTTAGCCATATTTTACTAGTATTATTGCTAGGACTGTAATAATTACACTTATTACTCAACAAATTATCAATATAACATCCATTATTACCCATATAATGCAGATCTTATCGCTGGAGCTGTAATAATTATACTTATTACTCCAGATATTATGAATATAACATGCATTATTATGCATATAATGCAGTTATTATCGCTTGAACTGTAATAATTATACTTATTACTTATATTATTATCAATATAACATGCGTTATTACCCATATAATGCAGTTATTATCGACAGAAGTGTAATAAATATACTTATTACTTTTATTATTATCAATATAACATGCACTATTACCCATATAATGCAGTTATTATCGACAGAAGTATAATAAATATACTTATTACTTTTATTATTATCAATATAACAGGCACTCTTAGCCATATTTTACTAGTATTATCGCTAGGACTGTAATAATTATACTCATTACTCAAGATATTATCAATATAACATCCATTATTACCCATATAATGCAGTTCTTATCGCTGGAACTGCAATAATTATACTTATTACTCCCGATATTATCAATATAACATGCATTATTACGCATATAATGCAGTTATTATCGCTAGAACTGTAATAATTATTCTTATTACTTATATTATTATCAATATAACATGCATTATTACCCACATAATGCAGTTATTATCGCTAGAACTGTAATAATTATACTTATTACTTATATTATTAGCAATATAACATGCATTATTACCCATATAATGCAGTTATTACCGCTAGAACTGTAACAATTACACTTATTACTTATATTATTAGCTATATAACGTGCATTGTTACCCATATTATGCAGTTATTATCGCTAGAACTGTTATAATTATACTTATTACTTATACTATTATCAATATAACATGCACTATTACCCATATAATGCAGTTATTATCGATAGAAGTATAATAAATATACTTATTACTTTTTTTATTATCAATATAGCAGGCACTCTTAGCCATATTTTACTAGTATTATTGCTAGGACTGTAATAATTACACTTATTACTCAACAAATTATCAATATAACATCCATTATTACCCATATAATGCAGATCTTATCGCTGGAGCTGTAATAATTATACTTATTACTCCAGATATTATGAATATAACATGCATTATTATGCATATAATGCAGTTATTATCGCTTGAACTGTAATAATTATACTTATTACTTATATTATTATCAATATAACATGCGTTATTACCCATATAATGCAGTTATTATCGACAGAAGTGTAATAAATATACTTATTACTTTTATTATTATCAATATAACATGCATTATTAACCATATAATGCAGTTATTATCGACAGAAGTATAATAAATATACTTATTACTTTTATTATTATCAATATAACAGGCACTCTTTGCCATATTTTACTAGTATTATCGCTAGGACTGTAATAATTATACTTATTACTCCCGATATTATCAATATAATATCCATTATTACCCATATAATGCAGTTCTTATCGCTGGAACTGTAATAACTATACTTATTACTCCCGATATTATCAATATAACATGCATTATTACGCATATAATGCAGTTATTATCGCTAGAACTGTAATAATTATACTTATTACTTATATTATTATCAATATAACATGCATTATTACCCATATAATGCAGTTATTATCGTCAGAAGTATAATAAATATACTTAGTACTTTTATTATCATCAATATAACATGCATTATTACCCATATAATGCAGTTATTATCGCTAGAACTGTAATAATTATACTTATTACTTTTATTATTATCAATATAACATGCATTATTACATATATTATGCAGATATTATAGCTAGAACTATAATAAATATACGTATTACTTTCATTATCATCAATATAACATGCATTATTACCCATATTATGCAGTTATTATCGATAGAACTGTAATAAATATACTTATTACTTTTATTATTATCAATATAACATGCACTATTAGCCATATTTTACTATTATTATCGCTAGAACTATAATAATTATACTTATTACTCCCGATATTATCAATATAACATGCATTATTACCCATATAATGCAGTTATTATCGCTAGAACTGTAACAATTATACTTATTACTTATATTATTATCAATATAACATGCATTATTACGCATATTGTGCAGTTATAATCGCTAGAACTATAATAAATATACTTAGTACTTTTATTATCATCAATATAACATGCATTATTACCCATATTATGAAGTTATTATCGATAGAACTGTAATAAATATACTTATTACTTTTATTATTATCAATATAGCATGCACTATTAGTCATATTTCACTATTATTATCGCTAGAAATATAATAATTATACTTATTATTCCCAATATTACCAATATAACATGCATTATTACCCATATAATGCAGTTATTATCGCTAGAACTGTAATAATTATACTTATTACTTATATTATTATCAATATAACATGCATTATTACCCATATAATGCAGTTATTATCGACAGAAGTATAATAAATATACTTATTACTATTATTATTATCAGTATAACATGCACTATTAGTGATATTTTACTTTTATTATCGCTAGCACTGTAATATTTATACCTACTACTTATATTATTATCAATATAACATGCATTATTACCCATATTATGCAGTTATAATCGCTAGAACTATAATAAATATACTTAGTACTTTTATTATCATCAACGTAACATGCATTATTACCCATATTATGCAGTTATTATCGATAGAACTATAATAATTATACTTATTACTTATATTATTGTCAATATAACATGCATTATTACCCTTATAATGCAGTTATTATCGCCAGAAGTATAATAAATATACTTAGTACTTTTATTATCACCACTATAACATGCATTATTACCCATATAATGCAGTTATTATCGCTAGAACTGTAATAATTATTCTTATTACTTATATTATTATCAATATAACGTGCATTATTACCCATATTATGCGGTTATTATCGCTAGAACTGTAATAATTATACTTATTACTTATATTATTGTCATTATAACATGCATAATTACCCATATAATGGAGTTATTGTCGCTAGAACTGTAATAATTATACTTATTACTTATATTATTATCAATATAACATGCATTATTACCCATTTTATGCAGTTATTATCGCTAGAACTATAATAAATATACGTATTACTTTTATTATCATCAATATAACATGCATTATTACCCATATTATGCAGTTATTATCGATAGAACTGTAATAAATATACTTATTACATTTATTATTATCAATATAACATGCTCTATTAGCCATATTTTACTATTATTATCGCTAGAACTATAATAATTATACTTATTACTCACGATATTATCAATATAACATGCATTATTACCCATATAATGCAGTTATTATCGCTAGAACTGTAATAATTATACTTATTACTTATATTATTATCAATATAACGTGCATTATTACCCATACTATGCAGTTATTATCGCTAGAACTGTAGTAATTATACTTATTACTTATATTATTATCAATATAACATGCATTATTACCCATATATTGCAGTTATTATCGCTAGAACTGTAATAATTATACTTATTACTTATATTATTATCAATATAACATGCGTTATTACCCATATAATGCAGTTATTATCGACAGAACTATAATAAATATACTTATTACTTTTATTATTATCAATATAACATGCATTATTAACCATATAATGCAGTTATTATCGACAGAAGTATAATAAATATACTTATTACTTTTATTATTATCAATATAACAGGCACTCTTTGCCATATTTTACTAGTATTATCGCTAGGACTGTAATAATTATACTTATTACTCCCGATATTATCAATATAATATCCATTATTACCCATATAATGCAGTTCTTATCGCTGGAACTGTAATAACTATACTTATTACTCCTGATATTATCAATATAACATGCATTATTACGCATATAATGCAGTTATTATCGCTAGAACTGTAATAATTATACTTATTACTTATATTATTATCAATATATCATGCATTATTACCCATATAATGCAGTTATTATCGTCAGAAGTATAATAAATATACTTAGTACTTTTATTATCATCAATATAACATGCATTATTACCCATATAATGCAGTTATTATCGCTAGAACTGTAATAATTATACTTATTACTTTTATTATTATCAATATAACATGCACTATTAGTCATATTTTACTATTATTATCGCTAGAACTATAATAATTATACATATTATTCCCAATATTACCAATATAACATGCATTATTACCCATATAATGCAATTATTATCACTAGAGCTGTAGCAATTATACTTATTACTTATATTATTATCAATATAACATGCATTATTACACATATTATGCAGTTATAATCGCTGGAACTATAATAAATATACTTAGTACTTTTATTATCATCAATATAACATGCATTATTACCCATATTATGAAGTTATTATCGATAGAACTATAATAAATATACTTATTACTTTTATTATTATCAATATAACATGCACTATTAGCCATATTTTACTATTATTATCGCTAGAACTATAATAATTATACTTATTACTCCCGATATTATCAATATAACATGCATTATTACCCATATAATGCAGTTCTTATCGCTGGAACTGTAATAACTATACTTATTACTCCCGATATTATCAATATAACATGCATTATTACGCATATAATGCAGTTATTATCGCTAGAACTGTAATAATTATACTTATTACTTATATTATTATCAATATAACATGCATTATTACCCATATTATGCAGATATTATCGCTAGAACTATAATAAATATACGTATTACTTTTATTATTATCAATATAACATGCATTGTTACCCATATAATGCAGTTATTATCGACAGAAGTATAATAAATGTACTTATTACTTTTATTATTATCAATATAACATGCACTATTAGCCATATTTTACTAGTATTATCGCTAGGACTGTAATAATTAGACTTATTACTCCCGATATTATCAATATAACATCCATTATTACCCATATAATGCAATTATTATCGCTAGAACTGTAATAATTATACTTATTACTCCCGATATTATCAATATAACATGCATTATTACCCATATAATGCAGTTATTATCGACAGAAGTATAATAAATATACTTATTACTTATATTATTATCAATATAACATGCATTATTACGCATATTGTGCAGTTATAATCGCTAGAACTATAATAAATATACTTAGTACTTTTATTATCATCAATATAACATGCATTATTACCCATATTATGAAGTTATTATCGATAGAACTGTAATAAATATACTTATTACTTTTATTATTATCAATATAACATGCACTATTAGTCATATTTCACTATTATTATCGCTAGAAATATAATAATTATACTTATTATTCCCAATATTACCAATATAACATGCATTATTACCCATATAATGCAGTTATTATCGCTAGAACTGTAATAATTATACTTATTACTTATATTATTATCAATATAACATGCATTATTACCCATATAATGCAGTTATTATCGACAGAAGTATAATAAATATACTTATTACTATTATTATTATCAGTATAACATGCACTATTAGTGATATTTTACTTTTATTATCGCTAGCACTGTAATATTTATACCTACTACTTATATTATTATCAATATAACATGCATTATTACCCATATTATGCAGTTATAATCGCTAGAACTATAATAAATATACTTAGTACTTTTATTATCATCAACGTAACATGCATTATTACCCATATTATGCAGTTATTATCGATAGAACTATAATAATTATACTTATTACTTATATTATTGTCAATATAACATGCATTATTACCCTTATAATGCAGTTATTATCGCCAGAAGTATAATAAATATACTTAGTACTTTTATTATCACCACTATAACATGCATTATTACCCATATAATGCAGTTATTATCGCTAGAACTGTAATAATTATTCTTATTACTTATATTATTATCAATATAACGTGCATTATTACCCATATTATGCGGTTATTATCGCTAGAACTGTAATAATTATACTTATTACTTATATTATTGTCATTATAACATGCATAATTACCCATATAATGGAGTTATTGTCGCTAGAACTGTAATAATTATACTTATTACTTATATTATTATCAATATAACATGCATTATTACCCATTTTATGCAGTTATTATCGCTAGAACTATAATAAATATATGTATTACTTTTATTATCATCAATATAACATGCATTATTACCCATATTATGCAGTTATTATCGATAGAACTGTAATAAATATACTTATTACATTTATTATTATCAATATAACATGCTCTATTAGCCATATTTTACTATTATTATCGCTAGAACTATAATAATTATACTTATTACTCACGATATTATCAATATAACATGCATTATTACCCATATAATGCAGTTATTATCGCTAGAACTGTAATATTTATACCTACTACTTATATTATTATCATTATAACATGCATTATTACCCATATTATGCAGTTATAATCGCTAGAACTATAATAAATATACTTAGTACTTTTATTATCATCGACATAACATGCATTATTACCCATACTATGCAGTTATTATCGATAGAACTATAATAAATATACTTATTACTTTTATTATTATCAATATAACATGCACTATTAGTCATATTTCACTATTATTATCGCTAGAAATATAATAATTATACTTATTATTCCCAATATTACCAATATAACATGCATTATTACCCATATAATGCAGTTATTATCGCTAGAACTGTAATAATTATACTTATTACTTATATTATTATCAATATAACATGCATTATTACCCATTTTATGCCGTTATTATCGCTAGAACTATAATAAATATACGTATTACTTTTATTATCATCAATATAACATGCATTATTACCCATATTATGCAGTTATTATCGATAGAACTATAATAATTATACTTATTACTTATATTATTATCAATATAACATGCATAAATACCCATATTATGCAGATATTATAGCTAGAACTATAATAAATATACGTATTACTTTCATTATCATCAGTATAACATGCATTATTACCCATATTATGCAGTTATTATCGATAGAACTGTAATAAATATACTTATTACTTTTATTATTATCAATATAACATGCACTATTAGCCATATTTTACTATTATTATCGCTAGAACTATAATAATTATACTTATTACTCCCGATATTATCAATATAACATGCATTATTACCCATATAATGCAGTTATTATCGCTAGAACTGTAACAATTATACTTATTACTTATATTATTATCAATATAACATGCATTATTACGCATATTGTGCAGTTATAATCGCTAGAACTATAATAAATATACTTAGTACTTTTATTATCATCAATATAACATGCATTATTACCCATATTATGAAGTTATTATCGATAGAACTGTAATAAATATACTTATTACTTTTATTATTATCAATATAGCATGCACTATTAGTCATATTTCACTATTATTATCGCTAGAAATATAATAATTATACTTATTATTCCCAATATTACCAATATAACATGCATTATTACCCATATAATGCAGTTATTATCGCTAGAACTGTAATAATTATACTTATTACTTATATTATTATCAATATAACATGCATTATTACCCATATAATGCAGTTATTATCGACAGAAGTATAATAAATATACTTATTACTATTATTATTATCAGTATAACATGCACTATTAGTGATATTTTACTTTTATTATCGCTAGCACTGTAATATTTATACCTACTACTTATATTATTATCAATATAACATGCATTATTACCCATATTATGCAGTTATAATCGCTAGAACTATAATAAATATACTTAGTACTTTTATTATCATCAACGTAACATGCATTATTACCCATATTATGCAGTTATTATCGATAGAACTATAATAATTATACTTATTACTTATATTATTGTCAATATAACATGCATTATTACCCTTATAATGCAGTTATTATCGCCAGAAGTATAATAAATATACTTAGTACTTTTATTATCACCACTATAACATGCATTATTACCCATATAATGCAGTTATTATCGCTAGAACTGTAATAATTATTCTTATTACTTATATTATTATCAATATAACGTGCATTATTACCCATATTATGCGGTTATTATCGCTAGAACTGTAATAATTATACTTATTACTTATATTATTGTCATTATAACATGCATAATTACCCATATAATGGAGTTATTGTCGCTAGAACTGTAATAATTATACTTATTACTTATATTATTATCAATATAACATGCATTATTACCCATTTTATGCAGTTATTATCGCTAGAACTATAATAAATATACGTATTACTTTTATTATCATCAATATAACATGCATTATTACCCATATTATGCAGTTATTATCGATAGAACTGTAATAAATATACTTATTACATTTATTATTATCAATATAACATGCTCTATTAGCCATATTTTACTATTATTATCGCTAGAACTATAATAATTATACTTATTACTCACGATATTATCAATATAACATGCATTATTACCCATATAATGCAGTTATTATCGCTAGAACTGTAATAATTATACTTATTACTTATATTATTATCAATATAACGTGCATTATTACCCATACTATGCAGTTATTATCGCTAGAACTGTAGTAATTATACTTATTACTTATATTATTATCAATATAACATGCATTATTACCCATATATTGCAGTTATTATCGCTAGAACTGTAATAATTATACTTATTACTTATATTATTATCAATATAACATGCGTTATTACCCATATAATGCAGTTATTATCGACAGAACTATAATAAATATACTTATTACTTTTATTATTATCAATATAACATGCATTATTAACCATATAATGCAGTTATTATCGACAGAAGTATAATAAATATACTTATTACTTTTATTATTATCAATATAACAGGCACTCTTTGCCATATTTTACTAGTATTATCGCTAGGACTGTAATAATTATACTTATTACTCCCGATATTATCAATATAATATCCATTATTACCCATATAATGCAGTTCTTATCGCTGGAACTGTAATAACTATACTTATTACTCCTGATATTATCAATATAACATGCATTATTACGCATATAATGCAGTTATTATCGCTAGAACTGTAATAATTATACTTATTACTTATATTATTATCAATATATCATGCATTATTACCCATATAATGCAGTTATTATCGTCAGAAGTATAATAAATATACTTAGTACTTTTATTATCATCAATATAACATGCATTATTACCCATATAATGCAGTTATTATCGCTAGAACTGTAATAATTATACTTATTACTTTTATTATTATCAATATAACATGCACTATTAGTCATATTTTACTATTATTATCGCTAGAACTATAATAATTATACATATTATTCCCAATATTACCAATATAACATGCATTATTACCCATATAATGCAATTATTATCACTAGAGCTGTAGCAATTATACTTATTACTTATATTATTATCAATATAACATGCATTATTACACATATTATGCAGTTATAATCGCTGGAACTATAATAAATATACTTAGTACTTTTATTATCATCAATATAACATGCATTATTACCCATATTATGAAGTTATTATCGATAGAACTATAATAAATATACTTATTACTTTTATTATTATCAATATAACATGCACTATTAGCCATATTTTACTATTATTATCGCTAGAACTATAATAATTATACTTATTACTCCCGATATTATCAATATAACATGCATTATTACCCATATAATGCAGTTCTTATCGCTGGAACTGTAATAACTATACTTATTACTCCCGATATTATCAATATAACATGCATTATTACGCATATAATGCAGTTATTATCGCTAGAACTGTAATAATTATACTTATTACTTATATTATTATCAATATAACATGCATTATTACCCATATTATGCAGATATTATCGCTAGAACTATAATAAATATACGTATTACTTTTATTATTATCAATATAACATGCATTGTTACCCATATAATGCAGTTATTATCGACAGAAGTATAATAAATGTACTTATTACTTTTATTATTATCAATATAACATGCACTATTAGCCATATTTTACTAGTATTATCGCTAGGACTGTAATAATTAGACTTATTACTCCCGATATTATCAATATAACATCCATTATTACCCATATAATGCAATTATTATCGCTAGAACTGTAATAATTATACTTATTACTCCCGATATTATCAATATAACATGCATTATTACCCATATAATGCAGTTATTATCGACAGAAGTATAATAAATATACTTATAACTTATATTATTATCAATATAACATGCATTATTACGCATATTGTGCAGTTATAATCGCTAGAACTATAATAAATATACTTAGTACTTTTATTATCATCAATATAACATGCATTATTACCCATATTATGAAGTTATTATCGATAGAACTGTAATAAATATACTTATTACTTTTATTATTATCAATATAACATGCACTATTAGTCATATTTCACTATTATTATCGCTAGAAATATAATAATTATACTTATTATTCCCAATATTACCAATATAACATGCATTATTACCCATATAATGCAGTTATTATCGCTAGAACTGTAATAATTATACTTATTACTTATATTATTATCAATATAACATGCATTATTACCCATATAATGCAGTTATTATCGACAGAAGTATAATAAATATACTTATTACTATTATTATTATCAGTATAACATGCACTATTAGTGATATTTTACTTTTATTATCGCTAGCACTGTAATATTTATACCTACTACTTATATTATTATCAATATAACATGCATTATTACCCATATTATGCAGTTATAATCGCTAGAACTATAATAAATATACTTAGTACTTTTATTATCATCAACGTAACATGCATTATTACCCATATTATGCAGTTATTATCGATAGAACTATAATAATTATACTTATTACTTATATTATTGTCAATATAACATGCATTATTACCCTTATAATGCAGTTATTATCGCCAGAAGTATAATAAATATACTTAGTACTTTTATTATCACCACTATAACATGCATTATTACCCATATAATGCAGTTATTATCGCTAGAACTGTAATAATTATTCTTATTACTTATATTATTATCAATATAACGTGCATTATTACCCATATTATGCGGTTATTATCGCTAGAACTGTAATAATTATACTTATTACTTATATTATTGTCATTATAACATGCATAATTACCCATATAATGGAGTTATTGTCGCTAGAACTGTAATAATTATACTTATTACTTATATTATTATCAATATAACATGCATTATTACCCATTTTATGCAGTTATTATCGCTAGAAATATAATAAATATATGTATTACTTTTATTATCATCAATATAACATGCATTATTACCCATATTATGCAGTTATTATCGATAGAACTGTAATAAATATACTTATTACATTTATTATTATCAATATAACATGCTCTATTAGCCATATTTTACTATTATTATCGCTAGAACTATAATAATTATACTTATTACTCACGATATTATCAATATAACATGCATTATTACCCATATAATGCAGTTATTATCGCTAGAACTGTAATATTTATACCTACTACTTATATTATTATCATTATAACATGCATTATTACCCATATTATGCAGTTATAATCGCTAGAACTATAATAAATATACTTAGTACTTTTATTATCATCGACATAACATGCATTATTACCCATACTATGCAGTTATTATCGATAGAACTATAATAAATATACTTATTACTTTTATTATTATCAATATAACATGCACTATTAGTCATATTTCACTATTATTATCGCTAGAAATATAATAATTATACTTATTATTCCCAATATTACCAATATAACATGCATTATTACCCATATAATGCAGTTATTATCGCTAGAACTGTAATAATTATACTTATTACTTATATTATTATCAATATAACATGCATTATTACCCATTTTATGCCGTTATTATCGCTAGAACTATAATAAATATACGTATTACTTTTATTATCATCAATATAACATGCATTATTACCCATATTATGCAGTTATTATCGATAGAACTATAATAATTATACTTATTACTTATATTATTATCAATATAACATGCATAAATACCCATATTATGCAGATATTATAGCTAGAACTATAATAAATATACGTATTACTTTCATTATCATCAGTATAACATGCATTATTACTCATATTATGCAGTTATTATCGATAGAACTGTAATAAATATACCTATTACTTTTATTGTTAACAATATAACATGCACTATTAGCCATATTTTACTACTATTATCGCTAGAACTATAATAATTATACTTATTATTCCCAATATTACCAATATAACATGCATTATTACCCATATAATGCAGTTATTATCGCTAGAACTGTAATAATTATACTTATTACTTATATTATTATCAATATAACATGCGTTATTACCCATATAATGCAGTTATTATCGACAGAACTATAATAAATATACTTATTACTTTTATTATTATCAATATAACATGCATTATTAACCATATAATGCAGTTATTATCGACAGAAGTATAATAAATATACTTATTACTTTTATTATTATCAATATAACAGGCACTCTTTGCCATATTTTACTAGTATTATCGCTAGGACTGTAATAATTATACTTATTACTCCCGATATTATCAATATAATATCCATTATTACCCATATAATGCAGTTCTTATCGCTGGAACTGTAATAACTATACTTATTACTCCCGATATTATCAATATAACATGCATTATTACGCATATAATGCAGTTATTATCGCTAGAACTGTAATAATTATACTTATTACTTATATTATTATCAATATATCATGCATTATTACCCATATAATGCAGTTATTATCGTCAGAAGTATAATAAATATACTTAGTACTTTTATTATCATCAATATAACATGCATTATTACCCATATAATGCAGTTATTATCGCTAGAACTGTAATAATTATACTTATTACTTTTATTATTATCAATATAACATGCACTATTAGTCATATTTTACTATTATTATCGCTAGAACTATAATAATTATACATATTATTCCCAATATTACCAATATAACATGCATTATTACCCATATAATGCAATTATTATCACTAGAGCTGTAGCAATTATACTTATTACTTATATTATTATCAATATAACATGCATTATTACACATATTATGCAGTTATAATCGCTGGAACTATAATAAATATACTTAGTACTTTTATTATCATCAATATAACATGCATTATTACCCATATTATGAAGTTATTATCGATAGAACTATAATAAATATACTTATTACTTTTATTATTATCAATATAACATGCACTATTAGCCATATTTTACTATTATTATCGCTAGAACTATAATAATTATACTTATTACTCCCGATATTATCAATATAACATGCATTATTACCCATATAATGCAGTTCTTATCGCTGGAACTGTAATAACTATACTTATTACTCCCGATATTATCAATATAACATGCATTATTACGCATATAATGCAGTTATTATCGCTAGAACTGTAATAATTATACTTATTACTTATATTATTATCAATATAACATGCATTATTACCCATATTATGCAGATATTATCGCTAGAACTATAATAAATATACGTATTACTTTTATTATTATCAATATAACATGCATTGTTACCCATATAATGCAGTTATTATCGACAGAAGTATAATAAATGTACTTATTACTTTTATTATTATCAATATAACATGCACTATTAGCCATATTTTACTAGTATTATCGCTAGGACTGTAATAATTAGACTTATTACTCCCGATATTATCAATATAACATCCATTATTACCCATATAATGCAATTATTATCGCTAGAACTGTAATAATTATACTTATTACTCCCGATATTATCAATATAACATGCATTATTACCCATATAATGCAGTTATTATCGACAGAAGTATAATAAATATACTTATTACTTTTATTATTATCAATATAGCAGGCACTCTTAGCCATATTTTACTAGTATTATCGCTAGGACTGTAATAATTACACTTATTACTCAACAAATTATCAATATAACATCCATTATTACCCATATAATGCAGTTCTTATCGCTGGAACAGTAATAACTATACTTATTACTCCCGATATTATCAATATAACATGCATTATCACCCATTTTATGCAGTTATTATCGCTAGAACTATAATAAATATACGTATTACTTTTATTATCATCAATATAACATGCATTATTACCCATATTATGAAGTTATTATCGATAGAACTATAATAAATATACTTATTACTTTTATTATTATCAATATAACATGCACTATTAGCCATATTTTACTATTATTATCGCTAGAACTATAATAATTATACTTATTACTCCCGATATTATCAATATAACATGCATTATTACCCATATAATGCAGTTATTATCGACAGAAGTATAATAAATATACTTATTACTTTTATTATTATCAATATAACATGCATTATTAACCATATAATGCAGTTATTATCGACAGAAGTATAATAAATATACTTATTACTTTTATTATTATCAATATAACAGGCACTCTTTGCCATATTTTACTAGTATTATCGCTAGGACTGTAATAATTATACTTATTACTCCCGATATTATCAATATAACATCCATTATTACCCATATAATGCAGTTCTTATCGCTGGAACTGTAATAACTATACTTATTATTCCCGATATTATCAATATAACATGCATTATTACGCATATAATGCAGTTATTATCGATAGAACTATAATAAATATACTTATTACTTATATTATTATGAATATAACATGCATTATTACCCATATAATGCAGTTATTATCGACAGAAGTATAATAAATATACTTATTACTTTTATTATTATCAGTATAACATGCACTATTAGCCATATTTTACTTTTATTATCGCTAGAACTATAATAATTATACTTATTACTCCCGATATTATCAACATAGCATGCATTATTACCCATATAATGCAATTATTATCGCTAGAACTGTAATAATTATACTCATTACTTATATTATTAGCAATATAATGTGCATTATTACCCATATTATGCAGTTATAATCGTTAGAAATATAATAAATATACTTATTACTTTTATTATTATCAATATAACATGCATTATTAACCATATAATGCAGTTATTATCGATAGAACTATAATAAATATACTTATTACTTATATTATTATGAATATAACATGCATTATTACCCATGTAATGCAGTTATTATCGACAGAAGTATAATAAATATATTTATTACTTTTATTATTATCAGTATAACATGCACTATTAGCCATATTTTACTTTTATTATCGCTAGAACTATAATAATTATACTTATTACTCCCGATATTATCAATATAGCATGCATTATTACCCATATAATGCAATTATTATCGCTAGAACTGTAATAATTATACTCATTACTTATATTATTAGCAATATAACGTGCATTATTACCCATATTATGCAGTTATTATCGTTAGAAATATAATAAATATACTTATTACTTATATTATTAGCAATATAACATGCATTATTACCCATATAATGCAGTTATTACCGCTAGAACTGTAACAATTATACTTATTACTTATATTATTAGCTATATAACGTGCATTGTTACCCATATTATGCAGTTATTATCGCTAGAACTGTTATAATTATACTTATTCCTTATACTATTATCAATATAACATGCACTATTACCCATATAATGCAGTTATTATCGACAGAAGTATAATAAATATACTTATTACTTTTATTATTATCAATATAGCAGGCACTCTTAGCCATATTTTACTAGTATTATCGCTAGGACTGTAATAATTACACTTATTACACAAAAAATTATCAATATAACATCCATTATTACCCATATAATGCAGTTCTTATCGCTGGAGCTGTAATAATTATACATATTACTCCAGATATTATGAATATAACATGCATTATTATGCATATAATGCAGTTATTATCGCTAGAACTGTAATAATTATACTTATTACTCAAGATATTATCAATATAACATCCATTATTACCCATATTATGCAGTTATTATCGCTAGAACTGTTATAATTATACTTATTACTTATACTATTATCAATATAACATGCACTATTACCCATATAATGCAGTTATTATCGATAGAAGTATAATAAATATACTTATTACTTTTTTTATTATCAATATAGCAGGCACTCTTGGCCATATTTTACTAGTATTATCGCTAGGACTGTAATAATTACACTTATTACTCAACAAATTATCAATATAACATCCATTATTACCCATATAATGCAGTTCTTATCGCTGGAGCTGTAATAATTATACTCATTACTCCAGATATTATGAATATAACATGCATTATTATGCATATAATGCAGTTATTATCGCTAGAACTGTAATAATTATACTTATTACTCAAGATATTATCAATATAACATACATTATTACCCATATAATGCAGTTCTTATCGCTGGAGCTGCAATAATTATACTTATTACTCCCGATATTATCAATATAACATGCATTATTACCCATATAATGCAGTTATTATCGCTAGAACTGTAATAATTATACTTATTACTTATATTATTAGCAATATAACATGCATTATTACCCATATAATGCAGTTATTACCGCTAGAACTGTAATAATTATACTTATTACTTATATTATTAGCTATATAACGTGCATTGTTACCCATATTATGCAGTTATTATCGCTAGAACTGTAATAATTATACTTATTACTTATACTATTATCAATATAACATGCACTATTACCCATATAATGCAGTTATTATCGATAGAAGTATAATAAATATACTTATTACTTTTATTATTATCAATATAGCAGGCACTCTTAGCCATATTTTACTAGTATTATCGCTAGGACTGTAATAATTACACTTATTACTCAACAAATTATCAATATAACATCCATTATTACCCATATAATGCAGTTCTTATCGCTGGAGCTGTAATAATTATACTTATTACTCCCGATATTATCATTATAACATGCATTATTACGCATATAATGCAAATATTATCTCTAGAACTGTAATAATTATACTTATTAGTTATATTATTATCAATGTAACGTGCATTATTACCCATAACATGCAGTTATTATTGCTAGAACTGTAATAATTATACTTATTACTTATATTATTAGCAATATAACGTGCATTGTTACCCATATTATGCAGTTATTATCGCTAGAACTGTAATAATTATACTTATTACTTATACTATTATCAATATAACATGCACTATTACCCATATAATGCAGTTATTATCGACAGAAGTATAATAAATATACTTATTACTTTTATTATTATCAATATAACATGCATTATTAACCATATAATGCAGTTATTATCGACAGAAGTATAATAAATATACTTATTACTTTTATTATTATCAATATAACAGGCACTCTTTGCCATATTTTACTAGTATTATCGCTAGAACTATAATAATTATACTTATTACTCCCGATATTATCAATATAACATGCATTATTACCCATATAATGCAGTTCTTATCGCTGGAACTGTAATAACTATACTTATTACTCCCGATATTATCAATATAACATGCATTATTACGCATATAATGCAGTTATTATCGCTAGAACTGTAATAATTATACTTATTACTTATATTATTATCAATATAACATGCATTATTACCCATATTATGCAGATATTATCGCTAGAACTATAATAAATATACGTATTACTTTTATTATTATCAATATAACATGCATTGTTACCCATATAATGCAGTTATTATCGACAGAAGTATAATAAATGTACTTATTACTTTTATTATTATCAATATAACATGCACTATTAGCCATATTTTACTAGTATTATCGCTAGGACTGTAATAATTAGACTTATTACTCCCGATATTATCAATATAACATCCATTATTACCCATATAATGCAATTATTATCGCTAGAACTGTAATAATTATACTTATTACTCCCGATATTATCAATATAACATGCATTATTACCCATATAATGCAGTTATTATCGACAGAAGTATAATAAATATACTTATTACTTTTATTATTATCAATATAGCAGGCACTCTTAGCCATATTTTACTAGTATTATCGCTAGGACTGTAATAATTACACTTATTACTCAACAAATTATCAATATAACATCCATTATTACCCATATAATGCAGTTCTTATCGCTGGAACAGTAATAACTATACTTATTACTCCCGATATTATCAATATAACATGCATTATCACCCATTTTATGCAGTTATTATCGCTAGAACTATAATAAATATACGTATTACTTTTATTATCATCAATATAACATGCATTATTACCCATATTATGCAGTTATTATCGCTAGAACTATAATAAATATACGTATTACTTTTATTATCATCAATATAACATGCATTATTACCCATATTATGAAGTTATTATCGATAGAACTATAATAAATATACTTATTACTTTTATTATTATCAATATAACATGCACTATTAGCCATATTTTACTATTATTATCGCTAGAACTATAATAATTATACTTATTACTCCCGATATTATCAATATAACATGCATTATTACCCATATAATGCAGTTATTATCGACAGAAGTATAATAAATATACTTATTACTTTTATTATTATCAATATAACATGCATTATTAACCATATAATGCAGTTATTATCGACAGAAGTATAATAAATATACTTATTACTTTTATTATTATCAATATAACAGGCACTCTTTGCCATATTTTACTAGTATTATCGCTAGGACTGTAATAATTATACTTATTACTCCCGATATTATCAATATAACATCCATTATTACCCATATAATGCAGTTCTTATCGCTGGAACTGTAATAACTATACTTATTATTCCCGATATTATCAATATAACATGCATTATTACGCATATAATGCAGTTATTATCGATAGAACTATAATAAATATACTTATTACTTATATTATTATGAATATAACATGCATTATTACCCATATAATGCAGTTATTATCGACAGAAGTATAATAAATATACTTATTACTTTTATTATTATCAGTATAACATGCACTATTAGCCATATTTTACTTTTATTATCGCTAGAACTATAATAATTATACTTATTACTCCCGATATTATCAACATAGCATGCATTATTACCCATATAATGCAATTATTATCGCTAGAACTGTAATAATTATACTCATTACTTATATTATTAGCAATATAATGTGCATTATTACCCATATTATGCAGTTATAATCGTTAGAAATATAATAAATATACTTATTACTTTTATTATTATCAATATAACATGCATTATTAACCATATAATGCAGTTATTATCGATAGAACTATAATAAATATACTTATTACTTATATTATTATGAATATAACATGCATTATTACCCATGTAATGCAGTTATTATCGACAGAAGTATAATAAATATATTTATTACTTTTATTATTATCAGTATAACATGCACTATTAGCCATATTTTACTTTTATTATCGCTAGAACTATAATAATTATACTTATTACTCCCGATATTATCAATATAGCATGCATTATTACCCATATAATGCAATTATTATCGCTAGAACTGTAATAATTATACTCATTACTTATATTATTAGCAATATAACGTGCATTATTACCCATATTATGCAGTTATTATCGTTAGAAATATAATAAATATACTTATTACTTATATTATTAGCAATATAACATGCATTATTACCCATATAATGCAGTTATTACCGCTAGAACTGTAACAATTATACTTATTACTTATATTATTAGCTATATAACGTGCATTGTTACCCATATTATGCAGTTATTATCGCTAGAACTGTTATAATTATACTTATTCCTTATACTATTATCAATATAACATGCACTATTACCCATATAATGCAGTTATTATCGACAGAAGTATAATAAATATACTTATTACTTTTATTATTATCAATATAGCAGGCACTCTTAGCCATATTTTACTAGTATTATCGCTAGGACTGTAATAATTACACTTATTACACAAAAAATTATCAATATAACATCCATTATTACCCATATAATGCAGTTCTTATCGCTGGAGCTGTAATAATTATACATATTACTCCAGATATTATGAATATAACATGCATTATTATGCATATAATGCAGTTATTATCGCTAGAACTGTAATAATTATACTTATTACTCAAGATATTATCAATATAACATCCATTATTACCCATATTATGCAGTTATTATCGCTAGAACTGTTATAATTATACTTATTACTTATACTATTATCAATATAACATGCACTATTACCCATATAATGCAGTTATTATCGATAGAAGTATAATAAATATACTTATTACTTTTTTTATTATCAATATAGCAGGCACTCTTGGCCATATTTTACTAGTATTATCGCTAGGACTGTAATAATTACACTTATTACTCAACAAATTATCAATATAACATCCATTATTACCCATATAATGCAGTTCTTATCGCTGGAGCTGTAATAATTATACTCATTACTCCAGATATTATGAATATAACATGCATTATTATGCATATAATGCAGTTATTATCGCTAGAACTGTAATAATTATACTTATTACTCAAGATATTATCAATATAACATACATTATTACCCATATAATGCAGTTCTTATCGCTGGAGCTGCAATAATTATACTTATTACTCCCGATATTATCAATATAACATGCATTATTACCCATATAATGCAGTTATTATCGCTAGAACTGTAATAATTATACTTATTACTTATATTATTAGCAATATAACATGCATTATTACCCATATAATGCAGTTATTACCGCTAGAACTGTAATAATTATACTTATTACTTATATTATTAGCTATATAACGTGCATTGTTACCCATATTATGCAGTTATTATCGCTAGAACTGTAATAATTATACTTATTACTTATACTATTATCAATATAACATGCACTATTACCCATATAATGCAGTTATTATCGATAGAAGTATAATAAATATACTTATTACTTTTATTATTATCAATATAGCAGGCACTCTTAGCCATATTTTACTAGTATTATCGCTAGGACTGTAATAATTACACTTATTACTCAACAAATTATCAATATAACATCCATTATTACCCATATAATGCAGTTCTTATCGCTGGAGCTGTAATAATTATACTTATTACTCCCGATATTATCATTATAACATGCATTATTACGCATATAATGCAAATATTATCTCTAGAACTGTAATAATTATACTTATTAGTTATATTATTATCAATGTAACGTGCATTATTACCCATAACATGCAGTTATTATTGCTAGAACTGTAATAATTATACTTATTACTTATATTATTAGCAATATAACGTGCATTGTTACCCATATTATGCAGTTATTATCGCTAGAACTGTAATAATTATACTTATTACTTATACTATTATCAATATAACATGCACTATTACCCATATAATGCAGTTCTTATCGCTGGAGCTGCAATAATTATACTTATTACTCCCGATATTATCAATATAACATGCATTATTACGCATATAATGCAGTTATTATCGCTAGAACTGTAATAATTATACTTATTACTTATATTATTATCAATATAACATGCATTATTGCCCATATAATGCAGTTATTATCGATAGAACTGTAATAATTATACTTATTACTCCCGATATTATCAATATAACATGCATTATTACCCACATAATGCAGTTATTATCGCTAGAACTGTAATAAATATACTTATTACTTTTATTATTATCAATATAACATGCATTATTACCCATATAATGCAGTTATTATCGCTAGAACTGTAATAATTATACTTATTACTTATATTATTAGCAATATAACGTGTATTGTTACCCATATTATGCAGTTATTATAGCTAGAACTGTAATAATTATACTTATTACTTATACTATTATCAATATAACATGCACTATTACCCATATAATGCAGTTATTATCGACAGAAGTATAATAAATATTATTATTACTTTTATTATTATCAATATAACAGGCACTCTTAGCCATATTTTACTAGTATTATCGCTAGGACTGTAATAATTATACTCATTACTCAAGATATTATCAATATAACATCCATTATTACCCATATAATGCAGTTCTTATCGCTGGAGCTGCAATAATTATACTTATTACTCCCGATATTATCAATATAACATGCATTATTACGCATATAATGCAGTTATTATCGCTAGAACTGTAATATTTATTCTTATTACTTATATTATTATCAATATAACGTGCATTATTACCCATATTATGCGGTTATTATCGCTAGGACTGTAATAATTATACTTATTACTTATATTATCATCAATATAACATGCATTATTACCCATATAATGCAGTTATTATCGACCGAAGTATAATAAATATACTTATTACTTTTATTATTATCAGTATAACATGCACTATTAGCCATAATATACTTTTATTATCGCTAGAACTGTAATATTTATACCTACTACTTATATTATTATCAATATAACATGCATTATTACCCATATTATGCAGTTATAATCGCTAGAACTATAATAAATATACTTAGTACTTTTATTATCATCAACGTAACATGCATTATTACCCATATTATGCAGTTATTATCGATAGAACTATAATAATTATACTTATTACTTATATTATTATCAATATAACATGCATTATTACCCATATAATGCAGTTATTATCGCCAGAAGTATAATAAATATACTTAGTACTTTTATTATCATCACTATAACATGCATTATTACCCATATAATGCAGTTATTATCGCTAGAACTGTAATAATTATACTTATTACTTATATTATTATCAATATAACGTGCATTATTACCCATATTATGAAGTTATTATCGATAGAACTATAATAAATATACTTATTACTTTTATTATTATCAATATAACATGCATTATTACCCATATTATGCAGTTATAATCGATAGAACTGTAATAATTATACTTATTACTTATATTATTATCAATATAACATGCATTATTACCCATATTATGCAGTCATTATAGCTAGAACTATAATAAATATACGTATTTCTTTTATTATCATCAATATAACATGCATTATTACCCATATTATGCAGTTATTATCGATAGAACTGTAATAAATATACTTATTACTTTTATTATTATCAATATAACATGCACTATTAGTCATATTTTACTATTATTATCGCTAGAACTATAATAATTATACTTATTATTCCCAATATTACCAATATAACATGCATTATTACCCATATAATGCAGTTATTATCGCTAGAGCTGCAATAATTATACTTATTACTTATATTATTATCAATATAACATGCATTATTACGCATATTATGCAGTTATAATCGCTAGAACTGTAATAATTATACTTATTATTCCCAATATTACCAATATAACATGCATTATTACCCATATAATGCAGTTATTATCGCTAGAACTGTAATAATTATACTTATTACTTGTATTATTATCAATATAACGTGCATTATTACCCATATTATGCGCTTTATTATCGCTAGAACTGTAATAATTATACTTATTACTTATATTATCATCAATATAACATGCATTATTACCCATATAATGCAGTTATTATCGACAGAAGTATAATAAATATACTTATTACTTTTATTATTATCAGTATAACATGCACTATTAGCCATAATATACTTTTATTATAGCTAGAACTGTAATATTTATACCTACTACTTATATTATTATCAATATAACATGCATTATTACCCATATTATGCAGTTATAATCGCTAGAACTATAATAAATATACTTAGTACTTTTATTATCATCAACGTAACATGCATTATTACCCATATTATGCAGTTATTATCGATAGAACTATAATAATTATACTTATTACTTATATTATTATCAATATAACATGCATTATTACCCATATAATGCAGTTATTATAGCCAGGAGTATAATAAATATACTTAGTACTTTTATTATCATCACTATAACATGCATTATTACCCATATAATGCAGTTATTATCGCTAGAACTGTAATAATTATACTTATTACTTATATTATTATCAATATAACGTGCATTATTACCCATACTATGCAGTTATTATCGCTAGAACTGTAATAATTATACTTATTACTTATATTATTATCAATATAACATGCATTATTACCCATATAATGCAGTTATTATCGACAGAAGTATAATAAATATACTTATTACTTTTATTATTATCAGTACAACATGCACTATTAGCCATATTTTACTTTTATTATCGCTTGAACTATAATAATTATACTAATTACTCCCGATATTATCAATATAACATGCATTATTACCCATATAATGCAGTTATTATCGCTAGAACTGTAATATTTATACCTACTACTTATATTATTATCATTATAACATGCATTATTACCCATATTATGCAGTTATAATCGCTAGAACTATAATAAATATACTTAGTACTTTTATTATTATGAATATAACATGCATTATTAACCATATAATGCAGTTATTATCGACAGAAGTATAATAAATATACTTATTACTTTTATTATTATCAATATAACAGGCACTCTTTGCCATATTTTACTAGTATTATCGCTAGGACTGTAATAATTATACTTATTACTCCCGATATTATCAATGTAACATCCATTATTACTCATATAATGCAGTTCTTATCGCTGGAACTGTAATAACTATACTTATTACTTATATTATTAGCAATATAACGTGCATTATTACGCATATAATGCAGTTATTATCGCTAGAACTGTAATAATTATACTTATTATTCCCGATATTATCAATATAACATCCATTATTACCCATATAAAGCAGTTATTATCGCTAGAACTGTAATAATTATACTTATTACTTATATTATTATCAATATAACTTGCATTATTACCCATATTATGCAGTTATTATAGCTAGAACTATAGTAAATATACGTATTACTTTTATTATCATCAATATAACATGCATTATTACCCATACTATGCGGTTATTATCGCTAGAACTGTAATAATTATACTTATTACTTATATTATCATCAATATAACAAGCATTATTACCCATATAATGCAGTTATTATCGACAGAAGTATAATAAATATACTTATTACTTTTATTATTATCAGTATAACATGCACTATTAGCCATAATATACTTTTATTATCGCTAGAACTGTAATATTTATACCTACTACTTATATTATTATCAATATAACATGCATTATTACCCATATTATGCAGTTATAATCGCTAGAACTATAATAAATATACTTAGTACTTTTATTATCATCAACGTAACATGCATTATTACCCATATTATGCAGTTATTATCGATAGAACTATAATAATTATACTTATTACTTATATTATTATCAATATAACATGCATTATTACCCATATAATGCAGTTATTATCGCCAGAAGTGTAATAAATATACTTAGTACTTTTATTATCATCACTATAACATGCATTATTACCCATATAATGCAGTTATTATCGCTAGAACTGTAATAATTATACTTATTACTTATATTATTATCAATATAACGTGCATTATTACCCATACTATGCAGTTATTATCGCTAGAACTGTAATAATTATACTTATTACTTATATTATTATCAATATAACATGCATTATTACCCATATAATGCAGTTATTATCGACAGAAGTATAATAAATATACTTATTACTTTTATTATTATCAGTACAACATGCACTATTAGCCATATTTTACTTTTATTGTCGCTTGAACTATAATAATTATACTAATTACTCCCGATATTATCAATATAACATGCATTATTACCCATATAATGCAGTTATTATCGCTAGAACTGTAATATTTATACCTACTACTTATATTATTATCATTATAACATGCATTATTACCCATATTATGCAGTTATAATCGCTAGAACTATAATAAATATACTTAGTACTTTTATTATCATCAACATAACATGCATTATTACCCATACTATGCAGTTATTATCGATAGAACTATAATAAATATACTTATTACTTTTATTATTATCAATATAACATGCATTATTAACCATATAATGCAGTTATTATCGACAGAAGTATAATAAATATACTTATTACTTTTATTATTATCAATATAACAGGCACTCTTTGCCATATTTTACTAGTATTATCGCTAGGACTGTAATAATTATACTTATTTCTCCCGATATTATCAATGTAACATCCATTATTACTCATATAATGCAGTTCTTATCGCTGGAACTGTAATAACTATACTTATTACTCCCGATATTATCAATATAACATGCATTATTACGCATATAATGCAGTTATTATCGCTAGAACTGTAATAATTATACTTATTACTTATATTATTATCAATATAATATGCATTATTACCCATATAATGCAGTTATTATCGAAAGAAGTATAATAAATATACTTAGTACTTTTATTATCATCAATATAACATGCATTATTACCCATATAATGCAGCTATTATCGCTAGAACTGTAATAATTATACTTATTACTTATATTATTATCAATATAACATGCATTATTACCCATATTATGCAGTTATTATAGCTAGAACTATAATGAATATACGTATTACTTTTATTATCATCAATATAACATGCATTATTACCCATATTATGCAGTTATTATCGATAGAACTGTAATAAATATACTTATTACATTTATTATTATCAATATAACATGCTCTATTAGCCATATTTTACTATTATTATCGCTAGAACTATAATAATTATACTTATTACTCCCGATGTTATCAATATAATATGCATTATTACGCATATAATGCAGTTATTATAGCTAGAACTGTAATAAATATACTTATTACTTTTATTGTTATCAATATAACATGCACTATTAGCCATATTTTACTATTATTATCGCTAGAACTATAATAATTATACTTATTACTCACGATATTATCAATATAACATGCATTATTACCCATATAATGCAGTTATTATCGCTAGAACTGTAATAATTATACTTATTACTTATATTATTATCAATATAACGTGCATTATTACCCATACTATGCAGTTATTATCGCTAGAACTGTAAAAATTATACTTATTACTTATATTATTATCAATATAACATGCATTATTACCCATATAATGCAGTTATTATCGACAGAAGTATAATAAATATACTTATTACTTTTATTATTATCAGTACAACATGCACTGTTAGCCATATTTTACTTTTATTATCGCTTGAACTATAATAATTATACTAATTACTCCCGATATTATCAATATAACATGCATTATTACCCATATAATGCAGTTATTATCGTTAGAACTGTAATATTTATACCTACTACTTATATTATTATCATTATAACATGCATTATTACCCATATTATGCAGTTATAATCGCTAGAACTATAATAAATATACTTATTACTTTTATTATTATCAATATAACATGCATTATTAACCATATAATGCAGTTATTATCGACAGAAGTATAATAAATATACTTATTACTTTTATTATTATCAATATAACATGCACTCTTTGCCATATTTTACTAGTATTATCGCTAGGACTGTAATAATTACACTTATTACTCCCGATATTATCAATGTAACATCCACTATTACTCATATAATGCAGTTCTTATCGCTGGAACTGTAATAACTATACTTATTACTCCCGATATTATCAATATAACATGCATTATTACGCATATAGTGCAGTTATTATCGCTAGAACTGTAATAATTATACTTATTACTGATATTATTATCAATATAACATGCATTATTACCCATATAATGCAGTTATTATCGAAAGAAGTATAATAAATATACTTAGTACTTTTATTATCATCAATATAACATGCATTATTACCCATATAATGCAGTTATTATCGCTAGAACTGTAATAATTATACTTATTACTTATATTATTATCAATATAACATGCATTATTACCCATATTATGCAGTTATTATAGCTAGAACTATAATAAATATACGTATTACTTTTATTATCATCAACGTAACATGCATTATTACCCATATTATGCAGTTATTACCGATAGAACTATAATAATTATACTTATTACTTATATTATTATCAATATAACATGCATTATTACCCATATAATGCAGTTATTATCGCCAGAAGTATAATAAATATACTTAGTACTTTTATTATCATCACTATAACATGCATTATTACCCATATAATGCAGTTATTATCGCTAGAACTGTAATAATTATACTTATTACTTATATTATTATCAATATAACATGCATTATTACCCATATAATGCAGTTATTATCGACAGAAGTATAATAAATATACTTATTACTTTTATTATTATCAGTACAACATGCACTATTAGCCATATTTTACTTTTATTATCGCTTGAACTATAATAATTATACTAATTACTCCCGATATTATCAATATAACATGCATTATTACCCATATAATGCAGTTATTATCGCTAGAACTGTAATATTTATACCTACTACTTATATTATTATCATTATAACATGCATTATTACCCATATTATGCAGTTATAATCGCTAGAACTATAATAAATATACTTAGTACTTTTATTATCATCAACATAACATGCATTATTACCCATACTATGCAGTTATTATCGATAGAACTATAATAAATATACTTATTACTTTTATTATTATCAATATAACATGCATTATTAACCATATAATGCAGTTATTATCGACAGAAGTATAATAAATATACTTATTACTTTTATTATTATCAATATAACAGGCACTCTTTGCCATATTTTACTAGTATTATCGCTAGGACTGTAATAATTATACTTATTACTCCCGATATTATCAATGTAACATCCATTATTACTCATATAATGCAGTTCTTATCGCTGGAACTGTAATAACTATACTTATTACTCCCGATATTATCAATATAACATGCATTATTACGCATATAATGCAGTTATTATCGCTAGAACTGTAATAATTATACTTATTACTTATATTATTATCAATATAATATGCATTATTACCCATATAATGCAGTTATTATCGAAAGAAGTATAATAAATATACTTAGTACTTTTATTATCATCAATATAACATGCATTATTACCCATATAATGCAGCTATTATCGCTAGAACTGTAATAATTATACTTATTACTTATATTATTATCAATATAACATGCATTATTACCCATATTATGCAGTTATTATAGCTAGAACTATAATGAATATACGTATTACTTTTATTATCATCAATATAACATGCATTATTACCCATATTATGCAGTTATTATCGATAGAACTGTAATAAATATACTTATTACATTTATTATTATCAATATAACATGCTCTATTAGCCATATTTTACTATTATTATCGCTAGAACTATTATAATTGTACTTATTACTCCCGATGTTATCAATATAATATGCATTATTACGCATATAATGCAGTTATTATAGCTAGAACTGTAATAAATATACTTATTACTTTTATTATTATCAATATAACAAGCACTATTAGCCATATTTTACTATTATTATCGCTAGAACTATAATAATTATACTTATTACTCACGATATTATCAATATAACATGCATTATTACCCATATAATGCAGTTATTATCGCCAGAAGTATAATAAATATACTTAGTACTTTTATTATCATCACTATAACATGCATTATTACCCATATAATGCAGTTATTATCGCTAGAACTGTAATAATTATACTTATTACTTATATTATTATCAATATAACGTGCATTATTACCCATACTATGCAGTTATTATCGCTAGAACTGTAGTAATTATGCTTATTACTTATATTATTATCAATATAACATGCATTATTACCCACATAATGCAGTTATTATCGACAGAAGTATAATAAATATACTTATTACTTTTATTATTATCAGTATAACATGCACTATTAGCCATATTTTACTCTTATTATTGCTAGAACTATAATAATTATACTTATTATTCCCAATATTACCAATATAACATGCATTATTACCCATATAATGCAGTTATTATCGCTAGAGCTGTAATAATTATACTTATTACTTATATTATTATCAATATAACATGCATTATTACGCATATTGTGCAGTTATAATCGCTAGAACTATAATAAATATACTTAGTACTTTTATTATCATCAATATAACATGCATTATTACCCATATTATGAAGTTATTATCGATAGAACTGTAATAAATATACTTATTACTTTTATTATTATCAATATAACATGCACTATTAGTCATATTTCACTATTATTATCGCTAGAAATATAATAATTATACTTATTATTCCCAATATTACCAATATAACATGCATTATTACCCATATAATGCAGTTATTATCGCTAGAACTGTAATAATTATACTTATTACTTATATTATTATCAATATAACATGCATTATTACCCATATAATGCAGTTATTATCGACAGAAGTATAATAAATATACTTATTACTATTATTATTATCAGTATAACATGCACTATTAGCGATATTTTACTTTTATTATCGCTAGCACTGTAATATTTATACCTACTACTTATATTATTATCAATATAACATGCATTATTACCCATATTATGCAGTTATAATCGCTAGAACTATAATAAATATACTTAGTACTTTTATTATCATCAACGTAACATGCATTATTACCCATATTATGCAGTTATTATCGATAGAACTATAATAATTATACTTATTACTTATATTATTGTCAATACAACATGCATTATTACCCATATAATGCAGTTATTATCGCCAGAAGTATAATAAATATACTTAGTACTTTTGTTATCACCACTATAACATGCATTATTACCCATATAATGCAGTTATTATCGCTAGAACTGTAATAATTATTCTTATTACTTATATTATTATCAATATAACGTGCATTATTACCCATATTATGCGGTTATTATCGCTAGAACTGTAATAATTATACTTATTACTTATATTATTGTCATTATAACATGCATAATTACCCATATAATGGAGTTATTGTCGCTAGAACTGTAATAATTATACTTATTACTTATATTATTATCAATATAACATGCATTATTACCCATTTTATGCAGTTATTATCGCTAGAACTATAATAAATGTACGTATTACTTTTATTATCATCAATATAACATGCATTATTACCCATATTATGCAGTTATTATCGATAGAACTGTAATAAATATACTTATTACATTTATTATTATCAATATAACATGCTCTATTAGCCATATTTTACTATTATTATCGCTAGAACTATAATAATTATACTTATTACTCCCGATGTTATCAATATAATATGCATTATTACGCATATAATGCAGTTATTATAGCTAGAACTATAATGAATATACGTATTACTTTTATTATCATCAATATAACATGCATTATTACCCATATTATGCAGTTATTATCGATAGAACTGTAATAAATATACTTATTACATTTATTATTATCAATATAACATGCTCTATTAGCCATATTTTACTATTATTATCGCTAGAACTATTATAATTGTACTTATTACTCCCGATGTTATCAATATAATATGCATTATTACGCATATAATGCAGTTATTATAGCTAGAACTGTAATAAATATACTTATTACTTTTATTATTATCAATATAACAAGCACTATTAGCCATATTTTACTATTATTATCGCTAGAACTATAATAATTATACTTATTACTCACGATATTATCAATATAACATGCATTATTACCCATATAATGCAGTTATTATCGCCAGAAGTATAATAAATATACTTAGTACTTTTATTATCATCACTATAACATGCATTATTACCCATATAATGCAGTTATTATCGCTAGAACTGTAATAATTATACTTATTACTTATATTATTATCAATATAACGTGCATTATTACCCATACTATGCAGTTATTATCGCTAGAACTGTAGTAATTATGCTTATTACTTATATTATTATCAATATAACATGCATTATTACCCACATAATGCAGTTATTATCGACAGAAGTATAATAAATATACTTATTACTTTTATTATTATCAGTATAACATGCACTATTAGCCATATTTTACTCTTATTATTGCTAGAACTATAATAATTATACTTATTATTCCCAATATTACCAATATAACATGCATTATTACCCATATAATGCAGTTATTATCGCTAGAGCTGTAATAATTATACTTATTACTTATATTATTATCAATATAACATGCATTATTACGCATATTGTGCAGTTATAATCGCTAGAACTATAATAAATATACTTAGTACTTTTATTATCATCAATATAACATGCATTATTACCCATATTATGAAGTTATTATCGATAGAACTGTAATAAATATACTTATTACTTTTATTATTATCAATATAACATGCACTATTAGTCATATTTCACTATTATTATCGCTAGAAATATAATAATTATACTTATTATTCCCAATATTACCAATATAACATGCATTATTACCCATATAATGCAGTTATTATCGCTAGAACTGTAATAATTATACTTATTACTTATATTATTATCAATATAACATGCATTATTACCCATATAATGCAGTTATTATCGACAGAAGTATAATAAATATACTTATTACTATTATTATTATCAGTATAACATGCACTATTAGCGATATTTTACTTTTATTATCGCTAGCACTGTAATATTTATACCTACTACTTATATTATTATCAATATAACATGCATTATTACCCATATTATGCAGTTATAATCGCTAGAACTATAATAAATATACTTAGTACTTTTATTATCATCAACGTAACATGCATTATTACCCATATTATGCAGTTATTATCGATAGAACTATAATAATTATACTTATTACTTATATTATTGTCAATACAACATGCATTATTACCCATATAATGCAGTTATTATCGCCAGAAGTATAATAAATATACTTAGTACTTTTGTTATCACCACTATAACATGCATTATTACCCATATAATGCAGTTATTATCGCTAGAACTGTAATAATTATTCTTATTACTTATATTATTATCAATATAACGTGCATTATTACCCATATTATGCGGTTATTATCGCTAGAACTGTAATAATTATACTTATTACTTATATTATTGTCATTATAACATGCATAATTACCCATATAATGGAGTTATTGTCGCTAGAACTGTAATAATTATACTTATTACTTATATTATTATCAATATAACATGCATTATTACCCATTTTATGCAGTTATTATCGCTAGAACTATAATAAATATACGTATTACTTTTATTATCATCAATATAACATGCATTATTACCCATATTATGCAGTTATTATCGATAGAACTGTAATAAATATACTTATTACATTTATTATTATCAATATAACATGCTCTATTAGCCATATTTTACTATTATTATCGCTAGAACTATAATAATTATACTTATTACTCCCGATGTTATCAATATAATATGCATTATTACGCATATAATGCAGTTATTATAGCTAGAACTGTAATAAATATACTTATTACTTTTATTGTTATCAATATAACATGCACTATTAGCCATATTTTACTATTATTATCGCTAGAACTATAATAATTATACTTATTACTCACGATATTATCAATATAACATGCATTATTACCCATATAATGCAGTTATTATCGCTAGAACTGTAATAATTATACTTATTACTTATATTATTATCAATATAACGTGCATTATTACCCATACTATGCAGTTATTATCGCTAGAACTGTAAAAATTATACTTATTACTTATATTATTATCAATATAACATGCATTATTACCCATATAATGCAGTTATTATCGACAGAAGTATAATAAATATACTTATTACTTTTATTATTATCAGTACAACATGCACTGTTAGCCATATTTTACTTTTATTATCGCTTGAACTATAATAATTATACTAATTACTCCCGATATTATCAATATAACATGCATTATTACCCATATAATGCAGTTATTATCGTTAGAACTGTAATATTTATACCTACTACTTATATTATTATCATTATAACATGCATTATTACCCATATTATGCAGTTATAATCGCTAGAACTATAATAAATATACTTAGTACTTTTATTATCATCGACATAACATGCATTATTACCCATACTATGCAGTTATTATCGATAGAACTATAATAAATATACTTATTACTTTTATTATTATCAATATAACATGCATTATTAACCATATAATGCAGTTATTATCGACAGAAGTATAATAAATATACTTATTACTTTTATTATTATCAATATAACAGGCACTCTTTGCCATATTTTACTAGTATTATCGCTAGGACTGTAATAATTATACTTATTACTCCCGATATTATCAATGTAACATCCACTATTACTCATATAATGCAGTTCTTATCGCTGGAACTGTAATAACTATACTTATTACTCCCGATATTATCAATATAACATGCATTATTACGCATATAGTGCAGTTATTATCGCTAGAACTGTAATAATTATACTTATTACTGATATTATTATCAATATAACATGCATTATTACCCATATAATGCAGTTATTATCGAAAGAAGTATAATAAATATACTTAGTACTTTTATTATCATCAATATAACATGCATTATTACCCATATAATGCAGTTATTATCGCTAGAACTGTAATAATTATACTTATTACTTATATTATTATCAATATAACTTGCATTATTACCCATATTATGCAGTTATTATAGCTAGAACTATAATAAATATACGTATTACTTTTATTATCATCAACGTAACATGCATTATTACCCATATTATGCAGTTATTACCGATAGAACTATAATAATTATACTTATTACTTATATTATTATCAATATAACATGCATTATTACCCATATAATGCAGTTATTATCGCCAGAAGTATAATAAATATACTTAGTACTTTTATTATCATCACTATAACATGCATTATTACCCATATAATGCAGTTATTATCGCTAGAACTGTAATAATTATACTTATTACTTATATTATTATCAATATAACATGCATTATTACCCATGTAATGCAGTTATTATCGTCAGAAGTATAATAAATATACTTAGTACTTTTATTATCATCAATATAACATGCATTATTACCCATATAATGCAGTTATTATCGCTAGAACTGTAATAATTATACTTATTACTTATATTATTATCAATATAACATGCATTATTACCCATATTATGCAGATATTATAGCTAGAACTATAATAAATATACGTATTACTTTCATTATCATCAATATAACATGCATTATTACCCATATTATGCAGTTATTATCGATAGAACTGTAATAAATATACTTATTACTTTTATTATTATCAATATAACATGCACTATTAGTCATATTTTACTATTATTATCGCTAGAACTATAATAATTATACATATTATTCCCAATATTACCAATATAACATGCATTATTACCCATATAATGCAATTATTATCACTAGAGCTGTAGCAATTATACTTATTACTTACATTATTATCAATATAACATGCATTATTACGCATATTATGCAGTTATAATCGCTGGAACTATAATAAATATACTTAGTACTTTTATTATCATCAATATAACATGCATTATTACCCATATTATGAAGTTATTATCGATAGAACTGTAATAAATATACTTATTACTTTTATTATTATCAATATAACATGCACTATTAGCCATATTTTACTATTATTATCGCTAGAACTATAATAATTATACTTATTACTCCCGATATTATCAATATAACATGCATTATTACCCATATAATGCAGTTATTATCGCTAGAACTGTAACAATTATACTTATTACTTATATTATCATCAATATAACATGCATTATTAACCATATAATGCAGTTATTATCGACAGAAGTATAATAAATATACTTATTACTTTTATTATTATTAATATAACAGACACTCTTTGCCATATTTTACTAGTATTATCGCTAGGACTGTAATAATTATACTTATTACTCCCGATATTATCAATATAACATCCATTATTACCCATATAATGCAGTTCTTATGGCTGGAACTGTAATAACTATACTTATTACTCCCGATATTATCAATATAACATGCATTATTACGCATATAATGCAGTTATTATCGCTAGAACTGTAATAATTATACTTATTACTTATATTATTATCAATATAACATGCATTATTACCCATATTATGCAGATATTATCGCTAGAACTATAATAAATATACGTATTACTTTTATTATTATCAATATAACATGCATTATTACCCATATAATGCAGTTATTATCGACAGAAGTATAATAAATGTACTTATTACTTATATTATTATCAATATAACATGCATTATTACCCATATAATGCAGTTATTATCGCCAGAAGTATAATAAATATACTTAGTACTTTTATTATCATCACTATAACATGCATTATTACCCATATAATGCAGTTATTATCGCTAGAACTGTAATAATTATACTTATTACTTATATTATTATCAATATAACATGCATTATTACCCATATAATGCGGTTATTATCGACAGAAGTATAATAAATATACTTATTACTTTTATTATTATCAGTACAACATGCACTATTAGCCATATTTTACTTTTATTATCGCTTGAACTATAATAATTATACTAATTACTCCCGATATTATCAATATAACATGCATTATTACCCATATAATGCAGTTATTATCGCTAGAACTGTAATATTTATACCTACTACTTATATTATTATCATTATAACATGCATTATTACCCATATTATGCAGTTATAATCGCTAGAACTATAATAAATATACTTAGTACTTTTATTATCATCAACATAACATGCATTATTACCCATACTATGCAGTTATTATCGATAGAACTATAATAAATATACTTATTACTTTTATTATTATCAATATAACATGCATTATTAACCATATAATGCAGTTATTATCGACAGAAGTATAATAAATATACTTATTACTTTTATTATTATCAATATAACAGGCACTCTTTGCCATATTTTACTAGTATTATCGCTAGGACTGTAATAATTATACTTATTACTCCCGATATTATCAATGTAACATCCATTATTACTCATATAATGCAGTTCTTATCGCTGGAACTGTAATAACTATACTTATTACTCCCGATATTATCAATATAACATGCATTATTACGCATATAATGCAGTTATTATCGCTAGAACTGTAATAATTATACTTATTACTTATATTATTATCAATATAATATGCATTATTACCCATATAATGCAGTTATTATCGAAAGAAGTATAATAAATATACTTAGTACTTTTATTATCATCAATATAACATGCATTATTACCCATATAATGCAGCTATTATCGCTAGAACTGTAATAATTATACTTATTACTTATATTATTATCAATATAACATGCATTATTACCCATATTATGCAGTTATTATAGCTAGAACTATAATGAATATACGTATTACTTTTATTATCATCAATATAACATGCATTATTACCCATATTATGCAGTTATTATGGATAGAACTGTAATAAATATACTTATTACATTTATTATTATCAATATAACATGCTCTATTAGCCATATTTTACTATTATTATCGCTAGAACTATTATAATTGTACTTATTACTCCCGATGTTATCAATATAATATGCATTATTACGCATATAATGCAGTTATTATAGCTAGAACTGTAATAAATATACTTATTACTTTTATTATTATCAATATAACAAGCACTATTAGCCATATTTTACTATTATTATCGCTAGAACTATAATAATTATACTTATTACTCACGATATTATCAATATAACATGCATTATTACCCATATAATGCAGTTATTATCGCCAGAAGTATAATAAATATACTTAGTACTTTTATTATCATCACTATAACATGCATTATTACCCATATAATGCAGTTATTATCGCTAGAACTGTAATAATTATACTTATTACTTATATTATTATCAATATAACGTGCATTATTACCCATACTATGCAGTTATTATCGCTAGAACTGTAGTAATTATGCTTATTACTTATATTATTATCAATATAACATGCATTATTACCCACATAATGCAGTTATTATCGACAGAAGTATAATAAATATACTTATTACTTTTATTATTATCAGTATAACATGCACTATTAGCCATATTTTACTCTTATTATTGCTAGAACTATAATAATTATACTTATTATTCCCAATATTACCAATATAACATGCATTATTACCCATATAATGCAGTTATTATCGCTAGAGCTGTAATAATTATACTTATTACTTATATTATTATCAATATAACATGCATTATTACCCATATAATGCGGTTATTATCGACAGAAGTATAATAAATATACTTATTACTTTTATTATTATCAGTACAACATGCACTATTAGCCATATTTTACTTTTATTATCGCTTGAACTATAATAATTATACTAATTACTCCCGATATTATCAATATAACATGCATTATTACCCATATAATGCAGTTATTATCGCCAGAAGTATAATAAATATACTTAGTACTTTTATTATCATCACTATAACATGCATTATTACCCATATAATGCAGTTATTATCGCTAGAACTGTAATAATTATACTTATTACTTATATTATTATCAATATAACGTGTATTATTACCCATACTATGCAGTTATTATCGCTAGAACTGTAGTAATTATGCTTATTACTTATATTATTATCAATATAACATGCATTATTACCCACATAATGCAGTTATTATCGACAGAAGTATAATAAATATACTTATTACTTTTATTATTATCAGTATAACATGCACTATTAGCCATATTTTACTCTTATTATTGCTAGAACTATAATAATTATACTTATTATTCCCAATATTACCAATATAACATGCATTATTACCCATATAATGCAGTTATTATCGCTAGAGCTGTAATAATTATACTTATTACTTATATTATTATCAATATAACATGCATTATTACGCATATTGTGCAGTTATAATCGCTAGAACTATAATAAATATACTTAGTACTTTTATTATCATCAATATAACATGCATTATTACCCATATTATGAAGTTATTATCGATAGAACTGTAATAAATATACTTATTACTTTTATTATTATCAATATAACATGCACTATTAGTCATATTTCACTATTATTATCGCTAGAAATATAATAATTATACTTATTATTCCCAATATTACCAATATAACATGCATTATTACCCATATAATGCAGTTATTATCGCTAGAACTGTAATAATTATACTTATTACTTATATTATTATCAATATAACATGCATTATTACCCATATAATGCAGTTATTATCGACAGAAGTATAATAAATATACTTATTACTATTATTATTATCAGTATAACATGCACTATTAGCGATATTTTACTTTTATTATCGCTAGCACTGTAATATTTATACCTACTACTTATATTATTATCAATATAACATGCATTATTACCCATATTATGCAGTTATAATCGCTAGAACTATAATAAATATACTTAGTACTTTTATTATCATCAACGTAACATGCATTATTACCCATATTATGCAGTTATTATCGATAGAACTATAATAATTATACTTATTACTTATATTATTGTCAATACAACATGCATTATTACCCATATAATGCAGTTATTATCGCCAGAAGTATAATAAATATACTTAGTACTTTTGTTATCACCACTATAACATGCATTATTACCCATATAATGCAGTTATTATCGCTAGAACTGTAATAATTATTCTTATTACTTATATTATTATCAATATAACGTGCATTATTACCCATATTATGCGGTTATTATCGCTAGAACTGTAATAATTATACTTATTACTTATATTATTGTCATTATAACATGCATAATTACCCATATAATGGAGTTATTGTCGCTAGAACTGTAATAATTATACTTATTACTTATATTATTATCAATATAACATGCATTATTACCCATTTTATGCAGTTATTATCGCTAGAACTATAATAAATATACGTATTACTTTTATTATCATCAATATAACATGCATTATTACCCATATTATGCAGTTATTATCGATAGAACTGTAATAAATATACTTATTACATTTATTATTATCAATATAACATGCTCTATTAGCCATATTTTACTATTATTATCGCTAGAACTATAATAATTATACTTATTACTCCCGATGTTATCAATATAATATGCATTATTACGCATATAATGCAGTTATTATAGCTAGAACTGTAATAAATATACTTATTACTTTTATTGTTATCAATATAACATGCACTATTAGCCATATTTTACTATTATTATCGCTAGAACTATAATAATTATACTTATTACTCACGATATTATCAATATAACATGCATTATTACCCATATAATGCAGTTATTATCGCTAGAACTGTAATAATTATACTTATTACTTATATTATTATCAATATAACGTGCATTATTACCCATACTATGCAGTTATTATCGCTAGAACTGTAAAAATTATACTTATTACTTATATTATTATCAATATAACATGCATTATTACCCATATAATGCAGTTATTATCGACAGAAGTATAATAAATATACTTATTACTTTTATTATTATCAGTACAACATGCACTGTTAGCCATATTTTACTTTTATTATCGCTTGAACTATAATAATTATACTAATTACTCCCGATATTATCAATATAACATGCATTATTACCCATATAATGCAGTTATTATCGTTAGAACTGTAATATTTATACCTACTACTTATATTATTATCATTATAACATGCATTATTACCCATATTATGCAGTTATAATCGCTAGAACTATAATAAATATACTTAGTACTTTTATTATCATCGACATAACATGCATTATTACCCATACTATGCAGTTATTATCGATAGAACTATAATAAATATACTTATTACTTTTATTATTATCAATATAACATGCATTATTAACCATATAATGCAGTTATTATCGACAGAAGTATAATAAATATACTTATTACTTTTATTATTATCAATATAACAGGCACTCTTTGCCATATTTTACTAGTATTATCGCTAGGACTGTAATAATTATACTTATTACTCCCGATATTATCAATGTAACATCCACTATTACTCATATAATGCAGTTCTTATCGCTGGAACTGTAATAACTATACTTATTACTCCCGATATTATCAATATAACATGCATTATTACGCATATAGTGCAGTTATTATCGCTAGAACTGTAATAATTATACTTATTACTGATATTATTATCAATATAACATGCATTATTACCCATATAATGCAGTTATTATCGAAAGAAGTATAATAAATATACTTAGTACTTTTATTATCATCAATATAACATGCATTATTACCCATATAATGCAGTTATTATCGCTAGAACTGTAATAATTATACTTATTACTTATATTATTATCAATATAACTTGCATTATTACCCATATTATGCAGTTATTATAGCTAGAACTATAATAAATATACGTATTACTTTTATTATCATCAACGTAACATGCATTATTACCCATATTATGCAGTTATTACCGATAGAACTATAATAATTATACTTATTACTTATATTATTATCAATATAACATGCATTATTACCCATATAATGCAGTTATTATCGCCAGAAGTATAATAAATATACTTAGTACTTTTATTATCATCACTATAACATGCATTATTACCCATATAATGCAGTTATTATCGCTAGAACTGTAATAATTATACTTATTACTTATATTATTATCAATATAACATGCATTATTACCCATGTAATGCAGTTATTATCGTCAGAAGTATAATAAATATACTTAGTACTTTTATTATCATCAATATAACATGCATTATTACCCATATAATGCAGTTATTATCGCTAGAACTGTAATAATTATACTTATTACTTATATTATTATCAATATAACATGCATTATTACCCATATTATGCAGATATTATAGCTAGAACTATAATAAATATACGTATTACTTTCATTATCATCAATATAACATGCATTATTACCCATATTATGCAGTTATTATCGATAGAACTGTAATAAATATACTTATTACTTTTATTATTATCAATATAACATGCACTATTAGTCATATTTTACTATTATTATCGCTAGAACTATAATAATTATACATATTATTCCCAATATTACCAATATAACATGCATTATTACCCATATAATGCAATTATTATCACTAGAGCTGTAGCAATTATACTTATTACTTACATTATTATCAATATAACATGCATTATTACGCATATTATGCAGTTATAATCGCTGGAACTATAATAAATATACTTAGTACTTTTATTATCATCAATATAACATGCATTATTACCCATATTATGAAGTTATTATCGATAGAACTGTAATAAATATACTTATTACTTTTATTATTATCAATATAACATGCACTATTAGCCATATTTTACTATTATTATCGCTAGAACTATAATAATTATACTTATTACTCCCGATATTATCAATATAACATGCATTATTACCCATATAATGCAGTTATTATCGCTAGAACTGTAACAATTATACTTATTACTTATATTATCATCAATATAACATGCATTATTAACCATATAATGCAGTTATTATCGACAGAAGTATAATAAATATACTTATTACTTTTATTATTATTAATATAACAGACACTCTTTGCCATATTTTACTAGTATTATCGCTAGGACTGTAATAATTATACTTATTACTCCCGATATTATCAATATAACATCCATTATTACCCATATAATGCAGTTCTTATGGCTGGAACTGTAATAACTATACTTATTACTCCCGATATTATCAATATAACATGCATTATTACGCATATAATGCAGTTATTATCGCTAGAACTGTAATAATTATACTTATTACTTATATTATTATCAATATAACATGCATTATTACCCATATTATGCAGATATTATCGCTAGAACTATAATAAATATACGTATTACTTTTATTATTATCAATATAACATGCATTATTACCCATATAATGCAGTTATTATCGACAGAAGTATAATAAATGTACTTATTACTTATATTATTATCAATATAACATGCATTATTACCCATATAATGCAGTTATTATCGCCAGAAGTATAATAAATATACTTAGTACTTTTATTATCATCACTATAACATGCATTATTACCCATATAATGCAGTTATTATCGCTAGAACTGTAATAATTATACTTATTACTTATATTATTATCAATATAACATGCATTATTACCCATATAATGCGGTTATTATCGACAGAAGTATAATAAATATACTTATTACTTTTATTATTATCAGTACAACATGCACTATTAGCCATATTTTACTTTTATTATCGCTTGAACTATAATAATTATACTAATTACTCCCGATATTATCAATATAACATGCATTATTACCCATATAATGCAGTTATTATCGCTAGAACTGTAATATTTATACCTACTACTTATATTATTATCATTATAACATGCATTATTACCCATATTATGCAGTTATAATCGCTAGAACTATAATAAATATACTTAGTACTTTTATTATCATCAACATAACATGCATTATTACCCATACTATGCAGTTATTATCGATAGAACTATAATAAATATACTTATTACTTTTATTATTATCAATATAACATGCATTATTAACCATATAATGCAGTTATTATCGACAGAAGTATAATAAATATACTTATTACTTTTATTATTATCAATATAACAGGCACTCTTTGCCATATTTTACTAGTATTATCGCTAGGACTGTAATAATTATACTTATTACTCCCGATATTATCAATGTAACATCCATTATTACTCATATAATGCAGTTCTTATCGCTGGAACTGTAATAACTATACTTATTACTCCCGATATTATCAATATAACATGCATTATTACGCATATAATGCAGTTATTATCGCTAGAACTGTAATAATTATACTTATTACTTATATTATTATCAATATAATATGCATTATTACCCATATAATGCAGTTATTATCGAAAGAAGTATAATAAATATACTTAGTACTTTTATTATCATCAATATAACATGCATTATTACCCATATAATGCAGCTATTATCGCTAGAACTGTAATAATTATACTTATTACTTATATTATTATCAATATAACATGCATTATTACCCATATTATGCAGTTATTATAGCTAGAACTATAATGAATATACGTATTACTTTTATTATCATCAATATAACATGCATTATTACCCATATTATGCAGTTATTATGGATAGAACTGTAATAAATATACTTATTACATTTATTATTATCAATATAACATGCTCTATTAGCCATATTTTACTATTATTATCGCTAGAACTATTATAATTGTACTTATTACTCCCGATGTTATCAATATAATATGCATTATTACGCATATAATGCAGTTATTATAGCTAGAACTGTAATAAATATACTTATTACTTTTATTATTATCAATATAACAAGCACTATTAGCCATATTTTACTATTATTATCGCTAGAACTATAATAATTATACTTATTACTCACGATATTATCAATATAACATGCATTATTACCCATATAATGCAGTTATTATCGCCAGAAGTATAATAAATATACTTAGTACTTTTATTATCATCACTATAACATGCATTATTACCCATATAATGCAGTTATTATCGCTAGAACTGTAATAATTATACTTATTACTTATATTATTATCAATATAACGTGCATTATTACCCATACTATGCAGTTATTATCGCTAGAACTGTAGTAATTATGCTTATTACTTATATTATTATCAATATAACATGCATTATTACCCACATAATGCAGTTATTATCGACAGAAGTATAATAAATATACTTATTACTTTTATTATTATCAGTATAACATGCACTATTAGCCATATTTTACTCTTATTATTGCTAGAACTATAATAATTATACTTATTATTCCCAATATTACCAATATAACATGCATTATTACCCATATAATGCAGTTATTATCGCTAGAGCTGTAATAATTATACTTATTACTTATATTATTATCAATATAACATGCATTATTACGCATATTGTGCAGTTATAATCGCTAGAACTATAATAAATATACTTAGTACTTTTATTATCATCAATATAACATGCATTATTACCCATATTATGAAGTTATTATCGATAGAACTGTAATAAATATACTTATTACTTTTATTATTATCAATATAACATGCACTATTAGTCATATTTCACTATTATTATCGCTAGAAATATAATAATTATACTTATTATTCCCAATATTACCAATATAACATGCATTATTACCCATATAATGCAGTTATTATCGCTAGAACTGTAATAATTATACTTATTACTTATATTATTATCAATATAACATGCATTATTACCCATATAATGCAGTTATTATCGACAGAAGTATAATAAATATACTTATTACTATTATTATTATCAGTATAACATGCACTATTAGCGATATTTTACTTTTATTATCGCTAGCACTGTAATATTTATACCTACTACTTATATTATTATCAATATAACATGCATTATTACCCATATTATGCAGTTATAATCGCTAGAACTATAATAAATATACTTAGTACTTTTATTATCATCAACGTAACATGCATTATTACCCATATTATGCAGTTATTATCGATAGAACTATAATAATTATACTTATTACTTATATTATTGTCAATACAACATGCATTATTACCCATATAATGCAGTTATTATCGCCAGAAGTATAATAAATATACTTAGTACTTTTGTTATCACCACTATAACATGCATTATTACCCATATAATGCAGTTATTATCGCTAGAACTGTAATAATTATTCTTATTACTTATATTATTATCAATATAACGTGCATTATTACCCATATTATGCGGTTATTATCGCTAGAACTGTAATAATTATACTTATTACTTATATTATTGTCATTATAACATGCATAATTACCCATATAATGGAGTTATTGTCGCTAGAACTGTAATAATTATACTTATTACTTATATTATTATCAATATAACATGCATTATTACCCATTTTATGCAGTTATTATCGCTAGAACTATAATAAATATACGTATTACTTTTATTATCATCAATATAACATGCATTATTACCCATATTATGCAGTTATTATCGATAGAACTGTAATAAATATACTTATTACATTTATTATTATCAATATAACATGCTCTATTAGCCATATTTTACTATTATTATCGCTAGAACTATAATAATTATACTTATTACTCCCGATGTTATCAATATAATATGCATTATTACGCATATAATGCAGTTATTATAGCTAGAACTGTAATAAATATACTCATTACTTTTATTGTTATCAATATAACATGCACTATTAGCCATATTTTACTATTATTATCGCTAGAACTATAATAATTATACTTATTACTCACGATATTATCAATATAACATGCATTATTACCCATATAATGCAGTTATTATCGCTAGAACTGTAATAATTATACTTATTACTTATATTATTATCAATATAACGTGCATTATTACCCATACTATGCAGTTATTATCGCTAGAACTGTAGTAATTATGCTTATTACTTATATTATTATCAATATAACATGCATTATTACCCACATAATGCAGTTATTATCGACAGAAGTATAATAAATATACTTATTACTTTTATTATTATCAGTATAACATGCACTATTAGCCATATTTTACTCTTATTATTGCTAGAACTATAATAATTATACTTATTATTCCCAATATTACCAATATAACGTGCATTATTACCCATATAATGCAGTTATTATCGCTAGAGCTGTAATAATTATACTTATTACTTATATTATTATCAATATAACATGCATTATTACGCATATTGTGCAGTTATAATCGCTAGAACTATAATAAATATACTTAGTACTTTTATTATCATCAATATAACATGCATTATTACCCATATTATGAAGTTATTATCGATAGAACTGTAATAAATATACTTATTACTTTTATTATTATCAATATAACATGCACTATTAGTCATATTTCACTATTATTATCGCTAGAAATATAATAATTATACTTATTATTCCCAATATTACCAATATAACATGCATTATTACCCATATAATGCAGTTATTATCGCTAGAACTGTAATAATTATACTTATTACTTATATTATTATCAATATAACATGCATTATTACCCATATAATGCAGTTATTATCGACAGAAGTATAATAAATATACTTATTACTATTATTATTATCAGTATAACATGCACTATTAGCGATATTTTACTTTTATTATCGCTAGCACTGTAATATTTATACCTACTACTTATATTATTATCAATATAACATGCATTATTACCCATATTATGCAGTTATAATCGCTAGAACTATAATAAATATACTTAGTACTTTTATTATCATCAACGTAACATGCATTATTACCCATATTATGCAGTTATTATCGATAGAACTATAATAATTATACTTATTACTTATATTATTGTCAATACAACATGCATTATTACCCATATAATGCAGTTATTATCGCCAGAAGTATAATAAATATACTTAGTACTTTTGTTATCACCACTATAACATGCATTATTACCCATATAATGCAGTTATTATCGCTAGAACTGTAATAATTATTCTTATTACTTATATTATTATCAATATAACGTGCATTATTACCCATATTATGCGGTTATTATCGCTAGAACTGTAATAATTATACTTATTACTTATATTATTGTCATTATAACATGCATAATTACCCATATAATGGAGTTATTGTCGCTAGAACTGTAATAATTATACTTATTACTTATATTATTATCAATATAACATGCATTATTACCCATTTTATGCAGTTATTATCGCTAGAACTATAATAAATATACGTATTACTTTTATTATCATCAATATAACATGCATTATTACCCATATTATGCAGTTATTATCGATAGAACTGTAATAAATATACTTATTACATTTATTATTATCAATATAACATGCTCTATTAGCCATATTTTACTATTATTATCGCTAGAACTATAATAATTATACTTATTACTCCCGATGTTATCAATATAATATGCATTATTACGCATATAATGCAGTTATTATAGCTAGAACTGTAATAAATATACTTATTACTTTTATTGTTATCAATATAACATGCACTATTAGCCATATTTTACTATTATTATCGCTAGAACTATAATAATTATACTTATTACTCACGATATTATCAATATAACATGCATTATTACCCATATAATGCAGTTATTATCGCTAGAACTGTAATAATTATACTTATTACTTATATTATTATCAATATAACGTGCATTATTACCCATACTATGCAGTTATTATCGCTAGAACTGTAAAAATTATACTTATTACTTATATTATTATCAATATAACATGCATTATTACCCATATAATGCAGTTATTATCGACAGAAGTATAATAAATATACTTATTACTTTTATTATTATCAGTACAACATGCACTGTTAGCCATATTTTACTTTTATTATCGCTTGAACTATAATAATTATACTAATTACTCCCGATATTATCAATATAACATGCATTATTACCCATATAATGCAGTTATTATCGTTAGAACTGTAATATTTATACCTACTACTTATATTATTATCATTATAACATGCATTATTACCCATATTATGCAGTTATAATCGCTAGAACTATAATAAATATACTTAGTACTTTTATTATCATCGACATAACATGCATTATTACCCATACTATGCAGTTATTATCGATAGAACTATAATAAATATACTTATTACTTTTATTATTATCAATATAACATGCATTATTAACCATATAATGCAGTTATTATCGACAGAAGTATAATAAATATACTTATTACTTTTATTATTATCAATATAACAGGCACTCTTTGCCATATTTTACTAGTATTATCGCTAGGACTGTAATAATTATACTTATTACTCCCGATATTATCAATGTAACATCCACTATTACTCATATAATGCAGTTCTTATCGCTGGAACTGTAATAACTATACTTATTACTCCCGATATTATCAATATAACATGCATTATTACGCATATAGTGCAGTTATTATCGCTAGAACTGTAATAATTATACTTATTACTGATATTATTATCAATATAACATGCATTATTACCCATATAATGCAGTTATTATCGAAAGAAGTATAATAAATATACTTAGTACTTTTATTATCATCAATATAACATGCATTATTACCCATATAATGCAGTTATTATCGCTAGAACTGTAATAATTATACTTATTGCTTATATTATTATCAATATAACATGCATTATTACCCATGTAATGCAGTTATTATCGTCAGAAGTATAATAAATATACTTAGTACTTTTATTATCATCAATATAACATGCATTATTACCCATATAATGCAGTTATTATCGCTAGAACTGTAATAATTATACTTATTACTTATATTATTATCAATATAACATGCATTATTACCCATATTATGCAGATATTATAGCTAGAACTATAATAAATATACGTATTACTTTCATTATCATCAATATAACATGCATTATTACCCATATTATGCAGTTATTATCGATAGAACTGTAATAAATATACTTATTACTTTTATTATTATCAATATAACATGCACTATTAGTCATATTTTACTATTATTATCGCTAGAACTATAATAATTATACATATTATTCCCAATATTACCAATATAACATGCATTATTACCCATATAATGCAATTATTATCACTAGAGCTGTAGCAATTATACTTATTACTTACATTATTATCAATATAACATGCATTATTACGCATATTATGCAGTTATAATCGCTGGAACTATAATAAATATACTTAGTACTTTTATTATCATCAATATAACATGCATTATTACCCATATTATGAAGTTATTATCGATAGAACTGTAATAAATATACTTATTACTTTTATTATTATCAATATAACATGCACTATTAGCCATATTTTACTATTATTATCGCTAGAACTATAATAATTATACTTATTACTCCCGATATTATCAATATAACATGCATTATTACCCATATAATGCAGTTATTATCGCTAGAACTGTAACAATTATACTTATTACTTATATTATCATCAATATAACATGCATTATTAACCATATAATGCAGTTATTATCGACAGAAGTATAATAAATATACTTATTACTTTTATTATTATTAATATAACAGACACTCTTTGCCATATTTTACTAGTATTATCGCTAGGACTGTAATAATTATACTTATTACTCCCGATATTATCAATATAACATCCATTATTACCCATATAATGCAGTTCTTATGGCTGGAACTGTAATAACTATACTTATTACTCCCGATATTATCAATATAACATGCATTATTACGCATATAATGCAGTTATTATCGCTAGAACTGTAATAATTATACTTATTACTTATATTATTATCAATATAACATGCATTATTACCCATATTATTCAGATATTATCGCTAGAACTATAATAAATATACGTATTACTTTTATTATTATCAATATAACATGCATTATTACCCATATAATGCAGTTATTATCGACAGAAGTATAATAAATGTACTTATTACTTTTATTATTATCAATATAACATGCACTATTAGCCATATTTTACTAGTATTATCGCTAGGACTGTAATAATTAGACTTATTACTCCCGATATTATCAATATAACATCCATTATTACCCATATAATGCAATTATTATCGCTAGAACTGTAATAATTATACTTATTACTCCCGATATTATCAATATAACATGCATTATTACCCATATAATGCAGTTATTATCGACAGAAGTATAATAAATATACTTATTACTTTTATTATTATCAATATAGCAGGCACTCTTAGCCATATTTTACTAGTATTATCGCTAGGACTGTAATAATTACACTTATTACTCAACAAATTATCAATATAACATCCATTATTACCCATATAATGCAGTTCTTATCGCTGGAACAGTAATAACTATACTTATTACTCCCGATATTATCAATATAACATGCATTATTACGCATATAATGCAGTTATTATCGCTAGAACTATAATAAATATACGTATTACTTTTATTATCATCAATATAACATGCATTATTACCCATATTATGCAGTTATTATCGCTAGAACTATAATAAATATACGTATTACTTTTATTATCATCATTATAACATGCATTATTACCCATATTATGAAGTTATTATCGATAGAACTATAATAAATATACTTATTACTTTTATTATTATCAATATAACATGCACTATTAGCCATATTTTACTATTATTATCGCTAGAACTATAATAATTATACTTATTACTCCCGATATTATCAATATAACATGCATTATTACCCATATAATGCAGTTATTATCGCTAGAACTGTAACAATTATACTTATTACTTATATTATCATCAATATAACATGCATTATTAACCATATAATGCAGTTATTATCGACAGAAGTATAATAAATATACTTATTACTTTTATTATTACTAATATAACAGACACTCTTTGCCATATTTTACTAGTATTATCGCTAGGACTGTAATAATTATACTTATTACTCCCGATATTATCAATATAACATCCATTATTACCCATATAATGCAGTTCTTATGGCTGGAACTGTAATAACTATACTTATTACTCCCGATATTATCAATATAACATGCATTATTACCCATATAATGCAGTTATTATCGACAGAAGTATAATAAATGTACTTATTACTTTTATTATTATCAATATAACATGCACTATTAGCCATATTTTACTAGTATTATCGCTAGGACTGTAATAATTAGACTTATTACTCCCGATATTATCAATATAACATCCATTATTACCCATATAATGCAATTATTATCGCTAGAACTGTAATAATTATACTTATTACTCCCGATATTATCAATATAACATGCATTATTACCCATATAATGCAGTTATTATCGACAGAAGTATAATAAATATACTTATTACTTTTATTATTATCAATATAGCAGGCACTCTTAGCCATATTTTACTAGTATTATCGCTAGGACTGTAATAATTACACTTATTACTCAACAAATTATCAATATAACATCCATTATTACCCATATAATGCAGTTCTTATCGCTGGAACAGTAATAACTATACTTATTACTCCCGATATTATCAATATAACATGCATTATTACCCATTTTATGCAGTTATTATCGCTAGAACTATAATAAATATACGTATTACTTTTATTATCATCAATATAACATGCATTATTACCCATATTATGCAGTTATTATCGCTAGAACTATAATAAATATACGTATTACTTTTATTATCATCAATATAACATGCATTATTACCCATATTATGAATTATTATCGATAGAACTATAATAAATATACTTATTACTTTTATTATTATCAATATAACATGCACTATTAGCCATATTTTACTATTATTATCGCTAGAACTATAATAATTATACTTATTACTCCCGATATTATCAATATAACATGCATTATTACCCATATAATGCAGTTATTATCGCTAGAACTGTAACAATTATACTTATTACTTATATTATTATCAATATAACATGCATTATTACGCATATTATGCAGTTATAATCGCTAGAACTTTAATAAATATACTTAGTACTTTTATTATCATCAATATAACATGCATTATTACCCATATTATGCAGTTATTATCGCTAGAACTGTAATAATTATACTTATTACTTATATTATTATCAATATAACATGCATTATTACCCATATAATGCAGTTATTATCGACAGAAGTATAATAAATATACTTATTACTTTTATTATTATCAATATAACATGCATTATTAACCATATAATGCAGTTATTATCGACAGAAGTATAATAAATATACTTATTACTTTTATTATTATCAATATAACAGGCACTCTTTGCCATATTTTACTAGTATTATCGCTAGGACTGTAATAATTATACTTATTACTCCCGATATTATCAATATAACATCCATTATTACCCATATAATGCAGTTCTTATCGCTGGAACTGTAATAACTATACTTATTATTCCCGATATTATCAATATAACATGCATTATTACGCATATAATGCAGTTATTATCGATAGAACTATAATAAATATACTTATTACTTATATTATTATGAATATAACATGCATTATTACCCATATAATGCAGTTATTATCGACAGAAGTACAATAAATATACTTATTACTTTTATTATTATCAGTATAACATGCACTATTAGCCATATTTTACTTTTATTATCGCTAGAACTATAATAATTATACTTATTACTCCCGATATTATCAGCATAGCATGCATTATTACCCATATAATGCAATTATTATCGCTAGAACTGTAATAATTATACTCATTACTTATATTATTAGCAATATAACGTGCATTATTACCCATATTATGCAGTTATAATCGTTAGAAATATAATAAATATACTTATTACTTTTATTATTATCAATATAACATGCATTATTAACCATATAATGCAGTTATTATCGATAGAACTATAATAAATATACTTATTACTTATATTATTATGAATATAACATGCATTATTACCCATATAATGCAGTTATTATCGACAGAAGTATAATAAATATATTTATTACTTTTATTATTATCAGTATAACATGCACTCTTAGCCATATTTTACTAGTATTATCGCTAGGACTGTAATAATTATACTTATTACTCAAGATATTATCAATATAACATCCATTATTACCCATATAATGCAGTTCTTATCGCTGGAGCTGCAATAATTATACTTATTACTCCCTATATTATCATTATAACATGCATTATTACGCATATAATGCAGTTATTATCGCTAGAACTGTAATAATTATACTTATTACTTATATTATTATCAATATAACATGCATTATTACCCATATAATGCAGTTATTATCGACAGAAGTATAATAAATATACTTATTACTTTTATTATTATCAATATAACATGCATTATTACCCATATAATGCAGTTATTATCGCTAGAACTGTAATAATTATACTTATTACTTACATTATTAGCAATACAACGTGCATTGTTACCCATATTATGCAGTTATTATCGCTAGAACTGTAATAATTATACTTATTACTTATACTATTATCAATATAACATGCACTATTACCCATATAATGCAGTTATTATCGACAGAAGTATAATAAATATACTTATTACTTTTATTATTATCAATATAACAGGCACTCTTAGCCATATTTTACTAGTATTATCGCTAGGACTGTAATAATTATACTTATTACTCAAGATATTATCAATATAACATCCATTATTACCCATATAATGCAGTTCTTATCGCTGGAGCTGCAATAATTATACTTATTACTCCCGATATTATCAATATAACATGCATTATTACGCATATAATGCAGTTATTATCGCTAGAACTGTAATAATTATACTTATTACTTATATTATTAGCAATATAACGTGCATTATTACCCATATACTGCAGTTATTATCGACAGAAGTATAATAAATATACTTCTTACTTTTATTATTATCAATATAACTGGCACTCTTAGCCATATTTTAGTAGTATTATCGCTAGAACTGTAATAATTATACTTATTACTTATATTATTATCAATATAACGTGCATTATTACCCATTTTATGCAGTTATTATCGCTAGAACTATAATAAACATACGTATTACTTTTATTATCATCAATATAACATGCATTATTACCCATATTATGCAGTTATTATCGATAGAACTGTAATACTTATACTTATTACTCATATTATGAGCAATATAACATGCATTATTACCCATATTATGCAGTTATTATAGCTAGAACTATAATAAATATTCTTATTACTTTTATTATCATCAATATAACGTCCATTATTACCCATAATATGCAGTTATTATCGATAGAAGTATAATAAATATACTTATTACTTTTATTATTATCAATATAACATGCACTCTTAGCCATATTTTACTAGTATGATCGCTAGAACTGTAATAATTATACTTATTATTCCCAATATTACCAATATAACATGCATTATTACCCATATAATGCAGTTATTATCGCTAGAGCTGTAATAATTATACTTATTACTTATATTATTATCAATATAACATGCATTATTACCCATATAATGCAGTTAATATCGCTAGAACTGTAATAATTATACTCATTACTTATATTATTATCAATATAACATGCATTATTACCCATATAATGCAGTTATTATTTCTAGAACTGTAATAATTATACTTATTACTTATATTATTATCAATATAACATGCATTATTACCCACATAATGCAGTTATTATCGCTAGAACTGTAATACTTATACTTATTACTCATATTATGAGCAATATAACATGCATTATTACCCATATTATGCAGTTATTATAGCTAGAACTATAATAAATATTCTTATTACTTTTATTATCATCAATATAACGTCCATTATTACCCATAATATGCAGTTATTATCGATAGAAGTATAATAAATATACTTATTACTTTTATTATTATCAATATAACATGCACTCTTAGCCATATTTTACTAGTATGATCGCTAGAACTGTAATAATTATACTTATTATTCCCAATATTACCAATATAACATGCATTATTACCCATATAATGCAGTTATTATCGCTAGAGCTGTAATAATTATACTTATTACTTATATTATTATCAATATAACATGCATTATTACCCATATAATGCAGTTAATATCGCTAGAACTGTAATAATTATACTCATTACTTATATTATTATCAATATAACATGCATTATTACCCATATAATGCAGTTATTATTTCTAGAACTGTAATAATTATACTTATTACTTATATTATTATCAATATAACATGCATTATTACCCACATAATGCAGTTATTATCGCTAGAACTGTAATACTTATACTTATTACTCATATTATGAGCAATATAACATGCATTATTACCCATATTATGCAGTTATTATAGCTAGAACTATAATAAATATTCTTATTACTTTTATTATCATCAATATAACGTCCATTATTACCCATAATATGCAGTTATTATCGATAGAAGTATAATAAATATACTTATTACTTTTATTATTATCAATATAACATGCACTCTTAGCCATATTTTACTAGTATGATCGCTAGAACTGTAATAATTATACTTATTATTCCCAATATTACCAATATAACATGCATTATTACCCATATAATGCAGTTATTATCGCTAGAGCTGTAATAATTATACTTATTACTTATATTATTATCAATATAACATGCATTATTACCCATATAATGCAGTTAATATCGCTAGAACTGTAATAATTATACTCATTACTTATATTATTATCAATATAACATGCATTATTACCCATGTAATGCAGTTATCACCGACAAAAGTATAATAAATATACTTATTACTTTTATTATTATCAGTACAACATGCACTATTAGCCATATTTTACTTTTATTATCGCTTGAACTATAATAATTATACTAATTACTCCCGATATTATCAATATAACATGCATTATTACCCATACAATGCAGTTATTATCGCTAGAACTGTAATATTTATACCTACTACTTATATTATTATCATTATAACATGCATTATTACCCATGTTATGCAGTTATAATCGCTAGAACTATAATAAATATACTTAGTACTTTTATTATCATCAACATAACATGCATTATTACCCATACTATGCAGTTATTATCGATAGAACTATAATAAATATACTCATTACTTTTATTATTATCAATATGACATGCATTATTAACCATATAATGCAGTTATTATCAACAGAAGTATAATAAATATACTTATTACTTTTATTATTATCAATATAACAGGCACTCTTTGCCATATTTTACTAGTATTATCGCTAGGACTGTAATAATTATACTTATTACTCCCGATATTATCAATGTAACATCCATTATTACTCATATAATGCAGTTCATATCGCTGGAACTGTAATAACTATACTTATGACTCCCGGTATTATCAATATAACATGCATTATTACGCATATAATGCAGTTATTATCGCTAGAACTGTAATAATTATACTTATTACTTATATTATTATCAATATAACATGCATTATTACCCATATAATGCAGTTATTATCGAAAGAAGTATAATAAATATACTTAGTACTTTTATTATCATCAATATAACATGCATTATTACCCATATAATGCAGTTATTATCGCTAGAACTGTAATAATTATACTTATTACTTATATTATTATCAATATAACATGCATTATTACCCATATTATGCAGTTATTATAGCTAGAACTATAATAAATATACGTATTACTTTTATTATCATCAATATAACATGCATTATTACCCATATAATGCAGTTATTATCGCTAGAGCTGTAATAATTATACTTATTACTTATATTATTATCAATATAACATGCTTTATTACGCATATTATGCAGTTATTATCGCTAGAACTATAATAAATATACGTATTACTTTTATTATCATCAATATAACATGCATTATTACCCATATAATGCAGTTATTATCGCTAGAACTGTAATAATTATACTTACTACTTATATTATTAGCAATATAACGTGCATTATTACCCATATAATGCAGTTATTATCGCTAGAACTGTAATAATTATACTTATTACTTATATTATTATCAATATAACATGCATTATTACCCATTTTATGCCGTTATTATCGCTAGAACTATAATAAATATACGTATTACTTTTATTATCATCAATATAACATGCATTATTACCCATATTATGCAGTTATTATCGATAGAACTGTAATAAATATACTTATCACATTTATTATTATCAATATAACATGCACTATTAGCCATATTTTACTATTATTATCGCTAGAACTATAATAATAATACTTATTACTCCCGATATTATCAATATAATATGCATTATTACGCATATTATGAAGTTACTATCGATAGTACTATAATAAATATACTTATTACTTTTATTATTATCAATATAACAGGCACTCTTAGCCACATTTTACTAGTATTATCGCTAGAACTGTAACAACTATACTTATTACTCCCGATGTTATCAATATAATATGCATTATTACGCATATAATGCAGTTATTATAGCTAGAACTGTAATAAATATACTTATTACTTTTATTATTATCAATATAACATGCACTATTAGCCATATTTTACTATTATTATCGCTAGAACTGTAATAATTATACTCATTACTCCCGATATTATCAATATAACATCCATTATTACCCATATTATGCAGTTATTATCGCTAGAACTGTAATAATTATACTTATTACTTATATTATTAGCAATATAACGTGCATTATTACCCATATACTGCAGTTATTATCGACAGAAGTATAATAAATATACTTCTTACTTTTATTATTATCAATATAACTGGCACTCTTAGCCATATTTTAGTAGTATTATCGCTAGAACTGTAATAATTATACTTATTACTTATATTATTAGCAATATAACGTGCATTATTACCCATATAATGCAGTTATTATCGCCAGAACTGTAATAATTATACTTATTACTTATATTATTATCAATATAACATGCATTATTACCCATTTTATGCCGTTATTATCGCTAGAACTATAATAAATATACGTATTACTTTTATTATCATCAATATAACATGCATTATTACCCATATTATGCAGTTATTATCGATAGAACTGTAATAAATATACTTATTACATTTATTATTATCAATATAACATGCACTATTAGCCATATTTTACTATTATTATCGCTAGAACTATAATAATTATACTTATTACTCCCGATATTATCAATATAATATGCATTATTACGCATATAATGCAGTTATTATAGCTAGAACTGTAATAAATATACTTATTACTTTTATTATTATCAATATAACATGCACAATTAGCCATATTTTACTATTATTATCGCTAGAAGTATAATAGTTGTACTTGTTACTCCCGATATTATCAATATAACATGCATTATTACCCATATAATGCAGTTATTATCGCTGGAACTGTAACAATTATACTTATTACTTATATTATTATCAATATAACATGCATTATTACCCATATAATGCAGTTATTATCGCTGGAACTGTAACAATTATACTTATTACTTATATTATTATCAATATAACATGCATTATTACCCATATAATGCAGTTATTATTTCTAGAACTGTAATAATTATACTTATTACTTATATTATTATCAATATAACATGCATTATTACCCATATTATGCAGTTATTATCGATAGAACTGTAATAAATATACTTATTACTTTTATTATTATAAATATAACATGCACTATTAGTCATATTTTACTATTATTATCGCTAGAACTATAATAATTATACTTATTATTCCCAATATTACCAATATAACATGCATTATTACCCATATAATGCAGTTATTATCGCTAGAGCTGTAATAATTATACTTATTACTTATATTATTATCAATATAACATGCATTATTACGCATATTATGCAGTTATAATCGCTAGAACCTTAGTAAATATACTTAGTACTTTTATTATCATCAATATAACATGCATTATTACCCATATTATGCAGTTATTATCGATAGAGCTATAATAAATATACTTATTACTTTTATTAATATCAATATAACATGCACTATTAGCCATATTTTACTATTATTATCGCTAGAACTATAATAATTATACTTATTACTTATTTTATTATCAATATAACATGCATTATTACCCATATTATGCAGTTATTATCGCTAGAACTATAATAATTATACTTATTACTCCCAATACTATCAATATAACATGAACTATTACCCATATAAAGCAGTTATTATCGCTAGAACTGTAATAATTATACTTATTACTTATATTATTATCAATATTACTTGCATTATTACCCATATTATGCAGTTATTATCGCAGGAACTATAGTAAATATACGTATTACTTTTATTATCATCAATATAACATGCATTATTACCCATATTATGCAGTTATAATCGATAGAACTGTAATAAATATACTTATTATTTTTATTATTAACAATATAACATGCACTATTAGCCATATTTTACTATTATTATCGCTAGAACTATAATAATTATACTTATTATTCCCAATATTACCAATATAACATGCATTATTACCCATATAATGCAGTTATTATCGCTAGAACTGTAATAATTATACTTATTACTTATATTATTATCAATATAACGTGCATTATTACCCATATTATGTGGTTATTATCGCTAGAACTGTAATAATTATACTTATTACTTATATTATTATCAATATAACATGCATTATTACCCATATAATGCAGTTATTATCGACAGAAGTATAATAAATATACTTATTACTTTTATTATTATCAGTATAACATGCACTATTAGCCATATTTTACTTTTATTATCGCTAGAACTGTAATATTTATACCTACTACTTATATTATTATCAATATAACATGCATTATTACCCATATTATGCAGTTATAATCGCTAGAACTATAATAAATATACTTAGTACTTTTATTATCATCAACGTAACATGCATTATTACCCATATTATGCAGTTATTATCGATAGAACTATAATAATTATACTTATTACTTATATTATTATCAATATAACATGCATTATTACCCATATAATGCAGTTATTATCGCCAGAAGTATAATAAATATACTTAGTACTTTTATTATCATCACTATAACATGCATTATTACCCATATAATGCAGTTATTATCGCTAGAACTGTAATAATTATACTTATTACTTATATTATTATCAATATAACGTGCATTATTACCCATACTATGCAGTTATTATCGCTAGAACTGTAATAATTATACTTATTACTTATATTATTATCAATATAACATGCATTATTACCCATATAATGCAGTTATTACCGACAGAAGTATAATAAATATACTTATTACTTTTATTATTATCAGTACAACATGCACTATTAGCCATATTTTACTTTTATTATCGCTTGAACTATAATAATTATACTAATTACTCCCGATATTATCAATATAACATGCATTATTACCCATACTATGCAGTTATTATCGATAGAACTATAATAAATATACTCATTACTTTTATTATTATCAATATAACATGCATTATTAAGGGGGGAGACCAGTATGACGCAACCTAAAACGGGCCTATCTTCAAAAGATCGTCAGAGTTTTGTTGCTTAAGAAAAATCAAATCTTTTGATGAATTCGGTTAAAATAGACCTTTATTTAAATATTTATAAAAGAAAGTAGCACAAATAAGGACGGTATAGTTAAAAACAAAAAAAGGTAAATGGTCTGCACTTCGGCGCACTTTCTCACTGTAACCAGGGTACAGATCAAACGAGTCATTCGAAATGCATAAAATAAAATTATTAGTAAAGGAAATCAATGCTGTTTTCGGCCTAACCTCCGACCTGTTTTGATTATTCAACCCAATGGCATATAAAAATTATCAAAGTGACAAAACCCATAATTACGCAAATTTTTCCAATATTTTATTTTTTTTCTCCAAAATTAGACTTGTTTTCTGGGATGTTTTAGGCTAGGCCGATAGCCACTGATTAGAAATACTACCACAAAAAATTTCAAGGTGATCTGAACCTCCGTTTAGGCTGTAGGCTGGTTGCGAGGTCCAAAAATGATGTTCCGAGAAAAACGAGGTTAAAGTTTTATGTACATACGCGGGATAGTGTTACGCGGGATACGGAAACACGTCTAGCGACGGGAGTTTTTCGAATTTTTAGGTCCGGTTTTCGGCATTATACGCAGAAAAGACGAAAGAATTTTTTAAGATGATAAAAAAAAAATCTATTTTTTTAAGGTGTCATACTGGTCTCCCCCCTTAACCATATAATGCAGTTATTATCAACAGAAGTATAATAAATATACTTATTACTTTTATTATTATCAATATAACAGGCACTCTTTGCCATATTTTACTAGTATTATCGCTAGGACTGTAATAATTATACTTATTACTCCCGATATTATCAATGTAACATCCATTATTACTCATACAATGCAGTTCATATCGCTGGAACTGTAATAACTATACTTATTACTCCCGATATTATCAATATAACATGCATTATTACGCATATAATGCAGTTATTATCGCTAGAACTGTAATAATTATACTTATTACTAATATTATTATCAATATAACATGCATTATTACCCATATAATGCAGTTATTATCGAAAGAAGTATAATAAATATACTTAGTACTTTTATTATCATCAATATAACATGCATTATTACCCATATAATGCAGTTATTATCGCTAGAACTGTAATAATTATACTTATTACTTATATTATTATCAATATAACATGCATTATTACGCATATTATGCAGTTATAATCGCTAGAACTTTAGTAAATATACTTAGTACTTTTATTATCATCAATATAACATGCATTATTACCCATATTATGAAGTTATTATCGCTAGAACTATAATAAATATACTTATAACTTTTATTATTATCAATATAACATGCACTATTAGCCATATTTTCCTATTATTATCGCTAGAACTATAATAATTATACTTATTACTCCCGATATTATCAATATAACATGCATTATTACGCATATAATGCAGTTATTATCGCTAGAACTGTAATAATTATACTCATTACTTATATTATTAGCAATATAACGTGCATTATTACCCATATTATGCAGTTATTATTGATAGAACCATAATAAATATACTTATTACTCCCGATATTATCAATATAACATCCATTATTACCCATATAAAGCAGTTATTATCGCTAGAACTGTAATAATTATACTTATTACTTATATTATTATCAATATAACTTGCATTATTACCCATATTATGCAGTTATTATCGCTAGAACTATAGTAAATATACGTATTACTTTTATTATCATCAATATAACATGCATTATTTCCCATATTATGCAGTTATTATCGATAGAACTGTAATAAATGTACTTATTACTTTTATTGTTATCAATATAACATGCACTATTAGTCATATTTTCCTATTATTATCGCTAGAACTATAATAATTATACTTATTATTCCCAATATTACCAATATAACATGCATTATTACCCATATAATGCAGTTATTATCGCTAGAGCTGTAATAATTATACTTATTACTTATATTATTATCAATCTAACGTGCATTAATACCCATTTTATGCAGTTATTATCGCTAGAACTATAATAAACATACGTATTACTTTTATTATCATCAATATAACATGCATTATTACCCATATTATGCAGTTATTATCGATAGAACTGTAATAAATATTCTTATTACTTTTATTATGATCAATATAACATGCATTATTACCCACATAATGCAGTTATTATCGCTAGAACTGTAATACTTATACTTATTACTCATATTATGAGCAATATAACATGCATTATTACCCATATTATGCAGTTATTATAGCTAGAACTATAATAAATATTCTTATTACTTTTATTATCATCAATATAACGTCCATTATTACCCATAATATGCAGTTATTATCGATAGAAGTATAATAAATATACTTATTACTTTTATTATTATCAATATAACATGCACTCTTAGCCATATTTTACTAGTATGATCGCTAGAACTGTAATAATTATACTTATTATTCCCAATATTACCAATATAACATGCATTATTACCCATATAATGCAGTTATTATCGCTAGAGCTGTAATAATTATACTCATTACTTATATTATTATCAATATAACATGCATTATTACCCATATAATGCAGCTATTATTTCTAGAACTGTAATAATTATACTTATTACTTATATTATTATCAATATAACATGCATTATTACCCATATAATGCAGTTATTATCGACAGAAGTATAATAAATATACTTGTTACTTTTATTATTATCAATATAACAGGCACTCTTAGCCATATTTTACTAGTATTATCGCTAGAACTGTAATAATTATACTTATTACTCCCGATGTTATCAATATAATATGCATTATTACGCATATAATGCAGTTATTATAGCTGGAACTGTAATAAATATACTTGTTACTTTTATTATTATCAATATAACATGCACTATTAGCCATATTTTACTATTATTATCGCTAGAACTATAATAATAATACTAATTACTCACGATATTATCAATATAACATGCATTATTGCCCATATAATGCAGTTATTATCGCTAGAACTGTAATAATTATACGTATTACTTTCATTATCATCAATATAACATGCATTATTACCCATATTATGCAGTTATTATCGCTAGAGCTGTAATAATTATACTTATTACTTATATTATTATCAATATAACATGCATTATTACCCATATTATGCAGTTATTATAGCTAGAACTATAATAAATATACGTATTACTTTCATTATCATCAATATAACATGCATTATTACCCATATTATGCAGTTATTATCGATAGAACTGTAATAAATATACTTATTACTTTTATTATTATCAACATAACATGCACTATTACCCATTTTATGCAGTTATTATCGCTAGAACTATACTAAATAGACGTATTACTTTTATTATCATCAATATAACATGCATTATTACCCATATTATGCAGTTATTATCGCTAGAACTGTATTAATTATACTTATTACTTATATTATTATCAATATAACATGCATTATTACCCATATAATGCAGTTATTATTGACAGAAGTATAATAAATATACTTATTACTTTTATTATTATCAATATAACAGGCACTCTTAGCCATATTTTACTAGTATTATCGCTAGAACTGTAATAATTATACTTATTACTCCCGATATTATCAGTATAACATCCACTATTACCCATATAATGCAGTTATTATCGCTAGAACTGTAATAATTATACTCATTACTCCCGATGTTATCAATATAACATACATTATTACCCATATAATGCAGTTATTATCGCTAGAACTGTAATAATTATACTTATTACTTATATTATTAGCAATATAACGTGCATTATTACCCATATACTGCAGTTATTATCGACAGAAGTATAATAAATATACTTCTTACTTTTATTATTATCAATATAACTGGCACTCTTAGCCATATTTTAGTAGTATTATCGCTAGAACTGTAATAATTATACTTATTACTTATATTATTATCAATATAACGTGCATTATTACCCATTTTATGCAGTTATTATCGCTAGAACTATAATAAACATACGTATTACTTTTATTATCATCAATATAACATGCATTATTACCCATATTATGCAGTTATTATCGATAGAACTGTAATAAATATTCTTATTACTTTTATTATGATCAATATAACATGCATTATTACCCACATAATGCAGTTATTATCGCTAGAACTGTAATACTTATACTTATTACTCATATTATGAGCAATATAACATGCATTATTACCCATATTATGCAGTTATTATAGCTAGAACTATAATAAATATTCTTATTACTTTTATTATCATCAATATAACGTCCATTATTACCCATAATATGCAGTTATTATCGATAGAAGTATAATAAATATACTTATTACTTTTATTATTATCAATATAACATGCACTCTTAGCCATATTTTACTAGTATGATCGCTAGAACTGTAATAATTATACTTATTATTCCCAATATTACCAATAAAACATGCATTATTACCCATATAATGCAGTTATTATCGCTAGAGCTGTAATAATTATACTTATTACTTATATTATTATCAATATAACATGCATTATTACCCATATAATGCAGTTAATATCGCTAGAACTGTAATAATTATACTCATTACTTATATTATTATCAATATAACATGCATTATTACCCATATAATGCAGTTATTATCGACAGAAGTATAATAAATATACTTGTTACTTTTATTATTATCAATATAACAGGCACTCTTAGCCATATTTTACTAGTATTATCGCTAGAACTGTAATAATTATACTTATTACTTATATTATTATCAATATAACGTGCATTATTACCCATTTTATGCAGTTATTATCGCTAGAACTATAATAAACATACGTATTACTTTTATTATCATCAATATAACATGCATTATTACCCATATTATGCAGTTATTATCGATAGAACTGTAATAAATATTCTTATTACTTTTATTATGATCAATATAACATGCATTATTACCCACATAATGCAGTTATTATCGCTAGAACTGTAATACTTATACTTATTACTCATATTATTAGCAATATAACATGCATTATTACCCATATTGTGCAGTTATTATCGCTAGAACTGTAATAATTATACTTATTACTTATATTATTATCACTATAACATGCATTATTACCCATATTATGCAGTTAGTATCGCTAGAACTGTAATAATTATACTTATTACTTATATTATTATCAATATAACATGCATTATTACCCATATAATGCAGTTATTATTGACAGAAGTATAATAAATATACTTATTACTTTTATTATTATCAATATAACAGGCACTCTTAGCCATATTTTACTAGTATTATCGCTAGAACTGTAATAATTATACTCATTACTCCCGATGTTATCAACATAACATCCATTATTACCCATATAATGCAGTTATTATCGCTAGAACTGTAATAATTATACTTATTACTTATATTATTAGCAATATAACGTGCATTATTACCCATATACTGCAGTTATTATCGACAGAAGTATAATAAATATACTTCTTACTTTTATTATTATCAATATAACTGGCACTCTTAGCCATATTTTAGTAGTATTATCGCTAGAACTGTAATAATTATACTTATTACTTATATTATTATCAATATAACATGCATTGTTACCCATATTATGCAGTTATTATCGCTAGAGCTGTAATAATTATACTTATTACTTATATTATTATCAATATAACATGCATTATTACCCATATTATGCAGTTATTATAGCTAGAACTATAATAAATATACGTATTACTTTCATTATCATCAATATAACATGCATTATTACCCATATTATGCAGTTATTATCGCTAGAGCTGTAATAATTATACTTATTACTTATATTATTATCAATATAACATGCATTATTACCCATATTATGCAGTTATTATAGCTAGAACTATAATAAATATACGTATTACTTTCATTATCATCAATATAACATGCATTATTACCCATATTATGCAGTTATTATCGATAGAACTGTAATAAATATACTTATTACTTTTATTATTATCAACATAACATGCACTATTACCCATTTTATGCAGTTATTATCGCTAGAACTATACTAAATATACGTATTACTTTTATTATCATCAATATAACATGCATTATTACCCATATTATGCAGTTATTATCGATAGAACTGTAATACTTATACTTATTACTCATATTATTAGCAATATAACATGCATTATTACCCATATTGTGCAGTTATTATCGCTAGAACTGTAATAATTATACTTATTACTTATATTATTATCACTATAACATGCATTATTACCCATATTATGCAGTTATTATCGCTAGAACTGTAATAATTATACTTATTGCTTATATTATTATCAATATAACATGCATTATTACCCATATAATGCAGTTATTATTGACAGAAGTATAATAAATATACTTATTACTTTTATTATTATCAATATAGCAGGCACTCTTAGCCATATTTTACTAGTATTATCGCTAGAACTGTAATAATTATACTTATTACTCCCGATATTATCAGTATAACATCCACTATTACCCATATAATGCAGTTATTATCGCTAGAACTGTAATAATTATACTCATTACTCCCGATGTTATCAACATAACATCCATTATTACCCATATAATGCAGTTATTATCGCTAGAACTGTAATAATTATACTTATTACTTATATTATTAGCAATATAACGTGCATTATTACCCATATACTGCAGTTATTATCGACAGAAGTATAATAAATATACTTCTTACTTTTATTATTATCAATATAACTGGCACTCTTAGCCATATTTTAGTAGTATTATCGCTAGAACTGTAATAATTATACTTATTACTTATATTATTATCAATATAACATGCATTATTACCCATATAATGCAGTTATTATTTCTAGAACTGTAATAATTATACTTATTACTTATATTATTATCAATATAACATGCATTATTACCCATATAATGCAGTTATTATCGACAGAAGTATAATAAATATACTTGTTACTTTTATTATTATCAATATAACAGGCACTCTTAGCCATATTTTACTAGTATTATCGCTAGAACTGTAATAATTATACTTATTACTCCCGATGTTATCAATATAATATGCATTATTACGCATATAATGCAGTTATAATAGCTGGAACTGTAATAAATATACTTGTTACTTTTATTATTATCAATATAACATGCACTATTAGCCATATTTTACTATTATTATCGCTAGAACTATAATAATTATACTAATTACTCACGATATTATCAATATAACATGCATTATTCCCCATATAATGCAGTTATTATCGCTAGAACTGTAATAATTATACTTATTACTTATATTATTATCAATATAACATGCATTATTACCCATATTATGCAGTTATTATAGCTAGAACTATAATAAATATACGTATTACTTTCATTATCATCAATATAACATGCATTATTACCCATATTATGCAGTTATTATCGATAGAACTGTAATAAATATACTTATTACTTTTATTATTATCAACATAACATGCACTATTACCCATTTTATGCAGTTATTATCGCTAGAACTATACTAAATATACGTATTACTTTTATTGTCATCAATATAACATGCATTATTACCCATATTATGCAGTTATTATCGATAGAACCGTAATAAATATACTTATTACTTATATTATTAGCAATATAACGTGCATTATTAGCCATATAGTGCAGTTATTATCGCTAGAACTGTAATAATTATACTTATTACTTATATTATTATCAATATAACGTGCATTATTACCCATTTTATGCAGTTATTATCGCTAGAACTATAATAAACATACGTATTACTTTTATTATCATCAATATAACATGCATTATTAACCATATTATGCAGTTATTATCGATAGAACTGTAATAAATATTCTTATTTCTTTTATTATGATCAATATAACATGCATTATTACCCACATAATGCAGTTATTATCGCTAGAACTGTAATACTTATACTTATTACTCATATTATTAGCAATATAACATGCATTATTACCCATATAATGCAGTTATTATTGACAGAAGTATAATAAATATACTTATTACTTTTATTATTATCAATATAACAGGCACTCTTAGCCATATTTTACTAGTATTATCGCTAGAACTGTAATAATTATACTTATTACTCCCGATATTATCAGTATAACATCCTCTATTACCCATATAATGCAGTTATTATCGCTAGAACTGTAATAATTATACTTATTACTCCCGATATTATCAGTATAACATCCACTATTACCCATATAATGCAGTTATTATCGCTAGAACTGTAATAATTATACTCATTACTCCCGATATTATCAATATAACATCCATTATTACCCATATAATGCAGTTATTATCGCTAGAACTGTAATAATTATACTTATTACTTATATTATTAGCAATGTAACGTGCATTATTACCCATATACTGCAGTTATTATCGACAGAAGTATAATAAATATACTTCTTACTATTATTATTATCAATATAACTGGCACTCTTAGCCATATTTTAGTAGTATTATCGCTAGAACTGTAATAATTATACTTATTACTTATATTATTATCAATATAACATGCATTATTACCCATATTATGCAGATATTATAGCTAGAACTATAAGAAATATACGTATTACTTTTATTATCATCAATATAACATGCATTATTTCCCATATTATGCAGTTATTATCGATAGAACTGTAATAAATATACTTATTACTTTTATTGTTATCAATATAACATGCACTATTAGTCATATTTTCCTATTATTATCGCTAGAACTATAATAATTATACTTATTATTCCCAATATTACCAATATAACATGCATTATTACCCATATAATGCAGTTATTATCGCTAGAGCTGTAATAATTATACTTATTACTTATATTATTATCAATATAACATGCATTATTGCTACGCAATGCTATGCAGTTATAATCGCTAGAACTGTAATAAATATACTTAGTACTTTTATTATCATCAATATAACATGCATTATTACCCATATTATGAAGTTATTATCGATAGAACTATAATAAATATACTTAGTACTTTTATTATCATCAATATAACATGCATTATTTCCCATATTATGCAGTTATTATCGATAGAACTGTAATAAATATACTTATTACTTTTATTGTTATCAATATAACATGCACTATTAGTCATATTTTCCTATTATTATCGCTAGAACTATAATAATTATACTTATTATTCCCAATATTACCATAATAACATGCATTATTACCCATATAATGCAGTTATTATCGCTAGAGCTGTAATAATTATACTTATTACTTATATTATTATCAATATAACATGCATTATTACCCATATTATGCAGTTATTATAGCTAGAACTGTAATAATTATACTTATTACTTATATTATTATCAATATAACATGCATTATTAACCATATTATGCAGTTATTATCGATAGAACTGTAATAAATATTCTTATTACTTTTATTATGATCAATATAACATGCATTATTACCCACATAATGCAGTTATTATCGCTAGAACTGTAATACTTATACTTATTACTCATATTATTAGCAATATAACATGCATTATTACCCATATTGTGCAGTTATTATCGCTAGAACTGTAATAACTATACTTATTACTTATATTATTATCACTATAACATGCATTATTACCCATATTATGCAGTTATTATCGCTAGAACTGTAATAATTATACTTATTACTTATATTATTATCAATATAACATGCATTATTACCCATAGAATGCAGTTATTATCGCTAGAGCTGTAATAATTATACATATTACTTATATTATTATCAATATAACATGCATTATTGCTACGCAATGCTATGCAGTTATAATCGCTAGAACTGTAATAAATATACTTAGTACTTTTATTATCATCAATATAACATGCATTATTACCCATATTATGCAGTTATAATCGATAGAACTGTAATAATTATACTTATTACTTATATTATTATCAATATAACATGCATTATTACCCATATTATGCAGTCATTATAGCTAGAACTATAATAAATATACGTATTACTTTTATTATCATCAATATAACATGCATTATTACCCACATAATGCAGTTATTATCGCTAGAACTGTAATACTTATACTTATTACTCATATTATTAGCAATATAACATGCATTATTACCCATATTGTGCAGTTATTATCGCTAGAACTGTAATAACTATACTTATTACTTATATTATTATCACTATAACATGCATTATTACCCATATTATGCAGTTATTATCGCTAGAACTGTAATAATTATACTTATTACTTATATTATTATCAATATAACATGCATTATTACCCATATAATGCAGTTATTATCGCTAGAGCTGTAATAATTATACTTATTACTTATATTATTATCAATATAACATGCATTATTGCTACGCAATGCTATGCAGTTATAATCGCTAGAACTGTAATAAATATACTTAGTACTTTTATTATCATCAATATAACATGCATAATTACCCATATTATGCAGTTATAATCGATAGAACTGTATTAATTATACTTATTACTTATATTATTATCAATATAACATGCATTATTACCCATATTATGCAGTCATTATAGCTAGAACTATAATAAATATACGTATTACTTTTATTATCATCAATATAACATGCATTATTACCCATATTATGCAGTTATTATCGATAGAACTGTAATAAATATACTTATTACTTTTATTATTATCAATATAACATGCACTATTAGTCATATTTTACTATTTTTATTGCTAGAACTATAATAATTATACTTATTATTCCCAATATTACCAATATAACATGCATTATTACCCATATAATGCAGTTATTATCGCTAGAACTGTAATAATTATACTTATTACTTATATTATTAGCAATATAACGTGCATTATTACCCATATAATGCAGTTATTATCGCTAGAACTGTAATAATTATACTTATTACTTATATTATTATCAATATAACATGCATTATTACCCATTTTATGCCGTTATTATCGCTAGAACTATAATAAATATACGTATTACTTTTATTATCATCAATATAACATGCATTATTACCCATATTATGCAGTTATTATCGATAGAACTGTAATAAATATACTTATTACATTTATTATTATCAATATAACATGCACTATTAGCCATATTTTACTATTATTATCGCTAGAACTATAATAATTATACTTATTACTCCCGATATTATCAATATAATATGCATTATTACCCATATTATGAAGTTATTATCGATAGAACTATAATAAATATACTTATTACTTTTATTATCATCAATATAACATGCATTATTACCCATATTATGCAGTTATAATCGATAGAACTGTAATAATTATACTTATTACTTATATTATTATCAATATAACATGCATTATTACCCATATTATGCAGTCATTATAGCTAGAACTATAATAAATATACGTATTTCTTTTATTATTATCAATATAACATGCACTATTAGTCATATTTTACTATTATTATCGCTAGAACTATAATAATTATACTTATTATTCCCAATATTACCAATATAACATGCATTATTACCCATATAATGCAGTTATTATCGCTAGAACTGTAATAATTATACTTATTACTTATATTATTAGCAATATAACGTGCATTATTACGCATATAATGCAGTTATTATCGCTAGAACTGTAATAATTATACCTATTATTCCCGATATTATCAATATAACATCCATTATTACCCATATAAAGCAGTTATTATCGCTAGAACTGTAATAATTATACTTATTACTAATATTATTATCAATATAACGTGCATTATTACCCATATTATGCGGTTATTATCGCTAGAACTGTAATAATTATACTTATTACTTATATTATCATCAATATAACATGCATTATTACCCATATAATGCAGTTATTATCGACAGAAGTATAATAAATATACTTATTACTTTTATTATTATCAGTATAACATGCACTATTAGCCATAATATACTTTTATTATCGCTAGAACTGTAATATTTATACCTACTACTTATATTATTATCAATATAACATGCATTATTACCCATATTATGCAGTTATAATCGCTAGAACTATAATAAATATACTTAGTACTTTTATTATCATCAACGTAACATGCATTATTACCCATATTATGCAGTTATTATCGATAGAACTATAATAATTATACTTATTACTTATATTATTATCAATATAACATGCATTATTACCCATATAATGCAGTTATTATCGCCAGAAGTATAATAAATATACTTAGTACTTTTATTATCATCACTATAACATGCATTATTACCCATATAATGCAGTTATTATCGCTAGAACTGTAATAATTATACTTATTACTTATATTATTATCAATATAACGTGCATTATTACCCATACTATGCAGTTATTATCGCTAGAACTGTAATAATTATACTTATTACTTATATTATTATCAATATAACATGCATTATTACCCATATAATGCAGTTATTATCGACAGAAGTATAATAAATATACTTATTACTTTTATTATTATCAGTACAACATGCACTATTAGCCATATTTTACTTTTATTATCGCTTGAACTATAATAATTATACTAATTACTCCCGATATTATCAATATAACATGCATTATTACCCATATAATGCAGTTATTATCGCTAGAACTGTAATATTTATACCTACTACTTATATTATTATCATTATAACATGCATTATTACCCATATTATGCAGTTATAATCACTAGAACTATAATAAATATACTTAGTACTTTTATTATCATCAACATAACATGCATTATTACCCATACTATGCAGTTATTATCGATAGAACTATAATAAATATACTTATTACTTTTATTATTATCAATATAACATGCATTATTAACCATATAATGCAGTTATTATCGACAGAAGTATAATAAATATACTTATTACTTTTATTATTATCAATATAACAGGCACTCTTTGCCATATTTTACTAGTATTATCGCTAGGACTGTAATAATTATACTTATTACTCCCGATATTATCAATGTAACATCCATTATTGCTCATATAATGCAGTTCTTATCGCTGGAACTGTAATAACTATACTTATTACTCCCGATATTATCAATATAACATGCATTATTACGCATATAATGCAGTTATTATCGCTAGAACTGTAATAATTATACTTATTACTTATATTATTATCAATATAATATGCATTATTACCCATATAATGCAGTTATTATCGAAAGAAGTATAATAAATATACTTAGTACTTTTATTATCATCAATATAACATGCATTATTACCCATATAATGCAGCTATTATCGCTAGAACTGTAATAATTATACTTATTACTTATATTATTATCAATATAACATGCATTATTACCCATATTATGCAGTTATTATAGCTAGAACTATAATGAATATACGTATTACTTTTATTATCATCAATATAACATGCATTATTACCCATATTATGCAGTTATTATCGATAGAACTGTAATAAATATACTTATTACATTTATTATTATCAATATAACATGCTCTATTAGCCATATTTTACTATTATTATCGCTAGAACTATAATAATTGTACTTATTACTCCCGATGTTATCAATATAATATGCATTATTACGCATATAATGCAGTTATTATAGCTAGAATTGTAATAAATATACTTATTACTTTTATTATTATCAATATAACAAGCACTATTAGCCATATTTTACTATTATTATCGCTAGAACTATAATAATTATACTTATTACTCACGATATTATCAATATAACATGCATTATTACCCATATAATGCAGTTATTATCGCCAGAAGTATAATAAATATACTTAGTACTTTTATTATCATCACTATAACATGCATTATTACCCATATAATGCAGTTATTATCGCTAGAACTGTAATAATTATACTTATTACTTATATTATTATCAATATAACGTGCATTATTACCCATACTATGCAGTTATTATCGCTAGAACTGTAGTAATTATGCTTATTACTTATATTATTATCAATATAACATGCATTATTACCCACATAATGCAGTTATTATCGACAGAAGTATAATAAATATACTTATTACTTTTATTATTATCAGTACAACATGCACTATTAGCCATATTTTACTTTTATTATCGCTTGAACTATAATAAATATACGTATTACTTTTATTATCATCAACGTAACATGCATTATTACCCATATTATGCAGTTATTACCGATAGAACTATAATAATTATACTTATTACTTATATTATTATCAATATAACATGCATTATTACCCATATAATGCAGTTATTATCGCCAGAAGTATAATAAATATACTTAGTACTTTTATTATCATCACTATAACATGCATTATTACCCATATAATGCAGTTATTATCGCTAGAACTGTAATAATTATACTTATTACTTATATTATTATCAATATAACATGCATTATTACCCATGTAATGCAGTTATTATCGACAGAAGTATAATAAATATACTTATTACTTTTATTATTATCAGTATAACATGCACTATTAGCCATATTTTACTCTTATTATTGCTAGAACTATAATAATTATACTTATTATTCCCAATATTACCAATATAACATGGATTATTACCCATATAATGCAGTTATTATCGCTAGAGCTGTAATAATTATACTTATTACTTATATTATTATCAATATAACATGCATTATTACGCATATTGTGCAGTTATAATCGCTAGAACTATAATAAATATACTTAGTACTTTTATTATCATCAATATAACATGCATTATTACCCATATTATGAAGTTATTATCGATAGAACTGTAATAAATATACTTATTACTTTTATTATTATCAATATAACATGCACTATTAGTCATATTTCACTATTATTATCGATAGAAATATAATAATTATACTTATTATTCCCAATATTACCAATATAACATGCATTATTACCCATATAATGCAGTTATTATCGCTAGAACTGTAATAATTATACTTATTACTTATATTATTATCAATATAACATGCATTATTACCCATATAATGCAGTTATTATCGACAGAAGTATAATAAATATACTTATTACTATTATTATTATCAGTATAACATGCACTATTAGCGATATTTTACTTTTATTATCGCTAGCACTGTAATATTTATACCTACTACTTATATTATTATCAATATAACATGCATTATTACCCATATTATGCAGTTATAATCGCTAGAACTATAATAAATATACTTAGTACTTTTATTATCATCAACGTAACATGCATTATTACCCATATTATGCAGTTATTATCGATAGAACTGTAATAATTATACTTATTACTTATATTATTATCAATATAACATGCATTATTACCCATATAATGCAGTTATTATCGCCAGAAGTATAATAAATATACTTAGTACTTTTATTATCATCACTATAACATGCATTATTACCCATATAATGCAGTTATTATCGCTAGAACTGTAATAATTATACTTATTACTTATATTATTATCAATATAACGTGCATTATTACCCATACTATGCAGTTATTATCGCTAGAACTGTAATAATTATACTTATTACTTATATTATTATCAATATAACATGCATTATTACCCATATAATGCAGTTATTATCGACAGAAGTATAATAAATATACTTATTACTTTTATTATTATCAGTACAACATGCACTATTAGCCATATTTTACTTTTATTATCGCTTGAACTATAATAATTATACTAATTACTCCCGATATTATCAATATAACATGCATTATTACCCATATAATGCAGTTATTATCGCTAGAACTGTAATATTTATACCTACTACTTATATTATTATCATTATAACATGCATTATTACCCATATTATGCAGTTATAATCACTAGAACTATAATAAATATACTTAGTACTTTTATTATCATCAACATAACATGCATTATTACCCATACTATGCAGTTATTATCGATAGAACTATAATAAATATACTTATTACTTTTATTATTATCAATATAACATGCATTATTAACCATATAATGCAGTTATTATCGACAGAAGTATAATAAATATACTTATTACTTTTATTATTATCAATATAACAGGCACTCTTTGCCATATTTTACTAGTATTATCGCTAGGACTGTAATAATTATACTTATTACTCCCGATATTATCAATGTAACATCCATTATTGCTCATATAATGCAGTTCTTATCGCTGGAACTGTAATAACTATACTTATTACTCCCGATATTATCAATATAACATGCATTATTACGCATATAATGCAGTTATTATCGCTAGAACTGTAATAATTATACTTATTACTTATATTATTATCAATATAATATGCATTATTACCCATATAATGCAGTTATTATCGAAAGAAGTATAATAAATATACTTAGTACTTTTATTATCATCAATATAACATGCATTATTACCCATATAATGCAGCTATTATCGCTAGAACTGTAATAATTATACTTATTACTTATATTATTATCAATATAACATGCATTATTACCCATATTATGCAGTTATTATAGCTAGAACTATAATGAATATACGTATTACTTTTATTATCATCAATATAACATGCATTATTACCCATATTATGCAGTTATTATCGATAGAACTGTAATAAATATACTTATTACATTTATTATTATCAATATAGCATGCTCTATTAGCCATATTTTACTATTATTATCGCTAGAACTATAATAATTGTACTTATTACTCCCGATGTTATCAATATAATATGCATTATTACGCATATAATGCAGTTATTATAGCTAGAATTGTAATAAATATACTTATTACTTTTATTATTATCAATATAACAAGCACTATTAGCCATATTTTACTATTATTATCGCTAGAACTATAATAATTATACTTATTACTCACGATATTATCAATATAACATGCATTATTACCCATATAATGCAGTTATTATCGCCAGAAGTATAATAAATATACTTAGTACTTTTATTATCATCACTATAACATGCATTATTACCCATATAATGCAGTTATTATCGCTAGAACTGTAATAATTATACTTATTACTTATATTATTATCAATATAACGTGCATTATTACCCATACTATGCAGTTATTATCGCTAGAACTGTAGTAATTATGCTTATTACTTATATTATTATCAATATAACATGCATTATTAGCCACATAATGCAGTTATTATCGACAGAAGTATAATAAATATACTTATTACTTTTATTATTATCAGTACAACATGCACTATTAGCCATATTTTACTTTTATTATCGCTTGAACTATAATAAATATACGTATTACTTTTATTATCATCAACGTAACATGCATTATTACCCATATTATGCAGTTATTACCGATAGAACTATAATAATTATACTTATTACTTATATTATTATCAATATAACATGCATTATTACCCATATAATGCAGTTATTATCGCCAGAAGTATAATAAATATACTTAGTACTTTTATTATCATCACTATAACATGCATTATTACCCATATAATGCAGTTATTATCGCTAGAACTGTAATAATTATACTTATTACTTATATTATTATCAATATAACATGCATTATTACCCATGTAATGCAGTTATTATCGACAGAAGTATAATAAATATACTTATTACTTTTATTATTATCAGTATAACATGCACTATTAGCCATATTTTACTCTTATTATTGCTAGAACTATAATAATTATACTTATTATTCCCAATATTACCAATATAACATGCATTATTACCCATATAATGCAGTTATTATCGCTAGAGCTGTAATAATTATACTTATTACTTATATTATTATCAATATAACATGCATTATTACCCATATAATGCAGTTACTATCGACAGAAGTATAATAAATATACTTATTACTATTATTATTATCAGTATAACATGCACTATTAGCGATATTTTACTTTTATTATCGCTAGCACTGTAATATTTATACCTACTACTTATATTATTATCAATATAACATGCATTATTACCCATTTTATGCAGTTATTATCGCTAGAACTATAATAAATATACGTATTACTTTTATTATCATCAATATAACATGCATTATTACCCATATTATGCAGTTATTATCGATAGAACTGTAATAAATATACTTATTACATTTATTATTATCAATATAACATGCTCTATTAGCCATATTTTACTATTATTATCGCTAGAACTATAATAATTATACTTATTACTCCCGATGTTATCAATATAATATGCATTATCACGCATATAATGCAGTTATTATAGCTAGAACTGTAATAAATATACTTATTACTTTTATTGTTATCAATATAACATGCACTATTAGCCATATTTTACTTTTATTATCGCTTGAACTATAATAATTATACTAATTACTCCCGATATTATCAATATAACATGCATTATTACCCATATAATGCAGTTATTATCGCTAGAACTGTAATATTTATACCTACTACTTATATTATTATCATTATAACATGCATTATTACCCATATTATGCAGTTATAATCGCTAGAACTATAATAAATATACTTAGTACTTTTATTATCATCGACATAACATGCATTATTACCCATACTATGCAGTTATTATCGATAGAACTATAATAAATATACTTATTACTTTTATTATTATCAATATAACATGCATTATTAACCATATAATGCAGTTATTATCGACAGAAGTATAATAAATATACTTATTACTTTTATTATTATCAATATAACAGGCACTCTTTGCCATATTTTACTAGTATTATCGCTAGGACTGTAATAATTATACTTATTACTCCCGATATTATCAATGTAACATCCACTATTACTCATATAATGCAGTTCTTATCGCTGGAACTGTAATAACTATACTTATTACTCCCGATATTATCAATATAACATGCATTATTACGCATATAGTGCAGTTATTATCGCTAGAACTGTAATAATTATACTTATTACTGATATTATTATCAATATAACATGCATTATTACCCATATAATGCAGTTATTATGGAAAGAAGTATAATAAATATACTTAGTACTTTTATTATCATCAATATAACATGCATTATTACCCATATAATGCAGTTATTATCGCCAGAAGTATAATAAATATACTTAGTACTTTTATTATCATCACTATAACATGCATTATTACCCATATAATGCAGTTATTATCGCTAGAACTGTAATAATTATACTTATTACTTATATTATTATCAATATAACATGCATTATTACCCATATAATGCAGTTATTATCGTCAGAAGTATAATAAATATGCTTAGTACTTTTATTATCATCAATATAACATGCATTATTACCCATATAATGCAATTATTATCACTAGAGCTGTAGCAATTCTACTTATTACTTACATTATTATCAATATAACATGCATTATTACGCATATTATGCAGTTATAATCGCTGGAACTATAATAAATATACTTAGTACTTTTATTATCATCAATATAACATGCATTATTACCCATATTATGAAGTTATTATCGATAGAACTATAATAAATATACTTATTACTTTTATTATTATCAATATAACATGCACTATTAGCCATATTTTACTATTATTATCGCTAGAACTATAATAATTATACTTATTACTCCCGATATTATCAATATAACATGCATTATTACCCATATAATGCAGTTATTATCGCTAGAACTGTAACAATTATACTTATTACTTATATTATCATCAATATAACATGCATTATTAACCATATAATGCAGTTATTATCGACAGAAGTATAATAAATATACTTATTACTTTTATTATTATTAATATAACAGACACTCTTTGCCATATTTTACTAGTATTATCGCTAGGACTGTAATAATTATACTTATTACTCCCGATATTATCAATATAACATCCATTATTACCCATATAATGCAGTTCTTATCGCTGGAACTGTAATAACTATACTTATTACTCCCGATATTATCAATATAACATGCATTATTACGCATATAATGCAGTTATTATCGCTAGAACTGTAATAATTATACTTATTACTTATATTATTATCAATATAACATGCATTATTACCCATATTATGCAGATATTATCGCTAGAACTATAATAAATATACGTATTACTTTTATTATTATCAATATAACATGCATTATTACCCATATAATGCAGTTATTATCGACAGAAGTATAATAAATGTACTTATTACTTTTATTATTATCAATATAACATGCACTATTAGCCATATTTTACTAGTATTATCGCTAGGACTGTAATAATTAGACTTATTACTCCCGATATTATCAATATAACATCCATTATTACCCATATAATGCAATTATTATCGCTAGAACTATAATAATTATACTTATTACTCCCGATATTATCAATATAACATGCATTATTACCCATATAATGCAGTTATTATCGACAGAAGTATAATAAATATACTTATTACTTTTATTATTATCAATATAGCAGGCACTCTTAGCCATATTTTACTAGTATTATCGCTAGGACTGTAATAATTACACTTATTACTCAACAAATTATCAATATAACATCCATTATTACCCATATAATGCAGTTCTTATCGCTGGAACAGTAATAACTATACTTATTACTCCCGATATTATCAATATAACATGCATTATTACCCATTTTATGCAGTTATTATCGCTAGAACTATAATAAATATACGTATTACTTTTATTATCATCAATATAACATGCATTATTACCCATATTATGCAGTTATTATCGCTAGAACTATAATAAATATACGTATTACTTTTATTATCATCAATATAACATGCATTATTACCCATATTATGAAGTTATTATCGATAGAACTATAATAAATATACTTATTACTTTTATTATTATCAATATAACATGCACTATTAGCCATATTTTACTATTATTATCGCTAGAACTATAATAATTATACTTATTACTCCCGATATTATCAATATAACATGCATTATTACCCATATAATGCAGTTATTATCGCTAGAACTGTAACAATTATACTTATTACTTATATTATTATCAATATAACATGCATTATTACGCATATTATGCAGTTATAATCGCTAGAACTTTAATAAATATACTTAGTACTTTTATTATCATCAATATAACATGCATTATTACCCATATTATGCAGTTATTATCGCTAGAACTGTAATAATTATACTTATTACTTATATTATTATCAATATAACATGCATTATTACCCATATAATGCAGTTATTATCGACAGAAGTATAATAAATATACTTATTACTTTTATTATTATCAATATAACAGGCACTCTTTGCCATATTTTACTAGTATTATCGCTAGGACTGTAATAATTATACTTATTACTCCCGATATTATCAATATAACATCCATTATTACCCATATAATGCAGTTCTTATCGCTGGAACTGTAATAACTATACTTATTATTCCCGATATTATCAATATAACATGCATTATTACGCATATAATGCAGTTATTATCGATAGAACTATAATAAATATACTTATTACTTTTATTATTATCAGTATAACATGCACTATTAGCCATATTTTACTTTTATTATCGCTAGAACTATAATAATTATACTTATTACTCCCGATATTATCAACATAGCATGCATTATTACCCATATAATGCAATTATTATCGCTAGAACTGTAATAATTATACTCATTACTTATATTATTAGCAATATAACGTGCATTATTACCCATATTATGCAGTTATAATCGTTAGAAATATAATAAATATACTTATTACTTTTATTATTATCAATATAACATGCATTATTAACCATATAATGCAGTTATTATCGATAGAACTATAATAAATATACTTATTACTTATATTATTATGAATATAACATGCATTATTACCCATATAATGCAGTTATTATCGACAGAAGTATAATAAATATATTTATTACTTTTATTATTATCAGTATAACATGCACTCTTAGCCATATTTTACTAGTATTATCGCTAGGACTGTAATAATTATACTTATTACTCAAGATATTATCAATATAACATCCATTATTACCCATATAATGCAGTTCTTATCGCTGGAGCTGCAATAATTATACTTATTACTCCCTATATTATCAATATAACATGCATTATTACGCATATAATGCAGTTATTATCGCTAGAACTGTAATAATTATACTTATTACTTATATTAGTATCAATATAACATGCATTATTACCCATATAATGCAGTTATTATCGACAGAAGTATAATAAATATACTTATTACTTTTATTATTATCAATATAACATGCATTATTACCCATATAATGCAGTTATTATCGCTAGAACTGTAATAATTATACTTATTACTTACATTATTAGCAATACAACGTGCATTGTTACCCATATTATGCAGTTATTATCGCTAGAACTGTAATAATTATACTTATTACTTATACTATTATCAATATAACATGCACTATTACCCATATAATGCAGTTATTATCGACAGAAGTATAATAAATATACTTATTACTTTTATTATTATCAATATAACAGGCACTCTTAGCCATATTTTACTAGTATTATCGCTAGGACTGTAATAATTATACTTATTACTCAAGATATTATCAATATAACATCCATTATTACCCATATAATGCAGTTCTTATCGCTGGAGCTGCAATAATTATACTTATTACTCCCGATATTATCAATATAACATGCATTATTACGCATATAATGCAGTTATTATCGCTAGAACTGTAATAATTATACTTATTACTTATATTATTATCAATATAACATGCATTATTACCCATATAATGCAGTTATTATCGATAGAACTGTAATAATTATACTTATTACTCCCGATATTATCAATGTAACATGCATTATTACCCACATAATGCAGTTATTATCGCTAGAACTGTAATAAATATACTTATTACTTTTATTATTATCAATATAACATGCATTATTACCCATATAATGCAGTTATTATCGCTAGAACTGTAATAATTATACTTATTACTTATATTATTAGCAATATAACGTGTATTGTTACCCATATTATGCAGTTATTATCGCTAGAACTGTAATAATTATACTTATTACTTATACTATTATCAATATAACATGCACTATTACCCATATAATGCAGTTATTATCGACAGAAGTATAATAAATATTATTATTACTTTTATTATTATCAATATAACAGGCACTCTTAGCCTTATTTTACTAGTATTATCGCTAGGACTGTAATAATTATACTCATTACTCAAGATATTATCAATATAACATCCATTATTACCCATATAATGCAGTTCTTATCGCTGGAGCTGCAATAATTATACTTATTACTCCCGATATTATCAATATAACATGCATTATTACGCATATAATGCAGTTATTATCGCTAGAACTGTAATATTTATTCTTATTACTTATATTATTATCAATATAACATGCATTATTACCCACATAATGCAGTTATTATCGCTAGAACTGTAATAATTATACTTATTACTTATATTATTAGCAATATAACATGCATTATTACCCATATAATGCAGTTATTACCGCTAGAACTGTAACAATTACACTTATTACTTATATTATTAGCTATATAACGTGCATTGTTACCCATATTATGCAGTTATTATCGCTAGAACTGTTATAATTATACTTATTACTTATACTATTAGCAATGTAACATGCACTATTACCCATATAATGCAGTTATTATCGATAGAAGTATAATAAATATACTTATTACTTTTTTTATTATCAATATAGCAGGCACTCTTAGCCATATTTTACTAGTATTATTGCTAGGACTGTAATAATTACACTTATTACTCAACAAATTATCAATATAACATCCATTATTACCCATATAATGCAGATCATATCGCTGGAGCTGTAATAATTATACTTATTACTCCAGATATTATGAATATAACATGCATTATTATGCATATAATGCAGTTATTATCGCTTGAACTGTAATAATTATACTTATTACTCCCGATATTATCAATATAACATCCATTATTACCCATATAATGCAGTTCTTATCGCTGGAACTGTAATAACTATACTTATTATTCCCGATATTATCAATATAACATGCATTATTACGCATATAATGCAGTTATTATCGATAGAACTATAATAAATATACTTATTACTTATATTATTATCAATATAACATGCGTTATTACCCATATAATGCAGTTATTATCGACAGAAGTGTAATAAATATACTTATTACTTTTATTATTATCAATATAACATGCACTATTACCCATATAATGCAGTTATTATCGACAGAAGTATAATAAATATACTTATTACTTTTATTATTATCAATATAACAGGCACTCTTAGCCATATTTTACTAGTATTATCGCTAGGACTGTAATAATTATACTCATTACTCAAGATATTATCAATATAACATCCATTATTACCCATATAATGCAGTTCTTATCGCTGGAACTGCAATAATTATACTTATTACTCCCGATATTATCAATATAACATGCATTATTACGCATATAATGCAGTTATTATCGCTAGAACTGTAATAATTATTCTTATTACTTATATTATTATCAATATAACATGCATTATTACCCACATAATGCAGTTATTATCGCTAGAACTGTAATAATTATACTTATTACTTATATTATTAGCAATATAACATGCATTATTACCCATATAATGCAGTTATTACCGCTAGAACTGTAACAATTACACTTATTACTTATATTATTAGCTATATAACGTGCATTGTTACCCATATTATGCAGTTATTATCGCTAGAACTGTTATAATTATACTTATTACTTATACTATTATCAATATAACATGCACTATTACCCATATAATGCAGTTATTATCGATAGAAGTATAATAAATATACTTATTACTTTTTTTATTATCAATATAGCAGGCACTCTTAGCCATATTTTACTAGTATTATTGCTAGGACTGTAATAATTACACTTATTACTCAACAAATTATCAATATAACATCCATTATTACCCATATAATGCAGATCTTATCGCTGGAGCTGTAATAATTATACTTATTACTCCAGATATTATGAATATAACATGCATTATTATGCATATAATGCAGTTATTATCGCTTGAACTGTAATAATTATACTTATTACTTATATTATTATCAATATAACATGCGTTATTACCCATATAATGCAGTTATTATCGACAGAAGTATAATAAATATACTTATTACTTTTATTATTATCAATATAACAGGCACTCTTTGCCATATTTTACTAGTATTATCGCTAGGACTGTAATAATTATACTTATTACTCCCGATATTATCAATATAATATCCATTATTACCCATATAATGCAGTTCTTATCGCTGGAACTGTAATAACTATACTTATTACTCCCGATATTATCAATATAACATGCATTATTACGCATATAATGCAGTTATTATCGCTAGAACTGTAATAATTATACTTATTACTTATATTATTATCAATATAACATGCATTATTACCCATATAATGCAGTTATTATCGTCAGAAGTATAATAAATATACTTAGTACTTTTATTATCATCAATATAACATGCATTATTACCCATATAATGCAGTTATTATCGCTAGAACTGTAATAATTATACTTATTACTTTTATTATTATCAATATAACATGCATTATTACATATATTATGCAGATATTATAGCTAGAACTATAATAAATATACGTATTACTTTCATTATCATCAATATAACATGCATTATTACCCATATTATGCAGTTATTATCGATAGAACTGTAATAAATATACTTATTACTTTTATTATTATCAATATAACATGCATTATTACCCATATTATGAAGTTATTATCGATAGAACTGTAATAAATATACTTATTACTTTTATTATTATCAATATAGCATGCACTATTAGTCATATTTCACTATTATTATCGCTAGAAATATAATAATTATACTTATTATTCCCAATATTACCAATATAACATGCATTATTACCCATATAATGCAGTTATTATCGCTAGAACTGTAATAATTATACTTATTACTTATATTATTATCAATATAACATGCATTATTACCCATATAATGCAGTTATTATCGACAGAAGTATAATAAATATACTTATTACTATTATTATTATCAGTATAACATGCACTATTAGTGATATTTTACTTTTATTATCGCTAGCACTGTAATATTTATACCTACTACTTATATTATTATCAATATAACATGCATTATTACCCATATTATGCAGTTATAATCGCTAGAACTATAATAAATATACTTAGTACTTTTATTATCATCAACGTAACATGCATTATTACCCATATTATGCAGTTATTATCGATAGAACTATAATAATTATACTTATTACTTATATTATTGTCAATATAACATGCATTATTACCCTTATAATGCAGTTATTATCGCCAGAAGTATAATAAATATACTTAGTACTTTTATTATCACCACTATAACATGCATTATTACCCATATAATGCAGTTATTATCGCTAGAACTGTAATAATTATTCTTATTACTTATATTATTATCAATATAACGTGCATTATTACCCATATTATGCGGTTATTATCGCTAGAACTGTAATAATTATACTTATTACTTATATTATTGTCATTATAACATGCATAATTACCCATATAATGGAGTTACTGTCGCTAGAACTGTAATAATTATACTTATTACTTATATTATTATCAATATAACATGCATTATTACCCATTTTATGCAGTTATTATCGCTAGAACTATAATAAATATACGTATTACTTTTATTATCATCAATATAACATGCATTATTACCCATATTATGCAGTTATTATCGATAGAACTGTAATAAATATACTTATTACATTTATTATTATCAATATAACATGCTCTATTAGCCATATTTTACTATTATTATCGCTAGAACTATAATAATTATACTTATTACTCACGATATTATCAATATAACATGCATTATTACCCATATAATGCAGTTATTATCGCTAGAACTGTAATAATTATACTTATTACTTATATTATTATCAATATAACGTGCATTATTACCCATACTATGCAGTTATTATCGCTAGAACTGTAATAATTATACTTATTACTTATATTATTATCAATATAACATGCATTATTACCCATATAATGCAGTTATTATCGCTAGAACTGTAATAATTATACTTATTACTTATATTATTATCAATATAACATGCGTTATTACCCATATAGTGCAGTTATTATCGACAGAACTATAATAAATATACTTATTACTTTTATTATTATCAATATAACATGCATTATTAACCATATAATGCAGTTATTATCGACAGAAGTATAATAAATATACTTATTACTTTTATTATTATCAATATAACAGGCACTCTTTGCCATATTTTACTAGTATTATCGCTAGGACTGTAATAATTATACTTATTACTCCCGATATTATCAATATAATATCCATTATTACCCATATAATGCAGTTCTTATCGCTGGAACTGTAATAACTATACTTATTACTCCTGATATTATCAATATAACATGCATTATTACGCATATAATGCAGTTATTATCGCTAGAACTGTAATAATTATACTTATTACTTATATTATTATCAATATATCATGCATTATTACCCATATAATGCAGTTATTATCGTCAGAAGTATAATAAATATACTTAGTACTTTTATTATCATCAATATAACATGCATTATTACCCATATAATGCAGTTATTATCGCTAGAACTGTAATAATTATACTTATTACTTTTATTATTATCAATATAACATGCACTATTAGTCATATTTTACTATTATTATCGCTAGAACTATAATAATTATACATATTATTCCCAATATTACCAATATAACATGCATTATTACCCATATAATGCAATTATTATCACTAGAGCTGTAGCAATTCTACTTATTACTTATATTATTATCAATATAACATGCATTATTACACATATTATGCAGTTATAATCGCTGGAACTATAATAAATATACTTAGTACTTTTATTATCATCAATATAACATGCATTATTACCCATATTATGAAGTTATTATCGATAGAACTATAATAAATATACTTATTACTTTTATTATTATCAATATAACATGCACTATTAGCCATATTTTACTATTATTATCGCTAGAACTATAATAATTATACTTATTACTCCCGATATTATCAATATAACATGCATTATTACCCATATAATGCAGTTCTTATCGCTGGAACTGTAATAACTATACTTATTACTCCCGATATTATCAATATAACATGCATTATTACGCATATAATGCAGTTATTATCGCTAGAACTGTAATAATTATACTTATTACTTATATTATTATCAATATAACATGCATTATTACCCATATTATGCAGATATTATCGCTAGAACTATAATAAATATACGTATTACTTTTATTATTATCAATATAACATGCATTGTTACCCATATAATGCAGTTATTATCGACAGAAGTATAATAAATGTACTTATTACTTTTATTATTATCAATATAACATGCACTATTAGCCATATTTTACTAGTATTATCGCTAGGACTGTAATAATTAGACTTATTACTCCCGATATTATCAATATAACATCCATTATTACCCATATAATGCAATTATTATCGCTAGAACTGTAATAATTATACTTATTACTCCCGATATTATCAATATAACATGCATTATTGCCCATATAATGCAGTTATTATCGACAGAAGTATAATAAATATACTTATTACTTATATTATTATCAATATAACATGCATTATTACGCATATTGTGCAGTTATAATCGCTAGAACTATAATAAATATACTTAGTACTTTTATTATCATCAATATAACATGCATTATTACCCATATTATGAAGTTATTATCGATAGAACTGTAATAAATATACTTATTACTTTTATTATTATCAATATAACATGCACTATTAGTCATATTTCACTATTATTATCGCTAGAAATATAATAATTATACTTATTATTCCCAATATTACCAATATAACATGCATTATTACCCATATAATGCAGTTATTATCGCTAGAACTGTAATAATTATACTTATTACTTATATTATTATCAATATAACATGCATTATTACCCATATAATGCAGTTATTATCGACAGAAGTATAATAAATATACTTATTACTATTATTATTATCAGTATAACATGCACTATTAGTGATATTTTACTTTTATTATCGCTAGCACTGTAATATTTATACCTACTACTTATATTATTATCAATATAACATGCATTATTACCCATATTATGCAGTTATTATCGATAGAACTATAATAATTATACTTATTACTTATATTATTGTCAATATAACATGCATTATTACCCTTATAATGCAGTTATTATCGCCAGAAGTATAATAAATATACTTAGTACTTTTATTATCACCACTATAACATGCATTATTACCCATATAATGCAGTTATTATCGCTAGAACTGTAATAATTATTCTTATTACTTATATTATTATCAATATAACGTGCATTATTACCCATATTATGCGGTTATTATCGCTAGAACTGTAATAATTATACTTATTACTTATATTATTGTCATTATAACATGCATAATTACCCATATAATGGAGTTATTGTCGCTAGAACTGTAATAATTATACTTATTACTTATATTATTATCAATATAACATGCATTATTACCCATTTTATGCAGTTATTATCGCTAGAACTATAATAAATATACGTATTACTTTTATTATCATCAATATAACATGCATTATTACCCATATTATGCAGTTATTATCGATAGAACTGTAATAAATATACTTATTACATTTATTATTATCAATATAACATGCTCTATTAGCCATATTTTACTATTATTATCGCTAGAACTATAATAATTATACTTATTACTCACGATATTATCAATATAACATGCATTATTACCCATATAATGCAGTTATTATCGCTAGAACTGTAATATTTATACCTACTACTTATATTATTATCATTATAACATGCATTATTACCCATATTATGCAGTTATAATCGCTAGAACTATAATAAATATACTTAGTACTTTTATTATCATCGACATAACATGCATTATTACCCATACTATGCAGTTATTATCGATAGAACTATAATAAATATACTTATTACTTTTATTATTATCAATATAACATGCACTATTAGTCATATTTCACTATTATTATCGCTAGAAATATAATAATTATACTTATTATTCCCAATATTACCAATATAACATGCATTATTACCCATATAATGCAGTTATTATCGCTAGAACTGTAATAATTATACTTATTACTTATATTATTATCAATATAACATGCATTATTACCCATTTTATGCCGTTATTATCGCTAGAACTATAATAAATATACGTATTACTTTTATTATCATCAATATAACATGCATTATTACCCATATTATGCAGTTATTATCGATAGAACTATAATAATTATACTTATTACTTATATTATTATCAATATAACATGCATAAATACCCATATTATGCAGATATTATAGCTAGAACTATAATAAATATACGTATTACTTTCATTATCATCAGTATAACATGCATTATTACTCATATTATGCAGTTATTATCGATAGAACTGTAATAAATATACCTATTACTTTTATTGTTAACAATATAACATGCACTATTAGCCATATTTTACTACTATTATCGCTAGAACTATAATAATTATACTTATTATTCCCAATATTACCAATATAACATGCATTATTACCCATATAATGCAGTTATTATCGCTAGAACTGTAATAATTATACTTATTACTTATATTATTATCAATATAACATGCGTTATTACCCATATAATGCAGTTATTATCGACAGAACTATAATAAATATACTTATTACTTTTATTATTATCAATATAACATGCATTATTAACCATATAATGCAGTTATTATCGACAGAAGTATAATAAATATACTTATTACTTTTATTATTATCAATATAACAGGCACTCTTTGCCATATTTTACTAGTATTATCGCTAGGACTGTAATAATTATACTTATTACTCCCGATATTATCAATATAATATCCATTATTACCCATATAATGCAGTTCTTATCGCTAGAACTATAATAATTATACTTATTATTCCCAATATTACCAATATAACATGCATTATTACCCATATAATGCAGTTATTATCGCTAGAACTGTAATAATTATACTTATTACTTATATTATTATCAATATAACATGCGTTATTACCCATATAATGCAGTTATTATCGACAGAACTATAATAAATATACTTATTACTTTTATTATTATCAATATAACATGCATTATTAACCATATAATGCAGTTATTATCGACAGAAGTATAATAAATATACTTATTACTTTTATTATTATCAATATAACAGGCACTCTTTGCCATATTTTACTAGTATTATCGCTAGGACTGTAATAATTATACTTATTACTCCCGATATTATCAATATAATATCCATTATTACCCATATAATGCAGTTCTTATCGCTGGAACTGTAATAACTATACTTATTACTCCCGATATTATCAATATAACATGCATTATTACGCATATAATGCAGTTATTATCGCTAGAACTGTAATAATTATACTTATTACTTATATTATTATCAATATATCATGCATTATTACCCATATAATGCAGTTATTATCGTCAGAAGTATAATAAATATACTTAGTACTTTTATTATCATCAATATAACATGCATTATTACCCATATAATGCAGTTATTATCGCTAGAACTGTAATAATTATACTTATTACTTTTATTATTATCAATATAACATGCACTATTAGTCATATTTTACTATTATTATCGCTAGAACTATAATAATTATACATATTATTCCCAATATTACCAATATAACATGCATTATTACCCATATAATGCAATTATTATCACTAGAGCTGTAGCAATTATACTTATTACTTATATTATTATCAATATAACATGCATTATTACACATATTATGCAGTTATAATCGCTGGAACTATAATAAATATACTTAGTACTTTTATTATCATCAATATAACATGCATTATTACCCATATTATGAAGTTATTATCGATAGAACTATAATAAATATACTTATTACTTTTATTATTATCAATATAACATGCACTATTAGCCATATTTTACTATTATTATCGCTAGAACTATAATAATTATACTTATTACTCCCGATATTATCAATATAACATGCATTATTACCCATATAATGCAGTTCTTATCGCTGGAACTGTAATAACTATACTTATTACTCCCGATATTATCAATATAACATGCATTATTACGCATATAATGCAGTTATTATCGCTAGAACTGTAATAATTATACTTATTACTTATATTATTATCAATATAACATGCATTATTACCCATATTATGCAGATATTATCGCTAGAACTATAATAAATATACGTATTACTTTTATTATTATCAATATAACATGCATTGTTACCCATATAATGCAGTTATTATCGACAGAAGTATAATAAATGTACTTATTACTTTTATTATTATCAATATAACATGCACTATTAGCCATATTTTACTAGTATTATCGCTAGGACTGTAATAATTAGACTTATTACTCCCGATATTATCAATATAACATCCATTATTACCCATATAATGCAATTATTATCGCTAGAACTGTAATAATTATACTTATTACTCCCGATATTATCAATATAACATGCATTATTACCCATATAATGCAGTTATTATCGACAGAAGTATAATAAATATACTTATTACTTTTATTATTATCAATATAGCAGGCACTCTTAGCCATATTTTACTAGTATTATCGCTAGGACTGTAATAATTACACTTATTACTCAACAAATTATCAATATAACATCCATTATTACCCATATAATGCAGTTCTTATCGCTGGAACAGTAATAACTATACTTATTACTCCCGATATTATCAATATAACATGCATTATCACCCATTTTATGCAGTTATTATCGCTAGAACTATAATAAATATACGTATTACTTTTATTATCATCAATATAACATGCATTATTACCCATATTATGCAGTTATTATCGCTAGAACTATAATAAATATACGTATTACTTTTATTATCATCAATATAACATGCATTATTACCCATATTATGAAGTTATTATCGATAGAACTATAATAAATATACTTATTACTTTTATTATTATCAATATAACATGCACTATTAGCCATATTTTACTATTATTATCGCTAGAACTATAATAATTATACTTATTACTCCCGATATTATCAATATAACATGCATTATTACCCATATAATGCAGTTATTATCGACAGAAGTATAATAAATATACTTATTACTTTTATTATTATCAATATAACATGCATTATTAACCATATAATGCAGTTATTATCGACAGAAGTATAATAAATATACTTATTACTTTTATTATTATCAATATAACAGGCACTCTTTGCCATATTTTACTAGTATTATCGCTAGGACTGTAATAATTATACTTATTACTCCCGATATTATCAATATAACATCCATTATTACCCATATAATGCAGTTCTTATCGCTGGAACTGTAATAACTATACTTATTATTCCCGATATTATCAATATAACATGCATTATTACGCATATAATGCAGTTATTATCGATAGAACTATAATAAATATACTTATTACTTATATTATTATGAATATAACATGCATTATTACCCATATAATGCAGTTATTATCGACAGAAGTATAATAAATATACTTATTACTTTTATTATTATCAGTATAACATGCACTATTAGCCATATTTTACTTTTATTATCGCTAGAACTATAATAATTATACTTATTACTCCCGATATTATCAACGTAGCATGCATTATTACCCATATAATGCAATTATTATCGCTAGAACTGTAATAATTATACTCATTACTTATATTATTAGCAATATAATGTGCATTATTACCCATATTATGCAGTTATAATCGTTAGAAATATAATAAATATACTTATTACTTTTATTATTATCAATATAACATGCATTATTAACCATATAATGCAGTTATTATCGATAGAACTATAATAAATATACTTATTACTTATATTATTATGAATATAACATGCATTATTACCCATGTAATGCAGTTATTATCGACAGAAGTATAATAAATATATTTATTACTTTTATTATTATCAGTATAACATGCACTATTAGCCATATTTTACTTTTATTATCGCTAGAACTATAATAATTATACTTATTACTCCCGATATTATCAATATAGCATGCATTATTACCCATATAATGCAATTATTATCGCTAGAACTGTAATAATTATACTCATTACTTATATTATTAGCAATATAACGTGCATTATTACCCATATTATGCAGTTATTATCGTTAGAAATATAATAAATATACTTATTACTTATATTATTAGCAATATAACATGCATTATTACCCATATAATGCAGTTATTACCGCTAGAACTGTAACAATTATACTTATTACTTATATTATTAGCTATATAACGTGCATTGTTACCCATATTATGCAGTTATTATCGCTAGAACTGTTATAATTATACTTATTCCTTATACTATTATCAATATAACATGCACTATTACCCATATAATGCAGTTATTATCGACAGAAGTATAATAAATATACTTATTACTTTTATTATTATCAATATAGCAGGCACTCTTAGCCATATTTTACTAGTATTATCGCTAGGACTGTAATAATTACACTTATTACACAAAAAATTATCAATATAACATCCATTATTACCCATATAATGCAGTTCTTATCGCTGGAGCTGTAATAATTATACATATTACTCCAGATATTATGAATATAACATGCATTATTATGCATATAATGCAGTTATTATCGCTAGAACTGTAATAATTATACTTATTACTCAAGATATTATCAATATAACATCCATTATTACCCATATTATGCAGTTATTATCGCTAGAACTGTTATAATTATACTTATTACTTATACTATTATCAATATAACATGCACTATTACCCATATAATGCAGTTATTATCGATAGAAGTATAATAAATATACTTATTACTTTTCTTATTATCAATATAGCAGGCACTCTTGGCCATATTTTACTAGTATTATCGCTAGGACTGTAATAATTACACTTATTACTCAACAAATTATCAATATAACATCCATTATTACCCATATAATGCAGTTCTTATCGCTGGAGCTGTAATAATTATACTCATTACTCCAGATATTATGAATATAACATGCATTATTATGCATATAATGCAGTTATTATCGCTAGAACTGTAATAATTATACTTATTACTCAAGATATTATCAATATAACATACATTATTACCCATATAATGCAGTTCTTATCGCTGGAGCTGCAATAATTATACTTATTACTCCCGATATTATCAATATAACATGCATTATTACCCATATAATGCAGTTATTATCGCTAGAACTGTAATAATTATACTTATTACTTATATTATTAGCAATATAACATGCATTATTACCCATATAATGCAGTTATTACCGCTAGAACTGTAATAATTATACTTATTACTTATATTATTAGCTATATAACGTGCATTGTTACCCATATTATGCAGTTATTATCGCTAGAACTGTAATAATTATACTTATTACTTATACTATTATCAATATAACATGCACTATTACCCATATAATGCAGTTATTATCGATAGAAGTATAATAAATATACTTATTACTTTTATTATTATCAATATAGCAGGCACTCTTAGCCATATTTTACTAGTATTATCGCTAGGACTGTAATAATTACACTTATTACTCAACAAATTATCAATATAACATCCATTATTACCCATATAATGCAGTTCTTATCGCTGGAGCTGTAATAATTATACTTATTACTCCCGATATTATCATTATAACATGCATTATTACGCATATAATGCAAATATTATCTCTAGAACTGTAATAATTATACTTATTAGTTATATTATTATCAATGTAACGTGCATTATTACCCATAACATGCAGTTATTATTGCTAGAACTGTAATAATTATACTTATTACTTATATTATTAGCAATATAACGTGCATTGTTACCCATATTATGCAGTTATTATCGCTAGAACTGTAATAATTATACTTATTACTTATACTATTATCAATATAACATGCACTATTACCCATATAATGCAGTTCTTATCGCTGGAGCTGCAATAATTATACTTATTACTCCCGATATTATCAATATAACATGCATTATTACGTATATAATGCAGTTATTATCGCTAGAACTGTAATAATTATACTTATTACTTATATTATTATCAATATAACATGCATTACTGCCCATATAATGCAGTTATTATCGATAGAACTGTAATAATTATACTTATTACTCCCGATATTATCAATATAACATGCATTATTACCCACATAATGCAGTTATTATCGCTAGAACTGTAATAAATATACTTATTACTTTTATTATTATCAATATAACATGCATTATTACCCATATAATGCAGTTATTATCGCTAGAACTGTAATAATTATACTTATTACTTATATTATTAGCAATATAACGTGTATTGTTACCCATATTATGCAGTTATTATCGCTAGAACTGTAATAATTATACTTATTACTTATACTATTATCAATATAACATGCACTATTACCCATATAATGCAGTTATTATCGACAGAAGTATAATAAATATTATTATTACTTTTATTATTATCAATATAACAGGCACTCTTAGCCATATTTTACTAGTATTATCGCTAGGACTGTAATAATTATACTCATTACTCAAGATATTATCAATATAACATCCATTATTACCCATATAATGCAGTTCTTATCGCTGGAGCTGCAATAATTATACTTATTACTCCCGATATTATCAATATAACATGCATTATTACGCATATAATGCAGTTATTATCGCTAGAACTGTAATATTTATTCTTATTACTTATATTATTATCAATATAACGTGCATTATTACCCATATTATGCGGTTATTATCGCTAGGACTGTAATAATTATACTTATTACTTATATTATCATCAATATAACATGCATTATTACCCATATAATGCAGTTATTATCGACAGAAGTATAATAAATATACTTATTACTTTTATTATTATCAGTATAACATGCACTATTAGCCATAATATACTTTTATTATCGCTAGAACTGTAATATTTATACCTACTACTTATATTATTATCAATATAACATGCATTATTACCCATATTATGCAGTTATAATCGCTAGAACTATAATAAATATACTTAGTACTTTTATTATCATCAACGTAACATGCATTATTACCCATATTATGCAGTTATTATCGATAGAACTATAATAATTATACTTATTACTTATATTATTATCAATATAACATGCATTATTACCCATATAATGCAGTTATTATCGCCAGAAGTATAATAAATATACTTAGTACTTTTATTATCATCACTATAACATGCATTATTACCCATATAATGCAGTTATTATCGCTAGAACTGTAATAATTATACTTATTACTTATATTATTATCAATATAACGTGCATTATTACCCATATTATGAAGTTATTATCGATAGAACTATAATAAATATACTTATTACTTTTATTATTATCAATATCACATGCATTATTACCCATATTATGCAGTTATAATCGATAGAACTGTAATAATTATACTTATTACTTATATTATTATCAATATAACATGCATTATTACCCATATTATGCAGTCATTATAGCTAGAACTATAATAAATATACGTATTTCTTTTATTATCATCAATATAACATGCATTATTACCCATATTATGCAGTTATTATCGATAGAACTGTAATAAATATACTTATTACTTTTATTATTATCAATATAACATGCACTATTAGTCATATTTTACTATTATTATCGCTAGAACTATAATAATTATACTTATTATTCCCAATATTACCAATATAACATGCATTATTACCCATATAATGCAGTTATTATCGCTAGAGCTGCAATAATTATACTTATTACTTATATTATTATCAATATAACATGCATTATTACGCATATTATGCAGTTATAATCGCTAGAACTGTAATAATTATACTTATTATTCCCAATATTACCAATATAACATGCATTATTACCCATATAATGCAGTTATTATCGCTAGAGCTGTAATAATTATACTTATTACTTATATTATTAGCAATATAACGTGCATTATTACGCATATAATGCAGTTATTATCGCTAGAACTGTAATAATTATACTTATTATTCCCGATATTATCAATATAACATCCATTATTACCCATATAAAGCAGTTATTATCGCTAGAACTGTAATAATTATACTTATTACTTATATTATTATCAATATAACTTGCATTATTACCCATATTATGCAGTTATTATAGCTAGAACTATAGTAAATATACGTATTACTTTTATTATCATCAATATAACATGCATTATTACCCATATTATGCAGTTATAATCGATAGAACTGTAATAAATATACTTATTATTTTTATTATTAACAATATAACATGCACTATTAGCCATATTTTACTATTATTATCGCTAGAACTATAATAATTATACTTATTATTCCCAATATTACCAATATAACATGCATTATTACCCATATAATGCAGTTATTATCGCTAGAACTGTAATAATTATACTTATTACTTATATTATTATCAATATAACGTGCATTATTACCCATATTATGCGGTTATTATCGCTAGAACTGTAATAATTATACTTATTACTTATATTATCATCAATATAACATGCATTATTACCCATATAATGCAGTTATTATCGACAGAAGTATAATAAATATACTTATTACTTTTATTATTATCAGTATAACATGCACTATTAGCCATAATATACTTTTATTATAGCTAGAACTGTAATATTTATACCTACTACTTATATTATTATCAATATAACATGCATTATTACCCATATTATGCAGTTATAATCGCTAGAACTATAATAAATATACTTAGTACTTTTATTATCATCAACGTAACATGCATTATTACCCATATTATGCAGTTATTATCGATAGAACTATAATAATTATACTTATTACTTATATTATTATCAATATAACATGCATTATCACCCATATAATGCAGTTATTATAGCCAGGAGTATAATAAATATACTTAGTACTTTTATTATCATCACTATAACATGCATTATTACCCATATAATGCAGTTATTATCGCTAGAACTGTAATAATTATACTTATTACTTATATTATTATCAATATAACGTGCATTATTACCCATACTATGCAGTTATTATCGCTAGAACTGTAATAATTATACTTATTACTTATATTATTATCAATATAACATGCATTATTACCCATATAATGCAGTTATTATCGACAGAAGTATAATAAATATACTTATTACTTTTATTATTATCAGTACAACATGCACTATTAGCCATATTTTACTTTTATTATCGCTTGAACTATAATAATTATACTAATTACTCCCGATATTATCAATATAACATGCATTATTACCCATATAATGCAGTTATTATCGCTAGAACTGTAATATTTATACCTACTACTTATATTATTATCATTATAACATGCATTATTACCCATATTATGCAGTTATAATCGCTAGAACTATAATAAATATACTTAGTACTTTTATTATTATGAATATAACATGCATTATTAACCATATAATGCAGTTATTATCGACAGAAGTATAATAAATATACTTATTACTTTTATTATTATCAATATAACAGGCACTCTTTGCCATATTTTACTAGTATTATCGCTAGGACTGTAATAATTATACTTATTACTCCCGATATTATCAATGTAACATCCATTATTACTCATATAATGCAGTTCTTATCGCTGGAACTGTAATAACTATACTTATTACTTATATTATTAGCAATATAACGTGCATTATTACGCATATAATGCAGTTATTATCGCTAGAACTGTAATAATTATACTTATTATTCCCGATATTATCAATATAACATCCATTATTACCCATATAAAGCAGTTATTATCGCTAGAACTGTAATAATTATACTTATTACTTATATTATTATCAATATAACTTGCATTATTACCCATATTATGCAGTTATTATAGCTAGAACTATAGTAAATATACGTATTACTTTTATTATCATCAATATAACATGCATTATTACCCATACTATGCGGTTATTATCGCTAGAACTGTAATAATTATACTTATTACTTATATTATCATCAATATAACAAGCATTATTACCCATATAATGCAGTTATTATCGACAGAAGTATAATAAATATACTTATTACTTTTATTATTATCAGTATAACATGCACTATTAGCCATAATATACTTTTATTATCGCTAGAACTGTAATATTTATACCTACTACTTATATTATTATCAATATAACATGCATTATTACCCATATTATGCAGTTATAATCGCTAGAACTATAATAAATATACTTAGTACTTTTATTATCATCAACGTAACATGCATTATTACCCATATTATGCAGTTATTATCGATAGAACTATAATAATTATACTTATTACTTATATTATTATCAATATAACATGCATTATTACCCATATAATGCAGTTATTATCGCCAGAAGTATAATAAATATACTTAGTACTTTTATTATCATCGCTATAACATGCATTATTACCCATATAATGCAGTTATTATCGCTAGAACTGTAATAATTATACTTATTACTTATATTATTATCAATATAACGTGCATTATTACCCATACTATGCAGTTATTATCGCTAGAACTGTAATAATTATACTTATTACTTATATTATTATCAATATAACATGCATTATTACCCATATAATGCAGTTATTATCGACAGAAGTATAATAAATATACTTATTACTTTTATTATTATCAGTACAACATGCACTATTAGCCATATTTTACTTTTATTATCGCTAGAACTATAATAATTATACTTATTACTCACGATATTATCAATATAACATGCATTATTACCCATATAATGCAGTTATTATCGCCAGAAGTATAATAAATATACTTAGTACTTTTATTATCATCACTATAACATGCATTATTACCCATATAATGCAGTTATTATCGCTAGAACTGTAATAATTATACTTATTACTTATATTATTATCAATATAACGTGCATTATTACCCATACTATGCAGTTATTATCGCTAGAACTGTAGTAATTATGCTTATTACTTATATTATTATCAATATAACATGCATTATTACCCACATAATGCAGTTATTATCGACAGAAGTATAATAAATATACTTATTACTTTTATTATTATCAGTATAACATGCACTATTAGCCATATTTTACTCTTATTATTGCTAGAACTATAATAACTATACTTATTATTCCCAATATTACCAATATAACATGCATTATTACCCATATAATGCAGTTATTATCGCTAGAGCTGTAATAATTATACTTATTACTTATATTATTATCAATATAACATGCATTATTACGCATATTGTGCAGTTATAATCGCTAGAACTATAATAAATATACTTAGTACTTTTATTATCATCAATATAACATGCATTATTACCCATATTATGAAGTTATTATCGATAGAACTGTAATAAATATACTTATTACTTTTATTATTATCAATATAACATGCACTATTAGTCATATTTCACTATTATTATCGCTAGAAATATAATAATTATACTTATTATTCCCAATATTACCAATATAACATGCATTATTACCCATATAATGCAGTTATTATCGCTAGAACTGTAATAATTATACTTATTACTTATATTATTATCAATATAACATGCATTATTACCCATATAATGCAGTTATTATCGACAGAAGTATAATAAATATACTTATTACTATTATTATTATCAGTATAACATGCACTATTAGCCATATTTTACTCTTATTATTGCTAGAACTATAATAACTATACTTATTATTCCCAATATTACCAATATAACATGCATTATTACCCATATAATGCAGTTATTATCGCTAGAGCTGTAATAATTATACTTATTACTTATATTATTATCAATATAACATGCATTATTACGCATATTGTGCAGTTATAATCGCTAGAACTATAATAAATATACTTAGTACTTTTATTATCATCAATATAACATGCATTATTACCCATATTATGAAGTTATTATCGATAGAACTGTAATAAATATACTTATTACTTTTATTATTATCAATATAACATGCACTATTAGTCATATTTCACTATTATTATCGCTAGAAATATAATAATTATACTTATTATTCCCAATATTACCAATATAACATGCATTATTACCCATATAATGCAGTTATTATCGCTAGAACTGTAATAATTATACTTATTACTTATATTATTATCAATATAACATGCATTATTACCCATATAATGCAGTTATTATCGACAGAAGTATAATAAATATACTTATTACTATTATTATTATCAGTATAACATGCACTATTAGCGATATTTTACTTTTATTATCGCTAGCACTGTAATATTTATACCTACTACTTATATTATTATCAATATAACATGCATTATTACCCATATTATGCAGTTATAATCGCTAGAACTATAATAAATGTACTTAGTACTTTTATTATCATCAACGTAACATGCATTATTACCCATATTATGCAGTTATTATCGATAGAACTATAATAGTTATACTTATTACTTATATTATTGTCAATACAACATGCATTATTACCCATATAATGCAGTTATTATCGCCAGAAGTATAATAAATATACTTAGTACTTTTGTTATCACCACTATAACATGCATTATTACCCATATAATGCAGTTATTATCGCTAGAACTGTAATAATTATACTTATTACTTATATTATTATCAATATAACATGCATTATTACCCATGTAATGCAGTTATTATCGTCAGAAGTATAATAAATATACTTAGTACTTTTATTATCATCAATATAACATGCATTATTACCCATATAATGCAGTTATTATCGCTAGAACTGTAATAATTATACTTATTACTTATATTATTATCAATATAACATGCATTATTACCCATATTATGCAGATATTATAGCTAGAACTATAATAAATATACGTATTACTTTCATTATCATCAATATAACATGCATTATTACCCATATTATGCAGTTATTATCGATAGAACTGTAATAAATATACTTATTACTTTTATTATTATCAATATAACATGCACTATTAGTCATATTTTACTATTATTATCGCTAGAACTATAATAATTATACATATTATTCCCAATATTACCAATATAACATGCATTATTACCCATATAATGCAATTATTATCACTAGAGCTGTAGCAATTATACTTATTACTTACATTATTATCAATATAACATGCATTATTACGCATATTATGCAGTTATAATCGCTGGAACTATAATAAATATACTTAGTACTTTTATTATCATCAATATAACATGCATTATTACCCATATTATGAAGTTATTATCGATAGAACTGTAATAAATATACTTATTACTTTTATTATTATCAATATAACATGCACTATTAGCCATATTTTACTATTATTATCGCTAGAACTATAATAATTATACTTATTACTCCCGATATTATCAATATAACATGCATTATTACCCATATAATGCAGTTATTATCGCTAGAACTGTAGCAATTATACTTATTACTTATATTATCATCAATATAACATGCATTATTAACCATATAATGCAGTTATTATCGACAGAAGTATAATAAATATACTTATTACTTTTATTATTATTAATATAACAGACACTCTTTGCCATATTTTACTAGTATTATCGCTAGGACTGTAATAATTATACTTATTACTCCCGATATTATCAATATAACATCCATTATTACCCATATAATGCAGTTCTTATGGCTGGAACTGTAATAACTATACTTATTACTCCCGATATTATCAATATAACATGCATTATTACGCATATAATGCAGTTATTATCGCTAGAACTGTAATAATTATACTTATTACTTATATTATTATCAATATAACATGCATTATTACCCATATTATGCAGATATTATCGCTAGAACTATAATAAATATACGTATTACTTTTATTATTATCAATATAACATGCATTATTACCCATATAATGCAGTTATTATCGACAGAAGTATAATAAATGTACTTATTACTTATATTATTATCAATATAACATGCATTATTACCCATATAATGCAGTTATTATCGCCAGAAGTATAATAAATATACTTAGTACTTTTATTATCATCACTATAACATGCATTATTACCCATATAATGCAGTTATTATCGCTAGAACTGTAATAATTATACTTATTACTTATATTATTATCAATATAACATGCATTATTACCCATATAATGCGGTTATTATCGACAGAAGTATAATAAATATACTTATTACTTTTATTATTATCAGTACAACATGCACTATTAGCCATATTTTACTTTTATTATCGCTTGAACTATAATAATTATACTAATTACTCCCGATATTATCAATATAACATGCATTATTACCCATATAATGCAGTTATTATCGCTAGAACTGTAATATTTATACCTACTACTTATATTATTATCATTATAACATGCATTATTACCCATATTATGCAGTTATAATCGCTAGAACTATAATAAATATACTTAGTACTTTTATTATCATCAACATAACATGCATTATTACCCATACTATGCAGTTATTATCGATAGAACTATAATAAATATACTTATTACTTTTATTATTATCAATATAACATGCATTATTAACCATATAATGCAGTTATTATCGACAGAAGTATAATAAATATACTTATTACTTTTATTATTATCAATATAACAGGCACTCTTTGCCATATTTTACTAGTATTATCGCTAGGACTGTAATAATTATACTTATTACTCCCGATATTATCAATGTAACATCCATTATTACTCATATAATGCAGTTCTTATCGCTGGAACTGTAATAACTATACTTATTACTCCCGATATTATCAATATAACATGCATTATTACGCATATAATGCAGTTATTATCGCTAGAACTGTAATAATTATACTTATTACTTATATTATTATCAATATAATATGCATTATTACCCATATAATGCAGTTATTATCGAAAGAAGTATAATAAATATACTTAGTACTTTTATTATCATCAATATAACATGCATTATTACCCATATAATGCAGCTATTATCGCTAGAACTGTAATAATTATACTTATTACTTATATTATTATCAATATAACATGCATTATTACCCATATTATGCAGTTATTATAGCTAGAACTATAATGAATATACGTATTACTTTTATTATCATCAATATAACATGCATTATTACCCATATTATGCAGTTATTATGGATAGAACTGTAATAAATATACTTATTACATTTATTATTATCAATATAACATGCTCTATTAGCCATATTTTACTATTATTATCGCTAGAACTATTATAATTGTACTTATTACTCCCGATGTTATCAATATAATATGCATTATTACGCATATAATGCAGTTATTATAGCTAGAACTGTAATAAATATACTTATTACTTTTATTATTATCAATATAACAAGCACTATTAGCCATATTTTACTATTATTATCGCTAGAACTATAATAATTATACTTATTACTCACGATATTATCAATATAACATGCATTATTACCCATATAATGCAGTTATTATCGCCAGAAGTATAATAAATATACTTAGTACTTTTATTATCATCACTATAACATGCATTATTACCCATATAATGCAGTTATTATCGCTAGAACTGTAATAATTATACTTATTACTTATATTATTATCAATATAACGTGCATTATTACCCATACTATGCAGTTATTATCGCTAGAACTGTAGTAATTATGCTTATTACTTATATTATTATCAATATAACATGCATTATTACCCACATAATGCAGTTATTATCGACAGAAGTATAATAAATATACTTATTACTTTTATTATTATCAGTATAACATGCACTATTAGCCATATTTTACTCTTATTATTGCTAGAACTATAATAATTATACTTATTATTCCCAATATTACCAATATAACATGCATTATTACCCATATAATGCAGTTATTATCGCTAGAGCTGTAATAATTATACTTATTACTTATATTATTATCAATATAACATGCATTATTACCCATATAATGCAGTTATTATCGACAGAAGTATAATAAATATACTTATTACTATTATTATTATCAGTATAACATGCACTATTAGCGATATTTTACTTTTATTATCGCTAGCACTGTAATATTTATACCTACTACTTATATTATTATCAATATAACATGCATTATTACCCATATTATGCAGTTATAATCGCTAGAACTATAATAAATATACTTAGTACTTTTATTATCATCAACGTAACATGCATTATTACCCATATTATGCAGTTATTATCGATAGAACTATAATAATTATACTTATTACTTATATTATTGTCAATACAACATGCATTATTACCCATATAATGCAGTTATTATCGCCAGAAGTATAATAAATATACTTAGTACTTTTGTTATCACCACTATAACATGCATTATTACCCATATAATGCAGTTATTATCGCTAGAACTGTAATAATTATTCTTATTACTTATATTATTATCAATATAACGTGCATTATTACCCATATTATGCGGTTATTATCGCTAGAACTGTAATAATTATACTTATTACTTATATTATTGTCATTATAACATGCATAATTACCCATATAATGGAGTTATTGTCGCTAGAACTGTAATAATTATACTTATTACTTATATTATTATCAATATAACATGCATTATTACCCATTTTATGCAGTTATTATCGCTAGAACTATAATAAATATACGTATTACTTTTATTATCATCAATATAACATGCATTATTACCCATATTATGCAGTTATTATCGATAGAACTGTAATAAATATACTTATTACATTTATTATTATCAATATAACATGCTCTATTAGCCATATTTTACTATTATTATCTCTAGAACTATAATAATTATACTTATTACTCCCGATGTTATCAATATAATATGCATTATTACGCATATAATGCAGTTATTATAGCTAGAACTGTAATAAATATACTTATTACTTTTATTGTTATCAATATAACATGCACTATTAGCCATATTTTACTATTATTATCGCTAGAACTATAATAATTATACTTATTACTCACGATATTATCAATATAACATGCATTATTACCCATATAATGCAGTTATTATCGCTAGAACTGTAATAATTATACTTATTACTTATATTATTATCAATATAACGTGCATTATTACCCATACTATGCAGTTATTATCGCTAGAACTGTAGTAATTATGCTTATTACTTATATTATTATCAATATAACATGCATTATTACCCACATAATGCAGTTATTATCGACAGAAGTATAATAAATATACTTATTACTTTTATTATTATCAGTATAACATGCACTATTAGCCATATTTTACTCTTATTATTGCTAGAACTATAATAATTATACTTATTATTCCCAATATTACCAATATAACATGCATTATTACCCATATAATGCAGTTATTATCGCTAGAGCTTTAATAATTATACTTATTACTTATATTATTATCAATATAACATGCATTATTACGCATATTGTGCAGTTATAATCGCTAGAACTATAATAAATATACTTAGTACTTTTATTATCATCAATATAACATGCATTATTACCCATATTATGAAGTTATTATCGATAGAACTGTAATAAATATACTTATTACTTATATTATTATCAATATAACATGCATTATTACCCATATAATGCAGTTATTATCGACAGAAGTATAATAAATATACTTATTACTATTATTATTATCAGTATAACATGCACTATTAGCGATATTTTACTTTTATTATCGCTAGCACTGTAATATTTATACCTAGTACTTATATTATTATCAATATAACATGCATTATTACCCATATTATGCAGTTATAATCGCTAGAACTATAATAAATATACTTAGTACTTTTATTATCATCAACGTAACATGCATTATTACCCATATTATGCAGTTATTATCGATAGAACTATAATAATTATACTTATTACTTATATTATTGTCAATACAACATGCATTATTACCCATATAATGCAGTTATTATCGCCAGAAGTATAATAAATATACTTAGTACTTTTGTTATCACCACTATAACATGCATTATTACCCATATAATGCAGTTATTATCGCTAGAACTGTAATAATTATTCTTATTACTTATATTATTATCAATATAACGTGCATTATTACCCATATTATGCGGTTATTATCGCTAGAACTGTAATAATTATACTTATTACTTATATTATTGTCATTATAACATGCATAATTACCCATATAATGGAGTTATTGTCGCTAGAACTGTAATAATTATACTTATTACTTATATTATTATCAATATAACATGCATTATTACCCATTTTATGCAGTTATTATCGCTAGAACTATAATAAATATACGTATTACTTTTATTATCATCAATATAACATGCATTATTACCCATATTATGCAGTTATTATCGATAGAACTGTAATAAATATACTTATTACATTTATTATTATCAATATAACATGCTCTATTAGCCATATTTTACTATTATTATCGCTAGAACTATAATAATTATACTTATTACTCCCGATGTTATCAATATAATATGCATTATTACGCATATAATGCAGTTATTATAGCTAGAACTGTAATAAATATACTTATTACTTTTATTGTTATCAATATAACATGCACTATTAGCCATATTTTACTATTATTATCGCTAGAACTATAATAATTATACTTATTACTCACGATATTATCAATATAACATGCATTATTACCCATATAATGCAGTTATTATCGCTAGAACTGTAATAATTATACTTATTACTTATATTATTATCAATATAACGTGCATTATTACCCATACTATGCAGTTATTATCGCTAGAACTGTAAAAATTATACTTATTACTTATATTATTATCAATATAACATGCATTATTACCCATATAATGCAGTTATTATCGACAGAAGTATAATAAATATACTTATTACTTTTATTATTATCAGTACAACATGCACTGTTAGCCATATTTTACTTTTATTATCGCTTGAACTATAATAATTATACTAATTACTCCCGATATTATCAATATAACATGCATTATTACCCATATAATGCAGTTATTATCGTTAGAACTGTAATATTTATACCTACTACTTATATTATTATCATTATAACATGCATTATTACCCATATTATGCAGTTATAATCGCTAGAACTATAATAAATATACTTAGTACTTTTATTATCATCGACATAACATGCATTATTACCCATACTATGCAGTTATTATCGATAGAACTATAATAAATATACTTATTACTTTTATTATTATCAATATAACATGCATTATTAACCATATAATGCAGTTATTATCGACAGAAGTATAATAAATATACTTATTACTTTTATTATTATCAATATAACAGGCACTCTTTGCCATATTTTACTAGTATTATCGCTAGGACTGTAATAATTATACTTATTACTCCCGATATTATCAATGTAACATCCACTATTACTCATATAATGCAGTTCTTATCGCTGGAACTGTAATAACTATACTTATTACTCCCGATATTATCAATATAACATGCATTATTACGCATATAGTGCAGTTATTATCGCTAGAACTGTAATAATTATACTTATTACTGATATTATTATCAATATAACATGCATTATTACCCATATAATGCAGTTATTATCGAAAGAAGTATAATAAATATACTTAGTACTTTTATTATCATCAATATAACATGCATTATTACCCATATAATGCAGTTATTATCGCTAGAACTGTAATAATTATACTTATTACTTATATTATTATCAATATAACATGCATTATTACCCATGTAATGCAGTTATTATCGTCAGAAGTATAATAAATATACTTAGTACTTTTATTATCATCAATATAACATGCATTATTACCCATATAATGCAGTTATTATCGCTAGAACTGTAATAATTATACTTATTACTTATATTATTATCAATATAACATGCATTATTACCCATATTATGCAGATATTATAGCTAGAACTATAATAAATATACGTATTACTTTCATTATCATCAATATAACATGCATTATTACCCATATTATGCAGTTATTATCGATAGAACTGTAATAAATATACTTATTACTTTTATTATTATCAATATAACATGCACTATTAGTCATATTTTACTATTATTATCGCTAGAACTATAATAATTATACATATTATTCCCAATATTACCAATATAACATGCATTATTACCCATATAATGCAATTATTATCACTAGAGCTGTAGCAATTATACTTATTACTTACATTATTATCAATATAACATGCATTATTACGCATATTATGCAGTTATAATCGCTGGAACTATAATAAATATACTTAGTACTTTTATTATCATCAATATAACATGCATTATTACCCATATTATGAAGTTATTATCGATAGAACTGTAATAAATATACTTATTACTTTTATTATTATCAATATAACATGCACTATTAGCCATATTTTACTATTATTATCGCTAGAACTATAATAATTATACTTATTACTCCCGATATTATCAATATAACATGCATTATTACCCATATAATGCAGTTATTATCGCTAGAACTGTAACAATTATACTTATTACTTATATTATCATCAATATAACATGCATTATTAACCATATAATGCAGTTATTATCGACAGAAGTATAATAAATATACTTATTACTTTTATTATTATTAATATAACAGACACTCTTTGCCATATTTTACTAGTATTATCGCTAGGACTGTAATAATTATACTTATTACTCCCGATATTATCAATATAACATCCATTATTACCCATATAATGCAGTTCTTATGGCTGGAACTGTAATAACTATACTTATTACTCCCGATATTATCAATATAACATGCATTATTACGCATATAATGCAGTTATTATCGCTAGAACTGTAATAATTATACTTATTACTTATATTATTATCAATATAACATGCATTATTACCCATATTATGCAGATATTATCGCTAGAACTATAATAAATATACGTATTACTTTTATTATTATCAATATAACATGCATTATTACCCATATAATGCAGTTATTATCGACAGAAGTATAATAAATGTACTTATTACTTATATTATTATCAATATAACATGCATTATTACCCATATAATGCAGTTATTATCGCCAGAAGTATAATAAATATACTTAGTACTTTTATTATCATCACTATAACATGCATTATTACCCATATAATGCAGTTATTATCGCTAGAACTGTAATAATTATACTTATTACTTATATTATTATCAATATAACATGCATTATTACCCATATAATGCGGTTATTATCGACAGAAGTATAATAAATATACTTATTACTTTTATTATTATCAGTACAACATGCACTATTAGCCATATTTTACTTTTATTATCGCTTGAACTATAATAGTTATACTAATTACTCCCGATATTATCAATATAACATGCATTATTACCCATATAATGCAGTTATTATCGCTAGAACTGTAATATTTATACCTACTACTTATATTATTATCATTATAACATGCATTATTACCCATATTATGCAGTTATAATCGCTAGAACTATAATAAATATACTTAGTACTTTTATTATCATCAACATAACATGCATTATTACCCATACTATGCAGTTATTATCGATAGAACTATAATAAATATACTTATTACTTTTATTATTATCAATATAACATGCATTATTAACCATATAATGCAGTTATTATCGACAGAAGTATAATAAATATACTTATTACTTTTATTATTATCAATATAACAGGCACTCTTTGCCATATTTTACTAGTATTATCGCTAGGACTGTAATAATTATACTTATTACTCCCGATATTATCAATGTAACATCCATTATTACTCATATAATGCAGTTCTTATCGCTGGAACTGTAATAACTATACTTATTACTCCCGATATTATCAATATAACATGCATTATTACGCATATAATGCAGTTATTATCGCTAGAACTGTAATAATTATACTTATTACTTATATTATTATCAATATAATATGCATTATTACCCATATAATGCAGTTATTATCGAAAGAAGTATAATAAATATACTTAGTACTTTTATTATCATCAATATAACATGCATTATTACCCATATAATGCAGCTATTATCGCTAGAACTGTAATAATTATACTTATTACTTATATTATTATCAATATAACATGCATTATTACCCATATTATGCAGTTATTATAGCTAGAACTATAATGAATATACGTATTACTTTTATTATCATCAATATAACATGCATTATTACCCATATTATGCAGTTATTATGGATAGAACTGTAATAAACATACTTATTACATTTATTATTATCAATATAACATGCTCTATTAGCCATATTTTACTATTATTATCGCTAGAACTATTATAATTGTACTTATTACTCCCGATGTTATCAATATAATATGCATTATTACGCATATAATGCAGTTATTATAGCTAGAACTGTAATAAATATACTTATTACTTTTATTATTATCAATATAACAAGCACTATTAGCCATATTTTACTATTATTATCGCTAGAACTATAATAATTATACTTATTACTCACGATATTATCAATATAACATGCATTATTACCCATATAATGCAGTTATTATCGCCAGAAGTATAATAAATATACTTAGTACTTTTATTATCATCACTATAACATGCATTATTACCCATATAATGCAGTTATTATCGCTAGAACTGTAATAATTATACTTATAACTTATATTATTATCAATATAACGTGCATTATTACCCATACTATGCAGTTATTATCGCTAGAACTGTAGTAATTATGCTTATTACTTATATTATTATCAATATAACATGCATTATTACCCACATAATGCAGTTATTATCGACAGAAGTATAATAAATATACTTATTACTTTTATTATTATCAGTATAACATGCACTATTAGCCATATTTTACTCTTATTATTGCTAGAACTATAATAATTATACTTATTATTCCCAATATTACCAATATAACATGCATTATTACCCATATAATGCAGTTATTATCGCTAGAGCTGTAATAATTATACTTATTACTTATATTATTATCAATATAACATGCATTATTACGCATATTGTGCAGTTATAATCGCTAGAACTATAATAAATATACTTAGTACTTTTATTATCATCAATATAACATGCATTATTACCCATATTATGAAGTTATTATCGATAGAACTGTAATAAATATACTTATTACTTTTATTATTATCAATATAACATGCACTATTAGTCATATTTCACTATTATTATCGCTAGAAATATAATAATTATACTTATTATTCCCAATATTACCAATATAACATGCATTATTACCCATATAATGCAGTTATTATCGCTAGAACTGTAATAATTATACTTATTACTTATATTATTATCAATATAACATGCATTATTACCCATATAATGCAGTTATTATCGACAGAAGTATAATAAATATACTTATTACTATTATTATTATCAGTATAACATGCACTATTAGCGATATTTTACTTTTATTATCGCTAGCACTGTAATATTTATACCTACTACTTATATTATTATCAATATAACATGCATTATTACCCATATTATGCAGTTATAATCGCTAGAACTATAATAAATATACTTAGTACTTTTATTATCATCAACGTAACATGCATTATTACCCATATTATGCAGTTATTATCGATAGAACTATAATAATTATACTTATTACTTATATTATTGTCAATACAACATGCATTATTACCCATATAATGCAGTTATTATCGCCAGAAGTATAATAAATATACTTAGTACTTTTGTTATCACCACTATAACATGCATTATTACCCATATAATGCAGTTATTATCGCTAGAACTGTAATAATTATTCTTATTACTTATATTATTATCAATATAACGTGCATTATTACCCATATTATGCGGTTATTATCGCTAGAACTGTAATAATTATACTTATTACTTATATTATTGTCATTATAACATGCATAATTACCCATATAATGGAGTTATTGTCGCTAGAACTGTAATAATTATACTTATTACTTATATTATTATCAATATAACATGCATTATTACCCATTTTATGCAGTTATTATCGCTAGAACTATAATAAATATACGTATTACTTTTATTATCATCAATATAACATGCATTATTACCCATATTATGCAGTTATTATCGATAGAACTGTAATAAATATACTTATTACATTTATTATTATCAATATAACATGCTCTATTAGCCATATTTTACTATTATTATCGCTAGAACTATAATAATTATACTTATTACTCCCGATGTTATCAATATAATATGCATTATTACGCATATAATGCAGTTATTATAGCTAGAACTGTAATAAATATACTTATTACTTTTATTGTTATCAATATAACATGCACTATTAGCCATATTTTACTATTATTATCGCTAGAACTATAATAATTATACTTATTACTCACGATATTATCAATATAACATGCATTATTACCCATATAATGCAGTTATTATCGCTAGAACTGTAATAATTATACTTATTACTTATATTATTATCAATATAACGTGCATTATTACCCATACTATGCAGTTATTATCGCTAGAACTGTAGTAATTATGCTTATTACTTATATTATTATCAATATAACATGCATTATTACCCACATAATGCAGTTATTATCGACAGAAGTATAATAAATATACTTATTACTTTTATTATTATCAGTATAACATGCACTATTAGCCATATTTTACTCTTATTATTGCTAGAACTATAATAATTATACTTATTATTCCCAATATTACCAATATAACATGCATTATTACCCATATAATGCAGTTATTATCGCTAGAGCTGTAATAATTATACTTATTACTTATATTATTATCAATATAACATGCATTATTACGCATATTGTGCAGTTATAATCGCTAGAACTATAATAAATATACTTAGTACTTTTATTATCATCAATATAACATGCATTATTACCCATATTATGAAGTTATTATCGATAGAACTGTAATAAATATACTTATTACTTTTATTATTATCAATATAACATGCACTATTAGTCATATTTCACTATTATTATCGCTAGAAATATAATAATTATACATATTATTCCCAATATTACCAATATAACATGCATTATTACCCATATAATGCAGTTATTATCGCTAGAACTGTAATAATTATACTTATTACTTATATTATTATCAATATAACATGCATTATTACCCATATAATGCAGTTATTATCGACAGAAGTATAATAAATATACTTATTACTATTATTATTATCAGTATAACATGCACTATTAGCGATATTTTACTTTTATTATCGCTAGCACTGTAATATTTATACCTACTACTTATATTATTATCAATATAACATGCATTATTACCCATATTATGCAGTTATAATCGCTAGAACTATAATAAATATACTTAGTACTTTTATTATCATCAACGTAACATGCATTATTACCCATATTATGCAGTTATTATCGATAGAACTATAATAATTATACTTATTACTTATATTATTGTCAATACAACATGCATTATTACCCATATAATGCAGTTATTATCGCCAGAAGTATAATAAATATACTTAGTACTTTTGTTATCACCACTATAACATGCATTATTACCCATATAATGCAGTTATTATCGCTAGAACTGTAATAATTATTCTTATTACTTATATTATTATCAATATAACGTGCATTATTACCCATATTATGCGGTTATTATCGCTAGAACTGTAATAATTATACTTATTACTTATATTATTGTCATTATAACATGCATAATTACCCATATAATGGAGTTATTGTCGCTAGAACTGTAATAATTATACTTATTACTTATATTATTATCAATATAACATGCATTATTACCCATTTTATGCAGTTATTATCGCTAGAACTATAATAAATATACGTATTACTTTTATTATCATCAATATAACATGCATTATTACCCATATTATGCAGTTATTATCGATAGAACTGTAATAAATATACTTATTACATTTATTATTATCAATATAACATGCTCTATTAGCCATATTTTACTATTATTATCGCTAGAACTATAATAATTATACTTATTACTCCCGATGTTATCAATATAATATGCATTATTACGCATATAATGCAGTTATTATAGCTAGAACTGTAATAAATATACTTATTACTTTTATTGTTATCAATATAACATGCACTATTAGCCATATTTTACTATTATTATCGCTAGAACTATAATAATTATACTTATTACTCACGATATTATCAATATAACATGCATTATTACCCATATAATGCAGTTATTATCGCTAGAACTGTAATAATTATACTTATTACTTATATTATTATCAATATAACGTGCATTATTACCCATACTATGCAGTTATTATCGCTAGAACTGTAAAAATTATACTTATTACTTATATTATTATCAATATAACATGCATTATTACCCATATAATGCAGTTATTATCGACAGAAGTATAATAAATATACTTATTACTTTTATTATTATCAGTACAACATGCACTGTTAGCCATATTTTACTTTTATTATCGCTTGAACTATAATAATTATACTAATTACTCCCGATATTATCAATATAACATGCATTATTACCCATATAATGCAGTTATTATCGTTAGAACTGTAATATTTATACCTACTACTTATATTATTATCATTATAACATGCATTATTACCCATATTATGCAGTTATAATCGCTAGAACTATAATAAATATACTTAGTACTTTTATTATCATCGACATAACATGCATTATTACCCATACTATGCAGTTATTATCGATAGAACTATAATAAATATACTTATTACTTTTATTATTATCAATATAACATGCATTATTAACCATATAATGCAGTTATTATCGACAGAAGTATAATAAATATACTTATTACTTTTATTATTATCAATATAACAGGCACTCTTTGCCATATTTTACTAGTATTATCGCTAGGACTGTAATAATTATACTTATTACTCCCGATATTATCAATGTAACATCCACTATTACTCATATAATGCAGTTCTTATCGCTGGAACTGTAATAACTATACTTATTACTCCCGATATTATCAATATAACATGCATTATTACGCATATAGTGCAGTTATTATCGCTAGAACTGTAATAATTATACTTATTACTGATATTATTATCAATATAACATGCATTATTACCCATATAATGCAGTTATTATCGAAAGAAGTATAATAAATATACTTAGTACTTTTATTATCATCAATATAACATGCATTATTACCCATATAATGCAGTTATTATCGCTAGAACTGTAATAATTATACTTATTACTTATATTATTATCAATATAACATGCATTATTACCCATGTAATGCAGTTATTATCGTCAGAAGTATAATAAATATACTTAGTACTTTTATTATCATCAATATAACATGCATTATTACCCATATAATGCAGTTATTATCGCTAGAACTGTAATAATTATACTTATTACTTATATTATTATCAATATAACATGCATTATTACCCATATTATGCAGATATTATAGCTAGAACTATAATAAATATACGTATTACTTTCATTATCATCAATATAACATGCATTATTACCCATATTATGCAGTTATTATCGATAGAACTGTAATAAATATACTTATTACTTTTATTATTATCAATATAACATGCACTATTAGTCATATTTTACTATTATTATCGCTAGAACTATAATAATTATACATATTATTCCCAATATTACCAATATAACATGCATTATTACCCATATAATGCAATTATTATCACTAGAGCTGTAGCAATTATACTTATTACTTACATTATTATCAATATAACATGCATTATTACGCATATTATGCAGTTATAATCGCTGGAACTATAATAAATATACTTAGTACTTTTATTATCATCAATATAACATGCATTATTACCCATATTATGAAGTTATTATCGATAGAACTGTAATAAATATACTTATTACTTTTATTATTATCAATATAACATGCACTATTAGCCATATTTTACTATTATTATCGCTAGAACTATAATAATTATACTTATTACTCCCGATATTATCAATATAACATGCATTATTACCCATATAATGCAGTTATTATCGCTAGAACTGTAACAATTATACTTATTACTTATATTATCATCAATATAACATGCATTATTAACCATATAATGCAGTTATTATCGACAGAAGTATAATAAATATACTTATTACTTTTATTATTATTAATATAACAGACACTCTTTGCCATATTTTACTAGTATTATCGCTAGGACTGTAATAATTATACTTATTACTCCCGATATTATCAATATAACATCCATTATTACCCATATAATGCAGTTCTTATGGCTGGAACTGTAATAACTATACTTATTACTCCCGATATTATCAATATAACATGCATTATTACGCATATAATGCAGTTATTATCGCTAGAACTGTAATAATTATACTTATTACTTATATTATTATCAATATAACATGCATTATTACCCATATTATTCAGATATTATCGCTAGAACTATAATAAATATACGTATTACTTTTATTATTATCAATATAACATGCATTATTACCCATATAATGCAGTTATTATCGACAGAAGTATAATAAATGTACTTATTACTTTTATTATTATCAATATAACATGCACTATTAGCCATATTTTACTAGTATTATCGCTAGGACTGTAATAATTAGACTTATTACTCCCGATATTATCAATATAACATCCATTATTACCCATATAATGCAATTATTATCGCTAGAACTGTAATAATTATACTTATTACTCCCGATATTATCAATATAACATGCATTATTACCCATATAATGCAGTTATTATCGACAGAAGTATAATAAATATACTTATTACTTTTATTATTATCAATATAGCAGGCACTCTTAGCCATATTTTACTAGTATTATCGCTAGGACTGTAATAATTACACTTATTACTCAACAAATTATCAATATAACATCCATTATTACCCATATAATGCAGTTCTTATCGCTGGAACAGTAATAACTATACTTATTACTCCCGATATTATCAATATAACATGCATTATTACCCATTTTATGCAGTTATTATCGCTAGAACTATAATAAATATACGTATTACTTTTATTATCATCAATATAACATGCATTATTACCCATATTATGCAGTTATTATCGCTAGAACTATAATAAATATACGTATTACTTTTATTATCATCATTATAACATGCATTATTACCCATATTATGAAGTTATTATCGATAGAACTATAATAAATATACTTATTACTTTTATTATTATCAATATAACATGCACTATTAGCCATATTTTACTATTATTATCGCTAGAACTATAATAATTATACTTATTACTCCCGATATTATCAATATAACATGCATTATTACCCATATAATGCAGTTATTATCGCTAGAACTGTAACAATTATACTTATTACTTATATTATCATCAATATAACATGCATTATTAACCATATAATGCAGTTATTATCGACAGAAGTATAATAAATATACTTATTACTTTTATTATTATTAATATAACAGACACTCTTTGCCATATTTTACTAGTATTATCGCTAGGACTGTAATAATTATACTTATTACTCCCGATATTATCAATATAACATCCATTATTACCCATATAATGCAGTTCTTATGGCTGGAACTGTAATAACTATACTTATTACTCCCGATATTATCAATATAACATGCATTATTACGCATATAATGCAGTTATTATCGCTAGAACTGTAATAATTATACTTATTACTTATATTATTATCAATATAACATGCATTATTACCCATATTATTCAGATATTATCGCTAGAACTATAATAAATATACGTATTACTTTTATTATTATCAATATAACATGCATTATTACCCATATAATGCAGTTATTATCGACAGAAGTATAATAAATGTACTTATTACTTTTATTATTATCAATATAACATGCACTATTAGCCATATTTTACTAGTATTATCGCTAGGACTGTAATAATTAGACTTATTACTGCCGATATTATCAATATAACATCCATTATTACCCATATAATGCAATTATTATCGCTAGAACTGTAATAATTATACTTATTACTCCCGATATTATCAATATAACATGCATTATTACCCATATAATGCAGTTATTATCGACAGAAGTATAATAAATATACTTATTACTTTTATTATTATCAATATAACAGGCACTCTTAGCCATATTTTACTAGTATTATCGCTAGGACTGTAATAATTATACTTATTACTCAAGATATTATCAATATAACATCCATTATTACCCATATAATGCAGTTCTTATCGCTGGAGCTGCAATAATTATACTTATTACTCCCGATATTATCAATATAACATGCATTATTACGCATATAATGCAGTTATTATCGCTAGAACTGTAATAATTATACTTATTACTTATATTATTATCAATATAACATGCATTATTACCCATATAATGCAGTTATTATCGATAGAACTGTAATAATTATACTTATTACTCCCGATATTATCAATATAACATGCATTATTACCCACATAATGCAGTTATTATCGCTAGAACTGTAATAAATATACTTATTACTTTTATTATTATCAATATAACATGCATTATTACCCATATAATGCAGTTATTATCGCTAGAACTGTAATAATTATACTTATTACTTATATTATTAGCAATATAACGTGTATTGTTACCCATATTATGCAGTTATTATCGCTAGAACTGTAATAATTATACTTATTACTTATACTATTATCAATATAACATGCACTATTACCCATATAATGCAGTTATTATCGACAGAAGTATAATAAATATACTTATTACTTTTATTATTATCAATATAACAGGCACTCTTAGCCATATTTTACTAGTATTATCGCTAGGACTGTAATAATTATACTCATTACTCAAGATATTATCAATATAACATCCATTATTACCCATATAATGCAGTTCTTATCGCTGGAACTGCAATAATTATACTTATTACTCCCGATATTATCAATATAACATGCATTATTACGCATATAATGCAGTTATTATCGCTAGAACTGTAATAATTATTCTTATTACTTATATTATTATCAATATAACATGCATTATTACCCACATAATGCAGTTATTATCGCTAGAACTGTAATAATTATACTTATTACTTATATTATTAGCAATATAACATGCATTATTACCCATATAATGCAGTTATTACCGCTAGAACTGTAACAATTACACTTATTACTTATATTATTAGCTATATAACGTGCATTGTTACCCATATAATGCAGTTATTATCGACAGAAGTATAATAAATGTACTTATTACTTTTATTATTATCAATATAACATGCACTATTAGCCATATTTTACTAGTATTATCGCTAGGACTGTAATAATTAGACTTATTACTGCCGATATTATCAATATAACATCCATTATTACCCATATAATGCAATTATTATCGCTAGAACTGTAATAATTATACTTATTACTCCCGATATTATCAATATAACATGCATTATTACCCATATAATGCAGTTATTATCGACAGAAGTATAATAAATATACTTATTACTTTTATTATTATCAATATAACAGGCACTCTTAGCCATATTTTACTAGTATTATCGCTAGGACTGTAATAATTATACTTATTACTCAAGATATTATCAATATAACATCCATTATTACCCATATAATGCAGTTCTTATCGCTGGAGCTGCAATAATTATACTTATTACTCCCGATATTATCAATATAACATGCATTATTACGCATATAATGCAGTTATTATCGCTAGAACTGTAATAATTATACTTATTACTTATATTATTATCAATATAACATGCATTATTACCCATATAATGCAGTTATTATCGATAGAACTGTAATAATTATACTTATTACTCCCGATATTATCAATATAACATGCATTATTACCCACATAATGCAGTTATTATCGCTAGAACTGTAATAAATATACTTATTACTTTTATTATTATCAATATAACATGCATTATTACCCATATAATGCAGTTATTATCGCTAGAACTGTAATAATTATACTTATTACTTATATTATTAGCAATATAACGTGTATTGTTACCCATATTATGCAGTTATTATCGCTAGAACTGTAATAATTATACTTATTACTTATACTATTATCAATATAACATGCACTATTACCCATATAATGCAGTTATTATCGACAGAAGTATAATAAATATACTTATTACTTTTATTATTATCAATATAACAGGCACTCTTAGCCATATTTTACTAGTATTATCGCTAGGACTGTAATAATTATACTCATTACTCAAGATATTATCAATATAACATCCATTATTACCCATATAATGCAGTTCTTATCGCTGGAACTGCAATAATTATACTTATTACTCCCGATATTATCAATATAACATGCATTATTACGCATATAATGCAGTTATTATCGCTAGAACTGTAATAATTATTCTTATTACTTATATTATTATCAATATAACATGCATTATTACCCACATAATGCAGTTATTATCGCTAGAACTGTAATAATTATACTTATTACTTATACTATTATCAATATAACATGCACTATTACCCATATAATGCAGTTATTATCGATAGAAGTATAATAAATATACTTATTACTTTTTTTATTATCAATATAGCAGGCACTCTTAGCCATATTTTACTAGTATTATTGCTAGGACTGTAATAATTACACTTATTACTCAACAAATTATCAATATAACATCCATTATTACCCATATAATGCAGATCTTATCGCTGGAGCTGTAATAATTATACTTATTACTCCAGATATTATGAATATAACATGCATTATTATGCATATAATGCAGTTATTATCGCTTGAACTGTAATAATTATACTTATTACTTATATTATTATCAATATAACATGCGTTATTACCCATATAATGCAGTTATTATCGACAGAAGTGTAATAAATATACTTATTACTTTTATTATTATCAATATAACATGCATTATTAACCATATAATGCAGTTATTATCGACAGAAGTATAATAAATATACTTATTACTTTTATTATTATCAATATAACAGGCACTCTTTGCCATATTTTACTAGTATTATCGCTAGGACTGTAATAATTATACTTATTACTCCCGATATTATCAATATAATATCCATTATTACCCATATAATGCAGTTCTTATCGCTGGAACTGTAATAACTATACTTATTACTCCCGATATTATCAATATAACATGCATTATTACGCATATAATGCAGTTATTATCGCTAGAACTGTAATAATTATACTTATTACTTATATTATTATCAATATAACATGCATTATTACCCATATAATGCAGTTATTATCGTCAGAAGTATAATAAATATACTTAGTACTTTTATTATCATCAATATAACATGCATTATTACCCATATAATGCAGTTATTATCGCTAGAACTGTAATAATTATACTTATTACTTTTATTATTATCAATATAACATGCATTATTACATATATTATGCAGATATTATAGCTAGAACTATAATAAATATACGTATTACTTTCATTATCATCAATATAACATGCATTATTACCCATATTATGCAGTTATTATCGATAGAACTGTAATAAATATACTTATTACTTTTATTATTATCAATATAACATGCACTATTAGCCATATTTTACTATTATTATCGCTAGAACTATAATAATTATACTTATTACTCCCGATATTATCAATATAACATGCATTATTACCCATATAATGCAGTTATTATCGCTAGAACTGTAACAATTATACTTATTACTTATATTATTATCAATATAACATGCATTATTACGCATATTATGCAGTTATAATGGCTAGAACTTTAATAAATATACTTAGTACTTTTATTATCATCAATATAACATGCATTATTACCCATATTATGCAGTTATTATCGCTAGAACTGTAATAATTATAGTTATTACTTATATTATTATCAATATAACATGCATTATTACCCATATAATGCAGTTATTATCGACAGAAGTATAATAAATATACTTATTACTTTTATTATTCTCAATATAACATGCATTATTAACCATATAATGCAGTTATTATCGACAGAAGTATAATAAATATACTTATTACTTTTATTATTATCAATATAACAGACACTCTTTGCCATATTTTATTAGTATTATCGCTAGGACTGTAATAATTATACTTATTACTCCCGATATTATCAATATAACATCCATTATTACCCATATAATGCAGTTCTTATCGCTGGAACTGTAATAACTATACTTATTATTACCGATATTATCAATATAACATGCATTATTACGCATATAATGCAGTTATTATCGATAGAACTATAATAAATGTACTTATTACTTATATTATTATGAATATAACATGCATTATTACCCATATACTGCAGTTATTATCGACAGAAGTATAATAAATATACTTATTACTTTTATTATTATCAGTATAACATGCACTATTAGCCATATTTTACTTTTATTATCGCTAGAACTATAATAATTATACTTATTACTCCCGATATTATCAACATAGCATGCATTATTACCCATATAATGCAATTATTATCGCTAGAACTGTAATAATTATACTCATTACTTATATTATTAGCAATATAACGTGCATTATTACCCATATTATGCAGTTATAATCGTTAGAAATATAATAAATATACTTATTACTTTTATTACTATCAATATAACATGCATTATTAACCATATAATGCAGTTATTATCGATAGAACTATAATAAATATACTTATTACTTATATTATTATGAATATAACATGCATTATTACCCATGTAATGCAGTTATTATCGACAGAAGTATAATAAATATACTTATTACTTTTATTATTATCAGTATAACATGCACTATTAGGCCATATTTTACTCTTATTATTGCTAGAACTATAATAATTATACTTATTATTCCCAATATTACCAATATAACATGCATTATTACCCATATAATGCAGTTATTATCGCTAGAGCTGTAATAATTATACTTATTACTTATATTATTATCAATATAACATGCATTATTACGCATATTGTGCAGTTATAATCGCTAGAACTATAATAAATATACTTAGTACTTTTATTATCATCAATATAACATGCATTATTACCCATATTATGAAGTTATTATCGATAGAACTGTAATAAATATACTTATTACTTTTATTATTATCAATATAGCATGCACTATTAGTCATATTTCACTATTATTATCGCTAGAAATATAATAATTATACTTATTATTCCCAATATTACCAATATAACATGCATTATTACCCATATAATGCAGTTATTATCGCTAGAACTGTAATAATTATACTTATTACTTATATTATTATCAATATAACATGCATTATTACCCATATAATGCAGTTATTATCGACAGAAGTATAATAAATATACTTATTACTATTATTATTATCAGTATAACATGCACTATTAGTGATATTTTACTTTTATTATCGCTAGCACTGTAATATTTATACCTACTACTTATATTATTATCAATATAACATGCATTATTACCCATATTATGCAGTTATAATCGCTAGAACTATAATAAATATACTTAGTACTTTTATTATCATCAACGTAACATGCATTATTACCCATATTATGCAGTTATTATCGATAGAACTATAATAATTATACTTATTACTTATATTATTGTCAATATAACATGCATTATTACCCTTATAATGCAGTTATTATCGCCAGAAGTATAATAAATATACTTAGTACTTTTATTATCACCACTATAACATGCATTATTACCCATATAATGCAGTTATTATCGCTAGAACTGTAATAATTATTCTTATTACTTATATTATTATCAATATAACGTGCATTATTACCCATATTATGCGGTTATTATCGCTAGAACTGTAATAATTATACTTATTACTTATATTATTGTCATTATAACATGCATAATTACCCATATAATGGAGTTATTGTCGCTAGAACTGTAATAATTATACTTATTACTTATATTATTATCAATATAACATGCATTATTACCCATTTTATGCAGTTATTATCGCTAGAACTATAATAAATATACGTATTACTTTTATTATCATCAATATAACATGCATTATTACCCATATTATGCAGTTATTATCGATAGAACTGTAATAAATATACTTATTACATTTATTATTATCAATATAACATGCTCTATTAGCCATATTTTACTATTATTATCGCTAGAACTATAATAATTATACTTATTACTCACGATATTATCAATATAACATGCATTATTACCCATATAATGCAGTTATTATCGCTAGAACTGTAATAATTATACTTATTACTTATATTATTATCAATATAACGTGCATTATTACCCATACTATGCAGTTATTATCGCTAGAACTGTAATAATTATACTTATTACTTATATTATTATCAATATAACATGCATTATTACCCATATAATGCAGTTATTATCGCTAGAACTGTAATAATTATACTTATTACTTATATTATTATCAATATAACATGCGTTATTACCCATATAATGCAGTTATTATCGACAGAACTATAATAAATATACTTATTACTTTTATTATTATCAATATAACATGCATTATTAACCATATAATGCAGTTATTATCGACAGAAGTATAATAAATATACTTATTACTTTTATTATTATCAATATAACAGGCACTCTTTGCCATATTTTACTAGTATTATCGCTAGGACTGTAATAATTATACTTATTACTCCCGATATTATCAATATAATATCCATTATTACCCATATAATGCAGTTCTTATCGCTGGAACTGTAATAACTATACTTATTACTCCTGATATTATCAATATAACATGCATTATTACGCATATAATGCAGTTATTATCGCTAGAACTGTAATAATTATACTTATTACTTATATTATTATCAATATATCATGCATTATTACCCATATAATGCAGTTATTATCGTCAGAAGTATAATAAATATACTTAGTACTTTTATTATCATCAATATAACATGCATTATTACCCATATAATGCAGTTATTATCGCTAGAACTGTAATAATTATACTTATTACTTTTATTATTATCAATATAACATGCACTATTAGTCATATTTTACTATTATTATCGCTAGAACTATAATAATTATACATATTATTCCCAATATTACCAATATAACATGCATTATTACCCATATAATGCAATTATTATCACTAGAGCTGTAGCAATTATACTTATTACTTATATTATTATCAATATAACATGCATTATTACACATATTATGCAGTTATAATCGCTGGAACTATAATAAATATACTTAGTACTTTTATTATCATCAATATAACATGCATTATTACCCATATTATGAAGTTATTATCGATAGAACTATAATAAATATACTTATTACTTTTATTATTATCAATATAACATGCACTATTAGCCATATTTTACTATTATTATCGCTAGAACTATAATAATTATACTTATTACTCCCGATATTATCAATATAACATGCATTATTACCCATATAATGCAGTTCTTATCGCTGGAACTGTAATAACTATACTTATTACTCCCGATATTATCAATATAACATGCATTATTACGCATATAATGCAGTTATTGTCGCTAGAACTGTAATAATTATACTTATTACTTATATTATTATCAATATAACATGCATTATTACCCATATTATGCAGATATTATCGCTAGAACTATAATAAATATACGTATTACTTTTATTATTATCAATATAACATGCATTGTTACCCATATAATGCAGTTATTATCGACAGAAGTATAATAAATGTACTTATTACTTTTATTATTATCAATATAACATGCACTATTAGCCATATTTTACTAGTATTATCGCTAGGACTGTAATAATTAGACTTATTACTCCCGATATTATCAATATAACATCCATTATTACCCATATAATGCAATTATTATCGCTAGAACTGTAATAATTATACTTATTACTCCCGATATTATCAATATAACATGCATTATTACCCATATAATGCAGTTATTATCGACAGAAGTATAATAAATATACTTATTACTTATATTATTATCAATATAACATGCATTATTACGCATATTGTGCAGTTATAATCGCTAGAACTATAATAAATATACTTAGTACTTTTATTATCATCAATATAACATGCATTATTACCCATATTATGAAGTTATTATCGATAGAACTGTAATAAATATACTTATTACTTTTATTATTATCAATATAACATGCACTATTAGTCATATTTCACTATTATTATCGCTAGAAATATAATAATTATACTTATTATTCCCAATATTACCAATATAACATGCATTATTACCCATATAATGCAGTTATTATCGCTAGAACTGTAATAATTATACTTATTACTTATATTATTATCAATATAACATGCATTATTACCCATATAATGCAGTTATTATCGACAGAAGTATAATAAATATACTTATTACTATTATTATTATCAGTATAACATGCACTATTAGTGATATTTTACTTTTATTATCGCTAGCACTGTAATATTTATACCTACTACTTATATTATTATCAATATAACATGCATTATTACCCATATTATGCAGTTATAATCGCTAGAACTATAATAAATATACTTAGTACTTTTATTATCATCAACGTAACATGCATTATTACCCATATTATGCAGTTATTATCGATAGAACTATAATAATTATACTTATTACTTACATTATTGTCAATATAACATGCATTATTACCCTTATAATGCAGTTATTATCGCCAGAAGTATAATAAATATACTTAGTACTTTTATTATCACCACTATAACATGCATTATTACCCATATAATGCAGTTATTATCGCTAGAACTGTAATAATTATTCTTATTACTTATATTATTATCAATATAACGTGCATTATTACCCATATTATGCGGTTATTATCGCTAGAACTGTAATAATTATACTTATTACTTATATTATTGTCATTATAACATGCATAATTACCCATATAATGGAGTTATTGTCGCTAGAACTGTAATAATTATACTTATTACTTATATTATTATCAATATAACATGCATTATTACCCATTTTATGCAGTTATTATCGCTAGAACTATAATAAATATACGTATTACTTTTATTATCATCAATATAACATGCATTATTACCCATATTATGCAGTTATTATCGATAGAACTGTAATAAATATACTTATTACATTTATTATTATCAATATAACATGCTCTATTAGCCATATTTTACTATTATTATCGCTAGAACTATAATAATTATACTTATTACTCACGATATTATCAATATAACATGCATTATTACCCATATAATGCAGTTATTATCGCTAGAACTGTAATATTTATACCTACTACTTATATTATTATCATTATAACATGCATTATTACCCATATTATGCAGTTATAATCGCTAGAACTATAATAAATATACTTAGTACTTTTATTATCATCGACATAACATGCATTATTACCCATACTATGCAGTTATTATCGATAGAACTATAATAAATATACTTATTACTTTTATTATTATCAATATAACATGCACTATTAGTCATATTTCACTATTATTATCGCTAGAAATATAATAATTATACTTATTATTCCCAATATTACCAATATAACATGCATTATTACCCATATAATGCAGTTATTATCGCTAGAACTGTAATAATTATACTTATTACTTATATTATTATCAATATAACATGCATTATTACCCATTTTATGCCGTTATTATCGCTAGAACTATAATAAATATACGTATTACTTTTATTATCATCAATATAACATGCATTATTACCCATATTATGCAGTTATTATCGATAGAACTATAATAATTATACTTATTACTTATATTATTATCAATATAACATGCATAAATACCCATATTATGCAGATATTATAGCTAGAACTATAATAAATATACGTATTACTTTCATTATCATCAATATAACATGCATTATTACTCATATTATGCAGTTATTATCGATAGAACTGTAATAAATATACCTATTACTTTTATTGTTAACAATATAACATGCACTATTAGCCATATTTTACTACTATTATCGCTAGAACTATAATAATTATACTTATTATTCCCAATATTACCAATATAACATGCATTATTACCCATATAATGCAGTTATTATCGCTAGAACTGTAATAATTATACTTATTACTTATATTATTATCAATATAACATGCGTTATTACCCATATAATGCAGTTATTATCGACAGAACTATAATAAATATACTTATTACTTTTATTATTATCAATATAACATGCATTATTAACCATATAATGCAGTTATTATCGACAGAAGTATAATAAATATACTTATTACTTTTATTATTATCAATATAACATGCACTATTAGTCATATTTCACTATTATTATCGCTAGAAATATAATAATTATACTTATTATTCCCAATATTACCAATATAACATGCATTATTACCCATATAATGCAGTTATTATCGCTAGAACTGTAATAATTATACTTATTACTTTTATTATTATCAATATAACATGCACTATTAGTCATATTTTACTATTATTATCGCTAGAACTATAATAATTATACATATTATTCCCAATATTACCAATATAACATGCATTATTACCCATATAATGCAATTATTATCACTAGAGCTGTAGCAATTATACTTATTACTTATATTATTATCAATATAACATGCATTATTACACATATTATGCAGTTATAATCGCTGGAACTATAATAAATATACTTAGTACTTTTATTATCATCAATATAACATGCATTATTACCCATATTATGAAGTTATTATCGATAGAACTATAATAAATATACTTATTACTTTTATTATTATCAATATAACATGCACTATTAGCCATATTTTACTATTATTATCGCGAGAACTATAATAATTATACTTATTACTCCCGATATTATCAATATAACATGCATTATTACCCATATAATGCAGTTCTTATCGCTGGAACTGTAATAACTATACTTATTACTCCCGATATTATCAATATAACATGCATTATTACGCATATAATGCAGTTATTATCGCTAGAACTGTAATAATTATACTTATTACTTATATTATTATCAATATAACATGCATTATTACCCATATTATGCAGATATTATCGCTAGAACTATAATAAATATACGTATTACTTTTATTATTATCAATATAACATGCATTGTTACCCATATAATGCAGTTATTATCGACAGAAGTATAATAAATGTACTTATTACTTTTATTATTATCAATATAACATGCACTATTAGCCATATTTTACTAGTATTATCGCTAGGACTGTAATAATTAGACTTATTACTCCCGATATTATCAATATAACATCCATTATTACCCATATAATGCAGTTCTTATCGCTGGAACAGTAATAACTATACTTATTACTCCCGATATTATCAATATAACATGCATTATCACCCATTTTATGCAGTTATTATCGCTAGAACTATAATAAATATACGTATTACTTTTATTATCATCAATATAACATGCATTATTACCCATATTATGCAGTTATTATCGCTAGAACTATAATAAATATACGTATTACTTTTATTATCATCAATATAACATGCATTATTACCCATATTATGAAGTTATTATCGATAGAACTATAATAAATATACTTATTACTTTTATTATTATCAATATAACATGCACTATTAGCCATATTTTACTATTATTATCGCTAGAACTATAATAATTATACTTATTACTCCCGATATTATCAATATAACATGCATTATTACCCATATAATGCAGTTATTATCGACAGAAGTATAATAAATATACTTATTACTTTTATTATTATCAATATAACATGCATTATTAACCATATAATGCAGTTATTATCGACAGAAGTATAATAAATATACTTATTACTTTTATTATTATCAATATAACAGGCACTCTTTGCCATATTTTACTAGTATTATCGCTAGGACTGTAATAATTATACTTATTACTCCCGATATTATCAATATAACATCCATTATTACCCATATAATGCAGTTCTTATCGCTGGAACTGTAATAACTATACTTATTATTCCCGATATTATCAATATAACATGCATTATTACGCATATAATGCAGTTATTATCGATAGAACTATAATAAATATACTTATTACTTATATTATTATGAATATAACATGCATTATTACCCATATAATGCAGTTATTATCGACAGAAGTATAATAAATATACTTATTACTTTTATTATTATCAGTATAACATGCACTATTAGCCATATTTTACTTTTATTATCGCTAGAACTATAATAATTATACTTATTACTCCCGATATTATCAACGTAGCATGCATTATTACCCATATAATGCAATTATTATCGCTAGAACTGTAATAATTATACTCATTACTTATATTATTAGCAATATAATGTGCATTATTTCCCATATTATGCAGTTATAATCGTTAGAAATATAATAAATATACTTATTACTTTTATTATTATCAATATAACATGCATTATTAACCATATAATGCAGTTATTATCGATAGAACTATAATAAATATACTTATTACTTATATTATTATGAATATAACATGCATTATTACCCATGTAATGCAGTTATTATCGACAGAAGTATAATAAATATATTTATTACTTTTATTATTATCAGTATAACATGCACTATTAGCCATATTTTACTTTTATTATCGCTAGAACTATAATAATTATACTTATTACTCCCGATATTATCAATATAGCATGCATTATTACCCATATAATGCAATTATTATCGCTAGAACTGTAATAATTATACTCATTACTTATATTATTAGCAATATAACGTGCATTATTACCCATATTATGCAGTTATTATCGTTAGAAATATAATAAATATACTTATTACTTATATTATTAGCAATATAACATGCATTATTACCCATATAATGCAGTTATTACCGCTAGAACTGTAACAATTATACTTATTACTTATATTATTAGCTATATAACGTGCATTGTTACCCATATTATGCAGTTATTATCGCTAGAACTGTTATAATTATACTTATTCCTTATACTATTATCAATATAACATGCACTATTACCCATATAATGCAGTTATTATCGACAGAAGTATAATAAATATACTTATTACTTTTATTATTATCAATATAGCAGGCACTCTTAGCCATATTTTACTAGTATTATCGCTAGGACTGTAATAATTACACTTATTACACAAAAAATTATCAATATAACATCCATTATTACCCATATAATGCAGTTCTTATCGCTGGAGCTGTAATAATTATACATATTACTCCAGATATTATGAATATAACATGCATTATTATGCATATAATGCAGTTATTATCGCTAGAACTGTAATAATTATACTTATTACTCAAGATATTATCAATATAACATCCATTATTACCCATATTATGCAGTTATTATCGCTAGAACTGTTATAATTATACTTATTACTTATACTATTATCAATATAACATGCACTATTACCCATATAATGCAGTTATTATCGATAGAAGTATAATAAATATACTTATTACTTTTTTTATTATCAATATAGCAGGCACTCTTGGCCATATTTTACTAGTATTATCGCTAGGACTGTAATAATTACACTTATTACTCAACAAATTATCAATATAACATCCATTATTACCCATATAATGCAGTTCTTATCGCTGGAGCTGTAATAATTATACTTATTACTCCAGATATTATGAATATAACATGCATTATTATGCATATAATGCAGTTATTATCGCTAGAACTGTAATAATTATACATATTACTCAAAATATTATCAATATAACATACATTATTACCCATATAATGCAGTTCTTATCGCTGGAGCTGCAATAATTATACTTATTACTCCCGATATTATCAATATAACATGCATTATTACCCATATAATGCAGTTATTATCGCTAGAACTGTAATAATTATACTTATTACTTATATTATTAGCAATATAACATGCATTATTACCCATATAATGCAGTTATTACCGCTAGAACTGTAATAATTATACTTATTACTTATATTATTAGCTATATAACGTGCATTGTTACCCATATTATGCAGTTATTATCGCTAGAACTGTAATAATTATACTTATTACTTATACTATTATCAATATAACATGCACTATTACCCATATAATGCAGTTCTTATCGCTGGAGCTGCAATAATTATACATATTACTCCCGATATTATCAATATAACATGCATTATTACGCATATAATGCAGTTATTATCGCTAGAACTGTAATAATTATACTTATTACTTATATTATTATCAATATAACATGCATTATTGCCCATATAATGCAGTTATTATCGATAGAACTGTAATAATTATACTTATTACTCCCGATATTATCAATATAACATGCATTATTACCCACATAATGCAGTTATTATCGCTAGAACTGTAATAAATATACTTATTACTTTTATTATTATCAATATAACATGCATTATTACCCATATAATGCAGTTATTATCGCTAGAACTGTAATAATTATACTTATTACTTATATTATTAGCAATATAACGTGTATTGTTACCCATATTATGCAGTTATTATCGCTAGAACTGTAATAATTATATTTATTACTTATACTATTATCAATATAACATGCACTATTACCCATATAATGCAGTTATTATCGACAGAAGTATAATAAATATTATTATTACTTTTATTATTATCAATATAACAGGCACTCTTAGCCATATTTTACTAGTATTATCGCTAGGACTGTAATAATTATACTCATTACTCAAGATATTATCAATATAACATCCATTATTACCCATATAATGCAGTTCTTATCGCTGGAGCTGCAATAATTATACTTATTACTCCCGATATTATCAATATAACATGCATTATTACGCATATAATGCAGTTATTATCGCTAGAACTGTAATATTTATTCTTATTACTTATATTATTATCAATATAACGTGCATTATTACCCATATTATGCGGTTATTATCGCTAGGACTGTAATAATTATACTTATTACTTATATTATCATCAATATAACATGCATTATTACCCATATAATGCAGTTATTATCGACAGAAGTATAATAAATATACTTATTACTTTTATTATTATCAGTATAACATGCACTATTAGCCATAATATACTTTTATTATCGCTAGAACTGTAATATTTATACCTACTACTTATATTATTATCAATATAACATGCATTATTACCCATATAATGCAGTTATTATCGCTAGAACTGTAATAATTATACTTATTACTTATATTGTTATCAATATAACGTGCATTATTACCCATATTATGAAGTTATTATCGATAGAACTATAATAAATATACTTATTACTTTTATTATTATCAATATAACATGCATTATTACCCATATTATGCAGTTATAATCGCTAGAACTATAATAAATATACTTAGTACTTTTATTATCATCACTATAACATGCATTATTACCCACATAATGCAGTTATTATCGCTAGAACTGTAATAAATATACTTATTACTTTTATTATTATCAATATAACATGCACTATTAGTCATATTTTACTATTATTATCGCTAGAACTATAATAATTATACTTATTATTCCCAATATTACCAATATAACATGCATTATTACCCATATAATGCAGTTATTATCGCTAGAGCTGCAATAATTATACTTATTACTTATATTATTATCAATATAACATGCATTATTACCCATATAATGCAGTTATTATCGCTAGAGCTGCAATAATTATACTTATTACTTATATTATTATCAATATAACATGCATTATTACGCATATTATGCAGTTATAATCGCTAGAACTGTAATAATTATACTTATTATTCCCAATATTACCAATATAACATGCATTATTACCCATATAATGCAGTTATTATCGCTAGAGCTGTAATAATTATACTTATTACTTATATTATTATCAATATAACATGCATTATTACGCATATTATGCAGTTATAATCGCTAGAACTTTAATAAATATACTTAGTACTTTTATTATCATCAATATAACTTGCATTATTACCCATATTATGCTCTTATAATCGATAGAACTGTAATAAATATACTTATTACTTTTATTATTATCAATGTAACATGCACTATTAGTCATATTTCACTATTATTATCGCTAGAAATATAATAATTTTACTTATTATTCCCAATATTACCAATATAACATGCATTATTACCCATATAATGCAGTTATTATCGCTAGAACTGTAATAATTATACTTATTACTTATATTATTAGCAATATAACGTGCATTATTACGCATATAATGCAGTTATTATCGCTAGAACTGTAATAATTATACTTATTATTCCCGATATTATCAATATAACATCCATTATTACCCATATAAAGCAGTTATTATCGCTAGAACTGTAATAATTATACTTATTACTTATATTATTATCAATATAACATGCATTATTACCCATATTATGCAGTTATAATCGATAGAACTGTAATAAATATACTTATTATTTTTATTATTAACAATATAACATGCACTATTAGCCATATTTTACTATTATTATCGCTAGAACTATAATAATTATACTTATTATTCCCAATATTACCAATATAACATGCATTATTACCCATATTATGCAGTTATTATCGATAGAACTATAATAATTATACTTATTACTTATATTATTATCAATATAACATGCATTATTACCCATATAATGCAGTTATTATCGCCAGAAGTATAATAAATATACTTAGTACTTTTATTATCATCACTATAACATGCATTATTACCCATATAATGCAGTTATTATCGCTAGAACTGTAATAATTATACTTATTACTTATATTATTATCAATATAACGTGCATTATTACCCATACTATGCAGTTATTATCGCTAGAACTGTAATAATTATACTTATTACTTATATTATTATCAATATAACATGCATTATTACCCATATAATGCAGTTATTATCGACAGAAGTATAATAAATATACTTATTACTTTTATTATTATCAGTACAACATGCACTATTAGCCATATTTTACTTTTATTATCGCTTGAACTATAATAATTATACTAATTACTCCCGATATTATCAATATAACATGCATTATTACCCATATAATGCAGTTATTATCGCTAGAACTGTAATATTTATACCTACTACTTATATTATTATCATTATAACATGCATTATTACCCATATTATGCAGTTATAATCGCTAGAACTATAATAAATATACTTAGTACTTTTATTATCATCAACATAACATGCATTATTACCCATACTATGCAGTTATTATCGATAGAACTATAATAAATATACTTATTACTTTTATTATTATCAATATAACATGCATTATTAACCATATAATGCAGTTATTATCGACAGAAGTATAATAAATATACTTATTACTTTTATTATTATCAATATAACATGCATTATTACCCATATAATGCAGCTATTATCGCTAGAACTGTAATAATTATACTTATTACTTATATTATTATCAATATAACATGCATTATTACCCATATTATGCAGTTATTATAGCTAGAACTATAATGAATATACGTATTACTTTTATTATCATCAATATAACATGCATTATTACCCATATTATGCAGTTATTATCGATAGAACTGTAATAAATATACTTATTACATTTATTATTATCAATATAACATGCTCTATTAGCCATATTTTACTATTATTATCGCTAGAACTATAATAATTGTACTTATTACTCCCGATGTTATCAATATAATATGCATTATTACGCATATAATGCAGTTATTATAGCTAGAACTGTAATAAATATACTTATTACTTTTATTATTATCAATATAACAAGCACTATTAGCCATATTTTACTATTATTATCGCTAGAACTATAATAATTATACTTATTACTCACGATATTATCAATATAACATGCATTATTACCCATATAATGCAGTTATTATCGCCAGAAGTATAATAAATATACTTAGTACTTTTATTATCATCACTATAACATGCATTATTACCCATATAATGCAGTTATTATCGCTAGAACTGTAATAATTATACTTATTACTTATATTATTATCAATATAACGTGCATTATTACCCATACTATGCAGTTATTATCGCTAGAACTGTAGTAATTATGCTTATTACTTATATTATTATCAATATAACATGCATTATTACCCACATAATGCAGTTATTATCGACAGAAGTATAATAAATATACTTATTACTTTTATTATTATCAGTATAACATGCACTATTAGCCATATTTTACTCTTATTATTGCTAGAACTATAATAATTATACTTATTATTCCCAATATTACCAATATAACATGCATTATTACCCATATAATGCAGTTATTATCGCTAGAGCTGTAATAATTATACTTATTACTTATATTATTATCAATATAACATGCTTTATTACGCATATTGTGCAGTTATAATCGCTAGAACTATAATAAATATACTTAGTACTTTTATTATCATCAATATAACATGCATTATTACCCATATTATGAAGTTATTATCGATAGAACTGTAATAAATATACTTATTACTTTTATTATTATCAATATAACATGCACTATTAGTCATATTTCACTATTATTATCGCTAGAAATATAATAATTGTACTTATTATTCCCAATATTACCAATATAACATGCATTATTACCCATATAATGCAGTTATTATCGCTAGAACTGTAATAATTATACTTATTACTTATATTATTATCAATATAACGTGCATTATTACCCATACTATGCAGTTATTATCGCTAGAACTGTAATAATTATACTTATTACTTATATTATTATCAATATAACATGCATTATTACCCATATAATGCAGTTATTATCGACAGAAGTATAATAAATATACTTATTACTTTTATTATTATCAGTACAACATGCACTATTAGCCATATTTTACTTTTATTATCGCTTGAACTATAATAATTATACTAATTACTCCCGATATTATCAATATAACATGCATTATTACCCATATAATGCAGTTATTATCGCTAGAACTGTAATATTTATACCTACTACTTATATTATTATCATTATAACATGCATTATTACCCATATTATGCAGTTATAATCGCTAGAACTATAATAAATATACTTAGTACTTTTATTATCATCAACATAACATGCATTATTACCCATACTATGCAGTTATTATCGATAGAACTATAATAAATATACTTATTACTTTTATTATTATCAATATAACATGCATTATTAACCATATAATGCAGTTATTATCGACAGAAGTATAATAAATATACTTATTACTTTTATTATTATCAATATAACATGCATTATTACCCATATAATGCAGCTATTATCGCTAGAACTGTAATAATTATACTTATTACTTATATTATTATCAATATAACATGCATTATTACCCATATTATGCAGTTATTATAGCTAGAACTATAATGAATATACGTATTACTTTTATTATCATCAATATAACATGCATTATTACCCATATTATGCAGTTATTATCGATAGAACTGTAATAAATATACTTATTACATTTATTATTATCAATATAACATGCTCTATTAGCCATATTTTACTATTATTATCGCTAGAACTATAATAATTGTACTTATTACTCCCGATGTTATCAATATAATATGCATTATTACGCATATAATGCAGTTATTATAGCTAGAACTGTAATAAATATACTTATTACTTTTATTATTATCAATATAACAAGCACTATTAGCCATATTTTACTATTATTATCGCTAGAACTATAATAATTATACTTATTACTCACGATATTATCAATATAACATGCATTATTACCCATATAATGCAGTTATTATCGCCAGAAGTATAATAAATATACTTAGTACTTTTATTATCATCACTATAACATGCATTATTACCCATATAATGCAGTTATTATCGCTAGAACTGTAATAATTATACTTATTACTTATATTATTATCAATATAACGTGCATTATTACCCATACTATGCAGTTATTATCGCTAGAACTGTAGTAATTATGCTTATTACTTATATTATTATCAATATAACATGCATTATTACCCACATAATGCAGTTATTATCGACAGAAGTATAATAAATATACTTATTACTTTTATTATTATCAGTATAACATGCACTATTAGCCATATTTTACTCTTATTATTGCTAGAACTATAATAATTATACTTATTATTCCCAATATTACCAATATAACATGCATTATTACCCATATAATGCAGTTATTATCGCTAGAGCTGTAATAATTATACTTATTACTTATATTATTATCAATATAACATGCTTTATTACGCATATTGTGCAGTTATAATCGCTAGAACTATAATAAATATACTTAGTACTTTTATTATCATCAATATAACATGCATTATTACCCATATTATGAAGTTATTATCGATAGAACTGTAATAAATATACTTATTACTTTTATTATTATCAATATAACATGCACTATTAGTCATATTTCACTATTATTATCGCTAGAAATATAATAATTGTACTTATTATTCCCAATATTACCAATATAACATGCATTATTACCCATATAATGCAGTTATTATCGCTAGAACTGTAATAATTATACTTATTACTTATATTATTATCAATATAACATGCATTATTACCCATTTTATGCCGTTATTATCGCTAGAACTATAATAAATATACGTATTACTTTTATTATCATCAATATAACATGCATTATTACCCATATTATGCAGTTATTATCGATAGAACTATAATAATTATACTTATTACTTATATTATTATCAATATAACATGCATAAATACCCATATTATGCAGATATTATAGCTAGAACTATAATAAATATACGTATTACTTTCATTATCATCAATATAACATGCATTATTACTCATATTATGCAGTTATTATCGATAGAACTGTAATAAATATACCTATTACTTTTATTGTTAACAATATAACATGCACTATTAGCCATATTTTACTACTATTATCGCTAGAACTATAATAATTATACTTATTATTCCCAATATTACCAATATAACATGCATTATTACCCATATAATGCAGTTATTATCGCTAGAACTGTAATAATTATACTTATTACTTATATTATTATCAATATAACATGCGTTATTACCCATATAATGCAGTTATTATCGACAGAACTATAATAAATATACTTATTACTTTTATTATTATCAATATAACATGCATTATTAACCATATAATGCAGTTATTATCGACAGAAGTATAATAAATATACTTATTACTTTTATTATTATCAATATAACATGCACTATTAGTCATATTTCACTATTATTATCGCTAGAAATATAATAATTATACTTATTATTCCCAATATTACCAATATAACATGCATTATTACCCATATAATGCAGTTATTATCGCTAGAACTGTAATAATTATACTTATTACTTTTATTATTATCAATATAACATGCACTATTAGTCATATTTTACTATTATTATCGCTAGAACTATAATAATTATACATATTATTCCCAATATTACCAATATAACATGCATTATTACCCATATAATGCAATTATTATCACTAGAGCTGTAGCAATTATACTTATTACTTATATTATTATCAATATAACATGCATTATTACACATATTATGCAGTTATAATCGCTGGAACTATAATAAATATACTTAGTACTTTTATTATCATCAATATAACATGCATTATTACCCATATTATGAAGTTATTATCGATAGAACTATAATAAATATACTTATTACTTTTATTATTATCAATATAACATGCACTATTAGCCATATTTTACTATTATTATCGCGAGAACTATAATAATTATACTTATTACTCCCGATATTATCAATATAACATGCATTATTACCCATATAATGCAGTTCTTATCGCTGGAACTGTAATAACTATACTTATTACTCCCGATATTATCAATATAACATGCATTATTACGCATATAATGCAGTTATTATCGCTAGAACTGTAATAATTATACTTATTACTTATATTATTATCAATATAACATGCATTATTACCCATATTATGCAGATATTATCGCTAGAACTATAATAAATATACGTATTACTTTTATTATTATCAATATAACATGCATTGTTACCCATATAATGCAGTTATTATCGACAGAAGTATAATAAATATACTTATTACTTTTATTATTATCAATATAACATGCATTATTAACCATATAATGCAGTTATTATCGACAGAAGTATAATAAATATACTTATTACTTTTATTATTATCAATATAACAGGCACTCTTTGCCATATTTTACTAGTATTATCGCTAGGACTGTAATAATTATACTTATTACTCCCGATATTATCAATATAACATCCATTATTACCCATATAATGCAGTTCTTATCGCTGGAACTGTAATAACTATACTTATTATTCCCGATATTATCAATATAACATGCATTATTACGCATATAATGCAGTTATTATCGATAGAACTATAATAAATATACTTATTACTTATATTATTATGAATATAACATGCATTATTACCCATATAATGCAGTTATTATCGACAGAAGTATAATAAATATACTTATTACTTTTATTATTATCAGTATAACATGCACTATTAGCCATATTTTACTTTTATTATCGCTAGAACTATAATAATTATACTTATTACTCCCGATATTATCAACGTAGCATGCATTATTACCCATATAATGCAATTATTATCGCTAGAACTGTAATAATTATACTCATTACTTATATTATTAGCAATATAATGTGCATTATTTCCCATATTATGCAGTTATAATCGTTAGAAATATAATAAATATACTTATTACTTTTATTATTATCAATATAACATGCATTATTAACCATATAATGCAGTTATTATCGATAGAACTATAATAAATATACTTATTACTTATATTATTATGAATATAACATGCATTATTACCCATGTAATGCAGTTATTATCGACAGAAGTATAATAAATATATTTATTACTTTTATTATTATCAGTATAACATGCACTATTAGCCATATTTTACTTTTATTATCGCTAGAACTATAATAATTATACTTATTACTCCCGATATTATCAATATAGCATGCATTATTACCCATATAATGCAATTATTATCGCTAGAACTGTAATAATTATACTCATTACTTATATTATTAGCAATATAACGTGCATTATTACCCATATTATGCAGTTATTATCGTTAGAAATATAATAAATATACTTATTACTTATATTATTAGCAATATAACATGCATTATTACCCATATAATGCAGTTATTACCGCTAGAACTGTAACAATTATACTTATTACTTATATTATTAGCTATATAACGTGCATTGTTACCCATATTATGCAGTTATTATCGCTAGAACTGTTATAATTATACTTATTCCTTATACTATTATCAATATAACATGCACTATTACCCATATAATGCAGTTATTATCGACAGAAGTATAATAAATATACTTATTACTTTTATTATTATCAATATAGCAGGCACTCTTAGCCATATTTTACTAGTATTATCGCTAGGACTGTAATAATTACACTTATTACACAAAAAATTATCAATATAACATCCATTATTACCCATATAATGCAGTTCTTATCGCTGGAGCTGTAATAATTATACATATTACTCCAGATATTATGAATATAACATGCATTATTATGCATATAATGCAGTTATTATCGCTAGAACTGTAATAATTATACTTATTACTCAAGATATTATCAATATAACATCCATTATTACCCATATTATGCAGTTATTATCGCTAGAACTGTTATAATTATACTTATTACTTATACTATTATCAATATAACATGCACTATTACCCATATAATGCAGTTATTATCGATAGAAGTATAATAAATATACTTATTACTTTTTTTATTATCAATATAGCAGGCACTCTTGGCCATATTTTACTAGTATTATCGCTAGGACTGTAATAATTACACTTATTACTCAACAAATTATCAATATAACATCCATTATTACCCATATAATGCAGTTCTTATCGCTGGAGCTGTAATAATTATACTTATTACTCCAGATATTATGAATATAACATGCATTATTATGCATATAATGCAGTTATTATCGCTAGAACTGTAATAATTATACATATTACTCAAAATATTATCAATATAACATACATTATTACCCATATAATGCAGTTCTTATCGCTGGAGCTGCAATAATTATACTTATTACTCCCGATATTATCAATATAACATGCATTATTACCCATATAATGCAGTTATTATCGCTAGAACTGTAATAATTATACTTATTACTTATATTATTAGCAATATAACATGCATTATTACCCATATAATGCAGTTATTACCGCTAGAACTGTAATAATTATACTTATTACTTATATTATTAGCTATATAACGTGCATTGTTACCCATATTATGCAGTTATTATCGCTAGAACTGTAATAATTATACTTATTACTTATACTATTATCAATATAACATGCACTATTACCCATATAATGCAGTTCTTATCGCTGGAGCTGCAATAATTATACATATTACTCCCGATATTATCAATATAACATGCATTATTACGCATATAATGCAGTTATTATCGCTAGAACTGTAATAATTATACTTATTACTTATATTATTATCAATATAACATGCATTATTGCCCATATAATGCAGTTATTATCGATAGAACTGTAATAATTATACTTATTACTCCCGATATTATCAATATAACATGCATTATTACCCACATAATGCAGTTATTATCGCTAGAACTGTAATAAATATACTTATTACTTTTATTATTATCAATATAACATGCATTATTACCCATATAATGCAGTTATTATCGCTAGAACTGTAATAATTATACTTATTACTTATATTATTAGCAATATAACGTGTATTGTTACCCATATTATGCAGTTATTATCGCTAGAACTGTAATAATTATATTTATTACTTATACTATTATCAATATAACATGCACTATTACCCATATAATGCAGTTATTATCGACAGAAGTATAATAAATATTATTATTACTTTTATTATTATCAATATAACAGGCACTCTTAGCCATATTTTACTAGTATTATCGCTAGGACTGTAATAATTATACTCATTACTCAAGATATTATCAATATAACATCCATTATTACCCATATAATGCAGTTCTTATCGCTGGAGCTGCAATAATTATACTTATTACTCCCGATATTATCAATATAACATGCATTATTACGCATATAATGCAGTTATTATCGCTAGAACTGTAATATTTATTCTTATTACTTATATTATTATCAATATAACGTGCATTATTACCCATATTATGCGGTTATTATCGCTAGGACTGTAATAATTATACTTATTACTTATATTATCATCAATATAACATGCATTATTACCCATATAATGCAGTTATTATCGACAGAAGTATAATAAATATACTTATTACTTTTATTATTATCAGTATAACATGCACTATTAGCCATAATATACTTTTATTATCGCTAGAACTGTAATATTTATACCTACTACTTATATTATTATCAATATAACATGCATTATTACCCATATAATGCAGTTATTATCGCTAGAACTGTAATAATTATACTTATTACTTATATTGTTATCAATATAACGTGCATTATTACCCATATTATGAAGTTATTATCGATAGAACTATAATAAATATACTTATTACTTTTATTATTATCAATATAACATGCATTATTACCCATATTATGCAGTTATAATCGCTAGAACTATAATAAATATACTTAGTACTTTTATTATCATCACTATAACATGCATTATTACCCACATAATGCAGTTATTATCGCTAGAACTGTAATAAATATACTTATTACTTTTATTATTATCAATATAACATGCACTATTAGTCATATTTTACTATTATTATCGCTAGAACTATAATAATTATACTTATTATTCCCAATATTACCAATATAACATGCATTATTACCCATATAATGCAGTTATTATCGCTAGAGCTGCAATAATTATACTTATTACTTATATTATTATCAATATAACATGCATTATTACCCATATAATGCAGTTATTATCGCTAGAGCTGCAATAATTATACTTATTACTTATATTATTATCAATATAACATGCATTATTACGCATATTATGCAGTTATAATCGCTAGAACTGTAATAATTATACTTATTATTCCCAATATTACCAATATAACATGCATTATTACCCATATAATGCAGTTATTATCGCTAGAGCTGTAATAATTATACTTATTACTTATATTATTATCAATATAACATGCATTATTACGCATATTATGCAGTTATAATCGCTAGAACTTTAATAAATATACTTAGTACTTTTATTATCATCAATATAACTTGCATTATTACCCATATTATGCTCTTATAATCGATAGAACTGTAATAAATATACTTATTACTTTTATTATTATCAATGTAACATGCACTATTAGTCATATTTCACTATTATTATCGCTAGAAATATAATAATTTTACTTATTATTCCCAATATTACCAATATAACATGCATTATTACCCATATAATGCAGTTATTATCGCTAGAACTGTAATAATTATACTTATTACTTATATTATTAGCAATATAACGTGCATTATTACGCATATAATGCAGTTATTATCGCTAGAACTGTAATAATTATACTTATTATTCCCGATATTATCAATATAACATCCATTATTACCCATATAAAGCAGTTATTATCGCTAGAACTGTAATAATTATACTTATTACTTATATTATTATCAATATAACATGCATTATTACCCATATTATGCAGTTATAATCGATAGAACTGTAATAAATATACTTATTATTTTTATTATTAACAATATAACATGCACTATTAGCCATATTTTACTATTATTATCGCTAGAACTATAATAATTATACTTATTATTCCCAATATTACCAATATAACATGCATTATTACCCATATTATGCAGTTATTATCGATAGAACTATAATAATTATACTTATTACTTATATTATTATCAATATAACATGCATTATTACCCATATAATGCAGTTATTATCGCCAGAAGTATAATAAATATACTTAGTACTTTTATTATCATCACTATAACATGCATTATTACCCATATAATGCAGTTATTATCGCTAGAACTGTAATAATTATACTTATTACTTATATTATTATCAATATAACGTGCATTATTACCCATACTATGCAGTTATTATCGCTAGAACTGTAATAATTATACTTATTACTTATATTATTATCAATATAACATGCATTATTACCCATATAATGCAGTTATTATCGACAGAAGTATAATAAATATACTTATTACTTTTATTATTATCAGTACAACATGCACTATTAGCCATATTTTACTTTTATTATCGCTTGAACTATAATAATTATACTAATTACTCCCGATATTATCAATATAACATGCATTATTACCCATATAATGCAGTTATTATCGCTAGAACTGTAATATTTATACCTACTACTTATATTATTATCATTATAACATGCATTATTACCCATATTATGCAGTTATAATCGCTAGAACTATAATAAATATACTTAGTACTTTTATTATCATCAACATAACATGCATTATTACCCATACTATGCAGTTATTATCGATAGAACTATAATAAATATACTTATTACTTTTATTATTATCAATATAACATGCATTATTAACCATATAATGCAGTTATTATCGACAGAAGTATAATAAATATACTTATTACTTTTATTATTATCAATATAACATGCATTATTACCCATATAATGCAGCTATTATCGCTAGAACTGTAATAATTATACTTATTACTTATATTATTATCAATATAACATGCATTATTACCCATATTATGCAGTTATTATAGCTAGAACTATAATGAATATACGTATTACTTTTATTATCATCAATATAACATGCATTATTACCCATATTATGCAGTTATTATCGATAGAACTGTAATAAATATACTTATTACATTTATTATTATCAATATAACATGCTCTATTAGCCATATTTTACTATTATTATCGCTAGAACTATAATAATTGTACTTATTACTCCCGATGTTATCAATATAATATGCATTATTACGCATATAATGCAGTTATTATAGCTAGAACTGTAATAAATATACTTATTACTTTTATTATTATCAATATAACAAGCACTATTAGCCATATTTTACTATTATTATCGCTAGAACTATAATAATTATACTTATTACTCACGATATTATCAATATAACATGCATTATTACCCATATAATGCAGTTATTATCGCCAGAAGTATAATAAATATACTTAGTACTTTTATTATCATCACTATAACATGCATTATTACCCATATAATGCAGTTATTATCGCTAGAACTGTAATAATTATACTTATTACTTATATTATTATCAATATAACGTGCATTATTACCCATACTATGCAGTTATTATCGCTAGAACTGTAGTAATTATGCTTATTACTTATATTATTATCAATATAACATGCATTATTACCCACATAATGCAGTTATTATCGACAGAAGTATAATAAATATACTTATTACTTTTATTATTATCAGTATAACATGCACTATTAGCCATATTTTACTCTTATTATTGCTAGAACTATAATAATTATACTTATTATTCCCAATATTACCAATATAACATGCATTATTACCCATATAATGCAATTATTATCACTAGAGCTGTAGCAATTATACTTATTACTTACATTATTATCAATATAACATGCATTATTACGCATATTATGCAGTTATAATCGCTGGAACTATAATAAATATACTTAGTACTTTTATTATCATCAATATAACATGCATTATTACCCATATTATGAAGTTATTATCGATAGAACTATAATAAATATACTTATTACTTTTATTATTATCAATATAACATGCACTATTAGCCATATTTTACTATTATTATCGCTAGAACTATAATAATTATACTTATTACTCCCGATATTATCAATATAACATGCATTATTACCCATATAATGCAGTTATTATCGACAGAAGTATAATAAATATACTTATTACTTTTATTATTATCAATATAACAGGCACTCTTAGCCATATTTTACTAGTATTATCGCTAGGACTGTAATAATTATACTTATTACTCAAGATATTATCAATATAACATCCATTATTACCCATATAATGCAGTTCTTATCGCTGGAGCTGCAATAATTATACTTATTACTCCCTATATTATCAATATAACATGCATTATTACGCATATAATGCAGTTATTATCGCTAGAACTGTAATAATTATACTTATTACTTATATTATTATCAATATAACATGCATTATTACCCATATAATGCAGTTATTATCGACAGAAGTATAATAAATATACTTATTACTTTTATTATTATCAATATAACATGCATTATTACCCATATAATGCAGTTATTATCGCTAGAACTGTAATAATTATACTTATTACTTACATTATTAGCAATACAACGTGCATTGTTACCCATATTATGCAGTTATTATCGCTAGAACTGTAATAATTATACTTATTACTTATACTATTATCAATATAACATGCACTATTACCCATATAATGCAGTTATTATCGACAGAAGTATAATAAATATACTTATTACTTTTATTATTATCAATATAACAGGCACTCTTAGCCATATTTTACTAGTATTATCGCTAGGACTGTAATAATTATAGTTATTACTCAAGATATTATCAATATAACATCCATTATTACCCATATAATGCAGTTCTTATCGCTGGAGCTGCAATAATTATACTTATTACTCCCGATATTATCAATATAACATGCATTATTACGCATATAATGCAGTTATTATCGCTAGAACTGTAATAATTATACTTATTACTTATATTATTATCAATATAACATGCATTATTACCCATATAATGCAGTTATTATCGATAGAACTGTAATAATTATACTTATTACTCCCGATATTATCAATATAACATGCATTATTACCCACATAATGCAGTTATTATCGCTGGAACTGTAATAAATATACTTATTACTTTTATTATTATCAATATAACATGCATTATTACCCATATAATGCAGTTATTATCGCTAGAACTGTAATAATTATACTTATTACTTATATTATTAGCAATATAACGTGTATTGTTACCCATATTATGCAGTTATTATCGCTAGAACTGTAATAATTATACTTATTACTTATACTATTATCAATATAACATGCACTATTACCCATATAATGCAGTTATTATCGACAGAAGTATAATAAATATACTTATTACTTTTATTATTATCAATATAACAGGCACTCTTAGCCATATTTTACTAGTATTATCGCTAGGACTGTAATAATTATACTCATTACTCAAGATATTATCAATATAACATCCATTATTACCCATATAATGCAGTTCTTATCGCTGGAGCTGCAATAATTATACTTATTACTCCCGATAGTATCAATATAACATGCATTATTACGCATATAATGCAGTTATTATCGCTAGAACTGTAATATTTATTCTTATTACTTATATTATTATCAATATAACATGCATTATTACCCACATAATGCAGTTATTATCGCTAGAACTGTAATAATTATACTTATTACTTATATTATTAGCAATATAACATGCATTATTACCCATATAATGCAGTTATTACCGCTAGAACTGTAACAATTACACTTATTACTTATATTATTAGCTATATAACGTGCATTGTTACCCATATTATGCAGTTATTATCGCTAGAACTGTTATAATTATACTTATTACTTATACTATTATCAATATAACATGCACTATTACCCATATAATGCAGTTATTATCGATAGAAGTATAATAAATATACTTATTACTTTTTTTATTATCAATATAGCAGGCACTCTTAGCCATATTTTACTAGTATTATTGCTAGGACTGTAATAATTACACCTATTACTCAACAAATTATCAATATAACATCCATTATTACCCATATAATGCAGATCTTATCGCTGGAGCTGTAATAATTATACTTATTACTCCAGATATTATGAATATAACATGCATTATTATGCATATAATGCAGTTATTATCGCTTGAACTGTAATAATTATACTTATTACTTATATTATTATCAATATAACATGCGTTATTACCCATATAATGCAGTTATTATCGACAGAAGTGTAATAAATATACTTATTACTTTTATTATTATCAATATAACATGCATTATTAACCATATAATGCAGTTATTATCGACAGAAGTATAATAAATATACTTATTACTTTTATTATTATCAATATAACAGGCACTCTTTGCCATATTTTACTAGTATTATCGCTAGGACTGTAATAATTATACTTATTACTCCCGATATTATCAATATAATATCCATTATTACCCATATAATGCAGTTCTTATCGCTGGAACTGTAATAACTATACTTATTACTCCCGATATTATCAATATAACATGCATTATTACGCATATAATGCAGTTATTATCGCTAGAACTGTAATAATTATACTTATTACTTATATTATTATCAATATAACATGCATTATTACCCATATAATGCAGTTATTATCGTCAGAAGTATAATAAATATACTTAGTACTTTTATTATCATCAATATAACATGCATTATTACCCATATAATGCAGTTATTATCGCTAGAACTGTAATAATTATACTTATTACTTATATTATTATCAATATAACATGCATTATTACATATATTATGCAGATATTATAGCTAGAACTATAATAAATATACGTATTACTTTCATTATCATCAATATAACATGCATTATTACCCATATTATGCAGTTATTATCGATAGAACTGTAATAAATATACTTATTACTTTTATTATTATCAATATAACATGCACTATTAGTCATATTTTACTATTATTATCGCTAGAACTATAATAATTATACATATTATTCCCAATATTACCAATATAACATGCATTATTACCCATATAATGCAATTATTATCACTAGAGCTGTAGCAATTATACTTATTACTTATATTATTATCAATATAACATGCATTATTACGCATATTATGCAGTTATAATCGCTGGAACTATAATAAATATACTTAGTACTTTTATTATCATCAATATAACATGCATTATTACCCATATTATGAAGTTATTATCGATAGAACTATAATAAATATACTTATTACTTTTATTATTATCAATATAACATGCACTATTAGCCATATTTTACTATTATTATCGCTAGAACTATAATAATTATACTTATTACTCCCGATATTATCAATATAACATGCATTATTACCCATATAATGCTGTTATTATCGCTAGAACTGTAACAATTATACTTATTACTTATATTATTATCAATATAACATGCATTATTACGCATATTATGCAGTTATAATCGCTAGAACTTTAATAAATATACTTAGTACTTTTATTATCATCAATATAACATGCATTATTACCCATATTATGCAGTTATTATCGCTAGAACTGTAATAATTATACTTATTACTTATATTATTATCAATATAACATGCATTATTACCCATATAATGCAGTTATTATCGACAGAAGTATAATAAATGTACTTATTACTTTTATTATTCTCAATATAACATGCATTATTAACCATATAATGCAGTTATTATCGACAGAAGTATAATAAATATACTTATTACTTTTATTATTATCAATATAACAGACACTCTTTGCCATATTTTATTAGTATTATCGCTAGGACTGTAATAATTATACTTATTACTCCCGATATTATCAATATAACATCCATTATTACCCATATAATGCAGTTCTTATCGCTGGAACTGTAATAACTATACTTATTATTCCCGATATTATCAATATAACATGCATTATTACGCATGTAATGCAGTTATTATCGATAGAACTATAATAAATATACTTATTACTTATATTATTATGAATATAACATGCATTATTACCCATATAATGCAGTTATTATCGACAGAAGTATAATAAATATACTTATTACTTTTATTATTATCAGTATAACATGCACTATTAGCCATATTTTACTTTTATTATCGCTAGAACTATAATAATTATACTTATTACTCCCGATATTATCAACATAGCATGCATTATTACCCATATAATGCAATTATTATCGCTAGAACTGTAATAATTATACTCATTACTTATATTATTAGCAATATAACGTGCATTATTACCCATATTATGCAGTTATAATCGTTAGAAATATAATAAATATACTTATTACTTTTATTATTATCAATATAACATGCATTATTAACCATATAATGCAGTTATTATCGATAGAACTACAATAAATATACTTATTACTTATATTATTATGAATATAACATGCATTATTACCCATGTAATGCAGTTATTATCGACAGAAGTATAATAAATATACTTATTACTTTTATTATTATCAGTATAACATGCACTATTAGCCATATTTTACTCTTATTATTGCTAGAACTATAATAATTATACTTATTATTCCCAATGTTACCAATATAACATGCATTATTACCCATATAATGCAGTTATTATCGCTAGAGCTGTAATAATTATACTTATTACTTATATTATTATCAATATAACATGCATTATTACGCATATTGTGCAGTTATAATCGCTAGAACTATAATAAATATACTTAGTACTTTTATTATCATCAATATAACATGCATTATTACCCATATTATGAAGTTATTATCGATAGAACTATAATAAATATACTTATTACTTTTATTATTATCAATATAACATGCACTATTAGCCATATTTTACTATTATTATCGCTAGAACTATAATAATTATACTTATTACTCCCGATATTATCAATATAACATGCATTATTACCCATATAATGCAGTTATTATCGCTAGAACTGTAACAATTATACTTATTACTTATATTATTATCAATATAACATGCATTATTACGCATATTATGCAGTTATAATCGCTAGAACTTTAATAAATATACTTAGTACTTATATTATTATCAATATAACATGCATTATTACCCATATAATGCAGTTATTATCGACAGAAGTATAATAAATATACTTATTACTTTTATTATTCTCAATATAACATGCATTATTAACCATATAATGCAGTTATTATCGACAGAAGTATAATAAATATACTTATTACTTTTATTATTATCAATATAACAGACACTCTTTGCCATATTTTATTAGTATTATCGCTAGGACTGTAATAATTATACTTATTACTCCCGATATTATCAATATAACATCCATTATTACCCATATAATGCAGTTCTTATCGCTGGAACTGTAATAACTATACTTATTATTCCCGATATTATCAATATAACATGCATTATTACGCATATAATGCAGTTATTATCGATAGAACTATAATAAATATACTTATTACTTATATTATTATGAATATAACATGCATTATTACCCATATAATGCAGTTATTATCGACAGAAGTATAATAAATATACTTATTACTTTTATTATTATCAGTATAACATGCACTATTAGCCATATTTTACTTTTATTATCGCTAGAACTATAATAATTATACTTATTACTCCCGATATTATCAACATAGCATGCATTATTACCCATATAATGCAATTATTATCGCTAGAACTGTAATAATTATACTTATTACTTATATTATTATCAATATAACATGCATTATTACGCATATTGTGCAGTTATAATCGCTAGAACTATAATAAATATACTTAGTACTTTTATTATCATCAATATAACATGCATTATTAACCATATAATGCAGTTATTATCGATAGAACTATAATAAATATACTTATTACTTATATTATTATGAATATAACATGCATTATTACCCATGTAATGCAGTTATTATCGACAGAAGTATAATAAATATACTTATTACTTTTATTATTATCAATATAACATGCACTATTAGTCATATTTTACTATTATTATCGCTAGAACTATAATAATTATACATATTATTCCCAATATTACCAATATAACATGCATTATTACCCATATTATGAAGTTATTATCGATAGAACTATAATAAATATACTTATTACTTTTATTATTATCAATATAACATGCACTATTAGCCATATTTTACTATTATTATCGCTAGAACTATAATAATTATACTTATTACTCCCGATATTATCAATATAACATGCATTATTACCCATATAATGCAGTTATTATCGCTAGAACTGTAACAATTATACTTATTACTTATATTATTATCAATATAACATGCATTATTACGCATATTATGCAGTTATAATCGCTAGAACTTTAATAAATATACTTAGTACTTTTATTATCATCAATATAACATGCATTATTACCCATATTATGCAGTTATTATCGCTAGAACTGTAATAATTATACTTATTACTTATATTATTATCAATATAACATGCATTATTACCCATATAATGCAGTTATTATCGACAGAAGTATAATAAATATACTTATTACTTTTATTATTCTCAATATAACATGCATTATTAACCATATAATGCAGTTATTATCGACAGAAGTATAATAAATATACTTATTACTTTTATTATTATCAATATAACAGACACTCTTTGCCATATTTTATTAGTATTATCGCTAGGACTGTAATAATTATACTTATTACTCCCGATATTATCAATATAACATCCATTATTACCCATATAATGCAGTTCTTATCGCTGGAACTGTAATAACTATACTTATTATTCCCGATATTATCAATATAACATGCATTATTACGCATATAATGCAGTTATTATCGATAGAACTATAATAAATATACTTATTACTTATATTATTATGAATATAACATGCATTATTACCCATATAATGCAGTTATTATCGACAGAAGTATAATAAATATACTTATTACTTTTATTATTATCAGTATAACATGCACTATTAGCCATATTTTACTTTTATTATCGCTAGAACTATAATAATTATACTTATTACTCCCGATATTATCAACATAGCATGCATTATTACCCATATAATGCAATTATTATCGCTAGAACTGTAATAATTATACTCATTACTTATATTATTAGCAATATAACGTGCATTATTACCCATATTATGCAGTTATAATCGTTAGAAATATAATAAATATACTTATTACTTTTATTATTATCAATATAACATGCATTATTAACCATATAATGCAGTTATTATCGATAGAACTATAATAAATATACTTATTACTTATATTATTATGAATATAACATGCATTATTACCCATGTAATGCAGTTATTATCGACAGAAGTATAATAAATATACTTATTACTTTTATTATTATCAGTATAACATGCACTATTAGCCATATTTTACTCTTATTATTGCTAGAACTATAATAATTATACTTATTATTCCCAATATTACCAATATAACATGCATTATTACCCATATAATGCAGTTATTATCGCTAGAGCTGTAATAATTATACTTATTACTTATATTATTATCAATATAACATGCATTATTACGCATATTGTGCAGTTACAATCGCTAGAACTATAATAAATATACTTAGTACTTTTATTATCATCAATATAACATGCATTATTACCCATATTATGAAGTTATTATCGATAGAACTGTAATAAATATACTTATTACTTTTATTATTATCAATATAACATGCACTATTAGTAATATTTCACTATTATTATCGCTAGAAATATAATAATTATACTTATTATTCCCAATATTACCAATATAACATGCATTATTACCCATATAATGCAGTTATTATCGCTAGAACTGTAATAATTATACTTATTACTTATATTATTATCAATATAACATGCATTATTACCCATATAATGCAGTTATTATCGACAGAAGTATAATAAATATACTTATTACTATTATTATTATCAGTATAACATGCACTATTAGCGATATTTTACTTTTATTATCGCTAGCACTGTAATATTTATACCTACTACTTATATTATTATCAATATAACATGCATTATTACCCATATTATGCAGTTATAATCGCTAGAACTATAATAAATATACTTAGTACTTTTATTATCATCAACGTAACATGCATTATTACCCATATTATGCAGTTATTATCGATAGAACTATAATAATTATACTTATTACTTATATTATTGTCAATATAACATGCATTATTACCCTTATAATGCAGTTATTATCGCCAGAAGTATAATAAATATACTTAGTACTTTTATTATCACCACTATAACATGCATTATTACCCATATAATGCAGTTATTATCGCTAGAACTGTAATAATTATTCTTATTACTTATATTATTATCAATATAACGTGCATTATTACCCATATTATGCGGTTATTATCGCTAGAACTGTAATAATTATACTTATTACTTATGTTATTGTCATTATAACATGCATAATTACCCATATAATGGAGTTATTGTCGCTAGAACTGTAATAATTATACTTATTACTTATATTATTATCAATATAACATGCATTATTACCCATTTTATGCAGTTATTATCGCTAGAACTATAACAAATATATGTATTACTTTTATTATCATCAATATAACATGCATTATTACCCATATGATGCAGTTATTATCGATAGAACTGTAATAAATATACTTATTACATTTATTATTATCAATATAACATGCTCTATTAGCCATATTTTACTATTATTATCGCTAGAACTATAATAATTATACTTATTACTCACGATATTATCAATATAACATGCATTATTACCCATATAATGCAGTTATTATCGCTAGAACTGTAATAATTATACTTATTACTTATATTATTATCAATATAACGTGCATTATTACCCATACTATGCAGTTATTATCGCTAGAACTGTAATAATTATACTTATTACTTATATTATTATCAATATAACATGCATTATTACCCATATAATGCAGTTATTATCGACAGAAGTATAATAAATATACTTATTACTTTTATTATTATCAGTACAACATGCACTATTAGCCATATTTTACTTTTATTATCGCTTGAACTATAATAATTATACTAATTACTCCCGATATTATCAATATAACATGCATTATTACCCATATAATGCAGTTATTATCGCTAGAACTGTAATATTTATACCTACTACTTATATTATTATCATTATAACATGCATTATTACCCATATTATGCAGTTATAATCGCTAGAACTATAATAAATATACTTAGTACTTTTATTATCATCGACATAACATGCATTATTACCCATACTATGCAGTTATTATCGATAGAACTATAATAAATATACTTATTACTTTTATTATTATCAATATAACATGCACTATTAGTCATATTTCACTATTATTATCGCTAGAAATATAATAATTATACTTATTATTCCCAATATTACCAATATAACATGCATTATTACCCATATAATGCAGTTATTATCGCTAGAACTGTAATAACTATACTTATTACTTATATTATTATCAATATAACATGCATTATTACCCATTTTATGCCGTTATTATCGCTAGAACTATAATAAATATACGTATTACTTTTATTATCATCAATATAACATGCATTATTACCCATATTATGCAGTTATTATCGATAGAACTATAATAATTATACTTATTACTTATATTTTTATCAATATAACATGCATAAATACCCATATTATGCAGATATTATAGCTAGAACTATAATAAATATACGTATTACTTTCATTATCATCAATATAACATGCATTATTACTCATATTATGCAGTTATTATCGATAGAACTGTAATAAATATACTTATTACTTTTATTATTAACAATATAACATGCACTATTAGCCATATTTTACTACTATTATCGCTAGAACTATAATAATTATACTTATTATTCCCAATATTACCAATATAACATGCATTATTACCCATATAATGCAGTTATTATCGCTAGAACTGTAATAATTATACTTCTTACTTATATTATTATCAATATAACATGCGTTATTACCCATATAATGCAGTTATTATCGACAGAAGTATAATAAATATACTTATTACTTTTATTATTATCAATATAACATGCATTATTAACCATATAATGCAGTTATTATCGACAGAAGTATAATAAATATACTTATTACTTTTATTATTATCAATATAACAGGCACTCATTGCCATATTTTACTAGTATTATCGCTAGGACTGTAATAATTATACTTATTACTCCCGATATTATCAATATAATATCCATTATTACCCATATAATGCAGTTCTTATCGCTGGAACTGTAATAACTATACTTATTACTCCCGATATTATCAATATAACATGCATTATTACGCATATAATGCAGTTATTATCGCTAGAAGTGTAATAATTATACTTATTACTTATATTATTATCAATATATCATGCATTATTACCCATATAATGCAGTTATTATCGTCAGAAGTATAATAAATATACTTAGTACTTTTATTATCATCAATATAACATGCATTATTACCCATATAATGCAGTTATTATCGCTAGAACTGTAATAATTATACTTATTACTTTTATTATTATCAATATAACATGCACTATTAGTCATATTTTACTATTATTATCGCTAGAACTATAATAATTATACATATTATTCCCAATATTACCAATATAACATGCATTATTACCCATATAATGCAATTATTATCACTAGAGCTGTAGCAATTATACTTATTACTTATATTATTATCAATATAACATGCATTATTACACATATTATGCAGTTATAATCGCTGGAACTATAATAAATATACTTAGTACTTTTATTATCATCAATATAACATGCATTATTACCCATATTATGAAGTTATTATCGATAGAACTATAATAAATATACTTATTACTTTTATTATTATCAATATAACATGCACTATTAGCCATATTTTACTATTATTATCGCTAGAACTATAATAATTATACTTATTACTCCCGATATTATCAATATAACATGCATTATTACCCATATAATGCAGTTATTATCGCTAGAACTGTAACAATTATACTTATTACTTATATTATCATCAATATAACATGCATTATTAACCATATAATGCAGTTATTATCGACAGAAGTATAATAAATATACTTATTACTTTTATTATTATTAATATAACAGACACTCTTTGCCATATTTTACTAGTATTATCGCTAGGACTGTAATAATTATACTTATTACTCCCGATATTATCAATATAACATCCATTATTACCCATATAATGCAGTTCTTATCGCTGGAACTGTAATAACTATACTTATTACTCCCGATATTATCAATATAACATGCATTATTACGCATATAATGCAGTTATTATCGCTAGAACTGTAATAATTATACTTATTACTTATATTATTATCAATATAACATGCATTATTACCCATATTATGCAGATATTATCGCTAGAACTATAATAAATATACGTATTACTTTTATTATTATCAATATAACATGCATTGTTACCCATATAATGCAGTTATTATCGACAGAAGTATAATAAATGTACTTATTACTTTTATTATTATCAATATAACATGCACTATTAGCCATATTTTACTAGTATTATCGCAAGGACTGTAATAATTAGACTTATTACGCCCGATATTATCAATATAACATCCATTATTACCCATATAATGCAATTATTATCGCTAGAACTGTAATAATTATACTTATTACTCCCGATATTATCAATATAACATGCATTATTACCCATATAATGCAGTTATTATCGACAGAAGTATAATAAATATACTTATTACTTTTATTATTATCAATATAGCAGGCACTCTTAGCCATATTTTACTAGTATTATCGCTAGGACTGTAATAATTACACTTATTACTCAACAAATTATCAATATAACATCCATTATTACCCATATAATGCAGTTCTTATCGCTGGAACAGTAATAACTATACTTATTACTCCCGATATTATCAATATAACATGCATTATCACCCATTTTATGCAGTTATTATCGCTAGAACTATAATAAATATACGTATTACTTTTATTATCATCAATATAACATGCATTATTACCCATATTATGCAGTTATTATCGCTAGAACTATAATAAATATACGTATTACTTTTATTATCATCAATATAACATGCATTATTACCCATATTATGAAGTTATTATCGATAGAACTATAATAAATATACTTATTACTTTTATTATTATCAATATAACATGCACTATTAGCCATATTTTACTATTATTATCGCTAGAACTATAATAATTATACTTATTACTCCCGATATTATCAATATAACATGCATTATTACCCATATAATGCAGTTCTTATCGCTGGAACTGTAATAACTATACTTATTATTCCCGATATTATCAATATAACATGCATTATTACGCATATAATGCAGTTATTATCGATAGAACTATAATAAATATACTTATTACTTATATTATTATGAATATAACATGCATTATTACCCATATAATGCAGTTATTATCGACAGAAGTATAATAAATATACTTATTACTTTTATTATTATCAGTATAACATGCACTATTAGCCATATTTTACTTTTATTATCGCTAGAACTATAATAATTATACTTATTACTCCCGATATTATCAACGTAGCATGCATTATTACCCATATAATGCAATTATTATCGCTAGAACTGTAATAATTATACTCATTACTTATATTATTAGCAATATAATGTGCATTATTACCCATATTATGCAGTTATAATCGTTAGAAATATAATAAATATACTTATTACTTTTATTATTATCAATATAACATGCATTATTAACCATATAATGCAGTTATTATCGATAGAACTATAATAAATATACTTATTACTTATATTATTATGAATATAACATGCATTATTATCCATATAATGCAGTTATTATCGACAGAAGTATAATAAATATATTTATTACTTTTATTATTATCAGTATAACATGCACTATTAGCCATATTTTACTTTTATTATCGCTAGAACTATAATAATTATACTTATTACTCCCGATATTATCAATATAGCATGCATTATTACCCATATAATGCAATTATTATCGCTAGAACTGTAATAATTATACTCATTACTTATATTATTAGCAATATAACGTGCATTATTACCCATATTATGCAGTTATTATCGTTAGAAATATAATAAATATACATATTACTTATATTATTAGCAATATAACATGCATTATTACCCATATAATGCAGTTATTACCGCTAGAACTGTAACAATTATACTTATTACTTATATTATTAGCTATATAACGTGCATTGTTACCCATATTATGCAGTTATTATCGCTAGAACTGTTATAATTATACTTATTACTTATACTATTATCAATATAACATGCACTATTACCCATATAATGCAGTTATTATCGACAGAAGTATAATAAATATACTTATTACTTTTATTATTATCAATATAGCAGGCACTCTTAGCCATATTTTACTAGTATTATCGCTAGGACTGTAATAATTACACTTATTACACAAAAAATTATCAATATAACATCCATTATTACCCATATAATGCAGTTCTTATCGCTGGAGCTGTAATAATTATACATATTACTCCAGATATTATGAATATAACATGCATTATTATGCATATAATGCAGTTATTATCGCTAGAACTGTAATAATTATACTTATTACTCAAGATATTATCAATATAACATCCATTATTACCCATATTATGCAGTTATTATCGCTAGAACTGTTATAATTATACTTATTACTTATACTATTATCAATATAACATGCACTATTACCCATATAATGCAGTTATTATCGACAGAAGTATAATAAATATACTTATTACTTTTATTATTATCAATATAACAGGCACTCTTAGCCATATTTTACTAGTATTATCGCTAGGACTGTAATAATTATACTTATTACTCAAGATATTATCAATATAACATCCATTATTACCCATATAATGCAGTTCTTATCGCTGGAGCTGCAATAATTATACTTATTACTCCCGATATTATCATTATAACATGCATTATTACGCATATAATGCAAATATTATCTATAGAACTGTAATAATTATACTTATTAGTTATATTATTATCAATGTAACGTGCATTATTACCCATAACATGCAGTTATTATTGCTAGAACTGTAATAATTATACTTATTACTTATATTATTAGCAATATAACGTGCATTGTTACCCATATTATGCAGTTATTATCGCTAGAACTGTAATAATTATACTTATTACTTATACTATTATCAATATAACATGCACTATTACCCATATAATGCAGTTATTATCGACAGAAGTATAATAAATATACTTATTACTTTTATTATTATCAATATAACAGGCACTCTTAGCCATATTTTACTAGTATTATCGCTAGGACTGTAATAATTATACTTATTACTCAAGATATTATCAATATAACATCCATTATTACCCATATAATGCAGTTCTTATCGCTGGAGCTGCAATAATTATACTTATTACTCCCTATATTATCAATATAACATGCATTATTACGCATATAATGCAGTTATTATCGCTAGAACTGTAATAATTATACTTATTACTTATATTATTATCAATATAACATGCATTATTACCCATATAATGCAGTTATTATCGACAGAAGTATAATAAATATACTTATTACTTTTATTATTATCAATATAACATGCATTATTACCCATATGATGCAGTTATTATCGCTAGAACGGTAATAATTATACTTATTACTTACATTATTAGCAATACAACGTGCATTGTTACCCATATTATGCAGTTATTATCGCTAGAACTGTAATAATTATACTTATTACTTATACTATTATCAATATAACATGCACTATTACCCATATAATGCAGTTATTATCGACAGAAGTATAATAAATATACTTATTACTTTTATTATTATCAATATAACAGGCACTCTTAGCCATATTTTACTAGTATTATCGCTAGGACTGTAATAATTATACTTATTACTCAAGATATTATCAATATAACATCCATTATTACCCATATAATGCAGTTCTTATCGCTGGAGCTGCAATAATTATACTTATTACTCCCGATATTATCAATATAACATGCATTATTACGCATATAATGCAGTTATTATCGCTAGAACTGTAATAATTATACTTATTACTTATATTATTATCAATATAACATGCATTATTACCCATATAATGCAGTTATTATCGCTAGAACTGTAATAATTATACTTATTACTTATATTATTAGCAATATAACATGCATTATTACCCATATAATGCAGTTATTACCGCTAGAACTGTAACAATTACACTTATTACTTATATTATTAGCTATATAACGTGCATTGTTACCCATATTATGCAGTTATTATCGCTAGAACTGTTATAATTATACTTATTACTTATACTATTATCAATATAACATGCACTATTACCCATATAATGCAGTTATTATCGATAGAAGTATAATAAATATACTTATTACTTTTTTTATTATCAATATAGCAGGCACTCTTAGCCATATTTTACTAGTATTATTGCTAGGACTGTAATAATTACACTTATTACTCAACAAATTATCAATATAACATCCATTATTACCCATATAATGCAGATCTTATCGCTGGAACTGTAATAACTATACTTATTACTCCCGATATTATCAATATAACATGCATTATTACGCATATAATGCAGTTATTATCGCTAGAACTGTAATAATTATACTTATTACTTATATTATTATCAATATAACATGCATTATTACCCATATTATGCAGATATTATCGCTAGAACTATAATAAATATACGTATTACTTTTATTATTATCAATATAACATGCATTGTTACCCATATAATGCAGTTATTATCGACAGAAGTATAATAAATGTACTTATTACTTTTATTATTATCAATATAACATGCACTATTAGCCATATTTTACTAGTATTATCGCTAGGACTGTAATAATTAGACTTATTACGCCCGATATTATCAATATAACATGCATTATTACCCATATAATGCAGTTATTATCGACAGAAGTATAATAAATATACTTATTACTTTTATTATTATCAATATAGCAGGCACTCTTAGCCATATTTTACTAGTATTATCGCTAGGACTGTAATAATTACACTTATTACTCAACAAATTATCAATATAACATCCATTATTACCCATATAATGCAGTTCTTATCGCTGGAGCTGTAATAATTATACTTATTACTCCCGATATTATCATTATAACATGCATTATTACGCATATAATGCAAATATTATCTCTAGAACTGTAATAATTATACTTATTAGTTATATTATTATCAATGTAACGTGCATTATTACCCATAACATGCAGTTATTATTGCTAGAACTGTAATAATTATACTTATTACTTATATTATTAGCAATATAACGTGCATTGTTACCCATATTATGCAGTTATTACCGCTAGAACTGTAATAATTATACTTATTACTTGTACTATTATCAATATAACATGCACTATTACCCATATAATGCAGTTATTATCGACAGAAGTATAATAAATATACTTATTACTTTTATTATTATCAATATAACAGGCACTCTTAGCCATATTTTCCTAGTATTATCGCTAGGACTGTAATAATTATACTTATTACTCAAGATATTATCAATATAACATCCATTATTACCCATATAATGCAGTTCTTATCGCTGGAGCTGCAATAATTATACTTATTACTCCCTATATTATCAATATAACATGCATTATTACGCATATAATGCAGTTATTATCGCTAGAACTGTAATAATTATACTTATTACTTATATTATTAGCAATACAACATGCATTATTACCCATATAATGCAGTTATTACCGCTAGAACTGTAACAATTATACTTATTACTTATATTATTAGCAATATAACGTGCATTGTTACCCATATTATGCAGTTATTATCGCTAGAACTGTAATAATTATACTTATTACTTATACTATTATCAATATAACATGCACTATTACCCATATAATGCAGTTATTATCGATAGAAGTAGAATAAATATACTTATTACTTTTTTTATTATCAATATAGCAGGCACTCTTAGCCATATTTTACTAGTATTATTGCTAGGACTGTAATAATTACACTTATTACTCAACAAATTATCAATATAACATCCATTATTACCCATATAATGCAGATCTTATCGCTGGAGCTGTAATAATTATACTTATTACTCCAGATATTATGAATATAACATGCATTATTATGCATATAATGCAGTTATTATCGCTTGAACTGTAATAATTATACTTATTACTCAAGATATTATCAATATAACATCCATTATTACCCATATAATGCAGTTCTTATCGCTGGAGCTGCAATAATTATACTTATTACTCCCGATATTATCAATATAACATGCATTATTACCCATATAATGCAGTTATTATCGCTAGAACTGTAATAATTATACTTATTACTTATATTATTAGCAATACAACATGCATTATTACCCATATAATGCAGTTATTACCGCTAGAACTGTAACAATTATACTTATTACTTATATTATTAGCAATATAACGTGCATTGTTACCCATATTATGCAGTTATTATCGCTAGAACTGTAATAATTATACTTATTACTTATACTATTATCAATATAACATGCACTATTACCCATATAATGCAGTTATTATCGACAGAAGTATAATAAATATACTTATTACTTTTATTATTATCAATATAACAGGCACTCTTAGCCATATTTTACTGGTATTATCGCTAGGACTGTAATAATTATACTTATTACTCAAGATATTATCAATATAACATCCATTATTACCCATATAATGCAGTTCTTATCGCTGGAGCTGCAATAATTATACTTATTACTCCCTATATTATCAATATAACATGCATTATTACGCATATAATGCAGTTATTATCGCTAGAACTGTAATAATTATACTTATTACTTATATTATTATCAATATAACATCCATTATTACCCATATAATGCAGTTCTTATCGCTGGAGCTGCAATATTTATACTTATTACTCCCGATATTATCAATATAACATGCATTATTACGCATATAATGCAGTTATTATCGCTAGAGCTGTAATAATTATTCCTATTACTTATATTATTATCAATATAACATGCATTATTACCCACATAATGCAGTTATTATCGCTAGAACTGTAATAATTATACTTATTACTTATATTATTAGCAATATAACATGCATTATTACCCATATAATGCAGTTATTACCGCTAGAACTGTAACAATTACACTTATTACTTATATTATTAGCTATATAACGTGCATTGTTACCCATATTATGCAGTTATTATCGTTAGAACTGTTATAATTATACTTATTACTTATACTATTATCAATATAACATGCACTATTACCCATATAATGCAGTTATTATCGATAGAAGTATAATAAATATACTTATTACTTTTTTTATTATCAATATAGCAGGCACTCTTAGCCATATTTTACTAGTATTATTGCTAGGACTGTAATAATTACACTTATTACTCAACAAATTATCAATATAACATCCATTATTACCCATATAATGCAGATCTTATCGCTGGAGCTGTAATAATTATACTTATTACTCCAGATATTATGAATATAACATGCATTATTATGCATATAATGCAGTTATTATCGCTTGAACTGTAATAATTATACTTATTACTCAAGATATTATCAATATAACATCCATTATTACCCATATAATGCAGTTCTTATCGCTGGAGCTGCAATAATTATACTTATTACTCCCGATATTATCAATATAACATGCATTATTACCCATATAATGCAGTTATTATCGCTAGAACTGTAATAATTATACTTATTACTTATATTATTAGCAATATAACATGCATTATTACCCATATAATGCAGTTATTATCGACAGAAGTATAATAAATATACTTATTACTTTTATTATTATCAATATAACATGCATTATTAACCACATAATGCAGTTATTATCGACAGAAGTATAATAAATATACTTATTACTTTTATTATTATCAATATAACAGACACTCTTTGCCATATTTTACTAGTCTTATCGCTAGGACTGTAATAATTATACTTATTACTCCCGATATTATCAATATAACATCCATTATTACCCATATAATGCAGTTCTTATCGCTGGAACTGTAATAACTATACTTATTATTCCCGATATTATCAATATAACATGCATTATTACGCATATAATGCAGTTATTATCGATAGAACTATAATAAACATACTTATTACTTATATTATTATGAATATAACATGCATTATTACCCATATAATGCAGTTATTATCGACAGAAGTATAATAAATATACTTATTACTTTTATTATTATCAGTATAACATGCACTATTAGCCATATTTTACTTTTATTATCGCTAGAACTATAATAATTATTCTTATTACTCCCGATATTATCAATATAGCATGCATTATTACCCATATAATGCAATTATTATCGCTAGAACTGTAATAATTATACTCATTACTTATATTATTAGCAATATAACGTGCATTATTACGCATATTATGCAGTTATTATCGTTAGAAATATAATAAATATACTTATTACTTATATTATTAGCAATATAACATGCATTATTACCCATATAATGCAGTTATTACCGCTAGAACTGTAACAATTATACTTATTACTTATATTATTAGCTATATAACGTGCATTGTTACCCATATTATGCAGTTATTATCGCTAGAACTGTTACAATTATACTTATTACTTATACTATTATCAATATAACATGCACTATTACCCATATAATGCAGTTATTATCGATAGAAGTATAATAAATATACTTATTACTTTTTTTATTATCAATATAGCAGGCACTCTTAGCCATATTTTACTAGTATTATCGCTAGGACTGTAATAATTAGACTTATTACTCAACAAATTATCAATATAACATCCATTATTACCCATATAATGCAGTTCTTATCGCTGGAGCTGTAATAATTATACTTATTACTCCAGATATTATGAATATAACATGCATTATTATGCATATAATGCAGTTATTATCGCTAGAACTGTAATAATTATACATATTACTCAAGATATTATCAATATAACATCCATTATTACCCATATTATGCAGTTATTATCGCTAGAACTGTTATAATTATACTTATTACTTATACTATTATCAATATAACATGCACTATTACCCATATAATGCAGTTATTATCGATAGAAGTATAATAAATATACTTATTACTTTTTTTATTATCAATATAGCAGGCACTCTTAGCCATATTTTACTAGTATTATCGCTAGGACTGTAATAATTAGACTTATTACTCAACAAATTATCAATATAACATCCATTATTACCCATATAATGCAGTTCTTATCGCTGGAGCTGTAATAATTATACTTATTACTCCAGATATTATGAATATAACATGCATTATTATGCATATAATGCAGTTATTATCGCTAGAACTGTAATAATTATACATATTACTCAAGATATTATCAATATAACATCCATTATTACCCATATTATGCAGTTATTATCGCTAGAACTGTTATAATTATACTTATTACTTATACTATTATCAATATAACATGCACTATTACCCATATAATGCAGTTATTATCGATAGAAGTATAATAAATATACATATTACTTTTTTTATTATCAATATAGCAGGCACTCTTAGCCATATTTTACTAGTATTATCGCTAGGACTGTAATAATTACACTTATTACTCAACAAATTATCAATATAACATCCATTATTAGCCATATAATGCAGTTCTTATCGCTGGAGCTGTAATAATTATACTTATTACTCCCGATATTATCATTATAACATGCATTATTACGCATATAATGCAAATATTATCTCTAGAACTGTAATAATTATACTTATTAGTTATATTATTATCAATGTAACGTGCATTATTACCCATAACATGCAGTTATTATTGCTAGAACTGTAATAATTATACTTATTACTTATATTATTAGCAATATAACGTGCATTGTTACCCATATTATGCAGTTATTATCGCTAGAACTGTAATAATTATACTTATTACTTATACTATTATCAATATAACATGCACTATTACCCATATAATGCAGTTATTATCGACAGAAGTATAATAAATATACTTATTACTTTTATTATTATCAATATAACAGGCACTCTTAGCCATATTTTACTGGTATTATCGCTAGGACTGTAATAATTATACTTATTACTCAAGATATTATCAATATAACATCCATTATTACCCATATAATGCAGTTCTTATCGCTGGAGCTGCAATAATTATACTTATTACTCCCTATATTATCAATATAACATGCATTATTACGCATATAATGCAGTTATTATCGCTAGAACTGTAATAATTATACTTATTACTTATATTATTATCAATATAACATCCATTATTACCCATATAATGCAGTTCTTATCGCTGGAGCTGCAATATTTATACTTATTACTCCCGATATTATCAATATAACATGCATTATTACGCATATAATGCAGTTATTATCGCTAGAACTGTAATAATTATACTTATTACTTATATTATTATCAATATAACATCCATTATTACCCATATAATGCAGTTCTTGTCGCTGGAGCTGCAATATTTATACTTATTACTCCCGATATTATCAATATAACATGCATTATTACGCATATAATGCAGTTATTATCGCTAGAGCTGTAATAATTATTCCTATTACTTATATTATTATCAATATAACATGCATTATTACCCACATAATGCAGTTATTATCGCTAGAACTGTAATAATTATACTTATTACTTATATTATTAGCAATATAACATGCATTATTACCCATATAATGCAGTTATTACCGCTAGAACTGTAACAATTACACTTATTACTTATATTATTGGCTATATAACGTGCATTGTTACCCATATTATGCAGTTATTATCGCTAGAACTGTTATAATTATACTTATTACTTATACTATTATCAATATAACATGCACTATTACCCATATAATGCACTTATTATCGATAGAAGTATAATAAATATACTTATTACTTTTTTTATTATCAATATAGCAGGCACTCTTAGCCATATTTTACTAGTATTATTGCTAGGACTGTAATAATTACACTTATTACTCAACAAATTATCAATATAACATCCATTATTACCCATATAATGCAGATCTTATCGCTGGAGCTGTAATAATTATACTTATTACTCCAGATATTATGAATATAACATGCATTATTATGCATATAATGCAGTTATTATCGCTTGAACTGTAATAATTATACTTATTACTCAAGATATTATCAATATAACATCCATTATTACCCATATAATGCAGTTCTTATCGCTGGAGCTGCAATAATTATACTTATTACTCCCGATATTATCAATATAACATGCATTATTACCCATATAATGCAGTTATTATCGCTAGAACTGTAATAATTATACTTATTACTTATATTATTAGCAATACAACATGCATTATTACCCATATAATGCAGTTATTACCGCTAGAACTGTAACAATTATACTTATTACTTATATTATTAGCAATATAACGTGCATTGTTACCCATATTATGCAGTTATTATCGCTAGAACTGTAATAATTATACTTATTACTTATACTATTATCAATATAACATGCACTATTACCCATATAATGCAGTTATTATCGATAGAAGTAGAATAAATATACTTATTACTTTTTTTATTATCAATATAGCAGGCACTCTTAGCCATATTTTACTAGTATTATTGCTAGGACTGTAATAATTACACTTATTACTCAACAAATTATCAATATAACATCCATTATTACCCATATAATGCAGATCTTATCGCTGGAGCTGTAATAATTATACTTATTACTCCAGATATTATGAATATAACATGCATTATTATGCATATAATGCAGTTATTATCGCTTGAACTGTAATAATTATACTTATTACTCAAGATATTATCAATATAACATCCATTATTACCCATATAATGCAGTTCTTATCGCTGGAGCTGCAATAATTATACTTATTACTCCCGATATTATCAATATAACATGCATTATTACCCATATAATGCAGTTATTATCGCTAGAACTGTAATAATTATACTTATTACTTATATTATTAGCAATACAACATGCATTATTACCCATATAATGCAGTTATTACCGCTAGAACTGTAACAATTATACTTATTACTTATATTATTAGCAATATAACGTGCATTGTTACCCATATTATGCAGTTATTATCGCTAGAACTGTAATAATTATACTTATTACTTATACTATTATCAATATAACATGCACTATTACCCATATAATGCAGTTATTATCGACAGAAGTATAATAAATATACTTATTACTTTTATTATTATCAATATAACAGGCACTCTTAGCCATATTTTACTGGTATTATCGCTAGGACTGTAATAATTATACTTATTACTCAAGATATTATCAATATAACATCCATTATTACCCATATAATGCAGTTCTTATCGCTGGAGCTGCAATAATTATACTTATTACTCCCTATATTATCAATATAACATGCATTATTACGCATATAATGCAGTTATTATCGCTAGAACTGTAATAATTATACTTATTACTTATATTATTATCAATATAACATCCATTATTACCCATATAATGCAGTTCTTATCGCTGGAGCTGCAATATTTATACTTATTACTCCCGATATTATCAATATAACATGCATTATTACGCATATAATGCAATTATTATCGCTAGAACTGTAATAATTATACTTATTACTTATATTATTATCAATATAACATCCATTATTACCCATATAATGCAGTTCTTATCGCTGGAGCTGCAATAATTATACTTATTACTCCCGATATTATCAATATAACATGCATTATTACGCATATAATGCAGTTATTATCGCTAGAGCTGTAATAATTATTCCTATTACTTATATTATTATCAATATAACATGCATTATTACCCACATAATGCAGTTATTATCGCTAGAACTGTAATAATTATACTTATTACTTATATTATTAGCAATATAACATGCATTATTACCCATATAATGCAGTTATTACCGCTAGAACTGTAACAATTACACTTATTACTTATATTATTAGCTATATAACGTGCATTGTTACCCATATTATGCAGTTATTATCGTTAGAACTGTTATAATTATACTTATTACTTATACTATTATCAATATAACATGCACTATTACCCATATAATGCAGTTATTATCGATAGAAGTATAATAAATATACTTATTACTTTTTTTATTATCAATATAGCAGGCACTCTTAGCCATATTTTACTAGTATTATTGCTAGGACTGTAATAATTACACTTATTACTCAACAAATTATCAATATAACATCCATTATTACCCATATAATGCAGATCTTATCGCTGGAGCTGTAATAATTATACTTATTACTCCAGATATTATGAATATAACATGCATTATTATGCATATAATGCAGTTATTATCGCTTGAACTGTAATAATTATACTTATTACTCAAGATATTATCAATATAACATCCATTATTACCCATATAATGCAGTTCTTATCGCTGGAGCTGCAATAATTATACTTATTACTCCCGATATTATCAATATAACATGCATTATTACCCATATAATGCAGTTATTATCGCTAGAACTGTAATAATTATACTTATTACTTATATTATTAGCAATATAACATGCATTATTACCCATATAATGCAGTTATTATCGACAGAAGTATAATAAATATACTTATTACTTTTATTATTATCAATATAACATGCATTATTAACCACATAATGCAGTTATTATCGACAGAAGTATAATAAATATACTTATTACTTTTATTATTATCAATATAACAGACACTCTTTGCCATATTTTACTAGTCTTATCGCTAGGACTGTAATAATTATACTTATTACTCCCGATATTATCAATATAACATCCATTATTACCCATATAATGCAGTTCTTATCGCTGGAACTGTAATAACTATACTTATTATTCCCGATATTATCAATATAACATGCATTATTACGCATATAATGCAGTTATTATCGATAGAACTATAATAAACATACTTATTACTTATATTATTATGAATATAACATGCATTATTACCCATATAATGCAGTTATTATCGACAGAAGTATAATAAATATACTTATTACTTTTATTATTATCAGTATAACATGCACTATTAGCCATATTTTACTTTTATTATCGCTAGAACTATAATAATTATTCTTATTACTCCCGATATTATCAATATAGCATGCATTATTACCCATATAATGCAATTATTATCGCTAGAACTGTAATAATTATACTCATTACTTATATTATTAGCAATATAACGTGCATTATTACGCATATTATGCAGTTATTATCGTTAGAAATATAATAAATATACTTATTACTTATATTATTAGCAATATAACATGCATTATTACCCATATAATGCAGTTATTACCGCTAGAACTGTAACAATTATACTTATTACTTATATTATTAGCTATATAACGTGCATTGTTACCCATATTATGCAGTTATTATCGCTAGAACTGTTACAATTATACTTATTACTTATACTATTATCAATATAACATGCACTATTACCCATATAATGCAGTTATTATCGATAGAAGTATAATAAATATACTTATTACTTTTTTTATTATCAATATAGCAGGCACTCTTAGCCATATTTTACTAGTATTATCGCTAGGACTGTAATAATTAGACTTATTACTCAACAAATTATCAATATAACATCCATTATTACCCATATAATGCAGTTCTTATCGCTGGAGCTGTAATAATTATACTTATTACTCCAGATATTATGAATATAACATGCATTATTATGCATATAATGCAGTTATTATCGCTAGAACTGTAATAATTATACATATTACTCAAGATATTATCAATATAACATCCATTATTACCCATATTATGCAGTTATTATCGCTAGAACTGTTATAATTATACTTATTACTTATACTATTATCAATATAACATGCACTATTACCCATATAATGCAGTTATTATCGATAGAAGTATAATAAATATACATATTACTTTTTTTATTATCAATATAGCAGGCACTCTTAGCCATATTTTACTAGTATTATCGCTAGGACTGTAATAATTACACTTATTACTCAACAAATTATCAATATAACATCCATTATTACCCATATAATGCAGTTCTTATCGCTGGAGCTGTAATAATTATACTTATTACTCCCGATATTATCATTATAACATGCATTATTACGCATATAATGCAAATATTATCTCTAGAACTGTAATAATTATACTTATTAGTTATATTATTATCAATGTAACGTGCATTATTACCCATAACATGCAGTTATTATTGCTAGAACTGTAATAATTATACTTATTACTTATATTATTAGCAATATAACGTGCATTGTTACCCATATTATGCAGTTATTATCGCTAGAACTGTAATAATTATACTTATTACTTATACTATTATCAATATAACATGCACTATTACCCATATAATGCAGTTATTATCGACAGAAGTATAATAAATATACTTATTACTTTTATTATTATCAATATAACAGGCACTCTTAGCCATATTTTATTGGTATTATCGCTAGGACTGTAATAATTATACTTATTACTCAAGATATTATCAATATAACATCCATTATTACCCATATAATGCAGTTCTTATCGCTGGAGCTGCAATAATTATACTTATTACTCCCTATATTATCAATATAACATGCATTATTACGCATATAATGCAGTTATTATCGCTAGAACTGTAATAATTATACTTATTACTTATATTATTATCAATATAACATCCATTATTACCCATATAATGCAGTTCTTATCGCTGGAGCTGCAATATTTATACTTATTACTCCCGATATTATCAATATAACATGCATTATTACGCATATAATGCAGTTATTATCGCTAGAACTGTAATAATTATACTTATTACTTATATTATTATCAATATAACATCCATTATTACCCATATAATGCAGTTCTTATCGCTGGAGCTGCAATAATTATACTTATTACTCCCGATATTATCAATATAACATGCATTATTACGCATATAATGCAGTTATTATCGCTAGAGCTGTAATAATTATTCCTATTACTTATATTATTATCAATATAACATGCATTATTACCCACATAATGCAGTTATTATCGCTAGAACTGTAATAATTATACTTATTACTTATATTATTAGCAATATAACATGCATTATTACCCATATAATGCAGTTATTACCGCTAGAACTGTAACAATTACACTTATTACTTATATTATTGGCTATATAACGTGCATTGTTACCCATATTATGCAGTTATTATCGCTAGAACTGTTATAATTATACTTATTACTTATACTATTATCAATATAACATGCACTATTACCCATATAATGCAGTTATTATCGATAGAAGTATAATAAATATACTTATTACTTTTTTTATTATCAATATAGCAGGCACTCTTAGCCATATTTTACTAGTATTATTGCTAGGACTGTAATAATTACACTTATTACTCAACAAATTATCAATATAACATCCATTATTACCCATATAATGCAGATCTTATCGCTGGAGCTGTAATAATTATACTTATTACTCCAGATATTATGAATATAACATGCATTATTATGCATATAATGCAGTTATTATCGCTTGAACTGTAATAATTATACTTATTACTCAAGATATTATCAATATAACATCCATTATTACCCATATAATGCAGTTCTTATCGCTGGAGCTGCAATATTTATACTTATTACTCCCGATATTATCAATATAACATGCATTATTACCCACATAATGCAGTTATTATCGCTAGAACTGTAATAATTATACTTATTACTTATATTATTAGCAATATAACATGCATTATTACCCATATAATGCAGTTATTACCGCTAGAACTGTAACAATTACACTTATTACTTATATTATTAGCTATATAACGTGCATTGTTACCCATATTATGCAGTTATTATCGCTAGAACTGTTATAATTATACTTATTACTTATACTATTATCAATATAACATGCACTATTACCCATATAATGCAGTTATTATCGATAGAAGTATAATAAATATACTTATTACTTTTTTTATTATCAATATAGCAGGCACTCTTAGCCATATTTTACTAGTATTATTGCTAGGACTGTAATAATTACACTTATTACTCAACAAATTATCAATATAACATCCATTATTACCCATATAATGCAGATCTTATCGCTGGAGCTGTAATAATTATACTTATTACTCCAGATATTATGAATATAACATGCATTATTATGCATATAATGCAGTTATTATCGCTTGAACTGTAATAATTATACTTATTACTCAAGATATTATCAATATAACATCCATTATTACCCATATAATGCAGTTCTTATCGCTGGAGCTGCAATAATTATACTTATTACTCCCGATATTATCAATATAACATGCATTATTACCCATATAATGCAGTTATTATCGCTAGAACTGTAATAATTATACTTATTACTTATATTATTAGCAATATAACATGCATTATTACCCATATAATGCAGTTATTACCGCTAGAACTGTAACAATTATACTTATTACTTATATTATTAGCTATATAACGTGCATTGTTACCCATATTATGCAGTTATTATCGCTAGAACTGTAATAATTATACTTATTACTTATACTATTATCAATATAACATGCACTATTACCCATATAATGCAGTTATTATCGATAGAAGTATAATAAATATACTTATTACTTTTATTATTATCAATATAGCAGGCACTCTTAGCCATATTTTACTAGTATTATCGCTAGGACTGTAATAATTACACTTATTACTCAACAAATTATCAATATAACATCCATTATTACCCATATAATGCAGATCTTATCGCTGGAGCTGTAATAATTATACTTATTACTCCCGATATTATCAATATAACATGCATTATTACGCATATAATGCAATTATTATCGCTAGAACTGTAATAATTATACTTATTACTTATATTATTATCAATATAACATCCATTATTACCCATATAATGCAGTTCTTATCGCTGGAGCTGCAATAATTATACTTATTACTCCCGATATTATCAATATAACATGCATTATTACCCATATAATGCAGTTATTATCGCTAGAACTGTAATAATTATACTTATTACTTATATTATTAGCAATATAACATGCATTATTACCCATATAATGCAGTTATTACCGCTAGAACTGTAACAATTATACTTATTACTTATATTATTAGCTATATAACGTGCATTGTTACCCATATTATGCAGTTATTATCGCTAGAACTGTAATAATTATACTTATTACTTATACTATTATCAATATAACATGCACTATTACCCATATAATGCAGTTATTATCGATAGAAGTATAATAAATATACTTATTACTTTTATTATTATCAATATAGCAGGCACTCTTAGCCATATTTTACTAGTATTATCGCTAGGACTGTAATAATTACACTTATTACTCAACAAATTATCAATATAACATCCATTATTACCCATATAATGCAGATCTTATCGCTGGAGCTGTAATAATTATACTTATTACTCCCGATATTATCAATATAACATGCATTATTACGCATATAATGCAATTATTATCGCTAGAACTGTAATAATTATACTTATTACTTATATTATTATCAATATAACATCCATTATTACCCATATAATGCAGTTCTTATCGCTGGAGCTGCAATAATTATACTTATTACTCCCGATATTATCAATATAACATGCATTATTACGCATATAATGCAGTTATTATCGCTAGAGCTGTAATAATTATTCCTATTACTTATATTATTATCAATATAACATGCATTATTACCCACATAATGCAGTTATTATCGCTAGAACTGTAATAATTATACTTATTACTTATATTATTAGCAATATAACATGCATTATTACCCATATAATGCAGTTATTACCGCTAGAACTGTAACAATTACACTTATTACTTATATTATTAGCTATATAACGTGCATTGTTACCCATATTATGCAGTTATTATCGCTAGAACTGTTATAATTATACTTATTACTTATACTATTATCAATATAACATGCACTATTACCCATATAATGCAGTTATTATCGATAGAAGTATAATAAATATACTTATTACTTTTTTTATTATCAATATAGCAGGCACTCTTAGCCATATTTTACTAGTATTATTGCTAGGACTGTAATAATTACACTTATTACTCAACAAATTATCAATATAACATCCATTATTACCCATATAATGCAGATCTTATCGCTGGAGCTGTAATAATTATACTTATTACTCCAGATATTATGAATATAACATGCATTATTATGCATATAATGCAGTTATTATCGCTTGAACTGTAATAATTATACTTATTACTCAAGATATTATCAATATAACATCCATTATTACCCATATAATGCAGTTCTTATCGCTGGAGCTGCAATAATTATACTTATTACTCCCGATATTATCAATATAACATGCATTATTACCCATATAATGCAGCTATTATCGCTAGAACTGTAATAATTATACTTATTACTTATATTATTAGCAATATAACATGCATTATTACCCATATAATGCAGTTATTACCGCTAGAACTGTAACAATTATACTTATTACTTATATTATTAGCTATATAACGTGCATTGTTACCCATATTATGCAGTTATTATCGCTAGAACTGTAATAATTATACTTATTACTTATACTATTATCAATATAACATGCACTATTACCCATATAATGCAGTTATTATCGATAGAAGTATAATAAATATACTTATTACTTTTATTATTATCAATATAGCAGGCACTCTTAGCCATATTTTACTAGTATTATCGCTAGGACTGTAATAATTACACTTATTACTCAACAAATTATCAATATAACATCCATTATTACCCATATAATGCAGTTCTTATCGCTGGAGCTGTAATAATTATACTTATTACTCCCGATATTATCATTATAACATGCATTATTACGCATATAATGCAAATATTATCTCTAGAACTGTAATAATTATACTTATTAGTTATATTATTATCAATGTAACGTGCATTATTACCCATAACATGCAGTTATTATTGCTAGAACTGTAATAATTATACTTATTACTTATATTATTAGCAATATAACGTGCATTGTTACCAATATTATGCAGTTATTATCGCTAGAACTGTAATAATTATACTTATTACTTATACTATTATCAATATATCATGTACTATTACCCATATAATGCAGTTATTATCGACAGAAGTATAATAAATATACTTATTACTTTTATTATTATCAATATAACAGGCACTCTTAGCCATATTTTACTAGTATTATCGCTAGGACTGTAATAATTATACTTATTACTCAAGATATTATCAATATAACATCCATTATTACCCATATAATGCAGTTCTTATCGCTGGAGCTGCAATAATTATACTTATTACTCCCGATATTATCAATATAACATGCATTATTACCCATATAATGCAGTTATTATCGCTAGAACTGTAATAATTATACTTATTACTTATATTATTAGCAATATAACATGCATTATTACCCATATAATGCAGTTATTACCGCTAGAACTGTAACAATTATACTTATTACTTATATTATTAGCTATATAACGTGCATTGTTACCCATATTATGCAGTTATTATCGCTAGAACTGTAATAATTATACTTATTACTTATACTATTATCAATATAACATGCACTATTACCCATATAATGCAGTTATTATCGATAGAAGTATAATAAATATACTTATTACTTTTATTATTATCAATATAGCAGGCACTCTTAGCCATATTTTACTAGTACTATCGCTAGGACTGTAATAATTACACTTATTACACAACAAATTATCAATATAACATCCATTATTACCCATATAATGCAGATCTTATCGCAGGAGCTGTAATAATTATACTTATTACTCCCGATATTATCAATATAACATGCATTATTACGCATATAATGTAATTATTATCGCTAGAACTGTAATAATTATACTTATTACTTATATTATTATCAATATAACATCCATTATTACCCATATAATGCAGTTCTTATCGCTGGAGCTGCAATAATTATACTTATTACTCCCGATATTATCAATATAACATGCATTATTACGCATATAATGCAGTTATTATCGCTAGAGCTGTAATAATTATTCCTATTACTTATATTATTATCAATATAACATGCATTATTACCCACATAATGCAGTTATTATCGCTAGAACTGTAATAATTATACTTATTACTTATATTATTAGCAATATAACATGCATTATTACCCATATAATGCAGTTATTACCGCTAGAACTGTAACAATTACACTTATTACTTATATTATTAGCTATATAACGTGCATTGTTACCCATATTATGCAGTTATTATCGCTAGAACTGTTATAATTATACTTATTACTTATACTATTATCAATATAACATGCACTATTACCCATATAATGCAGTTATTATCTATAGAAGTATAATAAATATACTTATTACTTTTTTTATTATCAATATAGCAGGCACTCTTAGCCATATTTTACTAGTATTATTGCTAGGACTGTAATAATTACACTTATTACTCAACAAATTATCAATATAACATCCATTATTACCCATATAATGCAGATCTTATCGCTGGAGCTGTAATAATTATACTTATTACTCCAGATATTATGAATATAACATGCATTATTATGCATATAATGCAGTTATTATCGCTTGAACTGTAATAATTATACTTATTACTCAAGATATTATCAATATAACATCCATTATTACCCATATAATGCAGTTCTTATCGCTGGAGCTGCAATAATTATACTTATTACTCCCGATATTATCAATATAACATGCATTATTACCCATATAATGCAGTTATTATCGCTAGAACTGTAATAATTATACTTATTACTTATATTATTAGCAATATAACATGCATTATTACCCATATAATGCAGTTATTACCGCTAGAACTGTAACAATTATACTTATTACTTATATTATTAGCTATATAACGTGCATTGTTACCCATATTATGCAGTTATTATCGCTAGAACTGTAATAATTATACTTATTACTTATACTATTATCAATATAACATGCACTATTACCCATATAATGCAGTTATTATCGATAGAAGTATAATAAATATACTTATTACTTTTATTATTATCAATATAGCAGGCACTCTTAGCCATATTTTACTAGTATTATCGCTAGGACTGTAATAATTACACTTATTACTCAACAAATTATCAATATAACATCCATTATTACCCATATAATGCAGTTCTTATCGCTGGAGCTGTAATAATTATACTTATTACTCCAGATATTATGAATATAACATGCATTATTATGCATATAATGCAGTTATTATCGCTTGAACTGTAATAATTATACTTATTACTTATATTATTATCAATATAACATCCATTATTACCCATATAATGCAGTTCTTATCGCTGGAGCTGCAATAATTATACTTATTACTCCCGATATTATCAATATAACATGCATTATTACCCATATAATGCAGTTATTATCGCTAGAACTGTAATAATTATACTTATTACTTATATTATTAGCAATATAACATGCATTATTACCCATATAATGCAGTTATTACCGCTAGAACTGTAACAATTATACTTATTACTTATATTATTAGCTATATAACGTGCATTGTTACCCATATTATGCAGTTATTATCGCTAGAACTGTAATAATTATACTTATTACTTATACTATTATCAATATAACATGCACTATTACCCATATAATGCAGTTATTATCGATAGAAGTATAATAAATATACTTATTACTTTTATTATTATCAATATAGCAGGCACTCTTAGCCATATTTTACTAGTATTATCGCTAGGACTGTAATAATTACACTTATTACTCAACAAATTATCAATATAACATCCATTATTACCCATATAATGCAGATCTTATCGCTGGAGCTGTAATAATTATACTTATTACTCCCGATATTATCAATATAACATGCATTATTACGCATATAATGCAATTATTATCGCTAGAACTGTAATAATTATACTTATTACTTATATTATTATCAATATAACATCCATTATTACCCATATAATGCAGTTCTTATCGCTGGAGCTGCAATAATTATACTTATTACTCCCGATATTATCAATATAACATGCATTATTACGCATATAATGCAGTTATTATCGCTAGAGCTGTAATAATTATTCCTATTACTTATATTATTATCAATATAACATGCATTATTACCCACATAATGCAGTTATTATCGCTAGAACTGTAATAATTATACTTATTACTTATATTATTAGCAATATAACATGCATTATTACCCATATAATGCAGTTATTACCGCTAGAACTGTAACAATTACACTTATTACTTATATTATTAGCTATATAACGTGCATTGTTACCCATATTATGCAGTTATTATCGCTAGAACTGTTATAATTATACTTATTACTTATACTATTATCAATATAACATGCACTATTACCCATATAATGCAGTTATTATCGATAGAAGTATAATAAATATACTTATTACTTTTTTTATTATCAATATAGCAGGCACTCTTAGCCATATTTTACTAGTATTATTGCTAGGACTGTAATAATTACACTTATTACTCAACAAATTATCAATATAACATCCATTATTACCCATATAATGCAGATCTTATCGCTGGAGCTGTAATAATTATACTTATTACTCCAGATATTATGAATATAACATGCATTATTATGCATATAATGCAGTTATTATCGCTTGAACTGTAATAATTATACTTATTACTCAAGATATTATCAATATAACATCCATTATTACCCATATAATGCAGTTCTTATCGCTGGAGCTGCAATAATTATACTTATTACTCCCGATATTATCAATATAACATGCATTATTACCCATATAATGCAGCTATTATCGCTAGAACTGTAATAATTATACTTATTACTTATATTATTAGCAATATAACATGCATTATTACCCATATAATGCAGTTATTACCGCTAGAACTGTAACAATTATACTTATTACTTATATTATTAGCTATATAACGTGCATTGTTACCCATATTATGCAGTTATTATCGCTAGAACTGTAATAATTATACTTATTACTTATACTATTATCAATATAACATGCACTATTACCCATATAATGCAGTTATTATCGATAGAAGTATAATAAATATACTTATTACTTTTATTATTATCAATATAGCAGGCACTCTTAGCCATATTTTACTAGTATTATCGCTAGGACTGTAATAATTACACTTATTACTCAACAAATTATCAATATAACATCCATTATTACCCATATAATGCAGTTCTTATCGCTGGAGCTGTAATAATTATACTTATTACTCCCGATATTATCATTATAACATGCATTATTACGCATATAATGCAAATATTATCTCTAGAACTGTAATAATTATACTTATTAGTTATATTATTATCAATGTAACGTGCATTATTACCCATAACATGCAGTTATTATTGCTAGAACTGTAATAATTATACTTATTACTTATATTATTAGCAATATAACGTGCATTGTTACCAATATTATGCAGTTATTATCGCTAGAACTGTAATAATTATACTTATTACTTATACTATTATCAATATATCATGTACTATTACCCATATAATGCAGTTATTATCGACAGAAGTATAATAAATATACTTATTACTTTTATTATTATCAATATAACAGGCACTCTTAGCCATATTTTACTAGTATTATCGCTAGGACTGTAATAATTATACTTATTACTCAAGATATTATCAATATAACATCCATTATTACCCATATAATGCAGTTCTTATCGCTGGAGCTGCAATAATTATACTTATTACTCCCGATATTATCAATATAACATGCATTATTACCCATATAATGCAGTTATTATCGCTAGAACTGTAATAATTATACTTATTACTTATATTATTAGCAATATAACATGCATTATTACCCATATAATGCAGTTATTACCGCTAGAACTGTAACAATTATACTTATTACTTATATTATTAGCTATATAACGTGCATTGTTACCCATATTATGCAGTTATTATCGCTAGAACTGTAATAATTATACTTATTACTTATACTATTATCAATATAACATGCACTATTACCCATATAATGCAGTTATTATCGATAGAAGTATAATAAATATACTTATTACTTTTATTATTATCAATATAGCAGGCACTCTTAGCCATATTTTACTAGTACTATCGCTAGGACTGTAATAATTACACTTATTACACAACAAATTATCAATATAACATCCATTATTACCCATATAATGCAGATCTTATCGCAGGAGCTGTAATAATTATACTTATTACTCCCGATATTATCAATATAACATGCATTATTACGCATATAATGTAATTATTATCGCTAGAACTGTAATAATTATACTTATTACTTATATTATTATCAATATAACATCCATTATTACCCATATAATGCAGTTCTTATCGCTGGAGCTGCAATAATTATACTTATTACTCCCGATATTATCAATATAACATGCATTATTACGCATATAATGCAGTTATTATCGCTAGAGCTGTAATAATTATTCCTATTACTTATATTATTATCAATATAACATGCATTATTACCCACATAATGCAGTTATTATCGCTAGAACTGTAATAATTATACTTATTACTTATATTATTAGCAATATAACATGCATTATTACCCATATAATGCAGTTATTACCGCTAGAACTGTAACAATTACACTTATTACTTATATTATTAGCTATATAACGTGCATTGTTACCCATATTATGCAGTTATTATCGCTAGAACTGTTATAATTATACTTATTACTTATACTATTATCAATATAACATGCACTATTACCCATATAATGCAGTTATTATCTATAGAAGTATAATAAATATACTTATTACTTTTTTTATTATCAATATAGCAGGCACTCTTAGCCATATTTTACTAGTATTATTGCTAGGACTGTAATAATTACACTTATTACTCAACAAATTATCAATATAACATCCATTATTACCCATATAATGCAGATCTTATCGCTGGAGCTGTAATAATTATACTTATTACTCCAGATATTATGAATATAACATGCATTATTATGCATATAATGCAGTTATTATCGCTTGAACTGTAATAATTATACTTATTACTCAAGATATTATCAATATAACATCCATTATTACCCATATAATGCAGTTCTTATCGCTGGAGCTGCAATAATTATACTTATTACTCCCGATATTATCAATATAACATGCATTATTACCCATATAATGCAGTTATTATCGCTAGAACTGTAATAATTATACTTATTACTTATATTATTAGCAATATAACATGCATTATTACCCATATAATGCAGTTATTACCGCTAGAACTGTAACAATTATACTTATTACTTATATTATTAGCTATATAACGTGCATTGTTACCCATATTATGCAGTTATTATCGCTAGAACTGTAATAATTATACTTATTACTTATACTATTATCAATATAACATGCACTATTACCCATATAATGCAGTTATTATCGATAGAAGTATAATAAATATACTTATTACTTTTATTATTATCAATATAGCAGGCACTCTTAGCCATATTTTACTAGTATTATCGCTAGGACTGTAATAATTACACTTATTACTCAACAAATTATCAATATAACATCCATTATTACCCATATAATGCAGTTCTTATCGCTGGAGCTGTAATAATTATACTTATTACTCCAGATATTATGAATATAACATGCATTATTATGCATATAATGCAGTTATTATCGCTTGAACTGTAATAATTATACTTATTACTCAAGATATTATCAATATAACATCCATTATTACCCATATAATGCAGTTCTTATCGCTGGAGCTGCAATAATTATACTTATTACTCCCGATATTATCAATATAACATGCATTATTACCCATATAATGCAGTTATTATCGCTAGAACTGTAATAATTATACTTATTACTTATATTATTAGCAATATAACATGCATTATTACCCATATAATGCAGTTATTACCGCTAGAACTGTAACAATTATACTTATTACTTATATTATTAGCAATATAACGTGCATTGTTACCCATATTATGCAGTTATTATCGCTAGAACTGTAATAATTATACTTATTACTTATACTATTATCAATATAACATGCACTATTACCCATATAATGCAGTTATTATCGACAGAAGTATAATAAATATACTTATTACTTTTATTATTATCAATATAACAGGCACTCTTAGCCATATTTTACTGGTATTATCGCTAGGACTGTAATAATTATACTTATTACTCAAGATATTATCAATATAACATCCATTATTACCCATATAATGCAGTTCTTATCGCTGGAGCTGCAATAATTATACTTATTACTCCCTATATTATCAATATAACATGCATTATTACGCATATAATGCAGTTATTATCGCTAGAACTGTAATAATTATACTTATTACTTATATTATTATCAATATAACATCCATTATTACCCATATAATGCAGTTCTTATCGCTGGAGCTGCAATAATTATACTTATTACTCCCGATATTATCAATATAACATGCATTATTACCCATATAATGCAGTTATTATCGCTAGAACTGTAATAATTATACTTATTACTTATATTATTAGCAATATAACATGCATTATTACCCATATAATGCAGTTATTACCGCTAGAACTGTAACAATTATACTTATTACTTATATTATTAGCTATATAACGTGCATTGTTACCCATATTATGCAGTTATTATCGCTAGAACTGTAATAATTATACTTATTACTTATACTATTATCAATATAACATGCACTATTACCCATATAATGCAGTTATTATCGATAGAAGTATAATAAATATACTTATTACTTTTATTATTATCAATATAGCAGGCACTCTTAGCCATATTTTACTAGTATTATCGCTAGGACTGTAATAATTACACTTATTACTCAACAAATTATCAATATAACATCCATTATTACCCATATAATGCAGATCTTATCGCTGGAGCTGTAATAATTATACTTATTACTCCCGATATTATCAATATAACATGCATTATTACGCATATAATGCAATTATTATCGCTAGAACTGTAATAATTATACTTATTACTTATATTATTATCAATATAACATCCATTATTACCCATATAATGCAGTTCTTATCGCTGGAGCTGCAATAATTATACTTATTACTCCCGATATTATCAATATAACATGCATTATTACGCATATAATGCAGTTATTATCGCTAGAGCTGTAATAATTATTCCTATTACTTATATTATTATCAATATAACATGCATTATTACCCACATAATGCAGTTATTATCGCTAGAACTGTAATAATTATACTTATTACTTATATTATTAGCAATATAACATGCATTATTACCCATATAATGCAGTTATTACCGCTAGAACTGTAACAATTACACTTATTACTTATATTATTAGCTATATAACGTGCATTGTTACCCATATTATGCAGTTATTATCGCTAGAACTGTTATAATTATACTTATTACTTATACTATTATCAATATAACATGCACTATTACCCATATAATGCAGTTATTATCGATAGAAGATTAATAAATATACTTATTACTTTTTTTATTATCAATATAGCAGGCACTCTTAGCCATATTTTACTAGTATTATTGCTAGGACTGTAATAATTACACTTATTACTCAACAAATTATCAATATAACATCCATTATTACCCATATAATGCAGATCTTATCGCTGGAGCTGTAATAATTATACTTATTACTCCAGATATTATGAATATAACATGCATTATTATGCATATAATGCAGTTATTATCGCTTGAACTGTAATAATTATACTTATTACTCAAGATATTATCAATATAACATCCATTATTACCCATATAATGCAGTTCTTATCGCTGGAGCTGCAATAATTATACTTATTACTCCCGATATTATCAATATAACATGCATTATTACCCATATAATGCAGTTATTATCGCTAGAACTGTAATAATTATACTTATTACTTATATTATTAGCAATATAACATGCATTATTACCCATATAATGCAGTTATTACCGCTAGAACTGTAACAATTATACTTATTACTTATATTATTAGCTATATAACGTGCATTGTTACCCATATTATGCAGTTATTATCGCTAGAACTGTAATAATTATACTTATTACTTATACTATTATCAATATAACATGCACTATTACCCATATAATGCAGTTATTATCGATAGAAGTATAATAAATATACTTATTACTTTTATTATTATCAATATAGCAGGCACTCTTAGCCATATTTTACTAGTATTATCGCTAGGACTGTAATAATTACACTTATTACTCAACAAATTATCAATATAACATCCATTATTACCCATATAATGCAGTTCTCATCGCTGGAGCTGTAATAATTATACTTATTACTCCCGATATTATCATTATAACATGCATTATTACGCATATAATGCAAATATTATCTCTAGAACTGTAATAATTATACTTATTAGTTATATTATTATCAATGTAACGTGCATTATTACCCATAACATGCAGTTATTATTGCTAGAACTGTAATAATTATACTTATTACTTATATTATTAGCAATATAACGTGCATTGTTACCAATATTATGCAGTTATTATCGCTAGAACTGTAATAATTATACTTATTACTTATACTATTATCAATATATCATGTACTATTACCCATATAATGCAGTTATTATCGACAGAAGTATAATAAATATACTTATTACTTTTATTATTATCAATATAACAGGCACTCTTAGCCATATTTTACTAGTATTATCGCTAGGACTGTAATAATTATACTTATTACTCAAGATATTATCAATATAACATCCATTATTACCCATATAATGCAGTTCTTATCGTTGGAGCTGCAATAATTATACTTATTACACCCTATATTATCAATATAACATGCATTATTACGCATATAATGCAGTTATTATCTCTAGAACTGTAATAATTATACTTATTACTTATATTATTATCAATATAACATGCATTATTACCCATATAATGCAGTTATTATCGACAGAAGTATAATAAATATACTTATTACTTTTATTATTATCAATATAACAGGCACTCTTAGCCATATTTTACTAGTATTATCGCTAGGACTGTAATAATTATACTTATTACTCAAGATATTATCAATATAACATCCATTATTACCCATATAATGCAGTTCTTATCGCTGGAGCTGCAATAATTATACTTATTACTCCCTATATTATCAATATAACATGCATTATTACGCATATAATGCAGTTATTATCGCTAGAACTGTAATAATTATACTTATTACTTATATTATTATCAATATAACATCCATTATTACCCATATAATGCAGATCTTATCGCTGGAGCTGTAATAATTATACTTATTACTCCAGATATTATGAATATAACATGCATTATTATGCATATAATGCAGTTATTATCGCTTGAACTGTAATAATTATACTTATTACTCAAGATATTATCAATATAACATCCATTATTACCCATATAATGCAGTTCTTATCGCTGGAGCTGCAATAATTATACTTATTACTCCCGATATTATCAATATAACATGCATTATTACCCATATAATGCAGTTATTATCGCTAGAACTGTAATAATTATACTTATTACTTATATTATTAGCAATATAACATGCATTATTACCCATATAATGCAGTTATTACCGCTAGAACTGTAACAATTATACTTATTACTTATATTATTAGCTATATAACGTGCATTGTTACCCATATTATGCAGTTATTATCGCTAGAACTGTAATAATTATACTTATTACTTATACTATTATCAATATAACATGCACTATTACCCATATAATGCAGTTATTATCGATAGAAGTATAATAAATATACTTATTACTTTTATTATTATCAATATAGCAGGCACTCTTAGCCATATTTTACTAGTATTATCGCTAGGACTGTAATAATTACACTTATTACTCAACAAATTATCAATATAACATCCATTATTACCCATATAATGCAGTTCTCATCGCTGGAGCTGTAATAATTATACTTATTACTCCCGATATTATCATTATAACATGCATTATTACGCATATAATGCAAATATTATCTCTAGAACTGTAATAATTATACTTATTAGTTATATTATTATCAATGTAACGTGCATTATTACCCATAACATGCAGTTATTATTGCTAGAACTGTAATAATTATACTTATTACTTATATTATTAGCAATATAACGTGCATTGTTACCAATATTATGCAGTTATTATCGCTAGAACTGTAATAATTATACTTATTACTTATACTATTATCAATATATCATGTACTATTACCCATATAATGCAGTTATTATCGACAGAAGTATAATAAATATACTTATTACTTTTATTATTATCAATATAACAGGCACTCTTAGCCATATTTTACTAGTATTATCGCTAGGACTGTAATAATTATACTTATTACTCAAGATATTATCAATATAACATCCATTATTACCCATATAATGCAGTTCTTATCGTTGGAGCTGCAATAATTATACTTATTACACCCTATATTATCAATATAACATGCATTATTACGCATATAATGCAGTTATTATCTCTAGAACTGTAATAATTATACTTATTACTTATATTATTATCAATATAACATGCATTATTACCCATATAATGCAGTTATTATCGACAGAAGTATAATAAATATACTTATTACTTTTATTATTATCAATATAACAGGCACTCTTAGCCATATTTTACTAGTATTATCGCTAGGACTGTAATAATTATACTTATTACTCAAGATATTATCAATATAACATCCATTATTACCCATATAATGCAGTTCTTATCGCTGGAGCTGCAATAATTATACTTATTACTCCCTATATTATCAATATAACATGCATTATTACGCATATAATGCAGTTATTATCGCTAGAACTGTAATAATTATACTTATTACTTATATTATTATCAATATAACATGCATTATTACCCATATAATGCAGTTATTATCGACAGAAGTATAATAAATATACTTATTACTTTTATTATTATCAATATAACATGCATTATTACCCATATAATGCAGTTATTATCGCTAGAACTGTAATAATTATACTTATTACTTATATTATTAGCAATACAACGTGCATTGTTACCCATATTATGCAGTTATTATCGCTAGAACTGTAATAATTATACTTATTACTTATACTATTATCAATATAACATGCACTATTACCCATATAATGCAGTTATTATCGACAGAAGTATAATAAATATACTTATTACTTTTATTATTATCAATATAACAGGCACTCTTAGCCATATTTTACTAGTATTATCGCTAGGACTGTAATAATTATACTTATTACTCCCGATATTATCAATATAACATCCATTATTACCCATATAATGCAGTTCTTATCGCTGGAACTGTAATAACTATACTTATTATTCCCGATATTATCAATATAACATGCATTATTACCCATATAATGCAGTTATTATCGCTAGAACTGTAATAATTATACTTATTACTTATATTATTAGCAATATAACATGCATTATTACCCATATAATGCAGTTATTACCGCTAGAACTGTAACAATTATACTTATTACTTATATTATTAGCTATATAACGTGCATTGTTACCCATATTATGCAGTTATTATCGCTAGAACTGTAATAATTATACTTATTACTTATACTATTATCAATATAACATGCACTATTACCCATATAATGCAGTTATTATCGATAGAAGTATAATAAATATACTTATTACTTTTATTATTATCAATATAGCAGGCACTCTTAGCCATATTTTACTAGTATTATCGCTAGGACTGTAATAATTACACTTATTACTCAACAAATTATCAATATAACATCCATTATTACCCATATAATGCAGTTCTCATCGCTGGAGCTGTAATAATTATACTTATTACTCCCGATATTATCATTATAACATGCATTATTACGCATATAATGCAAATATTATCTCTAGAACTGTAATAATTATACTTATTAGTTATATTATTATCAATGTAACGTGCATTATTACCCATAACATGCAGTTATTATTGCTAGAACTGTAATAATTATACTTATTACTTATATTATTAGCAATATAACGTGCATTGTTACCAATATTATGCAGTTATTATCGCTAGAACTGTAATAATTATACTTATTACTTATACTATTATCAATATATCATGTACTATTACCCATATAATGCAGTTATTATCGACAGAAGTATAATAAATATACTTATTACTTTTATTATTATCAATATAACAGGCACTCTTAGCCATATTTTACTAGTATTATCGCTAGGACTGTAATAATTATACTTATTACTCAAGATATTATCAATATAACATCCATTATTACCCATATAATGCAGTTCTTATCGTTGGAGCTGCAATAATTATACTTATTACACCCTATATTATCAATATAACATGCATTATTACGCATATAATGCAGTTATTATCTCTAGAACTGTAATAATTATACTTATTACTTATATTATTATCAATATAACATGCATTATTACCCATATAATGCAGTTATTATCGACAGAAGTATAATAAATATACTTATTACTTTTATTATTATCAATATAACAGGCACTCTTAGCCATATTTTACTAGTATTATCGCTAGGACTGTAATAATTATACTTATTACTCAAGATATTATCAATATAACATCCATTATTACCCATATAATGCAGTTCTTATCGCTGGAGCTGCAATAATTATACTTATTACTCCCTATATTATCAATATAACATGCATTATTACGCATATAATGCAGTTATTATCGCTAGAACTGTAATAATTATACTTATTACTTATATTATTATCAATATAACATGCATTATTACCCATATAATGCAGTTATTATCGACAGAAGTATAATAAATATACTTATTACTTTTATTATTATCAATATAACATGCATTATTACCCATATAATGCAGTTATTATCGCTAGAACTGTAATAATTATACTTATTACTTATATTATTAGCAATACAACGTGCATTGTTACCCATATTATGCAGTTATTATCGCTAGAACTGTAATAATTATACTTATTACTTATACTATTATCAATATAACATGCACTATTACCCATATAATGCAGTTATTATCGACAGAAGTATAATAAATATACTTATTACTTTTATTATTATCAATATAACAGGCACTCTTAGCCATATTTTACTAGTATTATCGCTAGGACTGTAATAATTATACTTATTACTCAAGATATTATCAATATAACATCCATTATTACCCATATAATGCAGTTCTTATCGCTGGAGCTGCAATAATTATACTTATTACTCCCGATATTATCAATATAACATGCATTATTACGCATATAATGCAGTTATTATCGCTAGAACTGTAATAATTATTCTTATTACTTATATTATTATCAATATAACATGCATTATTACCCACATAATGCAGTTATTATCGCTAGAACTGTAATAATTATACTTATTACTTATATTATTAGCAATATAACATGCATTATTACCCATATAATGCAGTTATTACCGCTAGAACTGTAACAATTATACTTATTACTTATATTATGAGCTATATAACGTGCATTGTTACCCATATTATGCAGTTATTATCGCTAGAACTGTTATAATTATACTTATTACTTATACTATTATCAATATAACATGCACTATTACCCATATAATGCAGTTATTATCGATAGAAGTATAATAAATATACTTATTACTTTTTTTATTATCAATATAGCAGGCACTCTTAGCCATATTTTACTAGTATTATCGCTAGGACTGTAATAATTACACTTATTACTCAACAAATTATCAATATAACATCCATTATTACCCATATAATGCAGTTCTTATCGCTGGAGCTGTAATAATTATACTTATTACTCCAGATATTATGAATATAACATGCATTATTATGCATATAATGCAGTTATTATCGCTTGAACTGTAATAATTATACTTATTACTCAAGATATTATCAATATAACACCCATTATTACCCATATAATGCAGTTCTTATCGCTGGAACAGTAATAACTATACTTATTACTCCCGATATTATCAATATAACATGCATTATCACCCATTTTATGCAGTTATTATCGCTAGAACTATAATAAATATACGTATTACTTTTATTATCATCAATATAACATGCATTATTACCCATATTATGCAGTTATTATCGCTAGAACTATAATAAATATACGTATTACTTTTATTATCATCAATATAACATGCATTATTACCCATATTATGAAGTTATTATCGATAGAACTATAATAAATATACTTATTACTTTTATTATTATCAATATAACATGCACTATTAGCCATATTTTACTTTTATTATCGCTAGAACTATAATAATTATACTTATTACTCCCGATATTATCAACATAGCATGCATTATTACCCATATAATGCAATTATTATCGCTAGAACTGTAATAATTATACTCATTACTTATATTATTAGCAATATAACGTGCATTATTACCCATATTATGCAGTTATAATCGTTAGAAATATAATAAATATACTTATTACTTTTATTATTATCAATATAACATGCATTATTAACCATATAATGCAGTTATTATCGATAGAACTATAATAAATATACTTATTACTTATATTATTATGAATATAACATGCATTATTACCCATGTAATGCAGTTATTATCGACAGAAGTATAATAAATATACTTATTACTTTTATTATTATCAGTATAACATGCACTATTAGCCATATTTTACTCTTATTATTGCTAGAACTATAATAATTATACTTATTATTCCCAATATTACCAATATAACATGCATTATTACCCATATAATGCAGTTATTATCGCTAGAGCTGTAATAATTATACTTATTACTTATATTATTATCAATATAACATGCATTATTACGCATATTGTGCAGTTATAATCGCTAGAACTATAATAAATATACTTAGTACTTTTATTATCATCAATATAACATGCATTATTACCCATATTATGAAGTTATTATCGATAGAACTATAATAAATATACTTATTACTTTTATTATTATCAATATAACATGCACTATTAGCCATATTTTACTATTATTATCGCTAGAACTATAATAATTATACTTATTACTCCCGATATTATCAATATAACATGCATTATTACCCATATAATGCAGTTATTATCGCTAGAACTGTAACAATTATACTTATTACTTATATTATTATCAATATAACATGCATTATTACGCATATTATGCAGTAATAATCGCTAGAACTTTAATAAATATACTTAGTACTTATATTATTATCAATATAACATGCATTATTACCCATATAATGCAGTTATTATCGACAGAAGTATAATAAATATACTTATTACTTTTATTATTCTCAATATAACATGCATTATTAACCATATAATGCAGTTATTATCGACAGAAGTATAATAAATATACTTATTACTTTTATTATTATCAATATAACAGACACTCTTTGCCATATTTTATTAGTATTATCGCTAGGACTGTAATAATTATACTTATTACTCCCGATATTATCAATATAACATCCATTATTACCCATATAATGCAGTTCTTATCGCTGGAACTGTAATAACTATACTTATTATTCCCGATATTATCAATATAACATGCATTATTACGCATATAATGCAGTTATTATCGATAGAACTATAATAAATATACTTATTACTTATATTATTATGAATATAACATGCATTATTACCCATATAATGCAGTTATTATCGACAGAAGTATAATAAATATACTTATTACTTTTATTATTATCAGTATAACATGCACTATTAGCCATATTTTACTTTTATTATCGCTAGAACTATAATAATTATACTTATTACTCCCGATATTATCAACATAGCATGCATTATTACCCATATAATGCAATTATTATCGCTAGAACTGTAATAATTATACTTATTACTTATATTATTATCAATATAACATGCATTATTACGCATATTGTGCAGTTATAATCGCTAGAACTATAATAAATATACTTAGTACTTTTATTATCATCAATATAACATGCATTATTAACCATATAATGCAGTTATTATCGATAGAACTATAATAAATATACTTATTACTTATATTATTATGAATATAACATGCATTATTACCCATGTAATGCAGTTATTATCGACAGAAGTATAATAAATATACTTATTACTTTTATTATTATCAATATAACATGCACTATTAGTCATATTTTACTATTATTATCGCTAGAACTATAATAATTATACATATTATTCCCAATATTACCAATATAACATGCATTATTACCCATATTATGAAGTTATTATCGATAGAACTATAATAAATATACTTATTACTTTTATTATTATCAATATAACATGCACTATTAGCCATATTTTACTATTATTATCGCTAGAAATATAATAATTATACTTATTACTCCCGATATTATCAATATAACATGCATTATTACCCATATAATGCAGTTATTATCGCTAGAACTGTAACAATTATACTTATTACTTATATTATTATCAATATAACATGCATTATTACGCATATTATGCAGTAATAATCGCTAGAACTTTAATAAATATACTTAGTACTTTTATTATCATCAATATAACATGCATTATTACCCATATTATGCAGTTATTATCGCTAGAACTGTAATAATTATAGTTATTACTTATATTATTATCAATATAACATGCATTATTACCCATATAATGCAGTTATTATCGACAGAAGTATAATAAATATACTTATTACTTTTATTATTCTCAATATAACATGCATTATTAACCATATAATGCAGTTATTATCGACAGAAGTATAATAAATATACTTATTACTTTTATTATTATCAATATAACAGACACTCTTTGCCATATTTTATTAGTATTATCGCTAGGACTGTAATAATTATACTTATTACTCCCGATATTATCAATATAACATCCATTATTACCCATATAATGCAGTTCTTATCGCTGGAACTGTAATAACTATACTTATTATTCCCGATATTATCAATATAACATGCATTATTACGCATATAATGCAGTTATTATCGATAGAACTATAATAAATATACTTATTACTTATATTATTATGAATATAACATGCATTATTACCCATATAATGCAGTTATTATCGACAGAAGTATAATAAATATACTTATTACTTTTATTATTATCAGTATAACATGCACTATTAGCCATATTTTACTTTTATTATCGCTAGAACTATAATAATTATACTTATTACTCCCGATATTATCAACATAGCATGCATTATTACCCATATAATGCAATTATTATCGCTAGAACTGTAATAATTATACTCATTACTTATATTATTAGCAATATAACGTGCATTATTACCCATATTGTGCAGTTATAATCGCTAGAACTATAATAAATATACTTAGTACTTTTATTATCATCAATATAACATGCATTATTACCCATATTATGAAGTTATTATCGATAGAACTGTAATAAATATACTTATTACTTTTATTATTATCAATATAACATGCACTATTAGTAATATTTCACTATTATTATCGCTAGAAATATAATAATTATACTTATTATTCCCAATATTACCAATATAACATGCATTATTACCCATATAATGCAGTTATTATCGCTAGAACTGTAATAATTATACTTATTACTTATATTATTATCAATATAACATGCATTATTACCCATATAATGCAGTTATTATCGACAGAAGTATAATAAATATACTTATTACTATTATTATTATCAGTATAACATGCACTATTAGCGATATTTTACTTTTATTATCGCTAGCACTGTAATATTTATACCTACTACTTATATTATTATCAATATAACATGCATTATTACCCATATTATGCAGTTATAATCGCTAGAACTATAATAAATATACTTAGTACTTTTATTATCATCAACGTAACATGCATTATTACCCATATTATGCGGTTATTATCGCTAGAACTGTAATAATTATACTTATTACTTATATTATTGTCATTATAACATGCATAATTACCCATATAATGGAGTTATTGTCGCTAGAACTGTAATAATTATACTTATTACTTATATTATTATCAATATAACATGCATTATTACCCATTTTATGCAGTTATTATCGCTAGAACTATAACAAATATATGTATTACTTTTATTATCATCAATATAACATGCATTATTACCCATATGATGCAGTTATTATCGATAGAACTGTAATAAATATACTTATTACATTTATTATTATCAATATAACATGCTCTATTAGCCATATTTTACTATTATTATCGCTAGAACTATAATAATTATACTTATTACTCACGATATTATCAATATAACATGCATTATTACCCATATAATGCAGTTATTATCGCTAGAACTGTAATAATTATACTTATTACTTATATTATTATCAATATAACGTGCATTATTACCCATACTATGCAGTTATTATCGCTAGAACTGTAATAATTATACTTATTACTTATATTATTATCAATATAACATGCATTATTACCCATATAATGCAGTTATTATCGACAGAAGTATAATAAATATACTTATTACTTTTATTATTATCAGTACAACATGCACTATTAGCCATATTTTACTTTTATTATCGCTTGAACTATAATAATTATACTAATTACTCCCGATATTATCAATATAACATGCATTATTACCCATATAATGCAGTTATTATCGCTAGAACTGTAATATTTATACCTACTACTTATATTATTATCATTATAACATGCATTATTACCCATATTATGCAGTTATAATCGCTAGAACTATAATAAATATACTTAGTACTTTTATTATCATCGACATAACATGCATTATTACCCATACTATGCAGTTATTATCGATAGAACTATAATAAATATACTTATTACTTTTATTATTATCAATATAACATGCACTATTAGTCATATTTCACTATTATTATCGCTAGAAATATAATAATTATACTTATTATTCCCAATATTACCAATATAACATGCATTATTACCCATATAATGCAGTTATTATCGCTAGAACTGTAATAATTATATTTATTACTTATATTATTATCAATATAACATGCATTATTACCCATTTTATGCCGTTATTATCGCTAGAACTATAATAAATATACGTATTACTTTTATTATCATCAATATAACATGCATTATTACCCATATTATGCAGTTATTATCGATAGAACTATAATAATTATACTTATTACTTATATTTTTATCAATATAACATGCATAAATACCCATATTATGCAGATATTATAGCTAGAACTATAATAAATATACGTATTACTTTCATTATCATCAATATAACATGCATTATTACTCATATTATGCAGTTATTATCGATAGAACTGTAATAAATATACTTATTACTTTTATTATTAACAATATAACATGCACTATTAGCCATATTTTACTACTATTATCGCTAGAACTATAATAATTATACTTATTATTCCCAATATTACCAATATAACATGCATTATTACCCATATAATGCAGTTATTATCGCTAGAACTGTAATAATTATACTTCTTACTTATATTATTATCAATATAACATGCGTTATTACCCATATAATGCAGTTATTATCGACAGAAGTATAATAAATATACTTATTACTTTTATTATTATCAATATAACATGCATTATTAACCATATAATGCAGTTATTATCGACAGAAGTATAATAAATATACTTATTACTTTTATTATTATCAATATAACAGGCACTCTTTGCCATATTTTACTAGTATTATCGCTAGGACTGTAATAATTATACTTATTACTCCCGATATTATCAATATAATATCCATTATTACCCATATAATGCAGTTCTTATCGCTGGAACTGTAATAACTATACTTATTACTCCCGATATTATCAATATAACATGCATTATTACGCATATAATGCAGTTATTATCGCTAGAAGTGTAATAATTATACTTATTACTTATATTATTATCAATATATCATGCATTATTACCCATATAATGCAGTTATTATCGTCAGAAGTATAATAAATATACTTAGTACTTTTATTATCATCAATATAACATGCATTATTACCCATATAATGCAGTTATTATCGCTAGAACTGTAATAATTATACTTATTACTTTTATTATTATCAATATAACATGCACTATTAGTCATATTTTACTATTATTATCGCTAGAACTATAATAATTATACATATTATTCCCAATATTACCAATATAACATGCATTATTACCCATATAATGCAATTATTATCACTAGAGCTGTAGCAATTATACTTATTACTTATATTATTATCAATATAACATGCATTATTACACATATTATGCAGTTATAATCGCTGGAACTATAATAAATATACTTAGTACTTTTATTATCATCAATATAACATGCATTATTACCCATATTATGAAGTTATTATCGATAGAACTATAATAAATATACTTATTACTTTTATTATTATCAATATAACATGCACTATTAGCCATATTTTACTATTATTATCGCTAGAACTATAATAATTATACTTATTACTCCCGATATTATCAATATAACATGCATTATTACCCATATAATGCAGTTATTATCGCTAGAACTGTAACAATTATAGTTATTACTTATATTATCATCAATATAACATGCATTATTAACCATATAATGCAGTTATTATCGACAGAAGTATAATAAATATACTTATTACTTTTATTATTATTAATATAACAGACACTCTTTGCCATATTTTACTAGTATTATCGCTAGGACTGTAATAATTATACTTATTACTCCCGATATTATCAATATAACATCCATTATTACCCATATAATGCAGTTCTTATCGCTGGAACTGTAATAACTATACTTATTACTCCCGATATTATCAATATAACATGCATTATTACGCATATAATGCAGTTATTATCGCTAGAACTGTAATAATTATACTTATTACTTATATTATTATCAATATAACATGCATTATTACCCATATTATGCAGATATTATCGCTAGAACTATAATAAATATACGTATTACTTTTATTATTATCAATATAACATGCATTGTTACCCATATAATGCAGTTATTATCGACAGAAGTATAATAAATGTACTTATTACTTTTATTATTATCAATATAACATGCACTATTAGCCATATTTTACTAGTATTATCGCAAGGACTGTAATAATTAGACTTATTACGCCCGATATTATCAATATAACATCCATTATTACCCATATAATGCAATTATTATCGCTAGAACTGTAATAATTATACTTATTACTCCCGATATTATCAATATAACATGCATTATTACCCATATAATGCAGTTATTATCGACAGAAGTATAATAAATATACTTATTACTTTTATTATTATCAATATAGCAGGCACTCTTAGCCATATTTTACTAGTATTATCGCTAGGACTGTAATAATTACACTTATTACTCAACAAATTATCAATATAACATCCATTATTACCCATATAATGCAGTTCTTATCGCTGGAACAGTAATAACTATACTTATTACTCCCGATATTATCAATATAACATGCATTATCACCCATTTTATGCAGTTATTATCGCTAGAACTATAATAAATATACGTATTACTTTTATTATCATCAATATAACATGCATTATTACCCATATTATGCAGTTATTATCGCTAGAACTATAATAAATATACGTATTACTTTTATTATCATCAATATAACATGCATTATTACCCATATTATGAAGTTATTATCGATAGAACTATAATAAATATACTTATTACTTTTATTATTATCAATATAACATGCACTATTAGCCATATTTTACTATTATTATCGCTAGAACTATAATAATTATACTTATTACTCCCGATATTATCAATATAACATGCATTATTACCCATATAATGCAGTTATTATCGCTAGAACTGTAACAATTATACTTATTACTTATATTATTATCAATATAACTTGCATTATTACGCATATTATGCAGTTATAATCGCTAGAACTTTAATAAATATACTTAGTACTTTTATTATCATCAATATAACATGCATTATTACCCATATTATGCAGTTATTATCGCTAGAACTGTAATAATTATACTTATTACTTATATTATTATCAATATAACATGCATTATTACCCATATAATGCAGTTATTATCGACAGAAGTATAATAAATATACTTATTACTTTTATTATTATCAATATAACATGCATTATTAACCATATAATGCAGTTATTATCGACAGAAGTATAATAAATATACTTATTACTTTTATTATTATCAATATAACAGGCACTCTTTGCCATATTTTACTAGTATTATCGCTAGGACTGTAATAATTATACTTATTACTCCCGATATTATCAATATAACATCCATTATTACCCATATAATGCAGTTCTTATCGCTGGAACTGTAATAACTATACTTATTATTCCCGATATTATCAATATAACATGCATTATTACGCATATAATGCAGTTATTATCGATAGAACTATAATAAATATACTTATTACTTATATTATTATGAATATAACATGCATTATTACCCATATAATGCAGTTATTATCGACAGAAGTATAATAAATATACTTATTACTTTTATTATTATCAGTATAACATGCACTATTAGCCATATTTTACTTTTATTATCGCTAGAACTATAATAATTATACTTATTACTCCCGATATTATCAACGTAGCATGCATTATTACCCATATAATGCAATTATTATCGCTAGAACTGTAATAATTATACTCATTACTTATATTATTAGCAATATAATGTGCATTATTACCCATATTATGCAGTTATAATCGTTAGAAATATAATAAATATACTTATTACTTTTATTATTATCAATATAACATGCATTATTAACCATATAATGCAGTTATTATCGATAGAACTATAATAAATATACTTATTACTTATATTATTATGAATATAACATGCATTATTACCCATATAATGCAGTTATTATCGACAGAAGTATAATAAATATATTTATTACTTTTATTATTATCAGTATAACATGCACTATTAGCCATATTTTACTTTTATTATCGCTAGAACTATAATAATTATACTTATTACTCCCGATATTATCAATATAGCATGCATTATTACCCATATAATGCAATTATTATCGCTAGAACTGTAATAATTATACTCATTACTTATATTATTAGCAATATAACGTGCATTATTGCCCATATTATGCAGTTATTATCGTTAGAAATATAATAAATATACTTATTACTTATATTATTAGCAATATAACATGCATTATTACCCATATAATGCAGTTATTACCGCTAGAACTGTAACAATTATACTTATTACTTATATTATTAGCTATATAACGTGCATTGTTACCCATATTATGCAGTTATTATCGCTAGAACTGTTATAATTATACTTATTACTTATACTATTATCAATATAACATGCACTATTACCCATATAATGCAGTTATTATCGACAGAAGTATAATAAATATACTTATTACTTTTATTATTATCAATATAGCAGGCACTCTTAGCCATATTTTACTAGTATTATCGCTAGGACTGTAATAATTACACTTATTACACAAAAAATTATCAATATAACATCCATTATTACCCATATAATGCAGTTCTTATCGCTGGAACAGTAATAACTATACTTATTACTCCCGATATTATCAATATAACATGCATTATCACCCATTTTATGCAGTTATTATCGCTAGAACTATAATAAATATACGTATTACTTTTATTATCATCAATATAACATGCATTATTACCCATATTATGCAGTTATTATCGCTAGAACTATAATAAATATACGTATTACTTTTATTATCATCAATATAACATGCATTATTACCCATATTATGAAGTTATTATCGATAGAACTATAATAAATATACTTATTACTTTTATTATTATCAATATAACATGCACTATTAGCCATATTTTACTATTATTATCGCTAGAACTATAATAATTATACTTATTACTCCCGATATTATCAATATAACATGCATTATTACCCATATAATGCAGTTATTATCGCTAGAACTGTAACAATTATACTTATTACTTATATTATTATCAATATAACTTGCATTATTACGCATATTATGCAGTTATAATCGCTAGAACTTTAATAAATATACTTAGTACTTTTATTATCATCAATATAACATGCATTATTACCCATATTATGCAGTTATTATCGCTAGAACTGTAATAATTATACTTATTACTTATATTATTATCAATATAACATGCATTATTACCCATATAATGCAGTTATTATCGACAGAAGTATAATAAATATACTTATTACTTTTATTATTATCAATATAACATGCATTATTAACCATATAATGCAGTTATTATCGACAGAAGTATAATAAATATACTTATTACTTTTATTATTATCAATATAACAGGCACTCTTTGCCATATTTTACTAGTATTATCGCTAGGACTGTAATAATTATACTTATTACTCCCGATATTATCAATATAACATCCATTATTACCCATATAATGCAGTTCTTATCGCTGGAACTGTAATAACTATACTTATTATTCCCGATATTATCAATATAACATGCATTATTACGCATATAATGCAGTTATTATCGATAGAACTATAATAAATATACTTATTACTTATATTATTATGAATATAACATGCATTATTACCCATATAATGCAGTTATTATCGACAGAAGTATAATAAATATACTTATTACTTTTATTATTATCAGTATAACATGCACTATTAGCCATATTTTACTTTTATTATCGCTAGAACTATAATAATTATACTTATTACTCCCGATATTATCAACGTAGCATGCATTATTACCCATATAATGCAATTATTATCGCTAGAACTGTAATAATTATACTCATTACTTATATTATTAGCAATATAATGTGCATTATTACCCATATTATGCAGTTATAATCGTTAGAAATATAATAAATATACTTATTACTTTTATTATTATCAATATAACATGCATTATTAACCATATAATGCAGTTATTATCGATAGAACTATAATAAATATACTTATTACTTATATTATTATGAATATAACATGCATTATTACCCATATAATGCAGTTATTATCGACAGAAGTATAATAAATATATTTATTACTTTTATTATTATCAGTATAACATGCACTATTAGCCATATTTTACTTTTATTATCGCTAGAACTATAATAATTATACTTATTACTCCCGATATTATCAATATAGCATGCATTATTACCCATATAATGCAATTATTATCGCTAGAACTGTAATAATTATACTCATTACTTATATTATTAGCAATATAACGTGCATTATTGCCCATATTATGCAGTTATTATCGTTAGAAATATAATAAATATACTTATTACTTATATTATTAGCAATATAACATGCATTATTACCCATATAATGCAGTTATTACCGCTAGAACTGTAACAATTATACTTATTACTTATATTATTAGCTATATAACGTGCATTGTTACCCATATTATGCAGTTATTATCGCTAGAACTGTTATAATTATACTTATTACTTATACTATTATCAATATAACATGCACTATTACCCATATAATGCAGTTATTATCGACAGAAGTATAATAAATATACTTATTACTTTTATTATTATCAATATAGCAGGCACTCTTAGCCATATTTTACTAGTATTATCGCTAGGACTGTAATAATTACACTTATTACACAAAAAATTATCAATATAACATCCATTATTACCCATATAATGCAGTTCTTATCGCTGGAGCTGTAATAATTATACATATTACTCCAGATATTATGAATATAACATGCATTATTATGCATATAATGCAGTTATTATCGCTAGAACTGTAATAATTATACTTATTACTCAAGATATTATCAATATAACATCCATTATTACCCATATTATGCAGTTATTATCGCTAGAACTGTTATAATTATACTTATTACTTATACTATTATCAATATAACATGCACTATTACCCATATAATGCAGTTATTATCGACAGAAGTATAATAAATATACTTATTACTTTTATTATTATCAATATAACAGGCACTCTTAGCCATATTTTACTAGTATTATCGCTAGGACTGTAATAATTATACTTATTACTCAAGATATTATCAATATAACATCCATTATTACCCATATAATGCAGTTCTTATCGCTGGAGCTGCAATAATTATACTTATTACTCCCGATATTATCATTATAACATGCATTATTACGCATATAATGCAAATATTATCTCTAGAACTGTAATAATTATACTTATTAGTTATATTATTATCAATGTAACGTGCATTATTACCCATAACATGCAGTTATTATTGCTAGAACTGTAATAATTATACTTATTACTTATATTATTAGCAATATAACGTGTATTGTTACCCATATTATGCAGTTATTATCGCTAGAACTGTAATAATTATACTTATTACTTATACTATTATCAATATAACATGCACTATTACCCATATAATGCAGTTATTATCGACAGAAGTATAATAAATATACTTATTACTTTTATTATTATCAATATAACAGGCACTCTTAGCCATATTTTACTAGTATTATCGCTAGGACTGTAATAATTATACTTATTACTCAAGATATTATCAATATAACATCCATTATTACCCATATAATGCAGTTCTTATCGCTGGAGCTGCAATAATTATACTTATTACTCCCTATATTATCAATATAACATGCATTATTACGCATATAATGCAGTTATTATCGCTAGAACTGTAATAATTATACTTATTACTTATATTATTATCAATATAACATGCATTATTACCCATATAATGCAGTTATTATCGACAGAAGTATAATAAATATACTTATTACTTTTATTATTATCAATATAACATGCATTATTACCCATATGATGCAGTTATTATCGCTAGAACGGTAATAATTATACTTATTACTTACATTATTAGCAATACAACGTGCATTGTTACCCATATTATGCAGTTATTATCGCTAGAACTGTAATAATTATACTTATTACTTATACTATTATCAATATAACATGCACTATTACCCATATAATGCAGTTATTATCGACAGAAGTATAATAAATATACTTATTACTTTTATTATTATCAATATAACAGGCACTCTTAGCCATATTTTACTAGTATTATCGCTAGGACTGTAATAATTATACTTATTACTCAAGATATTATCAATATAACATCCATTATTACCCATATAATGCAGTTCTTATCGCTGGAGCTGCAATAATTATACTTATTACTCCCGATATTATCAATATAACATGCATTATTACGCATATAATGCAGTTATTATCGCTAGAACTGTAATAATTATACTTATTACTTATATTATTATCAATATAACATGCATTATTACCCATATAATGCAGTTATTATCGCTAGAACTGTAATAATTATACTTATTACTTATATTATTAGCAATATAACATGCATTATTACCCATATAATGCAGTTATTACCGCTAGAACTGTAACAATTACACTTATTACTTATATTATTAGCTATATAACGTGCATTGTTACCCATATTATGCAGTTATTATCGCTAGAACTGTTATAATTATACTTATTACTTATACTATTATCAATATAACATGCACTATTACCCATATAATGCAGTTATTATCGATAGAAGTATAATAAATATACTTATTACTTTTTTTATTATCAATATAGCAGGCACTCTTAGCCATATTTTACTAGTATTATTGCTAGGACTGTAATAATTACACTTATTACTCAACAAATTATCAATATAACATCCATTATTACCCATATAATGCAGATCTTATCGCTGGAACTGTAATAACTATACTTATTACTCCCGATATTATCAATATAACATGCATTATTACGCATATAATGCAGTTATTATCGCTAGAACTGTAATAATTATACTTATTACTTATATTATTATCAATATAACATGCATTATTACCCATATTATGCAGATATTATCGCTAGAACTATAATAAATATACGTATTACTTTTATTATTATCAATATAACATGCATTGTTACCCATATAATGCAGTTATTATCGACAGAAGTATAATAAATGTACTTATTACTTTTATTATTATCAATATAACATGCACTATTAGCCATATTTTACTAGTATTATCGCTAGGACTGTAATAATTAGACTTATTACGCCCGATATTATCAATATAACATCCATTATTACCCATATAATGCAATTATTATCGCTAGAACTGTAATAATTATACTTATTACTCCCGATATTATCAATATAACATGCATTATTACCCATATAATGCAGTTATTATCGACAGAAGTATAATAAATATACTTATTACTTTTATTATTATCAATATAGCAGGCACTCTTAGCCATATTTTACTAGTATTATCGCTAGGACTGTAATAATTACACTTATTACTCAACAAATTATCAATATAACATCCATTATTACCCATATAATGCAGTTCTTATCGCTGGAACAGTAATAACTATACTTATTACTCCCGATATTATCAATATAACATGCATTATCACCCATTTTATGCAGTTATTATCGCTAGAACTATAATAAATATACGTATTACTTTTATTATCATCAATATAACATGCATTATTACCCATATTATGCAGTTATTATCGCTAGAACTATAATAAATATACGTATTACTTTTATTATCATCAATATAACATGCATTATTACCCATATTATGAAGTTTTTATCGATAGAACTATAATAAATATACTTATTACTTTTATTATTATCAATATAACATGCACTATTAGCCATATTTTACTATTATTATCGCTAGAACTATAATAATTATACTTATTACTCCCGATATTATCAATATAACATGCATTATTACCCATATAATGCAGTTATTATCGCTAGAACTGTAACAATTATACTTATTACTTATATTATTATCAATATAACATGCATTATTACGCATATTATGCAGTTATAATCGCTAGAACTTTAATAAATATACTTAGTACTTTTATTATCATCAATATAACATGCATTATTACCCATATTATGCAGTTATTATCGCTAGAACTGTAATAATTATACTTATTACTTATATTATTATCAATATAACATGCATTATTACCCATATAATGCAGTTATTATCGACAGAAGTATAATAAATATACTTATTACTTTTATTATTATCAATATAACATGCATTATTAACCATATAATGCAGTTATTATCGACAGAAGTATAATAAATATACTTATTACTTTTATTATTATCAATATAACAGGCACTCTTTGCCATATTTTACTAGTATTATCGCTAGGACTGTAATAATTATACTTATTACTCCCGATATTATCAATATAACATCCATTATTACCCATATAATGCAGTTCTTATCGCTGGAACTGTAATAACTATACTTATTATTCCCGATATTATCAATATAACATGCATTATTACGCATATAATGCAGTTATTATCGATAGAACTATAATAAATATACTTATTACTTATATTATTATGAATATAACATGCATTATTACCCATATAATGCAGTTATTATCGACAGAAGTATAATAAATATACTTATTACTTTTATTATTATCAGTATAACATGCACTATTAGCCATATTTTACTTTTATTATCGCTAGAACTATAATAATTATACTTATTACTCCCGATATTATCAACGTAGCATGCATTATTACCCATATAATGCAATTATTATCGCTAGAACTGTAATAATTATACTCATTACTTATATTATTAGCAATATAATGTGCATTATTACCCATATTATGCAGTTATAATCGTTAGAAATATAATAAATATACTTATTACTTTTATTATTATCAATATAACATGCATTATTAACCATATAATGCAGTTATTATCGATAGAACTATAATAAATATACTTATTACTTATATTATTATGAATATAACATGCATTATTACCCATATAATGCAGTTATTATCGACAGAAGTATAATAAATATATTTATTACTTTTATTATTATCAGTATAACATGCACTATTAGCCATATTTTACTTTTATTATCGCTAGAACTATAATAATTATACTTATTACTCCCGATATTATCAATATAGCATGCATTATTACCCATATAATGCAATTATTATCGCTAGAACTGTAATAATTATACTCATTACTTATATTATTAGCAATATAACGTGCATTATTGCCCATATTATGCAGTTATTATCGTTAGAAATATAATAAATATACTTATTACTTATATTATTAGCAATATAACATGCATTATTACCCATATAATGCAGTTATTACCGCTAGAACTGTAACAATTATACTTATTACTTATATTATTAGCTATATAACGTGCATTGTTACCCATATTATGCAGTTATTATCGCTAGAACTGTTATAATTATACTTATTACTTATACTATTATCAATATAACATGCACTATTACCCATATAATGCAGTTATTATCGACAGAAGTATAATAAATATACTTATTACTTTTATTATTATCAATATAGCAGGCACTCTTAGCCATATTTTACTAGTATTATCGCTAGGACTGTAATAATTACACTTATTACACAAAAAATTATCAATATAACATCCATTATTACCCATATAATGCAGTTCTTATCGCTGGAGCTGTAATAATTATACATATTACTCCAGATATTATGAATATAACATGCATTATTATGCATATAATGCAGTTATTATCGCTAGAACTGTAATAATTATACTTATTACTCAAGATATTATCAATATAACATCCATTATTACCCATATTATGCAGTTATTATCGCTAGAACTGTTATAATTATACTTATTACTTATACTATTATCAATATAACATGCACTATTACCCATATAATGCAGTTATTATCGACAGAAGTATAATAAATATACTTATTACTTTTATTATTATCAATATAACAGGCACTCTTAGCCATATTTTACTAGTATTATCGCTAGGACTGTAATAATTATACTTATTACTCAAGATATTATCAATATAACATCCATTATTACCCATATAATGCAGTTCTTATCGCTGGAGCTGCAATAATTATACTTATTACTCCCGATATTATCAATATAACATGCATTATTACGCATATAATGCAGTTATTATCGCTAGAACTGTAATAATTATACTTATTACTTATATTATTATCAATATAACATGCATTATTACCCATATAATGCAGTTATTATCGCTAGAACTGTAATAATTATACTTATTACTTATATTATTAGCAATATAACATGCATTATTACCCATATAATGCAGTTATTACCGCTAGAACTGTAACAATTACACTTATTACTTATATTATTAGCTATATAACGTGCATTGTTACCCATATTATGCAGTTATTATCGCTAGAACTGTTATAATTATACTTATTACTTATACTATTATCAATATAACATGCACTATTACCCATATAATGCAGTTATTATCGATAGAAGTATAATAAATATACTTATTACTTTTTTTATTATCAATATAGCAGGCACTCTTAGCCATATTTTACTAGTATTATTGCTAGGACTGTAATAATTACACTTATTACTCAACAAATTATCAATATAACATCCATTATTACCCATATAATGCAGATCTTATCGCTGGAACTGTAATAACTATACTTATTACTCCCGATATTATCAATATAACATGCATTATTACGCATATAATGCAGTTATTATCGCTAGAACTGTAATAATTATACTTATTACTTATATTATTATCAATATAACATGCATTATTACCCATATTATGCAGATATTATCGCTAGAACTATAATAAATATACGTATTACTTTTATTATTATCAATATAACATGCATTGTTACCCATATAATGCAGTTATTATCGACAGAAGTATAATAAATGTACTTATTACTTTTATTATTATCAATATAACATGCACTATTAGCCATATTTTACTAGTATTATCGCTAGGACTGTAATAATTAGACTTATTACGCCCGATATTATCAATATAACATCCATTATTACCCATATAATGCAATTATTATCGCTAGAACTGTAATAATTATACTTATTACTCCCGATATTATCAATATAACATGCATTATTACCCATATAATGCAGTTATTATCGACAGAAGTATAATAAATATACTTATTACTTTTATTATTATCAATATAGCAGGCACTCTTAGCCATATTTTACTAGTATTATCGCTAGGACTGTAATAATTACACTTATTACTCAACAAATTATCAATATAACATCCATTATTACCCATATAATGCAGTTCTTATCGCTGGAACAGTAATAACTATACTTATTACTCCCGATATTATCAATATAACATGCATTATCACCCATTTTATGCAGTTATTATCGCTAGAACTATAATAAATATACGTATTACTTTTATTATCATCAATATAACATGCATTATTACCCATATTATGCAGTTATTATCGCTAGAACTATAATAAATATACGTATTACTTTTATTATCATCAATATAACATGCATTATTACCCATATTATGAAGTTTTTATCGATAGAACTATAATAAATATACTTATTACTTTTATTATTATCAATATAACATGCACTATTAGCCATATTTTACTATTATTATCGCTAGAACTATAATAATTATACTTATTACTCCCGATATTATCAATATAACATGCATTATTACCCATATAATGCAGTTATTATCGCTAGAACTGTAACAATTATACTTATTACTTATATTATTATCAATATAACATGCATTATTACGCATATTATGCAGTTATAATCGCTAGAACTTTAATAAATATACTTAGTACTTTTATTATCATCAATATAACATGCATTATTACCCATATTATGCAGTTATTATCGCTAGAACTGTAATAATTATACTTATTACTTATATTATTATCAATATAACATGCATTATTACCCATATAATGCAGTTATTATCGACAGAAGTATAATAAATATACTTATTACTTTTATTATTATCAATATAACATGCATTATTAACCATATAATGCAGTTATTATCGACAGAAGTAAAATAAATATACTTATTACTTTTATTATTATCAATATAACAGGCACTCTTTGCCATATTTTACTAGTATTATCGCTAGGACTGTAATAATTATACTTATTACTCCCGATATTATCAATATAACATCCATTATTACCCATATAATGCAGTTCTTATCGCTGGAACTGTAATAACTATACTTATTATTCCCGATATTATCAATATAACATGCATTATTACGCATATAATGCAGTTATTATCGATAGAACTATAATAAATATACTTATTACTTATATTATTATGAATATAACATGCATTATTACCCATATAATGCAGTTATTATCGACAGAAGTATAATAAATATACTTATTACTTTTATTATTATCAGTATAACATGCACTATTAGCCATATTTTACTTTTATTATCGCTAGAACTATAATAATTATACTTATTACTCCAGATATTATCAACGTAGCATGCATTATTACCCATATAATGCAATTATTATCGCTAGAACTGTAATAATTATACTCATTACTTATATTATTAGCAATATAATGTGCATTATTACCCATATTATGCAGTTATAATCGTTAGAAATATAATAAATATACTTATTACTTTTATTATTATCAATATAACATGCATTATTAACCATATAATGCAGTTATTATCGATAGAACTATAATAAATATACTTATTACTTATATTATTATGAATATAACATGCATTATTACCCATATAATGCAGTTATTATCGACAGAAGTATAATAAATATATTTATTACTTTTATTATTATCAGTATAACATGCACTATTAGCCATATTTTACTTTTATTATCGCTAGAACTATAATAATTATACTTATTACTCCCGATATTATCAATATAGCATGCATTATTACCCATATAATGCAATTATTATCGCTAGAACTGTAATAATTATACTCATTACTTATATTATTAGCAATATAACGTGCATTATTACCCATATTATGCAGTTATTATCGTTAGAAATATAATAAATATACTTATTACTTTTATTATTATCAATATAACAGGCACTCTTAGCCATATTTTACTAGTATTATCGCTAGGACTGTAATAATTATACTTATTACTCAAGATATTATCAATATAACATCCATTATTACCCATATAATGCAGTTCTTATCGCTGGAGCTGCAATAATTATACTTATTACTCCCGATATTATCAATATAACATGCATTATTACCCATATAATGCAGTTATTATCGCTAGAACTGTAATAATTATACTTATTACTTATATTATTAGCAATACAACATGCATTATTACCCATATAATGCAGTTATTACCGCTAGAACTGTAACAATTATACTTATTACTTATATTATTAGCAATATAACGTGCATTGTTACCCATATTATGCAGTTATTATCGCTAGAACTGTAATAATTATACTTATTACTTATACTATTATCAATATAACATGCACTATTACCCATATAATGCAGTTATTATCGACAGAAGTATAATAAATATACTTATTACTTTTATTATTATCAATATAACAGGCACTCTTAGCCATATTTTACTGGTATTATCGCTAGGACTGTAATAATTATACTTATTACTCAAGATATTATCAATATAACATCCATTATTACCCACATAATGCAGTTCTTATCGCTGGAGCTGCAATAATTATACTTATTACTCCCTATATTATCAATATAACATGCATTATTACGCATATAATGCAGTTATTATCGCTAGAACTGTAATAATTATACTTATTACTTATATTATTATCAATATAACATCCATTATTACCCATATAATGCAGTTCTTATCGCTGGAGCTGCAATATTTATACTTATTACTCCCGATATTATCAATATAACATGCACTATTACCCATATAATGCAGTTATTATCGACAGAAGTATAATAAATATACTTATTACTTTTATTATTATCAATATAACAGGCACTCTTAGCCATATTTTACTGGTATTATCGCTAGGACTGTAATAATTATACTTATTACTCAAGATATTATCAATATAACATCCATTATTACCCACATAATGCAGTTCTTATCGCTGGAGCTGCAATAATTATACTTATTACTCCCTATATTATCAATATAACATGCATTATTACGCATATAATGCAGTTATTATCGCTAGAACTGTAATAATTATACTTATTACTTATATTATTATCAATATAACATCCATTATTACCCATATAATGCAGTTCTTATCGCTGGAGCTGCAATATTTATACTTATTACTCCCGATATTATCAATATAACATGCATTATTACGCATATAATGCAATTATTATCGCTAGAACTGTAATAATTATACTTATTACTTATATTATTATCAATATAACATCCATTATTACCCATATAATGCAGTTCTTATCGCTGGAGCTGCAATAATTATACTTATTACTCCCGATATTATCAATATAACATGCATTATTACGCATATAATGCAGTTATTATCGCTAGAGCTGTAATAATTATTCCTATTACTTATATTATTATCAATATAACATGCATTATTACCCACATAATGCAGTTATTATCGCTAGAACTGTAATAATTATACTTATTACTTATATTATTAGCAATATAACATGCATTATTACCCATATAATGCAGTTATTACCGCTAGAACTGTAACAATTACACTTATTACTTATATTATTAGCTATATAACGTGCATTGTTACCCATATTATGCAGTTATTATCGTTAGAACTGTTATAATTATACTTATTACTTATACTATTATCAATATAACATGCACTATTACCCATATAATGCAGTTATTATCGATAGAAGTATAATAAATATACTTATTACTTTTTTTATTATCAATATAGCAGGCACTCTTAGCCATATTTTACTAGTATTATTGCTAGGACTGTAATAATTACACTTATTACTCAACAAATTATCAATATAACATCCATTATTACCCATATAATGCAGATCTTATCGCTGGAGCTGTAATAATTATACTTATTACTCCAGATATTATGAATATAACATGCATTATTATGCATATAATGCAGTTATTATCGCTTGAACTGTAATAATTATACTTATTACTCAAGATATTATCAATATAACATCCATTATTACCCATATAATGCAGTTCTTATCGCTGGAGCTGCAATAATTATACTTATTACTCCCGATATTATCAATATAACATGCATTATTACCCATATAATGCAGTTATTATCGCTAGAACTGTAATAATTATACTTATTACTTATATTATTAGCAATATAACATGCATTATTACCCATATAATGCAGTTATTATCGACAGAAGTATAATAAATATACTTATTACTTTTATTATTATCAGTATAACATGCACTATTAGCCATATTTTACTTTTATTATCGCTAGAACTATAATAATTATTCTTATTACTCCCGATATTATCAATATAGCATGCATTATTACCCATATAATGCAATTATTATCGCTAGAACTGTAATAATTATACTCATTACTTATATTATTAGCAATATAACGTGCATTATTACGCATATTATGCAGTTATTATCGTTAGAAATATAATAAATATACTTATTACTTATATTATTAGCAATATAACATGCATTATTACCCATATAATGCAGTTATTACCGCTAGAACTGTAACAATTATACTTATTACTTATATTATTAGCTATATAACGTGCATTGTTACCCATATTATGCAGTTATTATCGCTAGAACTGTTACAATTATACTTATTACTTATACTATTATCAATATAACATGCACTATTACCCATATAATGCAGTTATTATCGATAGAAGTATAATAAATATACTTATTACTTTTTTTATTATCAATATAGCAGGCACTCTTAGCCATATTTTACTAGTATTATCGCTAGGACTGTAATAATTAGACTTATTACTCAACAAATTATCAATATAACATCCATTATTACCCATATAATGCAGTTCTTATCGCTGGAGCTGTAATAATTATACTTATTACTCCAGATATTATGAATATAACATGCATTATTATGCATATAATGCAGTTATTATCGCTAGAACTGTAATAATTATACATATTACTCAAGATATTATCAATATAACATCCATTATTACCCATATTATGCAGTTATTATCGCTAGAACTGTTATAATTATACTTATTACTTATACTATTACCAATATAACATGCACTATTACCCATATAATGCAGTTATTATCGATAGAAGTATAATAAATATACATATTACTTTTTTTATTATCAATATAGCAGGCACTCTTAGCCATATTTTACTAGTATTATCGCTAGGACTGTAATAATTACACTTATTACTCAACAAATTATCAATATAACATCCATTATTACCCATATAATGCAGTTCTTATCGCTGGAGCTGTAATAATTATACTTATTACTCCCGATATTATCATTATAACATGCATTATTACGCATATAATGCAAATATTATCTCTAGAACTGTAATAATTATACTTATTAGTTATATTATTATCAATGTAACGTGCATTATTACCCATAACATGCAGTTATTATTGCTAGAACTGTAATAATTATACTTATTACTTATATTATTAGCAATATAACGTGCATTGTTACCCATATTATGCAGTTATTATCGCTAGAACTGTAATAATTATACTTATTACTTATACTATTATCAATATAACATGCACTATTACCCATATAATGCAGTTATTATCGACAGAAGTATAATAAATATACTTATTACTTTTATTATTATCAATATAACAGGCACTCTTAGCCATATTTTACTGGTATTATCGCTAGGACTGTAATAATTATACTTATTACTCAAGATATTATCAATATAACATCCATTATTACCCATATAATGCAGATCTTATCGCTGGAGCTGTAATAATTATACTTATTACTCCAGATATTATGAATATAACATGCATTATTATGCATATAATGCAGTTATTATCGCTAGAACTGTAATAATTATACTTATTACTCAAGATATTATCAATATAACATCCATTATTACCCATATAATGCAGTTCTTATCGCTGGAGCTGCAATAATTATACTTATTACTCCCGATATTATCAATATAACATGCATTATTACCCATATAATGCAGTTATTATCGCTAGAACTGTAATAATTATACTTATTACTTATATTATTAGCAATATAACATGCATTATTACCCATATAATGCAGTTATTACCGCTAGAACTGTAATAATTATACTTATTACTTATATTATTAGCTATATAACGTGCATTGTTACCCATATTATGCAGTTATTATCGCTAGAACTGTAATAATTATACTTATTACTTATACTATTATCAATATAACATGCACTATTACCCATATAATGCAGTTATTATCGATAGAAGTATAATAAATATACTTATTACTTTTATTATTATCAATATAGCAGGCACTCTTAGCCATATTTTACTAGTATTATCGCTAGGACTGTAATAATTACACTTATTACTCAACAAATTATCAATATAACATCCATTATTACCCATATAATGCAGTTCTTATCGCTGGAGCTGTAATAATTATACTTATTACTCCCGATATTATCATTATAACATGCATTATTACGCATATAATGCAAATATTATCTCTAGAACTGTAATAATTATACTTATTAGTTATATTATTATCAATGTAACGTGCATTATTACCCATAACATGCAGTTATTATTGCTAGAACTGTAATAATTATACTTATTACTTATATTATTAGCAATATAACGTGCATTGTTACCCATATTATGCAGTTATTACCGCTAGAACTGTAATAATTATACTTATTACTTGTACTATTATCAATATAACATGCACTATTACCCATATAATGCAGTTATTATCGACAGAAGTATAATAAATATACTTATTACTTTTATTATTATCAATATAACAGGCACTCTTAGCCATATTTTCCTAGTATTATCGCTAGGACTGTAATAATTATACTTATTACTCAAGATATTATCAATATAACATCCATTATTACCCATATAATGCAGTTCTTATCGCTGGAGCTGCAATAATTATACTTATTACTCCCTATATTATCAATATAACATGCATTATTACGCATATAATGCAGTTATTATCGCTAGAACTGTAATAATTATACTTATTACTTATATTATTATCAATATAACATGCATTATTACCCATATAATGCAGTTATTATCGACAGAAGTATAATAAATATACTTATTACTTTTATTATTATCAATATAACATGCATTATTACCCATATGATGCAGTTATTATCGCTAGAACTGTAATAATTATACTTATTACTTACATTATTAGCAATACAACGTGCATTGTTACCCATATTATGCAGTTATTATCGCTAGAACTGTAATAATTATACTTATTACTTATACTATTATCAATATGACATGCACTATTACCCATATAATGCAGTTATTATCGACAGAAGTATAATAAATATACTTATTACTTTTATTATTATCAATATAACAGGCACTCTTAGCCATATTTTACTAGTATTATCGCTAGGACTGTAATAATTATACTTATTACTCAAGATATTATCAATATAACATCCATTATTACCCATATAATGCAGTTCTTATCGCTGGAGCTGCAATAATTATACTTATTACTCCCGATATTATCAATATAACATGCATTATTACGCATATAATGCAGTTATTATCGCTAGAACTGTAATAATTATACTTATTACTTATATTATTAGCAATACAACATGCATTATTACCCATATAATGCAGTTATTACCGCTAGAACTGTAACAATTATACTTATTACTTATATTATTAGCAATATAACGTGCATTGTTACCCATATTATGCAGTTATTATCGCTAGAACTGTAATAATTATACTTATTACTTATACTATTATCAATATAACATGCACTATTACCCATATAATGCAGTTATTATCGATAGAAGTAGAATAAATATACTTATTACTTTTTTTATTATCAATATAGCAGGCACTCTTAGCCATATTTTACTAGTATTATTGCTAGGACTGTAATAATTACACTTATTACTCAACAAATTATCAATATAACATCCATTATTACCCATATAATGCAGATCTTATCGCTGGAGCTGTAATAATTATACTTATTACTCCAGATATTATGAATATAACATGCATTATTATGCATATAATGCAGTTATTATCGCTTGAACTGTAATAATTATACTTATTACTCAAGATATTATCAATATAACATCCATTATTACCCATATAATGCAGTTCTTATCGCTGGAGCTGCAATAATTATACTTATTACTCCCGATATTATCAATATAACATGCATTATTACCCATATAATGCAGTTATTATCGCTAGAACTGTAATAATTATACTTATTACTTATATTATTAGCAATACAACATGCATTATTACCCATATAATGCAGTTATTACCGCTAGAACTGTAACAATTATACTTATTACTTATATTATTAGCAATATAACGTGCATTGTTACCCATATTATGCAGTTATTATCGCTAGAACTGTAATAATTATACTTATTACTTATACTATTATCAATATAACATGCACTATTACCCATATAATGCAGTTATTATCGACAGAAGTATAATAAATATACTTATTACTTTTATTATTATCAATATAACAGGCACTCTTAGCCATATTTTACTGGTATTATCGCTAGGACTGTAATAATTATACTTATTACTCAAGATATTATCAATATAACATCCATTATTACCCATATAATGCAGTTCTTATCGCTGGAGCTGCAATAATTATACTTATTACTCCCTATATTATCAATATAACATGCATTATTACGCATATAATGCAGTTATTATCGCTAGAACTGTAATAATTATACTTATTACTTATATTATTATCAATATAACATCCATTATTACCCATATAATGCAGTTCTTATCGCTGGAGCTGCAATATTTATACTTATTACTCCCGATATTATCAATATAACATGCATTATTACGCATATAATGCAATTATTATCGCTAGAACTGTAATAATTATACTTATTACTTATATTATTATCAATATAACATCCATTATTACCCATATAATGCAGTTCTTATCGCTGGAGCTGCAATAATTATACTTATTACTCCCGATATTATCAATATAACATGCATTATTACGCATATAATGCAGTTATTATCGCTAGAGCTGTAATAATTATTCCTATTACTTATATTATTATCAATATAACATGCATTATTACCCACATAATGCAGTTATTATCGCTAGAACTGTAATAATTATACTTATTACTTATATTATTAGCAATATAACATGCATTATTACCCATATAATGCAGTTATTACCGCTAGAACTGTAACAATTACACTTATTACTTATATTATTAGCTATATAACGTGCATTGTTACCCATATTATGCAGTTATTATCGTTAGAACTGTTATAATTATACTTATTACTTATACTATTATCAATATAACATGCACTATTACCCATATAATGCAGTTATTATCGATAGAAGTATAATAAATATACTTATTACTTTTTTTATTATCAATATAGCAGGCACTCTTAGCCATATTTTACTAGTATTATTGCTAGGACTGTAATAATTACACTTATTACTCAACAAATTATCAATATAACATCCATTATTACCCATATAATGCAGATCTTATCGCTGGAGCTGTAATAATTATACTTATTACTCCAGATATTATGAATATAACATGCATTATTATGCATATAATGCAGTTATTATCGCTTGAACTGTAATAATTATACTTATTACTCAAGATATTATCAATATAACATCCATTATTACCCATATAATGCAGTTCTTATCGCTGGAGCTGCAATAATTATACTTATTACTCCCGATATTATCAATATAACATGCATTATTACCCATATAATGCAGCTATTATCGCTAGAACTGTAATAATTATACTTATTACTTATATTATTAGCAATATAACATGCATTATTACCCATATAATGCAGTTATTACCGCTAGAACTGTAACAATTATACTTATTACTTATATTATTAGCTATATAACGTGCATTGTTACCCATATTATGCAGTTATTATCGCTAGAACTGTAATAATTATACTTATTACTTATACTATTATCAATATAACATGCACTATTACCCATATAATGCAGTTATTATCGATAGAAGTATAATAAATATACTTATTACTTTTATTATTATCAATATAGCAGGCACTCTTAGCCATATTTTACTAGTATTATCGCTAGGACTGTAATAATTACACTTATTACTCAACAAATTATCAATATAACATCCATTATTACCCATATAATGCAGTTCTTATCGCTGGAGCTGTAATAATTATACTTATTACTCCCGATATTATCATTATAACATGCATTATTACGCATATAATGCAAATATTATCTCTAGAACTGTAATAATTATACTTATTAGTTATATTATTATCAATGTAACGTGCATTATTACCCATAACATGCAGTTATTATTGCTAGAACTGTAATAATTATACTTATTACTTATATTATTAGCAATATAACGTGCATTGTTACCAATATTATGCAGTTATTATCGCTAGAACTGTAATAATTATACTTATTACTTATACTATTATCAATATATCATGTACTATTACCCATATAATGCAGTTATTATCGACAGAAGTATAATAAATATACTTATTACTTTTATTATTATCAATATAACAGGCACTCTTAGCCATATTTTACTAGTATTATCGCTAGGACTGTAATAATTATACTTATTACTCAAGATATTATCAATATAACATCCATTATTACCCATATAATGCAGTTCTTATCGCTGGAGCTGCAATAATTATACTTATTACTCCCGATATTATCAATATAACATGCATTATTACCCATATAATGCAGTTATTATCGCTAGAACTGTAATAATTATACTTATTACTTATATTATTAGCAATATAACATGCATTATTACCCATATAATGCAGTTATTACCGCTAGAACTGTAACAATTATACTTATTACTTATATTATTAGCTATATAACGTGCATTGTTACCCATATTATGCAGTTATTATCGCTAGAACTGTAATAATTATACTTATTACTTATACTATTATCAATATAACATGCACTATTACCCATATAATGCAGTTATTATCGATAGAAGTATAATAAATATACTTATTACTTTTATTATTATCAATATAGCAGGCACTCTTAGCCATATTTTACTAGTACTATCGCTAGGACTGTAATAATTACACTTATTACACAACAAATTATCAATATAACATCCATTATTACCCATATAATGCAGATCTTATCGCTGGAGCTGTAATAATTATACTTATTACTCCCGATATTATCAATATAACATGCATTATTACGCATATAATGCAATTATTATCGCTAGAACTGTAATAATTATACTTATTACTTATATTATTATCAATATAACATCCATTATTACCCATATAATGCAGTTCTTATCGCTGGAGCTGCAATAATTATACTTATTACTCCCGATATTATCAATATAACATGCATTATTACGCATATAATGCAGTTATTATCGCTAGAGCTGTAATAATTATTCCTATTACTTATATTATTATCAATATAACGTGCATTATTACCCACATAATGCAGTTATTATCGCTAGAACTGTAATAATTATACTTATTACTTATATTATTAGCAATATAACATGCATTATTACCCATATAATGCAGTTATTACCGCTAGAACTGTAACAATTACACTTATTACTTATATTATTAGCTATATAACGTGCATTGTTACCCATATTATGCAGTTATTATCGCTAGAACTGTTATAATTATACTTATTACTTATACTATTATCAATATAACATGCACTATTACCCATATAATGCAGTTATTATCTATAGAAGTATAATAAATATACTTATTACTTTTTTTATTATCAATATAGCAGGCACTCTTAGCCATATTTTACTAGTATTATTGCTAGGACTGTAATAATTACACTTATTACTCAACAAATTATCAATATAACATCCATTACTACCCATATAATGCAGATCTTATCGCTGGAGCTGTAATAATTATACTTATTACTCCAGATATTATGAATATAACATGCATTATTATGCATATAATGCAGTTATTATCGCTTGAACTGTAATAATTATACTTATTACTCAAGATATTATCAATATAACATCCATTATTACCCATATAATGCAGTTCTTATCGCTGGAGCTGCAATAATTATACTTATTACTCCCGATATTATCAATATAACATGCATTATTACCCATATAATGCAGTTATTATCGCTAGAACTGTAATAATTATACTTATTACTTATATTATTAGCAATATAACATGCATTATTACCCATATAATGCAGTTATTACCGCTAGAACTGTAACAATTATACTTATTACTTATATTATTAGCAATATAACGTGCATTGTTACCCATATTATGCAGTTATTATCGCTAGAACTGTAATAATTATACTTATTACTTATACTATTATCAATATAACATGCACTATTACCCATATAATGCAGTTATTATCGACAGAAGTATAATAAATATACTTATTACTTTTATTATTATCAATATAACAGGCACTCTTAGCCATATTTTACTGGTATTATCGCTAGGACTGTAATAATTATACTTATTACTCAAGATATTATCAATATAACATCCATTATTACCCATATAATGCAGTTCTTATCGCTGGAGCTGCAATAATTATACTTATTACTCCCTATATTATCAATATAACATGCATTATTACGCATATAATGCAGTTATTATCGCTAGAACTGTAATAATTATACTTATTACTTATATTATTATCAATATAACATCCATTATTACCCATATAATGCAGTTCTTATCGCTGGAGCTGCAATATTTATACTTATTACTCCCGATATTATCAATATAACATGCATTATTACCCACATAATGCAGTTATTATCGCTAGAACTGTAATAATTATACTTATTACTTATATTATTAGCAATATAACATGCATTATTACCCATATAATGCAGTTATTACCGCTAGAACTGTAACAATTACACTTATTACTTATATTATTAGCTATATAACGTGCATTGTTACCCATATTATGCAGTTATTATCGCTAGAACTGTTATAATTATACTTATTACTTATACTATTATCAATATAACATGCACTATTACCCATATAATGCAGTTATTATCGATAGAAGTATAATAAATATACTTATTACTTTTTTTATTATCAATATAGCAGGCACTCTTAGCCATATTTTACTAGTATTATTGCTAGGACTGTAATAATTACACTTATTACTCAACAAATTATCAATATAACATCCATTATTACCCATATAATGCAGATCTTATCGCTGGAGCTGTAATAATTATACTTATTACTCCAGATATTATGAATATAACATGCATTATTATGCATATAATGCAGTTATTATCGCTTGAACTGTAATAATTATACTTATTACTCAAGATATTATCAATATAACATCCATTATTACCCATATAATGCAGTTCTTATCGCTGGAGCTGCAATAATTATACTTATTACTCCCGATATTATCAATATAACATGCATTATTACCCATATAATGCAGTTATTATCGCTAGGACTGTAATAATTATACTTATTACTTATATTATTAGCAATATAACATGCATTATTACCCATATAATGCAGTTATTACCGCTAGAACTGTAACAATTATACTTATTACTTATATTATTAGCTATATAACGTGCATTGTTACCCATATTATGCAGTTATTATCGCTAGAACTGTAATAATTATACTTATTACTTATACTATTATCAATATAACATGCACTATTACCCATATAATGCAGTTATTATCGACAGAAGTATAATAAATATACTTATTACTTTTATTATTATCAATATAACAGGCACTCTTAGCCATATTTTACTGGTATTATCGCTAGGACTGTAATAATTATACTTATTACTCAAGATATTATCAATATAACATCCATTATTACCCATATAATGCAGTTCTTATCGCTGGAGCTGCAATAATTATACTTATTACTCCCTATATTATCAATATAACATGCATTATTACGCATATAATGCAGTTATTATCGCTAGAACTGTAATAATTATACTTATTACTTATATTATTATCAATATAACATCCATTATTACCCATATAATGCAGTTCTTATCGCTGGAGCTGCAATATTTATACTTATTACTCCCGATATTATCAATATAACATGCATTATTACCCACATAATGCAGTTATTATCGCTAGAACTGTAATAATTATACTTATTACTTATATTATTAGCAATATAACATGCATTATTACCCATATAATGCAGTTATTACCGCTAGAACTGTAACAATTACACTTATTACTTATATTATTAGCTATATAACGTGCATTGTTACCCATATTATGCAGTTATTATCGCTAGAACTGTTATAATTATACTTATTACTTATACTATTATCAATATAACATGCACTATTACCCATATAATGCAGTTATTATCGATAGAAGTATAATAAATATACTTATTACTTTTTTTATTATCAATATAGCAGGCACTCTTAGCCATATTTTACTAGTATTATTGCTAGGACTGTAATAATTACACTTATTACTCAACAAATTATCAATATAACATCCATTATTACCCACATAATGCAGATCTTATCGCTGGAGCTGTAATAATTATACTTATTACTCCAGATATTATGAATATAACATGCATTATTATGCATATAATGCAGTTATTATCGCTTGAACTGTAATAATTATACTTATTACTCAAGATATTATCAATATAACATCCATTATTACCCATATAATGCAGTTCTTATCGCTGGAGCTGCAATAATTATACTTATTACTCCCGATATTATCAATATAACATGCATTATTACCCATATAATGCAGTTATTATCGCTAGAACTGTAATAATTATACTTATTACTTATATTATTAGCAATATAACATGCATTATTACCCATATAATGCAGTTATTACCGCTAGAACTGTAACAATTATACTTATTACTTATATTATTAGCTATATAACGTGCATTGTTACCCATATTATGCAGTTATTATCGCTAGAACTGTAATAATTATACTTATTACTTATACTATTATCAATATAACATGCACTATTACCCATATAATGCAGTTATTATCGATAGAAGTATAATAAATATACTTATTACTTTTATTATTATCAATATAGCAGGCACTCTTAGCCATATTTTACTAGTATTATCGCTAGGACTGTAATAATTACACTTATTACTCAACAAATTATCAATATAACATCCATTATTACCCATATAATGCAGATCTTATCGCTGGAGCTGTAATAATTATACTTATTACTCCCGATATTATCAATATAACATGCATTATTACGCATATAATGCAATTATTATCGCTAGAACTGTAATAATTATACTTATTACTTATATTATTATCAATATAACATCCATTATTACCCATATAATGCAGTTCTTATCGCTGGAGCTGCAATAATTATACTTATTACTCCCGATATTATCAATATAACATGCATTATTACGCATATAATGCAGTTATTATCGCTAGAGCTGTAATAATTATTCCTATTACTTATATTATTATCAATATAACATGCATTATTACCCACATAATGCAGTTATTATCGCTAGAACTGTAATAATTATACTTATTACTTATGTTATTAGCAATATAACATGCATTATTACCCATATAATGCAGTTATTATCGCTAGAACTGTAATAATTATACTTATTACTTATATTATTAGCAATATAACATGCATTATTACCCATATAATGCAGTTATTACCGCTAGAACTGTAACAATTATACTTATTACTTATATTATTAGCTATATAACGTGCATTGTTACCCATATTATGCAGTTATTATCGCTAGAACTGTAATAATTATACTTATTACTTATACTATTATCAATATAACATGCACTATTACCCATATAATGCAGTTATTATCGATAGAAGTATAACAAATATACTTATTACTTTTATTATTATCAATATAGCAGGCACTCTTAGCCATATTTTACTAGTATTATCGCTAGGACTGTAATAATTACACTTATTACTCAACAAATTATCAATATAACATCCATTATTACCCATATAATGCAGTTCTCATCGCTGGAGCTGTAATAATTATACTTATTACTCCCGATATTATCATTATAACATGCATTATTACGCATATAATGCAAATATTATCTCTAGAACTGTAATAATTATACTTATTAGTTATATTATTATCAATGTAACGTGCATTATTACCCATAACATGCAGTTATTATTGCTAGAACTGTAATAATTATACTTATTACTTATATTATTAGCAATATAACGTGCATTGTTACCAATATTATGCAGTTATTATCGCTAGAACTGTAATAATTATACTTATTACTTATACTATTATCAATATATCATGTACTATTACCCATATAATGCAGTTATTATCGACAGAAGTATAATAAATATACTTATTACTTTTATTATTATCAATATAACAGGCACTCTTAGCCATATTTTACTAGTATTATCGCTAGGACTGTAATAATTATACTTATTACTCAAGATATTATCAATATAACATCCATTATTACCCATATAATGCAGTTCTTATCGTTGGAGCTGCAATAATTATACTTATTACACCCTATATTATCAATATAACATGCATTATTACGCATATAATGCAGTTATTATCTCTAGAACTGTAATAATTATACTTATTACTTATATTATTATCAATATAACATGCATTATTACCCATATAATGCAGTTATTATCGACAGAAGTATAATAAATATACTTATTACTTTTATTATTATCAATATAACAGGCACTCTTAGCCATATTTTACTAGTATTATCGCTAGGACTGTAATAATTATACTTATTACTCAAGATATTATCAATATAACATCCATTATTACCCATATAATGCAGTTCTTATCGCTGGAGCTGCAATAATTATACTTATTACTCCCGATATTATCAATATAACATGCATTATTACGCATATAATGCAGTTATTATCGCTAGAACTGTAATAATTATTCTTATTACTTATATTATTATCAATATAACATGCATTATTACCCACATAATGCAGTTATTATCGCTAGAACTGTAATAATTATACTTATTACTTATACTATTATCAATATAACATGCACTATTACCCATATAATGCAGTTATTATCGCTGGAGCTGCAATAATTATACTTATTACTCCCGATATTATCAATATAACATGCATTATTACGCATATAATGCAGTTATTATCGCTAGAACTGTAATAATTATTCTTATTACTTATATTATTATCAATATAACATGCATTATTACCCACATAATGCAGTTATTATCGCTAGAACTGTAATAATTATACTTATTACTTATATTATTAGCAATATAACATGCATTATTACCCATATAATGCAGTTATTACCGCTAGAACTGTAACAATTATACTTATTACTTATATTATGAGCTATATAACGTGCATTGTTACCCATATTATGCAGTTATTATCGCTAGAACTGTTATAATTATACTTATTACTTATACTATTATCAATATAACATGCACTATTACCCATATAATGCAGTTATTATCGATAGAAGTATAATAAATATACTTATTACTTTTTTTATTATCAATATAGCAGGCACTCTTAGCCATATTTTACTAGTATTATCGCTAGGACTGTAATAATTACACTTATTACTCAACAAATTATCAATATAACATCCATTATTACCCATATAATGCAGTTCTTATCGCTGGAGCTGTAATAATTATACTTATTACTCCAGATATTATGAATATAACATGCATTATTATGCATATAATGCAGTTATTATCGCTTGAACTGTAATAATTATACTTATTACTCAAGATATTATCAATATAACATCCATTATTACCCATATAATGCAGTTCTTATCGCTGGAGCTGCAATAATAATACTTATTGCTCCCGATATTATCAATGTAACATGCATTATTACCCATATAATGCAGTTATTATCGCTAGAACTGTAATAATTATACTTATTACTTATATTATTAGCAATATAACATGCATTATTACCCATATAATGCAGTTATTACCGCTAGAACTGTAACAATTATACTTATTACTTATATTATTAGCTATATAACGTGCATTGTTACCCATATTATGCAGTTATTATCGCTAGAACTGTAATAATTATACTTATTACTCCTACTATTATCAATATAACATGCACTATTACCCATATAATGCAGTTATTATCGATAGAAGTATAATAAATATACTTATTACTTTTATTATTATCAATATAGCAGGCACTCTTAGCCATATTTTACTAGTATTATCGCTAGGACTGTAATAATTACACTTATTACTCAACAAATTATCAATATAACATCCATTATTACCCATATAATGCAGATCTTATCGCTGGAGCTGTAATAATTATACTTATTACTCCAGATATTATGAATATAACATGCATTATTATGCATATAATGCAGTTATTATCGCTTGAACTGTAATAATTATACTTATTACTCAAGATATTATCAATATAACATCCATTATTACCCATATAATGCAGTTCTTATCGCTGGAGCTGCAATAATTATACTTATTACTCCCGATATTATCAATATAACATGCATTATTACCCATATAATGCAGTTATTATCGCTAGAACTGTAATAATTATACTTATTACTTATATTATTAGCAATATAACATGCATTATTACCCATATAATGCAGTTATTACCGCTAGAACTGCAACAATTATACTTATTACTTATATTATTAGCTATATAACGTGCATTGTTACCCATATTATGCAGTTATTATCGCTAGAACTGTAATAATTATACTTATTACTTATACTATTATCATTATAACATGCACTATTACCCATATAATGCAGTTATTATCGATAGAAGTATAATAAATATACTTATTACTTTTATTATTATCAATATAGCAGGCACTCTTAGCCATATTTTACTAGTATTATCGCTAGGAGTGTAATAATTACACTTATTACTCAACAAATTATCAATATAACATCCATTATTACCCATATAATGCAGATCTTATCGCTGGAGCTGTAATAATTATACTTATTACTCCCGATATTATCAATATAACATGCATTATTACGCATATAATGCAATTATTATCGCTAGAACTGTAATAATTATACTTATTACTTATATTATTATCAATATAACATCCATTATTACCCATATAATGCAGTTCTTATCGCTGGAGCTGCAATAATTATACTTATTACTCCCGATATTATCAATATAACATGCATTATTACGCATATAATGCAGTTATTATCGCTAGAGCTGTAATAATTATTCCTATTACTTATATTATTATCAATATAACATGCATTATTACCCACATAATGCAGTTATTATCGCTAGAACTGTAATAATTATACTTATTACTTATATTATTAGCAATATAACATGCATTATTACCCATATAATGCAGTTATTACCGCTAGAACTGTAACAATTACACTTATTACTTATATTATTAGCTATATAACGTGCATTGTTACCCATATTATGCAGTTATTATCGCTAGAACTGTTATAATTATACTTATTACTTATACTATTATCAATATAACATGCACTATTACCCATATAATGCAGTTATTATCGATAGAAGTATAATAAATATACTTATTACTTTTTTTATTATCAATATAGCAGGCACTCTTAGCCATATTTTACTAGTATTATTGCTAGGACTGTAATAATTACACTTATTACTCAACAAATTATCAATATAACATCCATTATTACCCATATAATGCAGATCTTATCGCTGGAGCTGTAATAATTATACTTATTACTCCAGATATTATGAATATAACATGCATTATTATGCATATAATGCAGTTATTATCGCTTGAACTGTAATAATTATACTTATTACTCAAGATATTATCAATATAACATCCATTATTACCCATATAATGCAGTTCTTATCGCTGGAGCTGCAATAATTATACTTATTACTCCCGATATTATCAATATAACATGCATTATTACCCATATAATGCAGTTATTATCGCTAGAACTGTAATAATTATACTTATTACTTATATTATTAGCAATATAACATGCATTATTACCCATATAATGCAGTTATTACCGCTAGAACTGTAACAATTATACTTATTACTTATATTATTAGCTATATAACGTGCATTGTTACCCATATTATGCAGTTATTATCGCTAGAACTGTAATAATTATACTTATTACTTATACTATTATCAATATAACATGCACTATTACCCATATAATGCAGTTATTATCGATAGAAGTATAATAAATATACTTATTACTTTTATTATTATCAATATAGCAGGCACTCTTAGCCATATTTTACTAGTATTATCGCTAGGACTGTAATAATTACACTTATTACTCAACAAATTATCAATATAACATCCATTATTACCCATATAATGCAGTTCTTATCGCTGGAGCTGTAATAATTATACTTATTACTCCCGATATTATCATTATAACATGCATTATTACGCATATAATGCAAATATTATCTCTAGAACTGTAATAATTATACTTATTAGTTATATTATTATCAATGTAACGTGCATTATTACCCATAACATGCAGTTATTATTGCTAGAACTGTAATAATTATACTTATTACTTATATTATTAGCAATATAACGTGCATTGTTACCAATATTATGCAGTTATTATCGCTAGAACTGTAATAATTATACTTATTACTTATACTATTATCAATATAACATGTACTATTACCCATATAATGCAGTTATTATCGACAGAAGTATAATAAATATACTTATTACTTTTATTATTATCAATATAACAGGCACTCTTAGCCATATTTTACAAGTATTATCGCTAGGACTGTAATAATTATACTTATTACTCAAGATATTATCAATATAACATCTATTATTACCCATATAATGCAGTTCTTATCGTTGGAGCTGCAATAATTATACTTATTACACCCTATATTATCAATATAACATGCATTATTACGCATATAATGCAGTTATTATCTCTAGAACTGTAATAATTATACTTATTACTTATATTATTATCAATATAACATGCATTATTACCCATATAATGCAGTTATTATCGACAGAAGTATAATAAATATACTTATTACTTTTATTATTATCAATATAACAGGCACTCTTAGCCATATTTTACTAGTATTATCGCTAGGACTGTAATAATTATACTTATTACTCAAGATATTATCAATATAACATCCATTATTACCCATATAATGCAGTTCTTATCGTTGGAGCTGCAATAATTATACTTATTACACCCTATATTATCAATATAACATGCATTATTACGCATATAATGCAGTTATTATCTCTAGAACTGTAATAATTATACTTATTACTTATATTATTATCAATATAACATGCATTATTACCCATATAATGCAGTTATTATCGACAGAAGTATAATAAATATACTTATTACTTTTATTATTATCAATATAACAGGCACTCTTAGCCATATTTTACTAGTATTATCGCTAGGACTGTAATAATTATACTTATTACTCAAGATATTATCAATATAACATCCATTATTACCCATATAATGCAGTTCTTATCGCTGGAGCTGCAATAATTATACTTATTACTCCCTATATTATCAATATAACATGCATTATTACGCATATAATGCAGTTATTATCGCTAGAACTGTAATAATTATACTTATTACTTATATTATTATCAATATAACATGCATTATTACCCATATAATGCAGTTATTATCGACAGAATTATAATAAATATACTTATTACTTTTATTATTATCAATATAACATGCATTATTACCCATATAATGCAGTTATTATCGCTAGAACTGTAATAATTATACTTATTACTTATATTATTAGCAATACAACGTGCATTGTTACCCATATTATGCAGTTATTATCGCTAGAACTGTAATAATTATACTTATTACTTATACTATTATCAATATAACATGCACTATTACCCATATAATGCAGTTATTATCGACAGAAGTATAATAAATATACTTATTACTTTTATTATTATCAATATAACAGGCACTCTTAGCCATATTTTACTAGTATTATCGCTAGGACTGTAATAATTATACTTATTACTCAAGATATTATCAATATAACATCCATTATTACCCATATAATGCAGTTCTTATCGCTGGAGCTGCAATAATTATACTTATTACTCCCGATATTATCAATATAACATGCATTATTACGCATATAATGCAGTTATTATCGCTAGAACTGTAATAATTATTCTTATTACTTATATTATTATCAATATAACATGCATTATTACCCACATAATGCAGTTATTATCGCTAGAACTGTAATAATTATACTTATTACTTATATTATTAGCAATATAACATGCATTATTACCCATATAATGCAGTTATTACCGCTAGAACTGTAACAATTATACTTATTACTTATATTATGAGCTATATAACGTGCATTGTTACCCATATTATGCAGTTATTATCGCTAGAACTGTTATAATTATACTTATTACTTATACTATTATCAATATAACATGCACTATTACCCATATAATGCAGTTATTATCGATAGAAGTATAATAAATATACTTATTACTTTTTTTATTATCAATATAGCAGGCACTCTTAGCCATATTTTACTAGTATTATCGCTAGGACTGTAATAATTACACTTATTACTCAACAAATTATCAATATAACATCCATTATTACCCATATAATGCAGTTCTTATCGCTGGAGCTGTAATAATTATACTTATTACTCCAGATATTATGAATATAACATGCATTATTATGCATATAATGCAGTTATTATCGCTTGAACTGTAATAATTATACTTATTACTCAAGATATTATCAATATAACATCCATTATTACCCATATAATGCAGTTCTTATCGCTGGAGCTGCAATAATTATACTTATTGCTCCCGATATTATCAATGTAACATGCATTATTACCCATATAATGCAGTTATTATCGCTAGAACTGTAATAATTATACTTATTACTTATATTATTAGCAATATAACATGCATTATTACCCATATAATGCAGTTATTACCGCTAGAACTGTAACAATTATACTTATTACTTATATTATTAGCTATATAACGTGCATTGTTACCCATATTATGCAGTTATTATCGCTAGAACTGTAATAATTATACTTATTACTTATACTATTATCAATATAACATGCACTATTACCCATATAATGCAGTTATTATCGACAGAAGTATAATAAATATACTTATTACTTTTATTATTATCAATATAACAGGCACTCTTAGCCATATTTTACAAGTATTATCGCTAGGACTGTAATAATTATACTTATTACTCAAGATATTATCAATATAACATCTATTATTACCCATATAATGCAGTTCTTATCGTTGGAGCTGCAATAATTATACTTATTACACCCTATATTATCAATATAACATGCATTATTACGCATATAATGCAGTTATTATCTCTAGAACTGTAATAATTATACTTATTACTTATATTATTATCAATATAACATGCATTATTACCCATATAATGCAGTTATTATCGACAGAAGTATAATAAATATACTTATTACTTTTATTATTATCAATATAACAGGCACTCTTAGCCATATTTTACTAGTATTATCGCTAGGACTGTAATAATTATACTTATTACTCAAGATATTATCAATATAACATCCATTATTACCCATATAATGCAGTTCTTATCGTTGGAGCTGCAATAATTATACTTATTACACCCTATATTATCAATATAACATGCATTATTACGCATATAATGCAGTTATTATCTCTAGAACTGTAATAATTATACTTATTACTTATATTATTATCAATATAACATGCATTATTACCCATATAATGCAGTTATTATCGACAGAAGTATAATAAATATACTTATTACTTTTATTATTATCAATATAACAGGCACTCTTAGCCATATTTTACTAGTATTATCGCTAGGACTGTAATAATTATACTTATTACTCAAGATATTATCAATATAACATCCATTATTACCCATATAATGCAGTTCTTATCGCTGGAGCTGCAATAATTATACTTATTACTCCCTATATTATCAATATAACATGCATTATTACGCATATAATGCAGTTATTATCGCTAGAACTGTAATAATTATACTTATTACTTATATTATTATCAATATAACATGCATTATTACCCATATAATGCAGTTATTATCGACAGAATTATAATAAATATACTTATTACTTTTATTATTATCAATATAACATGCATTATTACCCATATAATGCAGTTATTATCGCTAGAACTGTAATAATTATACTTATTACTTATATTATTAGCAATACAACGTGCATTGTTACCCATATTATGCAGTTATTATCGCTAGAACTGTAATAATTATACTTATTACTTATACTATTATCAATATAACATGCACTATTACCCATATAATGCAGTTATTATCGACAGAAGTATAATAAATATACTTATTACTTTTATTATTATCAATATAACAGGCACTCTTAGCCATATTTTACTAGTATTATCGCTAGGACTGTAATAATTATACTTATTACTCAAGATATTATCAATATAACATCCATTATTACCCATATAATGCAGTTCTTATCGCTGGAGCTGCAATAATTATACTTATTACTCCCGATATTATCAATATAACATGCATTATTACGCATATAATGCAGTTATTATCGCTAGAACTGTAATAATTATTCTTATTACTTATATTATTATCAATATAACATGCATTATTACCCACATAATGCAGTTATTATCGCTAGAACTGTAATAATTATACTTATTACTTATATTATTAGCAATATAACATGCATTATTACCCATATAATGCAGTTATTACCGCTAGAACTGTAACAATTATACTTATTACTTATATTATGAGCTATATAACGTGCATTGTTACCCATATTATGCAGTTATTATCGCTAGAACTGTTATAATTATACTTATTACTTATACTATTATCAATATAACATGCACTATTACCCATATAATGCAGTTATTATCGATAGAAGTATAATAAATATACTTATTACTTTTTTTATTATCAATATAGCAGGCACTCTTAGCCATATTTTACTAGTATTATCGCTAGGACTGTAATAATTACACTTATTACTCAACAAATTATCAATATAACATCCATTATTACCCATATAATGCAGTTCTTATCGCTGGAGCTGTAATAATTATACTTATTACTCCAGATATTATGAATATAACATGCATTATTATGCATATAATGCAGTTATTATCGCTTGAACTGTAATAATTATACTTATTACTCAAGATATTATCAATATAACATCCATTATTACCCATATAATGCAGTTCTTATCGCTGGAGCTGCAATAATTATACTTATTGCTCCCGATATTATCAATGTAACATGCATTATTACCCATATAATGCAGTTATTATCGCTAGAACTGTAATAATTATACTTATTACTTATATTATTAGCAATATAACATGCATTATTACCCATATAATGCAGTTATTACCGCTAGAACTGTAACAATTATACTTATTACTTATATTATTAGCTATATAACGTGCATTGTTACCCATATTATGCAGTTATTATCGCTAGAACTGTAATAATTATACTTATTACTTATACTATTATCAATATAACATGCACTATTACCCATATAATGCAGTTATTATCGATAGAAGTATAATAAATATACTTATTACTTTTATTATTATCAATATAGCAGGCACTCTTAGCCATATTTTACTAGTATTATCGCTAGGACTGTAATAATTACACTTATTACTCAACAAATTATCAATATAACATCCATTATTACCCATATAATGCAGATCTTATCGCTGGAGCTGTAATAATTATACTTATTACTCCAGATATTATGAATATAACATGCATTATTATGCATATAATGCAGTTATTATCGCTTGAACTGTAATAATTATACTTATTACTCAAGATATTATCAATATAACATCCATTATTACCCATATAATGCAGTTCTTATCGCTGGAGCTGCAATAATTATACTTATTACTCCCGATATTATCAATATAACATGCATTATTACCCATATAATGCAGTTATTATCGCTAGAACTGTAATAATTATACTTATTACTTATATTATTAGCAATATAACATGCATTATTACCCATATAATGCAGTTATTACCGCTAGAACTGTAACAATTATACTTATTACTTATATTATTAGCTATATAACGTGCATTGTTACCCATATTATGCAGTTATTATCGCTAGAACTGTAATAATTATACTTATTACTTATACTATTATCAATATAACATGCACTATTACCCATATAATGCAGTTATTATCGATAGAAGTATAATAAATATACTTATTACTTTTATTATTATCAATATAGCAGGCACTCTTAGCCATATTTTACTAGTATTATCGCTAGGACTGTAATAATTACACTTATTACTCAACAAATTATCAATATAACATCCATTATTACCCATATAATGCAGTTCTTATCGCTGGAGCTGTAATAATTATACTTATTACTCCCGATATTATCATTATAACATGCATTATTACGCATATAATGCAAATATTATCTCTAGAACTGTAATAATTATACTTATTAGTTATATTATTATCAATGTAACGTGCATTATTACCCATAACATGCAGTTATTATTGCTAGAACTGTAATAATTATACTTATTACTTATATTATTAGCAATATAACGTGCATTGTTACCAATATTATGCAGTTATTATCGCTAGAACTGTAATAATTATACTTATTACTTATACTATTATCAATATAACATGTACTATTACCCATATAATGCAGTTATTATCGACAGAAGTATAATAAATATACTTATTACTTTTATTATTATCAATATAACAGGCACTCTTAGCCATATTTTACTAGTATTATCGCTAGGACTGTAATAATTATACTTATTACTCAAGATATTATCAATATAACATCCATTATTACCCATATAATGCAGTTCTTATCGTTGGAGCTGCAATAATTATACTTATTACACCCTATATTATCAATATAACATGCATTATTACGCATATAATGCAGTTATTATCTCTAGAACTGTAATAATTATACTTATTACTTATATTATTATCAATATAACATGCATTATTACCCATATAATGCAGTTATTATCGACAGAAGTATAATAAATATACTTATTACTTTTATTATTATCAATATAACAGGCACTCTTAGCCATATTTTACTAGTATTATCGCTAGGACTGTAATAATTATACTTATTACTCAAGATATTATCAATATAACATCCATTATTACCCATATAATGCAGTTCTTATCGCTGGAGCTGCAATAATTATACTTATTACTCCCTATATTATCAATATAACATGCATTATTACGCATATAATGCAGTTATTATCGCTAGAACTGTAATAATTATACTTATTACTTATATTATTATCAATATAACATGCATTATTAACCATATAATGCAGTTATTATCGACAGAAGTATAATAAATATACTTATTACTTTTATTATTATCAATATAACATGCATTATTACCCATATAATGCAGTTATTATCGCTAGAACTGTAATAATTATACTTATTACTTATATTATTAGCAATACAACGTGCATTGTTACCCATATTATGCAGTTATTATCGCTAGAACTGTAATAATTATACTTATTACTTATACTATTATCAATATAACATGCACTATTACCCATATAATGCAGTTATTATCGACAGAAGTATAATAAATATACTTATTACTTTTATTATTATCAATATAACAGGCACTCTTAGCCATATTTTACTAGTATTATCGCTAGGACTGTAATAATTATACTTATTACTCAAGATATTATCAATATAACATCCATTATTACCCATATAATGCAGTTCTTATCGCTGGAGCTGTAATAATTATACTTATTACTCCCGATATTATCAATATAACATGCATTATTACGCATATAATGCAATTATTATCGCTAGAACTGTAATAATTATACTTATTACTTATATTATTATCAATATAACATCCATTATTACCCATATAATGCAGTTCTTATCGCTGGAGCTGCAATAATTATACTTATTACTCCCGATATTATCAATATAACATGCATTATTACGCATATAATGCAGTTATTATCGCTAGAGCTGTAATAATTATTCCTATTACTTATATTATTAGCAATATAACATGCATTATTACCCATATAATGCAGTTATTACCGCTAGAACTGTAACAATTACACTTATTACTTATATTATTAGCTATATAACGTGCATTGTTACCCATATTATGCAGTTATTATCGCTAGAACTGTAATAATTATACTTATTACTTATACTATTATCAATATAACATGCACTATTACCCATATAATGCAGTTATTATCGATAGAAGTATAATAAATATACTTATTACTTTTATTATTATCAATATAGCAGGCACTCTTAGCCATATTTTACTAGTATTATCGCTAGGACTGTAATAATTACACTTATTACTCAACAAATTATCAATATAACATCCATTATTACCCATATAATGCAGTTCTTATCGCTGGAGCTGTAATAATTATACTTATTACTCCCGATATTATCATTATAACATGCATTATTACGCATATAATGCAAATATTATCTCTAGAACTGTAATAATTATACTTATTAGTTATATTATTATCAATGTAACGTGCATTATTACCCATAACATGCAGTTATTATTGCTAGAACTGTAATAATTATACTTATTACTTATATTATTAGCAATATAACGTGCATTGTTACCAATATTATGCAGTTATTATCGCTAGAACTGTAATAATTATACTTATTACTTATACTATTATCAATATAACATGTACTATTACCCATATAATGCAGTTATTATCGACAGAAGTATAATAAATATACTTATTACTTTTATTATTATCAATATAACAGGCACTCTTAGCCATATTTTACTAGTATTATCGCTAGGACTGTAATAATTATACTTATTACTCAAGATATTATCAATATAACATCCATTATTACCCATATAATGCAGTTCTTATCGTTGGAGCTGCAATAATTATACTTATTACACCCTATATTATCAATATAACATGCATTATTACGCATATAATGCAGTTATTATCTCTAGAACTGTAATAATTATACTTATTACTTATATTATTATCAATATAACATGCATTATTACCCATATAATGCAGTTATTATCGACAGAAGTATAATAAATATACTTATTACTTTTATTATTATCAATATAACAGGCACTCTTAGCCATATTTTACTAGTATTATCGCTAGGACTGTAATAATTATACTTATTACTCAAGATATTATCAATATAACATCCATTATTACCCATATAATGCAGTTCTTATCGCTGGAGCTGCAATAATTATACTTATTACTCCCTATATTATCAATATAACATGCATTATTACGCATATAATGCAGTTATTATCGCTAGAACTGTAATAATTATACTTATTACTTATATTATTATCAATATAACATGCATTATTAACCATATAATGCAGTTATTATCGACAGAAGTATAATAAATATACTTATTACTTTTATTATTATCAATATAACATGCATTATTACCCATATAATGCAGTTATTATCGCTAGAACTGTAATAATTATACTTATTACTTATATTATTAGCAATACAACGTGCATTGTTACCCATATTATGCAGTTATTATCGCTAGAACTGTAATAATTATACTTATTACTTATACTATTATCAATATAACATGCACTATTACCCATATAATGCAGTTATTATCGACAGAAGTATAATAAATATACTTATTACTTTTATTATTATCAATATAACAGGCACTCTTAGCCATATTTTACTAGTATTATCGCTAGGACTGTAATAATTATACTTATTACTCAAGATATTATCAATATAACATCCATTATTACCCATATAATGCAGTTCTTATCGCTGGAGCTGTAATAATTATACTTATTACTCCCGATATTATCAATATAACATGCATTATTACGCATATAATGCAATTATTATCGCTAGAACTGTAATAATTATACTTATTACTTATATTATTATCAATATAACATCCATTATTACCCATATAATGCAGTTCTTATCGCTGGAGCTGCAATAATTATACTTATTACTCCCGATATTATCAATATAACATGCATTATTACGCATATAATGCAGTTATTATCGCTAGAGCTGTAATAATTATTCCTATTACTTATATTATTAGCAATATAACATGCATTATTACCCATATAATGCAGTTATTACCGCTAGAACTGTAACAATTACACTTATTACTTATATTATTAGCTATATAACGTGCATTGTTACCCATATTATGCAGTTATTATCGCTAGAACTGTTATAATTATACTTATTACTTATACTATTATCAATATAACATGCACTATTACCCATATAATGCAGTTATTATCGATAGAAGTATAATAAATATACTTATTACTTTTTTTATTATCAATATAGCAGGCACTCTTAGCCATATTTTACTAGTATTATTGCTAGGACTGTAATAATTACACTTATTACTCAACAAATTATCAATATAACATCCATTATTACCCATATAATGCAGATCTTATCGCTGGAGCTGTAATAATTATACTTATTACTCCAGATATTATGAATATAACATGCATTATTATGCATATAATGCAGTTATTATCGCTTGAACTGTAATAATTATACTTATTACTCAAGATATTATCAATATAACATCCATTATTACCCATATAATGCAGTTCTTATCGCTGGAGCTGCAATAATTATACTTATTACTCCCGATATTATCAATATAACATGCATTATTACCCATATAATGCAGTTATTATCGCTAGAACTGTAATAATTATACTTATTACTTATATTATTAGCAATATAACATGCATTATTACCCATATAATGCAGTTATTACCGCTAGAACTGTAACAATTATACTTATTACTTATATTATTAGCTATATAACGTGCATTGTTACCCATATTATGCAGTTATTATCGCTAGAACTGTAATAATTATACTTATTACTTATACTATTATCAATATAACATGCACTATTACCCATATAATGCAGTTATTATCGACAGAAGTATAATAAATATACTTATTACTTTTATTATTATCAATATAACAGGCACTCTTAGCCATATTTTACTAGTATTATCGCTAGGACTGTAATAATTATACTTATTACTCAAGATATTATCAATATAACATCCATTATTACCCATATAATGCAGTTCTTATCGCTGGAGCTGCAATAATTATACTTATTACTCCCTATATTATCAATATAACATGCATTATTACGCATATAATGCAGTTATTATCGCTAGAACTGTAATAATTATACTTATTACTTATATTATTATCAATATAACATGCATTATTACCCATATAATGCAGTTATTATCGACAGAAGTATAATAAATATACTTATTACTTTTATTATTATCAATATAACATGCATTATTACCCATATAATGCAGTTATTATCGCTAGAACTGTAATAATTATACTTATTACTTATATTATTAGCAATACAACGTGCATTGTTACCCATATTATGCAGTTATTATCGCTAGAACTGTAATAATTATACTTATTACTTATACTATTATCAATATAACATGCACTATTACCCATATAATGCAGTTATTATCGACAGAAGTATAATAAATATACTTATTACTTTTATTATTATCAATATAACAGGCACTCTTAGCCATATTTTACTAGTATTATCGCTAGGACTGTAATAATTATACTTATTACTCAAGATATTATCAATATAACATCCATTATTACCCATATAATGCAGTTCTTATCGCTGGAGCTGTAATAATTATACTTATTACTCCCGATATTATCAATATAACATGCATTATTACGCATATAATGCAATTATTATCGCTAGAACTGTAATAATTATACTTATTACTTATATTATTATCAATATAACATCCATTATTACCCATATAATGCAGTTCTTATCGCTGGAGCTGCAATAATTATACTTATTACTCCCGATATTATCAATATAACATGCATTATTACGCATATAATGCAGTTATTATCGCTAGAGCTGTAATAATTATTCCTATTACTTATATTATTATCAATATAACATGCATTATTACCCACATAATGCAGTTATTATCGCTAGAACTGTAATAATTATACTTATTACTTATATTATTAGCAATATAACATGCATTATTACCCATATAATGCAGTTATTACCGCTAGAACTGTAACAATTACACTTATTACTTATATTATTAGCTATATAACGTGCATTGTTACCCATATTATGCAGTTATTATCGCTAGAACTGTTATAATTATACTTATTACTTATACTATTATCAATATAACATGCACTATTACCCATATAATGCAGTTATTATCGATAGAAGTATAATAAATATACTTATTACTTTTTTTATTATCAATATAGCAGGCACTCTTAGCCATATTTTACTAGTATTATTGCTAGGACTGTAATAATTACACTTATTACTCAACAAATTATCAATATAACATCCATTATTACCCATATAATGCAGATCTTATCGCTGGAGCTGTAATAATTATACTTATTACTCCAGATATTATGAATATAACATGCATTATTATGCATATAATGCAGTTATTATCGCTTGAACTGTAATAATTATACTTATTACTCAAGATATTATCAATATGACATCCATTATTACCCATATAATGCAGTTCTTATCGCTGGAGCTGCAATAATTATACTTATTACTCCCGATATTATCAATATAACATGCATTATTACCCATATAATGCAGTTATTATCGCTAGAACTGTAATAATTATACTTATTACTTATATTATTAGCAATATAACATGCATTATTACCCATATAATGCAGTTATTACCGCTAGAACTGTAACAATTATACTTATTACTTATATTATTAGCTATATAACGTGCATTGTTACCCATATTATGCAGTTATTATCGCTAGAACTGTAATAATTATACTTATTACTTATACTATTATCAATATAACATGCACTATTACCCATATAATGCAGTTATTATCGATAGAAGTATAATAAATATACTTATTACTTTTATTATTATCAATATAGCAGGCACTCTTAGCCATATTTTACTAGTATTATCGCTAGGACTGTAATAATTACACTTATTACTCAACAAATTATCAATATAACGTCCATTATTACCCATATAATGCAGTTCTTATCGCTGGAGCTGTAATAATTATACTTATTACTCCCGATATTATCATTATAACATGCATTATTACGCATATAATGCAAATATTATCTCTAGAACTGTAATAATTATACTTATTAGTTATATTATTATCAATGTAACGTGCATTATTACCCATAACATGCAGTTATTATTGCTAGAACTGTAATAATTATACTTATTACTTATATTATTAGCAATATAACGTGCATTGTTACCAATATTATGCAGTTATTATCGCTAGAACTGTAATAATTATACTTATTACTTATACTATTATCAATATAACATGTACTATTACCCATATAATGCAGTTATTATCGACAGAAGTATAATAAATATACTTATTACTTTTATTATTATCAATATAACAGGCACTCTTAGCCATATTTTACAAGTATTATCGCTAGGACTGTAATAATTATACTTATTACTCAAGATATTATCAATATAACATCTATTATTACCCATATAATGCAGTTCTTATCGTTGGAGCTGCAATAATTATACTTATTACACCCTATATTATCAATATAACATGCATTATTACGCATATAATGCAGTTATTATCGCTAGAACTGTAATAATTATACTTATTACTTATATTATTAGCAATATAACATGCATTATTACCCATATAATGCAGTTATTACCGCTAGAACTGTAACAATTACACTTATTACTTATATTATTAGCTATATAACGTGCATTGTTACCCATATTATGCAGTTATTATCGCTAGAACTGTTATAATTATACTTATTACTTATACTATTATCAATATAACATGCACTATTACCCATATAATGCAGTTATTATCGATAGAAGTATAATAAATATACTTATTACTTTTTTTATTATCAATATAGCAGGCACTCTTAGCCATATTTTACTAGTATTATTGCTAGGACTGTAATAATTACACTTATTACTCAACAAATTATCAATATAACATCCATTATTACCCATATAATGCAGATCTTATCGCTGGAGCTGTAATAATTATACTTATTACTCCAGATATTATGAATATAACATGCATTATTATGCATATAATGCAGTTATTATCGCTTGAACTGTAATAATTATACTTATTACTCAAGATATTATCAATATAACATCCATTATTACCCATATAATGCAGTTCTTATCGCTGGAGCTGCAATAATTATACTTATTACTCCCGATATTATCAATATAACATGCATTATTACCCATATAATGCAGTTATTATCGCTAGAACTGTAATAATTATACTTATTACTTATATTATTAGCAATATAACATGCATTATTACCCATATAATGCAGTTATTACCGCTAGAACTGTAACAATTATACTTATTACTTATATTATTAGCTATATAACGTGCATTGTTACCCATATTATGCAGTTATTATCGCTAGAACTGTAATAATTATACTTATTACTTATACTATTATCAATATAACATGCACTATTACCCATATAATGCAGTTATTATCGATAGAAGTATAATAAATATACTTATTACTTTTATTATTATCAATATAGCAGGCACTCTTAGCCATATTTTACTAGTATTATCGCTAGGACTGTAATAATTACACTTATTACTCAACAAATTATCAATATAACATCCATTATTACCCATATAATGCAGTTCTTATCGCTGGAGCTGTAATAATTATACTTATTACTCCCGATATTATCATTATAACATGCATTATTACGCATATAATGCAAATATTATCTCTAGAACTGTAATAATTATACTTATTAGTTATATTATTATCAATGTAACGTGCATTATTACCCATAACATGCAGTTATTATTGCTAGAACTGTAATAATTATACTTATTACTTATATTATTAGCAATATAACGTGCATTGTTACCAATATTATGCAGTTATTATCGCTAGAACTGTAATAATTATACTTATTACTTATACTATTATCAATATAACATGTACTATTACCCATATAATGCAGTTATTATCGACAGAAGTATAATAAATATACTTATTACTTTCATTATTATCAATATAACAGGCACTCTTAGCCATATTTTACAAGTATTATCGCTAGGACTGTAATAATTATACTTATTACTCAAGATATTATCAATATAACATCTATTATTACCCATATAATGCAGTTCTTATCGTTGGAGCTGCAATAATTATACTTATTACACCCTATATTATCAATATAACATGCATTATTACGCATATAATGCAGTTATTATCTCTAGAACTGTAATAATTATACTTATTACTTATATTATTATCAATATAACATGCATTATTACCCATATAATGCAGTTATTATCGACAGAAGTATAATAAATATACTTATTACTTTTATTATTATCAATATAACAGGCACTCTTAGCCATATTTTACTAGTATTATCGCTAGGACTGTAATAATTATACTTATTACTCAAGATATTATCAATATAACATCCATTATTACCCATATAATGCAGTTCTTATCGTTGGAGCTGCAATAATTATACTTATTACACCCTATATTATCAATATAACATGCATTATTACGCATATAATGCAGTTATTATCTCTAGAACTGTAATAATTATACTTATTACTTATATTATTATCAATATAACATGCATTATTACCCATATAATGCAGTTATTATCGACAGAAGTATAATAAATATACTTATTACTTTTATTATTATCAATATAACAGGCACTCTTAGCCATATTTTACTAGTATTATCGCTAGGACTGTAATAATTATACTTATTACTCAAGATATTATCAATATAACATCCATTATTACCCATATAATGCAGTTCTTATCGCTGGAGCTGCAATAATTATACTTATTACTCCCTATATTATCAATATAACATGCATTATTACGCATATAATGCAGTTATTATCGCTAGAACTGTAATAATTATACTTATTACTTATATTATTATCAATATAACATGCATTATTACCCATATAATGCAGTTATTATCGACAGAAGTATAATAAATATACTTATTACTTTTATTATTATCAATATAACATGCATTATTACCCATATAATGCAGTTATTATCGCTAGAACTGTAATAATTATACTTATTACTTATATTATTAGCAATACAACGTGCATTGTTACCCATATTATGCAGTTATTATCGCTAGAACTGTAATAATTATACTTATTACTTATACTATTATCAATATAACATGCACTATTACCCATATAATGCAGTTATTATCGACAGAAGTATAATAAATATACTTATTACTTTTATTATTATCAATATAACAGGCACTCTTAGCCATATTTTACTAGTATTATCGCTAGGACTGTAATAATTATACTTATTACTCAAGATATTATCAATATAACATCCATTATTACCCATATAATGCAGTTCTTATCGCTGGAGCTGCAATAATTATACTTATTACTCCCGATATTATCAATATAACATGCATTATTACGCATATAATGCAGTTATTATCGCTAGAACTGTAATAATTATTCTTATTACTTATATTATTATCAATATAACATGCATTATTACCCACATAATGCAGTTATTATCGCTAGAACTGTAATAATTATACTTATTACTTATATTATTAGCAATATAACATGCATTATTACCCATATAATGCAGTTATTACCGCTAGAACTGTAACAATTATACTTATTACTTATATTATGAGCTATATAACGTGCATTGTTACCCATATTATGCAGTTATTATCGCTAGAACTGTTATAATTATACTTATTACTTATACTATTATCAATATAACATGCACTATTACCCATATAATGCAGTTATTATCGATAGAAGTATAATAAATATACTTATTACTTTTTTTATTATCAATATAGCAGGCACTCTTAGCCATATTTTACTAGTATTATCGCTAGGACTGTAATAATTACACTTATTACTCAACAAATTATCAATATAACATCCATTATTACCCATATAATGCAGTTCTTATCGCTGGAGCTGTAATAATTATACTTATTACTCCAGATATTATGAATATAACATGCATTATTATGCATATAATGCAGTTATTATCGCTTGAACTGTAATAATTATACTTATTACTCAAGATATTATCAATATAACATCCATTATTACCCATATAATGCAGTTCTTATCGCTGGAGCTGCAATAATTATACTTATTGCTCCCGATATTATCAATGTAACATGCATTATTACCCATATAATGCAGTTATTATCGCTAGAACTGTAATAATTATACTTATTACTTATATTATTAGCAATATAACATGCATTATTACCCATATAATGCAGTTATTACCGCTAGAACTGTAACAATTATACTTATTACTTATATTATTAGCTATATAACGTGCATTGTTACCCATATTATGCAGTTATTATCGCTAGAACTGTAATAATTATACTTATTACTTATACTATTATCAATATAACATGCACTATTACCCATATAATGCAGTTATTATCGATAGAAGTATAATAAATATACTTATTACTTTTATTATTATCAATATAGCAGGCACTCTTAGCCATATTTTACTAGTATTATCGCTAGGACTGTAATAATTACACTTATTACTCAACAAATTATCAATATAACATCCATTATTACCCATATAATGCAGATCTTATCGCTGGAGCTGTAATAATTATACTTATTACTCCAGATATTATGAATATAACATGCATTATTATGCATATAATGCAGTTATTATCGCTTGAACTGTAATAATTATACTTATTACTCAAGATATTATCAATATAACATCCATTATTACCCATATAATGCAGTTCTTATCGCTGGAGCTGCAATAATTATACTTATTACTCCCGATATTATCAATATAACATGCATTATTACCCATATAATGCAGTTATTATCGCTAGAACTGTAATAATTATACTTATTACTTATATTATTAGCAATATAACATGCATTATTACCCATATAATGCAGTTATTACCGCTAGAACTGTAACAATTATACTTATTACTTATATTATTAGCTATATAACGTGCATTGTTACCCATATTATGCAGTTATTATCGCTAGAACTGTAATAATTATACTTATTACTTATACTATTATCAATATAACATGCACTATTACCCATATAATGCAGTTATTATCGATAGAAGTATAATAAATATACTTATTACTTTTATTATTATCAATATAGCAGGCACTCTTAGCCATATTTTACTAGTATTATCGCTAGGACTGTAATAATTACACTTATTACTCAACAAATTATCAATATAACATCCATTATTACCCATATAATGCAGTTCTTATCGCTGGAGCTGTAATAATTATACTTATTACTCCCGATATTATCATTATAACATGCATTATTACGCATATAATGCAAATATTATCTCTAGAACTGTAATAATTATACTTATTAGTTATATTATTATCAATGTAACGTGCATTATTACCCATAACATGCAGTTATTATTGCTAGAACTGTAATAATTATACTTATTACTTATATTATTAGCAATATAACGTGCATTGTTACCAATATTATGCAGTTATTATCGCTAGAACTGTAATAATTATACTTATTACTTATACTATTATCAATATAACATGTACTATTACCCATATAATGCAGTTATTATCGACAGAAGTATAATAAATATACTTATTACTTTTATTATTATCAATATAACAGGCACTCTTAGCCATATTTTACTAGTATTATTGCTAGGACTGTAATAATTATACTTATTACTCAAGATATTATCAATATAACATCCATTATTACCCATATAATGCAGTTCTTATCGTTGGAGCTGCAATAATTATACTTATTACACCCTATATTATCAATATAACATGCATTATTACGCATATAATGCAGTTATTATCTCTAGAACTGTAATAATTATACTTATTACTTATATTATTATCAACATAACATGCATTATTACCCATATAATGCAGTTATTATCGACAGAAGTATAATAAATATACTTATTACTTTTATTATTATCAATATAACAGGCACTCTTAGCCATATTTTACTAGTATTATCGCTAGGACTGTAATAATTATACTTATTACTCAAGATATTATCAATATAACATCCATTATTACCCATATAATGCAGTTCTTATCGCTGGAGCTGCAATAATTATACTTATTACTCCCTATATTATCAATATAACATGCATTATTACGCATATAATGCAGTTATTATCGCTAGAACTGTAATAATTATACTTATTACTTATATTATTATCAATATAACATGCATTATTACCCATATAATGCAGTTATTATCGACAGAAGTATAATAAATATACTTATTACTTTTATTATTATCAATATAACATGCATTATTACCCATATAATGCAGTTATTATCGCTAGAACTGTAATAATTATACTTATTACTTATATTATTAGCAATACAACGTGCATTGTTACCCATATTATGCAGTTATTATCGCTAGAACTGTAATAATTATACTTATTACTTATACTATTATCAATATAACATGCACTATTACCCATATAATGCAGTTATTATCGACAGAAGTATAATAAATATACTTATTACTTTTATTATTATCAATATAACAGGCACTCTTAGCCATATTTTACGAGTATTATCGCTAGGACTGTAATAATTATACTTATTACTCAAGATATTATCAATATAACATCCATTATTACCCATATAATGCAGTTCTTATCGCTGGAGCTGCAATAATTATACTTATTACTCCCGATATTATCAATATAACATGCATTATTACGCATATAATGCAGTTATTATCGCTAGAACTGTAATAATTATTCTTATTACTTATATTATTATCAATATAACATGCATTATTACCCACATAATGCAGTTATTATCGCTAGAACTGTAATAATTATACTTATTACTTATATTATTAGCAATATAACATGCATTATTACCCATATAATGCAGTTATTACCGCTAGAACTGTAACAATTATACTTATTACTTATATTATGAGCTATATAACGTGCATTGTTACCCATATTATGCAGTTATTATCGCTAGAACTGTTATAATTATACTTATTACTTATACTATTATCAATATAACATGCACTATTACCCATATAATGCAGTTATTATCGATAGAAGTATAATAAATATACTTATTACTTTTTTTATTATCAATATAGCAGGCACTCTTAGCCATATTTTACTAGTATTATCGCTAGGACTGTAATAATTACACTTATTACTCAACAAATTATCAATATAACATCCATTATTACCCATATAATGCAGTTCTTATCGCTGGAGCTGTAATAATTATACTTATTACTCCAGATATTATGAATATAACATGCATTATTATGCATATAATGCAGTTATTATCGCTTGAACTGTAATAATTATACTTATTACTCAAGATATTATCAATATAACATCCATTATTACCCATATAATGCAGTTCTTATCGCTGGAGCTGCAATAATTATACTTATTGCTCCTGATATTATCAATGTAACATGCATTATTACCCATATAATGCAGTTATTATCGCTAGAACTGTAATAATTATACTTATTACTTATATTATTAGCAATATAACATGCATTATTACCCATATAATGCAGTTATTACCGCTAGAACTGTAACAATTATACTTATTACTTATATTATTAGCTATATAACGTGCATTGTTACCCATATTATGCAGTTATTATCGCTAGAACTGTAATAATTATACTTATTACTTATACTATTATCAATATAACATGCACTATTACCCATATAATGCAGTAATTATCGATAGAAGTATAATAAATATACTTATTACTTTTATTATTATCAATATAGCAGGCACTCTTAGCCATATTTTACTAGTATTATCGCTAGGACTGTAATAATTACACTTATTACTCAACAAATTATCAATATAACATCCATTATTACCCATATAATGCAGTTCTTATCGCTGGAGCTGTAATAATTATACTTATTACTCCCGATATTATCATTATAACATGCATTATTACGCATATAATGCAAATATTATCTCTAGAACTGTAATAATTATACTTATTAGTTATATTATTATCAATGTAACGTGCATTATTACCCATATAATGCAGTTATTATCGCTAGAACTGTAATAATTATACTTATTACTTATATTATTAGCAATATAACATGCATTATTACCCATATAATGCAGTTATTACCGCTAGAACTGTAACAATTATACTTATTACTTATATTATTAGTAATATAACGTGCATTGTTACCCATATTATGCAGTTATTATCGCTAGAACTGTAATAATTATACTTATTACTTAGACTATTATCAATATAACATGCACTATTACCCATATAATGCAGTTATTGTCGACAGAAGTATAATAAATATACTTATTACTTTTATTATTATCAATATAACAGGCACTCTTAGCCATATTTTACTAGTATTATCGCTAGGACTGTAATAATTATACTTATTACTCAAGATATTATCAATGTAACATCCATTATTACCCATATAATGCAGTTCTTATCGCTGGAGCTGCAATATTTATACTTACTACTCCCGATATTATCAATATAACATGCATTATTACGCATATAATGCAGTTATTATCGCTAGAACTGTAATAATTATACTTATTACTTATATTATTATCAATATAACATGCATTATTACCCATATAATGCAGTTATTATCGATAGAACTGTAATAATTATACTTATTACTCAAGATATTATCAATATAACATCCATTATTACCCATATAATGCAGTTCTTATCGCTGGAGCTGCAATAATTATACTTATTACTCCCGATATTATCAATATAACATGCATTATTACCCATATAATGCAGTTATTATCGCTAGAACTGTAATAATTATACTTATTACTTATATTATTAGCCATATAACATGCATTATTACCCATATAATGCAGTTATTACCGCTAGAACTGTAACAATTATACTTATTACTTATATTATTAGCTATATAACGTGCATTGTTACCCATATTATGCAGTTATTATCGCTAGAACTGTAATAATTATACTTAATACTTATACTATTATCAATATAACATGCACTATTACCCATATAATGCAGTTATTATCGATAGAAGTATAATAAATATACTTATTACTTTTATTATTATCAATATAGCAGGCACTCTTAGCCATATTTTACTAGTATTATCGCTAGGACTGTAATAATTACACTTATTACTCAACAAATTATCAATATAACATCCATTATTACCCATATAATGCAGTTCTTATCGCTGGAGCTGTAATAATTATACTTATTGCTCCACATATTATGAATATAACATGCATTATTATGCATATAATGCAGTTATTATCGCTAGAACTGTAATAATTATACTTATTACTTATACTATTATCAATATAACATGCACTATTACCCATATAATGCAGTTATTATCGACAGAAGTATAATAAATATACTTATTACTTCTATTATTATCAATATAACAGGCACTCTTAGCCATATTTTACTAGTATTATCGCTAGGACTGTAATAATTATACTTATTACTCAAGATATTATCAATATAACATCCATTATTACCCATATAATGCAGTTCTTATCGCTGGAGCTGCAATAATTATACTTATTACTCCCTATATTATCAATATAACATGCATTATTACGCATATAATGCAGTTATTATCGCTAGAACTGTAATAATTATACTTATTACTTATATTATTATCAATATAACATGCATTATTACCCATATAATGCAGATATTATCGACAGAAGTATAATAAATATACTTATTACTTTTATTATTATCAATATAACATGCATTATTACCCATATAATGCAGTTATTATCGCTAGAACTGTAATAATTATACTTATTACTTATATTATTAGCAATACAACGTGCATTGTTACCCATATTATGCAGTTATTATCGCTAGAACTGTAATAATTATACTTATTACTTAGACTGTTATCAATATAACATGCACTATTACCCATATAATGCAGTTATTATCGACAGAAGTATAATAAATATACTTATTACTTTTATTATTATCAATATAACAGGCACTCTTAGCCATATTTTACTAGTATTATCGCTAGGACTGTAATAATTATACTTATTACTCAAGATATTATCAATGTAACATCCATTATTACCCATATAATGCAGTTCTTATCGCTGGAGCTGCAATATTTATACTTATTACTCCCGATATTATCAATATAACATGCATTATTACGCATATAATGCAGTTATTATCGCTAGAACTGTAATAATTATACTTATTACTTATATTATTATCAATATAACATGCATTATTACCCATATAATGCAGTTATTATCGATAGAACTGTAATAATTATACTTATTACTCCCGATATTATCAATATAACATGCATTATTACCCACATAATGCAGTTATTATCGCTAGAACTGTAATAAATATACTTATTACTTTTATTATTATCAATATAATATGCATTATTACCCATATAATGCAGTTATTATCGCTAGAACTGTAATAATTATACTTATTACTTATATTATTAGCAATACAACGTGCATTGTTACCCATATTATGCAGTTATTATCGCTAGAACTGTAATAATTATACTTATTACTTATACTATTATCAATATAACATGCACTATTACCCATATAATGCAGTTATTATCGACAGAAGTATAATAAATATACTTATTACTTTTATTATTATCAATATAACAGGCACTCTTAGCCATATTTTACTAGTATTATCGCTAGGACTGTAATAATTATACTTATTACTCAAGATATTATCAATATAACATCCATTATTACCCATATAATGCAGTTCTTATCGCTGGAGCTGCAATAATTATACTTATTACTCCCGATATTATCAATATAACATGCATTATTACGCATATAATGCAGTTATTATCGCTAGAACTGTAATAATTATTCTTATTACTTATATTATTATCAATATAACATGCATTATTACCCACATAATGCAGTTATTATCGCTAGAACTGTAATAATTATACTTATTACTTATATTATTAGCAATATAACATGCATTATTACCCATATAATGCAGTTATTACCGCTAGAACTGTAACAATTATACTTATTACTTATATTATGAGCTATATAACGTGCATTGTTACCCATATTATGCAGTTATTATCGCTAGAACTGTTATAATTATACTTATTACTTATACTATTATCAATATAACATGCACTATTACCCATATAATGCAGTTATTATCGATAGAAGTATAATAAATATACTTATTACTTTTTTTATTATCAATATAGCAGGCACTCTTAGCCATATTTTACTAGTATTATCGCTAGGACTGTAATAATTACACTTATTACTCAACAAATTATCAATATAACATCCATTATTACCCATATAATGCAGTTCTTATCGCTGGAGCTGTAATAATTATACTTATTACTCCAGATATTATGAATATAACATGCATTATTATGCATATAATGCAGTTATTATCGCTTGAACTGTAATAATTATACTTATTACTCAAGATATTATCAATATAACATCCATTATTACCCATATAATGCAGTTCTTATCGCTGGAGCTGCAATAATTATACTTATTGCTCCCGATATTATCAATGTAACATGCATTATTACCCATATAATGCAGTTATTATCGCTAGAACTGTAATAATTATGCTTATTACTTATATTATTAGCAATATAACATGCATTATTACCCATATAATGCAGTTATTACCGCTAGAACTGTAACAATTATACTTATTACTTATATTATTAGCTATATAACGTGCATTGTTACCCATATTATGCAGTTATTATCGCTAGAACTGTAATAATTATACTTATTACTTATACTATTATCAATATAACATGCACTATTACCCATATAATGCAGTTATTATCGATAGAAGTATAATAAATATACTTATTACTTTTATTATTATCAATATAGCAGGCACTCTTAGCCATATTTTACTAGTATTATCGCTAGGACTGTAATAATTACACTTATTACTCAACAAATTATCAATATAACATCCATTATTACCCATATAATGCAGTTCTTATCGCTGGAGCTGTAATAATTATACTTATTACTCCCGATATTATCATTATAACATGCATTATTACGCATATAATGCAAATATTATCTCTAGAACTGTAATAATTATACTTATTAGTTATATTATTATCAATGTAACGTGCATTATTACCCATATAATGCAGTTATTATCGCTAGAACTGTAATAATTATACTTATTACTTATATTATTAGCAATATAACATGCATTATTACCCATATAATGCAGTTATTACCGCTAGAACTGTAATAATTATACTTATTACTTATACTATTATCAATATAACATGCACTATTACCCATATAATGCAGTTATTATCGACAGAAGTATAATAAATATACTTATTACTTTTATTATTATCAATATAAGAGGCACTCTTAGCCATATTTTACTAGTATTACCGCTAGGACTGTAATAATTATACTTATTACTCAAGATATTATCAATATAACATCCATTATTACCCATATAATGCAGTTCTTATCGCTGGAGCTGCAATAATTATACTTATTACTCCCTATATTATCAATATAACATGCATTATTACGCATATAATGCAGTTATTACCGCTAGAACTGTAATAATTATACTTATTACTTATATTATTATCAATATAACATGCATTATTACCCATATAATGCAGTTATTATCGACAGAAGTATAATAAATATACTTATTACTTTTATTATTATCAATATAACATGCATTATTACCCATATAATGCAGTTATTATCGCTAGAACTGTAATAATTATACTTATTACTTATATTGTTATCAATATAACATGCACTATTACCCATATTATGCAGTTATTATCGCTAGAACTGTAATAATTATACTTATTACTCCCGATATTATCAATATAACATGCATTATTACCCACATAATGCAGTTATTATCGCTAGAACTGTAATAAATATTCTTATTACTTTTATTATTATCAATATAACATGCATTATTACGCATATAATGCAGTTATTATCGCTAGAACTGTAATAATTATTCTTATTACTTATATTATTATCAATATAACATGCATTATTACCCACATAATGCAGTTATTATCGCTAGAACTGTAATAATTATACTTATTACTTATATTATTAGCAATATAACATGCATTATTACCCATATAATGCAGTTATTATCGCTAGAACTGTAATAATTATACTTATTACTTATATTATTAGCAATACAACGTGCATTGTTACCCATATTATGCAGTTATTATCGCTAGAACTGTAATAATTATACTTATTACTTATACTATTATCAATATAACATGCACTATTACCCATATAATGCAGTTATTATCGACAGAAGTATAATAAATATACTTATTACTTTTATTATTATCAATATAACAGGCACTCTTAGCCATATTTTACTAGTATTATCGCTAGGACTGTAATAATTATACTTATTACTCAAGATATTATCAATATAACATCCATTATTACCCATATAATGCAGTTCTTATCGCTGGAGCTGCAATAATTATACTTATTACTCCCGATATTATCAATATAACATGCATTATTACGCATATAATGCAGTTATTATCGCTAGAACTGTAATAATTATTCTTATTACTTATATTATTATCAATATAACATGCATTATTACCCACATAATGCAGTTATTATCGCTAGAACTGTAATAATTATACTTATTACTTATATTATTAGCAATATAACATGCATTATTACCCATATAATGCAGTTATTACCGCTAGAACTGTAACAATTATACTTATTACTTATATTATGAGCTATATAACGTGCATTGTTACCCATATTATGCAGTTATTATCGCTAGAACTGTTATAATTATACTTATTACTTATACTATTATCAATATAACATGCACTATTACCCATATAATGCAGTTATTATCGATAGAAGTATAATAAATATACTTATTACTTTTTTTATTATCAATATAGCAGGCACTCTTAGCCATATTTTACTAGTATTATCGCTAGGACTGTAATAATTACACTTATTACTCAACAAATTATCAATATAACATCCATTATTACCCATATAATGCAGTTCTTATCGCTGGAGCTGTAATAATTATACTTATTACTCCAGATATTATGAATATAACATGCATTATTATGCATATAATGCAGTTATTATCGCTTGAACTGTAATAATTATACTTATTACTCAAGATATTATCAATATAACATCCATTATTACCCATATAATGCAGTTCTTATCGCTGGAGCTGCAATAATTATACTTATTGCTCCCGATATTATCAATGTAACATGCATTATTACCCATATAATGCAGTTATTATCGCTAGAACTGTAATAATTATGCTTATTACTTATATTATTAGCAATATAACATGCATTATTACCCATATAATGCAGTTATTACCGCTAGAACTGTAACAATTATACTTATTACTTATATTATTAGCTATATAACGTGCATTGTTACCCATATTATGCAGTTATTATCGCTAGAACTGTAATAATTATACTTATTACTTATACTATTATCAATATAACATGCACTATTACCCATATAATGCAGTTATTATCGATAGAAGTATAATAAATATACTTATTACTTTTATTATTATCAATATAGCAGGCACTCTTAGCCATATTTTACTAGTATTATCGCTAGGACTGTAATAATTACACTTATTACTCAACAAATTATCAATATAACATCCATTATTACCCATATAATGCAGTTCTTATCGCTGGAGCTGTAATAATTATACTTATTACTCCCGATATTATCATTATAACATGCATTATTACGCATATAATGCAAATATTATCTCTAGAACTGTAATAATTATACTTATTAGTTATATTATTATCAATGTAACGTGCATTATTACCCATATAATGCAGTTATTATCGCTAGAACTGTAATAATTATACTTATTACTTATATTATTAGCAATATAACATGCATTATTACCCATATAATGCAGTTATTACCGCTAGAACTGTAATAATTATACTTATTACTTATACTATTATCAATATAACATGCACTATTACCCATATAATGCAGTTATTATCGACAGAAGTATAATAAATATACTTATTACTTTTATTATTATCAATATAAGAGGCACTCTTAGCCATATTTTACTAGTATTACCGCTAGGACTGTAATAATTATACTTATTACTCAAGATATTATCAATATAACATCCATTATTACCCATATAATGCAGTTCTTATCGCTGGAGCTGCAATAATTATACTTATTACTCCCTATATTATCAATATAACATGCATTATTACGCATATAATGCAGTTATTACCGCTAGAACTGTAATAATTATACTTATTACTTATATTATTATCAATATAACATGCATTATTACCCATATAATGCAGTTATTATCGACAGAAGTATAATAAATATACTTATTACTTTTATTGTTATCAATATAACATGCATTATTACCCATATAATGCAGTTATTATCGCTAGAACTGTAATAATTATACTTATTACTTATATTGTTATCAATATAACATGCACTATTACCCATATTATGCAGTTATTATCGCTAGAACTGTAATAATTATACTTATTACTCCCGATATTATCAATATAACATGCATTATTACCCACATAATGCAGTTATTATCGCTAGAACTGTAATAAATATTCTTATTACTTTTATTATTATCAATATAACATGCATTATTACGCATATAATGCAGTTATTATCGCTAGAACTGTAATAATTATTCTTATTACTTATATTATTATCAATATAACATGCATTATTACCCACATAATGCAGTTATTATCGCTAGAACTGTAATAATTATACTTATTACTTATATTATTAGCAATATAACATGCATTATTACCCATATAATGCAGTTATTACCGCTAGAACTGTAACAATTACACTTATTACTTATATTATTAGCTATATAACGTGCATTGTTACCCATATTATGCAGTTATTATCGCTAGAACTGTTATAATTATACTTATTACTTATACTATTATCAATATAACATGCACTATTACCCATATAATGCAGTTATTATCGATAGAAGTATAATAAATATACTTATTACTTTTTTTATTATCAATATAGCAGGCACTCTTAGCCATATTTTACTAGTATTATTGCTAGGACTGTAATAATTACACTTATTACTCAACAAGTTATCAATATAACATCCATTATTACCCATATAATGCAGTTCTTATCGCTGGAGCTGTAATAATTATACTTATTACTCCAGATATTATGAATATAACATGCATTATTATGCATATAATGCAGTTATTATCGCTTGAACTGTAATAATTTTACTTATTACTCAAGATATTATCAATATAACATCCATTATTACCCATATAATGCAGTTCTTATCGCTGGAGCTGCAATAATTATACTTATTACTCCCGATATTATCAATACAACATGCATTATTACCCATATAATGCAGTTATTATCGCTAGAACTGTAATAATTATACTTATTACTTATATTATTAGCCATATAACATGCATTATTACCCATATAATGCAGTTATTACCGCTAGAACTGTAACAATTATACTTATTACTTATATTATTAGCTATATAACGTGCATTGTTACCCATATTATGCAGTTATTATCGCTAGAACTGTAATAATTATACTTAATACTTATACTATTATCAATATAACATGCACTATTACCCATATAATGCAGTTATTATCGATAGAAGTATAATAAATATACTTATTACTTTTATTATTATCAATATAGCAGGCACTCTTAGCCATATTTTACTAGTATTATCGCTAGGACTGTAATAATTACACTTATTACTCAACAAATTATCAATATAACATCCATTATTACCCATATAATGCAGTTCTTATCGCTGGAGCTGTAATAATTATACTTATTGCTCCACATATTATGAATATAACATGCATTATTATGCATATAATGCAGTTATTATCGCTAGAACTGTAATAATTATACTTATTACTTATACTATTATCAATATAACATGCACTATTACCCATATAATGCAGTTATTATCGACAGAAGTATAATAAATATACTTATTACTTTTATTATTATCAATATAACAGGCACTCTTAGCCATATTTTACTAGTATTATCGCTAGGACTGTAATAATTATACTTATTACTCAAGATATTATCAATATAACATCCATTATTACCCATATAATGCAGTTCTTATCGCTGGAGCTGCAATAATTATACTTACTACTCCCTATATTATCAATATAACATGCATTATTACGCATATAATGCAGTTATTATCGCTAGAACTGTAATAATTATACTTATTACTTATATTATTATCAATATAACATGCATTATTACCCATATAATGCAGATATTATCGACAGAAGTATAATAAATATACTTATTACTTTTATTATTATCAATATAACATGCATTATTACCCATATAATGCAGTTATTATCGCTAGAACTGTAATAATTATACTTATTACTTATATTATTAGCAATACAACGTGCATTGTTACCCATATTATGCAGTTATTATCGCTAGAACTGTAATAATTATACTTATTACTTAGACTATTATCAATATAACATGCACTATTACCCATATAATGCAGTTATTGTCGACAGAAGTATAATAAATATACTTATTACTTTTATTATTATCAATATAACAGGCACTCTTAGCCATATTTTACTAGTATTATCGCTAGGACTGTAATAATTATACTTATTACTCAAGATATTATCAATGTAACATCCATTATTACCCATATAATGCAGTTCTTATCGCTGGAGCTGCAATATTTATACTTACTACTCCCGATATTATCAATATAACATGCATTATTACGCATATAATGCAGTTATTATCGCTAGAACTGTAATAATTATACTTATTACTTATATTATTATCAATATAACATGCATTATTACCCATATAATGCAGTTATTATCGATAGAACTGTAATAATTATACTTATTACTCAAGATATTATCAATATAACATCCATTATTACCCATATAATGCAGTTCTTATCGCTGGAGCTGCAATAATTATACTTATTACTCCCGATATTATCAATATAACATGCATTATTACCCATATAATGCAGTTATTATCGCTAGAACTGTAATAATTATACTTATTACTTATATTATTAGCCATATAACATGCATTATTACCCATATAATGCAGTTATTACCGCTAGAACTGTAACAATTATACTTATTACTTATATTATTAGCAATATAACATGCATTATTACCCATATAATGCAGTTATTACCGCTAGATCTGTAACAATTACACTTATTACTTATATTATTAGCTATATAACGTGCATTGTTACCCATATTATGCAGTTATTATCGCTAGAACTGTTATAATTATACATATTACTTATACTATTATCAATATAACATGCACTATTACCCATATAATGCAGTTATTATCGATAGAAGTATAATAAATATACTTATTACTTTTTTTATTATCAATATAGCAGGCACTCTTAGCCATATTTTACTAGTATTATTGCTAGGACTGTAATAATTACACTTATTACTCAACAAATTATCAATATAACATCCATTATTACCCATATAATGCAGTTCTTATCGCTGGAGCTGTAATAATTATACTTATTACTCCAGATATTATGAATATAACATGCATTATTATGCATATAATGCAGTTATTATCGCTAGAGCTGTAATAATTATACTTATTACTTAGACTATTATCAATATAACATGCACTATTACCCATATAATGCAGTTATTATCGACAGAAGTATAATAAATATACTTATTACTTTTATTATTATCAATATAACAGGCACTCTTAGCCATATTTTACTAGTATTATCGCTAGGACTGTAATAATTATACTTATTACTCAAGATATTATCAATGTAACATCCATTATTACCCATATAATGCAGTTCTTATCGCTGGAGCTGCAATATTTATACTTATTGCTCCCGATATTATCAATATAACATGCATTATTACGCATATAATGCAGTTATTATCGCTAGAACTGTAATAATTATACTTATTGCTTATATTATTATCAATATAACATGCATTATTACCCATATAATGCAGTTATTATCGATAGAACTGTAATAATTATACTTATTACTCCCGATATTATCAATATAACATGCATTATTACGCATATAATGCAGTTATTATCGCTAGAACTGTAATAATTATTCTTATTACTTATATTATTATCAATATAACATGCATTATTACCCACATAATGCAGTTATTATCGATAGAACTGTAATAATTATACTTATTACTCCCGATATTATCAATATAACATGCATTATTACCCACATAATGCAGTTATTATCGCTAGAACTGTAATAAATATACTTATTACTTTTATTATTATCAATATAACATGCATTATTACCCATATAATGCAGTTATTATCGCTAGAACTGTAATAATTATACTTATTACTTATATTATTAGCAATATAACGTGTATTGTTACCCATATTATGCAGTTATTATCGCTAGAACTGTAATAATTATACTTATTACTTATACTATTATCAATATAACATGCACTATTACCCATATAATGCAGTTATTATCGACAGAAGTATAATAAATATACTTATTACTTTTATTATTATCAATATAACAGGCACTCTTAGCCATATTTTACTAGTATTATCGCTAGGACTGTAATAATTATACTTATTACAAAAGGTATTATCAATATAACATCCATTATTACCCATATAATGCAGTTCTTATCGCTGGAGCTGCAATAATTATACTTATTACTCCCTATATTATCAATATAACATGCATTATTACGCATATAATGCAGCTATTATCGCTAGAACTGTAATAATTATACTTATTACTTATATTATTATCAATATAACATGCATTATTACCCATATAATGCAGTTATTATCGATAGAACTGTAATAATTATACTTATTACTCCCGATATTATCAATATAACATGCATTATTACCCACATAATGCAGTTATTATCGCTAGAACTGTAATAATTATACTTATTACTTATATTATTAGCAATATAACGTGCATTATTACCCATATTATGCAGTTATTATCGCTAGAACTGTAATAATTATACTTATTACTTATATTATTATCAATATAACATGCATCATTACCCATATAATGCAGTTATTATCGCTAGAACTGTAGTAATTATACTTATTACTTATATTATTATCAATATAACATGCATTATTACCCATATTATGCAGTTATTATCGAAAGAAGTATAATAAATATACTTATTACTTTTATTATTATCAATATAACATGCATTATGAGCTATATTTTACTATTATTATCGCTAGAACTATAATAATTATACTTATTCCTCCCGATATTATCAATATAACATGCATTATTACCCGTATAATGCAGTTATTATCGCTAGAACTGTAATAATTATACTTATTACTTATATTATTATCAATATAACATGCATTATTGCGCATACTATGCAGTTATTATCGCTAGAACTATAATAAATATACTTAGTACTTTTATTATCATCAATATAACATGCATTATTACCCATATAATGCAGTTATTATCGCTAGAACTGTAATAATTATACTTACTACTTATATTATTATCAATTTAACATGCATTATTACCCATATTATGCAGTTATTATCAATAGAACTATAATAAATGTACTTATTACTTTTATTATTATCAATATAACATGCACTATTAGCCATATTTTACTATTATTATCGCTAGAACTATAATATTTATACTTATTACTCCCGATATTTACAATATAACATCCATTATTACCCATATAATGCAGTTATTACCGCTAGAACTGTAATAATTATGCTTATTACTCATATTATTAGCAATATAACGTGCATTATTACCCATATAATGCAGTTATTATCGCTAGAACTGTAATAATTATACTTATTACTTATATTATTATCAACATAACATGCATTATTAGCTATATTTTACTATTATTATCGCTAGAACTATAATAATTATACTTATTCCTCCCGATATTATCAATATAACATGCATTATTACCCGTATAATGCAGTTATTATCGACAGAAGTATAATAAATATACTTATTACTTTTATTATTATAAATATAACATGCACTATTAGCCATATTTTACTATTATTATCGCTAGAACTATAATATTTATACTTATTACTCCCGATACTTACACTATAACATCCACTATTACCCATATAATGCAGTTATTACGGCTAGAACTGTAATAATTATGCTTATTACTCATATTATTAGCAATATAACGTGCATTATTACCCATATAATGCAGTTATTATCGCTAGAACTGTAATAATTATACTTATTACTTATATTATTATCAATATAACATGCATTATGAGCTATATTTTACTATTATTATCGCTAGAACTATAATAATTATACTTATTCCTCCCGATATTATCAATATAACATGCATTATTACCCGTATAATGCAGTTATTATCGCTAGAACTGTAATAATTATACTTATTACTTATATTATTATCAATATAACATGCATTATTGCGCATACTATGCAGTTATTATCGCTAGAACTATAATAAATATACTTAGTACTTTTATTATCATCAATATAACATGCATTAATACCCATATTATGCAGTTATTATCGCTAGAACTGTAATAATTATACTTATTACTTTTATTATTAGCAATATAACGTGCATTATTACCCATATTATGCAGTTATTATCGCTAGAACTGTAATAATTATACTTACTACTTATATTATTATCAATTTAACATGCATTATTACCCATATTATGCAGTTATTATCAATAGAACTATAATAAATATACTTATTACTTTTATTATTATCAATATAACATGCACTATTAGCCATATTTTACTATTATTATCGCTAGAACTATAATATTTATACTTATTACTCCCGATACTTACACTGTAACATCCATTATTACCCATATAATGCAGTTATTACGGCTAGAACTGTAATAATTATGCTTATTACTCATATTATTAGCAATATAACGTGCATTATTACCCATATAATGCAGTTATTATCGCTAGAACTGTAATAATTATACTTATTACTTATATTATTATCAATATAACATGCATTATTAGCTATATTTTACTATTATTATCGCTAGAACTATAATAATTATACTTATTCCTCCCGATATTATCAATATAACATGCATTATTACCCGTATAATGCAGTTATTATCGCTAGAACTGTAATAATTATACTTATTACTTATATTATTAGCAATATAACGTGCATTATTACCCATATAATGCAGTTATTATCGCTAGAACTGTAATAATTATACTTATTACTTATATTATTAGCAATATAACGTGCATTATTACCCATATTATGCAGTTATTATCGAAAGAAGTATAATAAATATACTTATTACTTTTATTATTATCAATATAACATGCACTATTAGCCATATTTTACTATTATTATCGCTAGAACTATAATATTTATACTTATTACTCCCGATATTATCAATATAACATCCATTATTACCCATATAATGCAGTTATTACGGCTAGAACTGTAATAATTATGCTTATTACTCATATTATTAGCAATATAACGTGCATTATTACCCATATAATGCAGTTATTATCGCTAGAACTGTAATAATTATACTTATTACTTATATTATTATCAATATAACATGCATTATGAGCTATATTTTACTATTATTATCGCTAGAACTATAATAATTATACTTATTCCTCCCGATATTATCAATATAACATGCATTATTACCCGTATAATGCAGTTATTATCGCTAGAACTGTAATAATTATACTTATTACTTATATTATTATCAATATAACATGCATTATTGCGCATACTATGCAGTTATTATCGCTAGAACTATAATAAATATACTTAGTACTTTTATTATCATCAATATAACATGCATTAATACCCATATTATGCAGTTATTATCGCTAGAACTGTAATAATTATACTTATTACTTATATTATTAGCAATATAACGTGCATTATTACCCATATAATGCAGTTATTATCGCTAGAACTGTAATAATTATACTTATTACTTATATTATTAGCAATATAACGTGCATTATTACCCATATTATGCAGTTATTATCGAAAGAAGTATAATAAATATACTTATTACTTTTATTATTATCAATATAACATGCACTATTAGCCATATTTTACTATTATTATCGCTAGAACTATAATATTTATACTTATTACTCCCGATATTATCAATATAACATCCATTATTACCCATATAATGCAGTTATTATCGCTAGAACTGTAATAATTATACTTACTACTTATATTATTAGCAATATAACATCCATTATTACCCATATAATGCAGTTATTATCGCTAGAACTGTAATAATTATACTTACTACTTATATTATTAGCAATATAACGTGCATTATTACCCATATTATGCAGTTATTATCGCTAGAACTGTAATAATTATACTTATTACTTATATTATTATCAATATAACATGCATTATTACCCATATAATGCAGTTATTATCGACAGAAGTATAATAAATATACTTATTACTATTATTATTATCAATATAACATGCACTATTAGCCAAATTTTACTTTTATTATCGCTAGAACTATAATAATTGTACTTATTACTCCCGATATTATCAATATAACATGCATTATTACCCATATAATGCAGTTATTATCGCTAGAACTGTAATAATTATACTTATTACTTATATTGTTAGCAATATAACGTGCATTATTACCCATATTATGCAGTTATTATCGCTAGAACTGTAATAAATATACTTATTACTTTTATTATTATCTATATAACATGCACTATTAGGCACTTTTTACTATTATTATCGCTAGAACTATAATAATTATACTTATTACTTATATTATTATCAATATAACATCCATTATTACCCATATAATGCAGTTCTTATCGCTGGAGCTGCAATAATTATACTTATTACTCCCGATATTATCAATACAACATGCATTATTACCCATATAATGCAGTTATTATCGCTAGAACTGTAATAATTATACTTATTACTTATATTATTAGCCATATAACATGCATTATTACCCATATAATGCAGTTATTACCGCTAGAACTGTAACAATTATACTTATTACTTATATTATTAGCTATATAACGTGCATTGTTACCCATATTATGCAGTTATTATCGCTAGAACTGTAATAATTATACTTAATACTTATACTATTATCAATATAACATGCACTATTACCCATATAATGCAGTTATTATCGATAGAAGTATAATAAATATACTTATTACTTTTATTATTATCAATATAGCAGGCACTCTTAGCCATATTTTACTAGTATTATCGCTAGGACTGTAATAATTACACTTATTACTCAACAAATTATCAATATAACATCCATTATTACCCATATAATGCAGTTCTTATCGCTGGAGCTGTAATAATTATACTTATTGCTCCACATATTATGAATATAACATGCATTATTATGCATATAATGCAGTTATTATCGCTAGAACTGTAATAATTATACTTATTACTTATACTATTATCAATATAACATGCACTATTACCCATATAATGCAGTTATTATCGACAGAAGTATAATAAATATACTTATTACTTTTATTATTATCAATATAACAGGCACTCTTAGCCATATTTTACTAGTATTATCGCTAGGACTGTAATAATTATACTTATTACTCAAGATATTATCAATATAACATCCATTATTACCCATATAATGCAGTTCTTATCGCTGGAGCTGCAATAATTATACTTATTACTCCCTATATTATCAATATAACATGCATTATTACGCATATAATGCAGTTATTATCGCTAGAACTGTAATAATTATACTTATTACTTATATTGTTATCAATATAACATGCATTATTACCCATATAATGCAGATATTATCGACAGAAGTATAATAAATATACTTATTACTTTTATTATTATCAATATAACATGCATTATTACCCATATAATGCAGTTATTATCGCTAGAACTGTAATAATTATACTTATTACTTATATTATTAGCAATACAACGTGCATTGTTACCCATATTATGCAGTTATTATCGCTAGAACTGTAATAATTATACTTATTACTTAGACTGTTATCAATATAACATGCACTATTACCCATATAATGCAGTTATTATCGACAGAAGTATAATAAATATACTTATTACTTTTATTATTATCAATATAACAGGCACTCTTAGCCATATTTTACTAGTATTATCGCTAGGACTGTAATAATTATACTTATTACTCAAGATATTATCAATGTAACATCCATTATTACCCATATAATGCAGTTCTTATCGCTGGAGCTGCAATATTTATACTTATTACTCCCGATATTATCAATATAACATGCATTATTACGCATATAATGCAGTTATTATCGCTAGAACTGTCATAATTATACTTATTACTTATATTATTATCAATATAACATGCATTATTACCCATATAATGCAGTTATTATCGATAGAACTGTAATAATTATACTTATTACTCCCGATATTATCAATATAACATGCATTATTACCCACATAATGCAGTTATTATCGCTAGAACTGTAATAAATATACTTATTACTTTTATTATTATCAATATAACATGCATTATTACCCATATAATGCAGTTATTATCGCTAGAACTGTAAGAATTATACTTATTACTTATATTATTAGCAATACAACGTGCATTGTTACCCATATTATGCAGTTATTATCGCTAGAACTGTAATAATTATACTTATTACTTATACTATTATCAATATAACATGCACTATTACCCATATAATGCAGTTATTATCGACAGAAGTATAATAAATATACTTATTACTTTTATTATTATCAATATAACAGGCACTCTTAGCCATATTTTACTAGTATTATCGCTAAGACTGTAATAATTATACTTATTACTCAAGATATTATCAATATAACATCCATTATTACCCATATAATGCAGTTCTTATCGCTGGAGCTGCAATAATTATACTTATTACTCCGGATATTATCAATATAACATGCATTATTACGCATATAATGCAGTTATTATCGCTAGAACTGTAATAATTATTCTTATTACTTATATTATTATCAATATAACATGCATTATTACCCACATAATGCAGTTATTATCGCTAGAACTGTAATAATTATACTTATTACTTATATTATTAGCAATATAACATGCATTATTACCCATATAATGCAGTTATTACCGCTAGAACTGTAACAATTACACTTATTACTTATATTATTAGCTATATAACGTGCATTGTTACCCATATTATGCAGTTATTATCGCTAGAACTGTTATAATTATACTTATTACTTATACTATTATCAATATAACATGCACTATTACCCATATAATGCAGTTATTATCGATAGAAGTATAATAAATATACTTATTACTTTTTTTATTATCAATATAGCAGGCACTCTTAGCCATATTTTACTAGTATTATTGCTAGGACTGTAATAATTACACTTATTACTTAACAAATTATCAATATAACATCCATTATTACCCATATAATGCAGTTCTTATCGCTGGAGCTGTAATAATTATACTTATTACTCCAGATATTATGAATATAACATGCATTATTATGCATATAATGCAGTTATTATCGCTAGAGTTGTAATAATTATACTTATTACTTAGACTATTATCAATATAACATGCACTATTACCCATATAATGCAGTTATTATCGACAGAAGTATAATAAATATACTTATTACTTTTATTATTATCAATATAACAGGCACTCTTAGCCATATTTTACTAGTATTATCGCTAGGACTGTAATAATTATACTTATTACTCAAGATATTATCAATGTAACATCCATTATTACCCATATAATGCAGTTCTTATCGCTGGAGCTGCAATATTTATACTTATTACTCCCGATATTATCAATATAACATGCATTATTACGCATATAATGCAGTTATTATCGCTAGAACTGTAATAATTATACTTATTACTTATATTATTATCAATATAACATGCATTATTACCCATATAATGCAGTTATTATCGATAGAACTGTAATAATTATACTTATTACTCCCGATATTATCAATATAACATGCATTATTACGCATATAATGCAGTTATTATCGCTAGAACTGTAATAATTATTCTTATTACTTATATTATTATCAATATAACATGCATTATTACCCACATAATGCAGTTATTATCGATAGAACTGTAATAATTATACTTATTACTCCCGATATTATCAATATAACATGCATTATTACCCACATAATGCAGTTATTATCGCTAGAACTGTAATAAATATACTTATTACTTTTATTATTATCAATATAACATGCATTATTACCCATATAATGCAGTTATTATCGCTAGAACTGTAATAATTATACTTATTACTTATATTATTAGCAATATAACGTGTATTGTTACCCATATTATGCAGTTATTATCGCTAGAACTGTAATAATTATACTTATTACTTATACTATTATCAATATAACATGCACTATTACCCATATAATGCAGTTATTATCGACAGAAGTATAATAAATATACTTATTACTTTTATTATTATCAATATAACAGGCACTCTTAGCCATATTTTACTAGTATTATCGCTAGGACTGTAATAATTATACTTATTACAAAAGGTATTATCAATATAACATCCATTATTACCCATATAATGCAGTTCTTATCGCTGGAGCTGCAATAATTATACTTATTACTCCCTATATTATCAATATAACATGCATTATTACGCATATAATGCAGCTATTATCGCTAGAACTGTAATAATTATACTTATTACTTATATTATTATCAATATAACATGCATTATTACCCATATAATGCAGTTATTATCGCTAGAACTGTAGTAATTATACTTATTACTTATATTATTATCAATATAACATGCATTATTACCCATATTATGCAGTTATTATCGAAAGAAGTATAATAAATATACTTATTACTTTTATTATTATCAATATAACATGCATTATGAGCTATATTTTACTATTATTATCGCTAGAACTATAATAATTATACTTATTCCTCCCGATATTATCAATATAACATGCATTATTACCCGTATAATGCAGTTATTATCAATATAACATGCATTATTGCGCATACTATGCAGTTATTATCGCTAGAACTATAATAAATATACTTAGTACTTTTATTATCATCAATATAACATGCATTATTACCCATATAATGCAGTTATTATCGCTAGAACTGTAATAATTATACTTACTACTTATATTATTATCAATTTAACATGCATTATTACCCATATTATGCAGTTATTATCAATAGAACTATAATAAATGTACTTATTACTTTTATTATTATCAATATAACATGCACTATTAGCCATATTTTACTATTATTATCGCTAGAACTATAATATTTATACTTATTACTCCCGATATTTACAATATAACATCCATTATTACCCATATAATGCAGTTATTACCGCTAGAACTGTAATAATTATGCTTATTACTCATATTATTAGCAATATAACGTGCATTATTACCCATATAATGCAGTTATTATCGCTAGAACTGTAATAATTATACTTATTACTTATATTATTATCAACATAACATGCATTATTAGCTATATTTTACTATTATTATCGCTAGAACTATAATAATTATACTTATTCCTCCCGATATTATCAATATAACATGCATTATTACCCGTATAATGCAGTTATTATCGACAGAAGTATAATAAATATACTTATTACTTTTATTATTATAAATATAACATGCACTATTAGCCATATTTTACTATTATTATCGCTAGAACTATAATATTTATACTTATTACTCCCGATACTTACACTATAACATCCACTATTACCCATATAATGCAGTTATTACGGCTAGAACTGTAATAATTATGCTTATTACTCATATTATTAGCAATATAACGTGCATTATTACCCATATAATGCAGTTATTATCGCTAGAACTGTAATAATTATACTTATTACTTATATTATTATCAATATAACATGCATTATGAGCTATATTTTACTATTATTATCGCTAGAACTATAATAATTATACTTATTCCTCCCGATATTATCAATATAACATGCATTATTACCCGTATAATGCAGTTATTATCGCTAGAACTGTAATAATTATACTTATTACTTATATTATTATCAATATAACATGCATTATTGCGCATACTATGCAGTTATTATCGCTAGAACTATAATAAATATACTTAGTACTTTTATTATCATCAATATAACATGCATTAATACCCATATTATGCAGTTATTATCGCTAGAACTGTAATAATTATACTTATTACTTTTATTATTAGCAATATAACGTGCATTATTACCCATATAATGCAGTTCTTATCGCTGGAGCTGTAATAATTATACTTATTACTCCAGATATTATGAATATAACATGCATTATTATGCATATAATGCAGTTATTATCGCTAGAGTTGTAATAATTATACTTATTACTTAGACTATTATCAATATAACATGCACTATTACCCATATAATGCAGTTATTATCGACAGAAGTATAATAAATATACTTATTACTTTTATTATTATCAATATAACAGGCACTCTTAGCCATATTTTACTAGTATTATCGCTAGGACTGTAATAATTATACTTATTACTCAAGATATTATCAATGTAACATCCATTATTACCCATATAATGCAGTTCTTATCGCTGGAGCTGCAATATTTATACTTATTACTCCCGATATTATCAATATAACATGCATTATTACGCATATAATGCAGTTATTATCGCTAGAACTGTAATAATTATACTTATTACTTATATTATTATCAATATAACATGCATTATTACCCATATAATGCAGTTATTATCGATAGAACTGTAATAATTATACTTATTACTCCCGATATTATCAATATAACATGCATTATTACGCATATAATGCAGTTATTATCGCTAGAACTGTAATAATTATTCTTATTACTTATATTATTATCAATATAACATGCATTATTACCCACATAATGCAGTTATTATCGATAGAACTGTAATAATTATACTTATTACTCCCGATATTATCAATATAACATGCATTATTACCCACATAATGCAGTTATTATCGCTAGAACTGTAATAAATATACTTATTACTTTTATTATTATCAATATAACATGCATTATTACCCATATAATGCAGTTATTATCGCTAGAACTGTAATAATTATACTTATTACTTATATTATTAGCAATATAACGTGTATTGTTACCCATATTATGCAGTTATTATCGCTAGAACTGTAATAATTATACTTATTACTTATACTATTATCAATATAACATGCACTATTACCCATATAATGCAGTTATTATCGACAGAAGTATAATAAATATACTTATTACTTTTATTATTATCAATATAACAGGCACTCTTAGCCATATTTTACTAGTATTATCGCTAGGACTGTAATAATTATACTTATTACAAAAGGTATTATCAATATAACATCCATTATTACCCATATAATGCAGTTCTTATCGCTGGAGCTGCAATAATTATACTTATTACTCCCTATATTATCAATATAACATGCATTATTACGCATATAATGCAGCTATTATCGCTAGAACTGTAATAATTATACTTATTACTTATATTATTATCAATATAACATGCATTATTACCCATATAATGCAGTTATTATCGCTAGAACTGTAGTAATTATACTTATTACTTATATTATTATCAATATAACATGCATTATTACCCATATTATGCAGTTATTATCGAAAGAAGTATAATAAATATACTTATTACTTTTATTATTATCAATATAACATGCATTATGAGCTATATTTTACTATTATTATCGCTAGAACTATAATAATTATACTTATTCCTCCCGATATTATCAATATAACATGCATTATTACCCGTATAATGCAGTTATTATCAATATAACATGCATTATTGCGCATACTATGCAGTTATTATCGCTAGAACTATAATAAATATACTTAGTACTTTTATTATCATCAATATAACATGCATTATTACCCATATAATGCAGTTATTATCGCTAGAACTGTAATAATTATACTTACTACTTATATTATTATCAATTTAACATGCATTATTACCCATATTATGCAGTTATTATCAATAGAACTATAATAAATGTACTTATTACTTTTATTATTATCAATATAACATGCACTATTAGCCATATTTTACTATTATTATCGCTAGAACTATAATATTTATACTTATTACTCCCGATATTTACAATATAACATCCATTATTACCCATATAATGCAGTTATTACCGCTAGAACTGTAATAATTATGCTTATTACTCATATTATTAGCAATATAACGTGCATTATTACCCATATAATGCAGTTATTATCGCTAGAACTGTAATAATTATACTTATTACTTATATTATTATCAACATAACATGCATTATTAGCTATATTTTACTATTATTATCGCTAGAACTATAATAATTATACTTATTCCTCCCGATATTATCAATATAACATGCATTATTACCCGTATAATGCAGTTATTATCGACAGAAGTATAATAAATATACTTATTGCTTTTATTATTATAAATATAACATGCACTATTAGCCATATTTTACTATTATTATCGCTAGAACTATAATATTTATACTTATTACTCCCGATACTTACACTATAACATCCACTATTACCCATATAATGCAGTTATTACGGCTAGAACTGTAATAATTATGCTTATTACTCATATTATTAGCAATATAACGTGCATTATTACCCATATAATGCAGTTATTATCGCTAGAACTGTAATAATTATACTTATTACTTATATTATTATCAATATAACATGCATTATGAGCTATATTTTACTATTATTATCGCTAGAACTATAATAATTATACTTATTCCTCCCGATATTATCAATATAACATGCATTATTACCCGTATAATGCAGTTATTATCGCTAGAACTGTAATAATTATACTTATTACTTATATTATTATCAATATAACATGCATTATTGCGCATACTATGCAGTTATTATCGCTAGAACTATAATAAATATACTTAGTACTTTTATTATCATCAATATAACATGCATTAATACCCATATTATGCAGTTATTATCGCTAGAACTGTAATAATTATACTTATTACTTTTATTATTAGCAATATAACGTGCATTATTACCCATATAATGCAGTTATTATCGCTAGAACTGTAATAATTATACTTATTACTTATATTATTAGCAATATAACGTGCATTATTACCCATATTATGCAGTTATTATCGAAAGAAGTATAATAAATATACTTATTACTTTTTTTATTATCAATATAGCAGGCACTCTTAGCCATATTTTACTAGTATTATTGCTAGGACTGTAATAATTACACTTATTACTCAACAAATTATCAATATAACATCCATTATTACCCATATAATGCAGTTCTTATCGCTGGAGCTGTAATAATTATACTTATTACTCCAGATATTATGAATATAACATGCATTATTATGCATATAATGCAGTTATTATCGCTAGAGCTGTAATAATTATACTTATTACTTAGACTATTATCAATATAACATGCATTATTACGCATATAATGCAGTTATTATCGCTAGAACTGTAATAATTATACTTATTACTTATATTATTATCAATATAACATGCATTATTACCCATATAATGCAGTTATTATCGCTAGAACTGTAGTAATTATACTTATTACTTATATTATTATCAATATAACATGCATTATTACCCATATTATGCAGTTATTATCGAAAGAAGTATAATAAATATACTTATTACTTTTACTATTATCAATATAACATGCATTATGAGCTATATTTTACTATTATTATCGCTAGAACTATAATAATTATACTTATTCCTCCCGATATTATCAATATAACATGCATTATTACCCGTATAATGCAGTTATTATCAATATAACATGCATTATTGCGCATACTATGCAGTTATTATCGCTAGAACTATAATAAATATACTTAGTACTTTTATTATCATCAATATAACATGCATTATTACCCATATAATGCAGTTATTATCGCTAGAACTGTAATAATTATACTTACTACTTATATTATTATCAATTTAACATGCATTATTACCCATATTATGCAGTTATTATCAATAGAACTATAATAAATGTACTTATTACTTTTATTATTATCAATATAACATGCACTATTAGCCATATTTTACTATTATTATCGCTAGAACTATAATATTTATACTTATTACTCCCGATATTTACAATATAACATCCATTATTACCCATATAATGCAGTTATTACCGCTAGAACTGTAATAATTATGCTTATTACTTATATTATTAGCAATATAACGTGCATTATTACCCATATAATGCAGTTATTATCGCTAGAACTGTAATAATTATACTTATTACTTATATTATTATCAACATAACATGCATTATTAGCTATATTTTACTATTATTATCGCTAGAACTATAATAATTATACTTATTCCTCCCGATATTATCAATATAACATGCATTATTACCCGTATAATGCAGTTATTATCGACAGAAGTATAATAAATATACTTATTACTTTTATTATTATAAATATAACATGCACTATTAGCCATATTTTACTATTATTATCGCTAGAACTATAATATTTATACTTATTACTCCCGATACTTACACTATAACATCCACTATTACCCATATAATGCAGTTATTACGGCTAGAACTGTAATAATTATGCTTATTACTCATATTATTAGCAATATAACGTGCATTATTACCCATATAATGCAGTTATTATCGCTAGAACTGTAATAATTATACTTATTACTTATATTATTATCAATATAACATGCATTATGAGCTATATTTTACTATTATTATCGCTAGAACTATAATAATTATACTTATTCCTCCCGATATTATCAATATAACATGCATTATTACCCGTATAATGCAGTTATTATCGCTAGAACTGTAATAATTATACTTATTACTTATATTATTATCAATATAACATGCATTATTGCGCATACTATGCAGTTATTATCGCTAGAACTATAATAAATATACTTAGTACTTTTATTATCATCAATATAACATGCATTAATACCCATATTATGCAGTTATTATCGCTAGAACTGTAATAATTATACTTATTACTTTTATTATTAGCAATATAACGTGCATTATTACCCATATTATGCAGTTATTATCGCTAGAACTGTAATAATTATACTTACTACTTATATTATTATCAATTTAACATGCATTATTACCCATATTATGCAGTTATTATCGAAAGAAGTATAATAAATATACTTATTACTTTTATTATTATCAATATAACATGCACTATTAGCCATATTTTACTATTATTATCGCTAGAACTATAATATTTATACTTATTACTCCCGATATTATCAATATAACATCCATTATTACCCATATAATGCAGTTATTATCGCTAGAACTGTAATAATTATACTTACTACTTATATTATTAGCAATATAACATCCATTATTACCCATATAATGCAGTTATTATCGCTAGAACTGTAATAATTATACTTACTACTTATATTATTAGCAATATAACGTGCATTATTACCCATATTATGCAGTTATTATCGCTAGAACTGTAATAATTATACTTATTACTTATATTATTATCAATATAACATGCATTATTACCCATATAATGCAGTTATTAACGACAGAAGTATAATAAATATACTTATTACTATTATTATTATCAATATAACATGCACTATTAGCCAAATTTTACTTTTATTATTGCTAGAACTATAATAATTGTACTTATTACTCCCGATATTATCAATATAACATGCATTATTACCCATATAATGCAGTTATTATCGCTAGAACTGTAATAATTATACTTATTACTTATATTGTTAGCAATATAACGTGCATTATTACCCATATTATGCAGTTATTATCGCTAGAACTGTAATAAATATACTTATTACTTTTATTATTATCTATATAACATGCACTATTAGCCACTTTTTACTATTATTATCGCTAGAACTATAATAATTATACTTATTCCTCCCGATATTATCAATATAACATGCATTATTACCCATATAATGCAGTTATTATCGCTACAACTGTAATAATTATACTTATTACTTATATCTTTATCAATATAACATGCATTGTTACCCATATTATGCAGTAATTATCGCTAGAACTGTAATAATTATACTTATTACTTATATTATTATCAATATAACATCCATTATTACCCATATAATGCAGTTATTATCGCTAGAACTGTAATAATTATACTTACTACTTATATTATTAGCAATATAACGTGCATTATTACCCATATTATGCAGTTATTATCGCTAGAACTGTAATAATTATACTTATTACTTATATTATTATCCATATAACATGCATTATTACCCATGTAATGCAGTTATTATCGACAGAAGTATAATAAATATACTTATTACTTTTATTATTATCAATATAACATGCACTATTAGCCAAATTTAACTATTATTATCGCTAGAACTATAATATTTATACTTATTACTCCCGATATTATCAATATAACATTCATTATTACCCATATAATGCAGTTATTATCGCTAGAACTATAATAAATATACTTATTACTCCCGATATTATCAATATAACATCCATTATTACCCATATAATGCAGTTATTATCGCTAGAACTGTAATAATTATACTTACTACTTATATTATTATCAATTTCACATGCATTATTGCCCATATTATGCAGTTATTACAGCTAGAACTATAATACATATACGTATTACTTTTATTATCATCAATATAACATGCATTATTACGCATATAATGCAGTTATTATCGATAGAACTATAATAAATATACTTATTACTTTTATTATTATCAATATAACATGCACTATTACCCATATTATGCAGTTATTATCGCTAGAACTGTAATAATTATACTTATTACTTATATTATTATCAATATAACATGCATTATTACCCATATAATGCAGTTATTCTCGACAGAAGTATAATAAATATACTTATTACTTTTATTATTATCAATATAACATGCACTATTAGCCATATTTTACTATTATTATCGCTAGAACTATAATATTTATACTTATTACTCCCGATATTATCAATATAACATCCATTATTACCCATATAATGCAGTTATTATCGCTAGAACTATAATAAATATACTTATTACTCCCGATATTATTAATATAACATCCATTATTACCCATATAATGCAGTTATTATCGCTAGAACTGTAATAATTATACTTACTACTTATATTATTATCAATTTAACATGCATTATTACCCATATTATGCAGTTATTATCAATAGAACTATAATAAATGTACTTATTACTTTTATTATTATCAATATAACATGCACTATTAGCCATATTTTACTATTATTATCGCTAGAACTATAATATTTATACTTATTACTCCCGATATTTACAATATAACATCCATTATTACCCATGTAATGCAGTTATTACCGCTAGAACTGTAATAATTATGCTTATTACTCATATTATTAGCAATATAACGTGCATTATTACCCATATAATGCAGTTATTATCGCTAGAACTGTAATAATTATACTTATTACTTATATTATTATCAACATAACATGCATTATTAGCTATATTTTACTATTATTATCGCTAGAACTATAATAATTATACTTATTCCTCCCGATATTATCAATATAACCTGCATTATTACCCGTATAATGCAGTTATTATCGACAGAAGTATAATAAATATACTTATTACTTTTATTATTATCAATATAACATGCACTATTAGCCATATTTTACTATTATTATCGCTAGAACTATAATATTTATACTTATTACTCCCGATACTTACACTATAACATCCATTATTACCCATATAATGCAGTTATTACGGCTAGAACTGTAATAATTATGCTTATTACTCATATTATTAGCAATATAACGTGCATTATTACCCATATAATGCAGTTATTATCGCTAGAACTGTAATAATTATACTTATTACTTATATTATTATCAATATAACATGCATTATTAGCTATATTTTACTATTATTATCGCTAGAACTATAATAATTATACTTATTCCTCCCGATATTATCAATATAACATGCATTATTACCCGTATAATGCAGTTATTATCGCTAGAACTGTAATAATTATACTTATTACTTATATTATTAGCAATATAACGTGCATTATTACCCATATAATGCAGTTATTATCGCTAGAACTGTAATAATTATACTTATTACTTATATTATTAGCAATATAACGTGCATTATTACCCATATTATGCAGTTATTATCGAAAGAAGTATAATAAATATACTTATTACTTTTATTATTATCAATATAACATGCACTATTAGCCATATTTTACTATTATTATCGCTAGAACTATAATATTTATACTTATTACTCCCGATATTATCAATATAACATCCATTATTACCCATATAATGCAGTTATTATCGCTAGAACTGTAATAATTATACTTACTACTTATATTATTAGCAATATAACATCCATTATTACCCATATAATGCAGTTATTATCGCTAGAACTGTAATAATTATACTTACTACTTATATTATTAGCAATATAACGTGCATTATTACCCATATTATGCAGTTATTATCGCTAGAACTGTAATAATTATACTTATTACTTATATTATTATCAATATAACATGCATTATTACCCATATAATGCAGTTATTAACGACAGAAGTATAATAAATATACTTATTACTATTATTATTATCAATATAACATGCACTATTAGCCAAATTTTACTTTTATTATTGCTAGAACTATAATAATTGTACTTATTACTCCCGATATTATCAATATAACATGCATTATTACCCATATAATGCAGTTATTATCGCTAGAACTGTAATAATTATACTTATTACTTATATTGTTAGCAATATAACGTGCATTATTACCCATATTATGCAGTTATTATCGCTAGAACTGTAATAAATATACTTATTACTTTTATTATTATCTATATAACATGCACTATTAGCCACTTTTTACTATTATTATCGCTAGAACTATAATAATTATACTTATTCCTCCCGATATTATCAATATAACATGCATTATTACCCATATAATGCAGTTATTATCGCTACAACTGTAATAATTATACTTATTACTTATATCTTTATCAATATAACATGCATTGTTACCCATATTATGCAGTAATTATCGCTAGAACTGTAATAATTATACTTATTACTTATATTATTATCAATATAACATCCATTATTACCCATATAATGCAGTTATTATCGCTAGAACTGTAATAATTATACTTACTACTTATATTATTAGCAATATAACGTGCATTATTACCCATATTATGCAGTTATTATCGCTAGAACTGTAATAATTATACTTATTACTTATATTATTATCCATATAACATGCATTATTACCCATGTAATGCAGTTATTATCGACAGAAGTATAATAAATATACTTATTACTTTTATTATTATCAATATAACATGCACTATTAGCCAAATTTAACTATTATTATCGCTAGAACTATAATATTTATACTTATTACTCCCGATATTATCAATATAACATTCATTATTACCCATATAATGCAGTTATTATCGCTAGAACTATAATAAATATACTTATTACTCCCGATATTATCAATATAACATCCATTATTACCCATATAATGCAGTTATTATCGCTAGAACTGTAATAATTATACTTACTACTTATATTATTATCAATTTCACATGCATTATTGCCCATATTATGCAGTTATTACAGCTAGAACTATAATACATATACGTATTACTTTTATTATCATCAATATAACATGCATTATTACGCATATAATGCAGTTATTATCGATAGAACTATAATAAATATACTTATTACTTTTATTATTATCAATATAACATGCACTATTACCCATATTATGCAGTTATTATCGCTAGAACTGTAATAATTATACTTATTACTTATATTATTATCAATATAACATGCATTATTACCCATATAATGCAGTTATTCTCGACAGAAGTATAATAAATATACTTATTACTTTTATTATTATCAATATAACATGCACTATTAGCCATATTTTACTATTATTATCGCTAGAACTATAATATTTATACTTATTACTCCCGATATTATCAATATAACATCCATTATTACCCATATAATGCAGTTATTATCGCTAGAACTATAATAAATATACTTATTACTCCCGATATTATTAATATAACATCCATTATTACCCATATAATGCAGTTATTATCGCTAGAACTGTAATAATTATACTTACTACTTATATTATTATCAATTTAACATGCATTATTACCCATATTATGCAGTTATTATCAATAGAACTATAATAAATGTACTTATTACTTTTATTATTATCAATATAACATGCACTATTAGCCATATTTTACTATTATTATCGCTAGAACTATAATATTTATACTTATTACTCCCGATATTTACAATATAACATCCATTATTACCCATGTAATGCAGTTATTACCGCTAGAACTGTAATAATTATGCTTATTACTCATATTATTAGCAATATAACGTGCATTATTACCCATATAATGCAGTTATTATCGCTAGAACTGTAATAATTATACTTATTACTTATATTATTATCAACATAACATGCATTATTAGCTATATTTTACTATTATTATCGCTAGAACTATAATAATTATACTTATTCCTCCCGATATTATCAATATAACCTGCATTATTACCCGTATAATGCAGTTATTATCGACAGAAGTATAATAAATATACTTATTACTTTTATTATTATCAATATAACATGCACTATTAGCCATATTTTACTATTATTATCGCTAGAACTATAATATTTATACTTATTACTCCCGATACTTACACTATAACATCCATTATTACCCATATAATGCAGTTATTACGGCTAGAACTGTAATAATTATGCTTATTACTCATATTATTAGCAATATAACGTGCATTATTACCCATATAATGCAGTTATTATCGCTAGAACTGTAATAATTATACTTATTACTTATATTATTATCAATATAACATGCATTATTAGCTATATTTTACTATTATTATCGCTAGAACTATAATAATTATACTTATTCCTCCCGATATTATCAATATAACATGCATTATTACCCGTATAATGCAGTTATTATCGCTAGAACTGTAATAATTATACTTATTACTTATATTATTAGCAATATAACGTGCATTATTACCCATATAATGCAGTTATTATCGCTAGAACTGTAATAATTATACTTATTACTTATATTATTAGCAATATAACGTGCATTATTACCCATATTATGCAGTTATTATCGAAAGAAGTATAATAAATATACTTATTACTTTTGTTATTATCAATATAACATGCACTATTAGCCATATTTTACTATTATTATCGCTAGAACTATAATATTTATACTTATTACTCCCGATATTATCAATATAACATCCATTATTACCCATATAATGCAGTTATTATCGCTAGAACTGTAATAATTATACTTACTACTTATATTATTAGCAATATAACATCCATTATTACCCATATAATGCAGTTATTATCGCTAGAACTGTAATAATTATACTTACTACTTATATTATTAGCAATATAACGTGCATTATTACCCATATTATGCAGTTATTATCGCTAGAACTGTAATAATTATACTTATTACTTATATTATTATCAATATAACATGCATTATTACCCATATAATGCAGTTATTATCGACAGAAGTATAATAAATATGCTTATTACTTTTATTATTATCAATATAACATGCACTATTAGCCTAATTTTATTTTTATTATCGCTAGAACTATAATAATTGTACTTATTACTCCCGATATTATCAATATAACATGCATTATTACCCATATAATGCAGTTATTATCGCTAGAACTGTAATAATTATACTTATTACTTATATTATTATCAATATAACATGCATTATTACCTATATAATGCAGTTATTCTCGACAGAAGTATAATAAATATTCTTATTACTTTTATTATTATCAATATAACATGCATTATTACGCATATAATGCAGTTATTATCGATAGAACTATAATAAATATACTTATTACTTTTATTATTATCAATATAACATGCACTATTAGCCATATTTTACTATTATTATCGCTAGAACTATAATATTTATACTTATTACTCCCGATATTATCAATATAACATCCATTATTACCAATATAACGCAGTTATTATCGCTAGAACTGTAATAATTATACTTACTACTTATATTATTAGCAATATAACGTGCATTATTACCCATATTATGCAGTTATTATCGCTAGAACTGTAATAATTATACTTATTACTTATATTATTATCAATATAACATGCATTATGAGCTATATTTTACTATTATTATCGCTAGAACTATAATAATTATACTTATTCCTCCCGATATTATCAATATAACATGCATTATTACCCGTATAGTGCAGTTATTATCGCTAGAACTGTAATAATTATACTTATTACTTATATTATTATCAATATAACATGCATTATTGCGCATACTATGCAGTTATTATCGCTAGAACTATAATAAATATACTTAGTACTTTTATTATCATCAATATAACATGCATTATTACCCATATAATGCAGTTATTATCGCTAGAACTGCAATAATTATACTTACTACTTATATTATTATTAATTTAACATGCATTATTACCCATATTATGCAGTTATTATCAATAGAACTATAATAAATGTACTTATTACTTTTATTATTATCAATATAACATGCACTATTAGCGATATTTTACTATTATTATCGCTAGAACTATAATATTTATACTTATTACTCCCGATATTTACAATATAACATCCATTATTACCCATATAATGCAGTTATTACCGCTAGAACTGTAATAATTATGCTTATTACTCATATTATTAGCAATATAACGTGCATTATTACCCATATAATGCAGTTATTATCGCTAGAACTGTAATAATTATACTTATTACTTATATTATTATCAACATAACATGCATTATTAGCTATATTTTACTATTATTATCGCTAGAACTATAATAATTATACTTATTCCTCCCGATATTATCAATATAACATGCATTATTACCCGTATAATGCAGTTATTATCGACAGAAGTATAATAAATATACTTATTACTTTTATTATTATAAATATAACATGCACTATTAGCCATATTTTACTATTATTATCGCTAGAACTATAATATTTATACTTATTACTCCCGATACTTACACTATAACATCCACTATTACCCATATAATGCAGTTATTACGGCTAGAACTGTAATAATTATGCTTATTACTCATATTATTAGCAATATAACGTGCATTATTACCCATATAATGCTGTTATTATCGCTAGAACTGTAATAATTATACTTATTACTTATATTATTATCAATATAACATGCACTATTACCCATATAATGCAGTTATTATCGATAGAAGTATAATAAATATACTTATTACTTTTTTTATTATCAATATAGCAGGCACTCTTAGCCATATTTTACTAGTATTATCGCTAGGACTGTAATAATTACACTTATTACTCAACAAATTATCAATATAACATCCATTATTACCCATATAATGCAGTTCTTATCGCTGGAGCTGTAATAATTATACTTATTACTCCAGATATTATGAATATAACATGCATTATTATGCATATAATGCAGTTATTATCGCTTGAACTGTAATAATTATACTTATTACTCAAGATATTATCAATATAACATCCATTATTACCCATATAATGCAGTTCTTATCGCTGGAGCTGCAATAATTATACTTATTGCTCCCGATATTATCAATGTAACATGCATTATTACCCATATAATGCAGTTATTATCGCTAGAACTGTAATAATTATACTTATTACTTATATTATTAGCAATATAACATGCATTATTACCCATATAATGCAGTTATTACCGCTAGAACTGTAACAATTATACTTATTACTTATATTATTAGCTATATAACGTGCATTGTTACCCATATTATGCAGTTATTATCGCTAGAACTGTAATAATTATACTTATTACTTATACTATTATCAATATAACATGCACTATTACCCATATAATGCAGTTATTATCGATAGAAGTATAATAAATATACTTATTACTTTTATTATTATCAATATAGCAGGCACTCTTAGCCATATTTTACTAGTATTATCGCTAGGACTGTAATAATTACACTTATTACTCAACAAATTATCAATATAACATCCATTATTACCCATATAATGCAGTTCTTATCGCTGGAGCTGTAATAATTATACTTATTACTCCCGATATTATCATTATAACATGCATTATTACGCATATAATGCAAATATTATCTCTAGAACTGTAATAATTATACTTATTAGTTATATTATTATCAATGTAACGTGCATTATTACCCATATAATGCAGTTATTATCGCTAGAACTGTAATAATTATACTTATTACTTATATTATTAGCAATATAACATGCATTATTACCCATATAATGCAGTTATTACCGCTAGAACTCTAACAATTATACTTATTACTTATATTATTAGTAATATAACGTGCATTGTTACCCATATTATGCAGTTATTATCGCTAGAACTGTAATAATTATACTTATTACTTATACTATTATCAATATAACATGCACTATTACCCATATAATGCAGTTATTATCGACAGAAGTATAATAAATATACTTATTACTTTTATTATTATCAATATAAGAGGCACTCTTAGCCATATTTTACTAGTATTACCGCTAGGACTGTAATAATTATACTTATTACTCAAGATATTATCAATATAACATCCATTATGACCCATATAATGCAGTTCTTATCGCTGGAGCTGCAATAATTATACTTATTACTCCCTATATTATCAATATAACATGCATTATTACGCATATAATGCAGTTATTACCGCTAGAACTGTAATAATTATACTTATTACTTATATTATTATCAATATAACATGCATTATTACCCATATAATGCAGTTATTATCGACAGAAGTATAATAAATATACTTATTACTTTTATTATTATCAATATAACATGCATTATTACCCATATAATGCAGTTATTATCGCTAGAACTGTAATAATTATACTTATTACTTATATTATTATCAATATAACATGCACTATTACCCATATTATGCAGTTATTATCGCTAGAACTGTAATAATTATACTTATTACTCCCGATATTATCAATATAACATGCATTATTACCCACATAATGCAGTTATTATCGCTAGAACTGTAATAAATATTCTTATTACTTTTATTATTATCAATATAACATGCATTATTACGCATATAATGCAGTTATTATCGCTAGAACTGTAATAATTATTCTTATTACTTATATTATTATCAATATAACATGCATTATTACCCACATAATGCAGTTATTATCGCTAGAACTGTAATAATTATACTTATTACTTATATTATTAGCAATATAACATGCATTATTACCCATATAATGCAGTTATTACCGCTAGAACTGTAACAATTACACTTATTACTTATATTATTAGCTATATAACGTGCATTGTTACCCATATTATGCAGTTATTATCGCTAGAACTGTTATAATTATACTTATTACTTATACTATTATCAATATAACATGCACTATTACCCATATAATGCAGTTATTATCGATAGAAGTATAATAAATATACTTATTACTTTTTTTATTATCAATATAGCAGGCACTCTTAGCCATATTTTACTAGAATTATTGCTAGGACTGTAATAATTACACTTATTACTCAACAAGTTATCAATATAACATCCATTATTACCCATATAATGCAGTTCTTATCGCTGGAGCTGTAATAATTATACTTATTACTCAAGATATTATCAATATAACATCCATTATTACCCATATAATGCAGTTCTTATCGCTGGAGCTGCAATAATTATACTTATTACTCCCTATATTATCAATATAACATGCATTATTACGCATATAATGCAGTTATTATCGCTAGAACTGTAATAATTACACTTATTACTTATATTATTATCAATATAACATGCATTATTACCCATATAATGCAGTTATTATCGACAGAAGTATAATAAATATACTTATTACTTTTATTATTATCAATATAACATGCATTATTACCCATATAATGCAGTTATTATCGCTAGAACTGTAATAATTATACTTATTACTTATATTATTATCAATATAACATGCACTATTACCCATATTATGCAGTTATTATCGCTAGAACTGTAATAATTATACTTATTACTCCCGATATTATCAATATAACATGCATTATTACCCACATAATGCAGTTATTATCGCTAGAACTGTAATAAATATTCTTATTACTTTTATTATTATCAATATAACATGCATTATTACGCATATAATGCAGTTATTATCGCTAGAACTGTAATAACTATTCTTATTACTTATATTATTATCAATATAACATGCATTATTACCCACATAATGCAGTTATTATCGCTAGAACTGTAATAATTATACTTATTACTTATATTATTAGCAATATAACATGCATTATTACCCATATAATGCAGTTATTACCGCTAGAACTGTAACAATTACACTTATTACTTATATTATTAGCTATATAACGTGCATTGTTACCCATATTATGCAGTTATTATCGCTAGAACTGTTATAATTATACTTATTACTTATACTATTATCAATATAACATGCACTATTACCCATATAATGCAGTTATTATCGATAGAAGTATAATAAATATACTTATTACTTTTTTTATTATCAATATAGCAGGCACTCTTAGCCATATTTTACTAGTATTATTGCTAGGACTGTAATAATTACACTTATTACTCAACAAGTTATCAATATAACATCCATTATTACCCATATAATGCAGTTCTTATCGCTGGAGCTGTAATAATTATACTTATTACTCCAGATATTATGAATATAACATGCATTATTATGCATATAATGCAGTTATTATCGCTTGAACTGTAATAATTATACTTATTACTCAAGATATTATCAATATAACATCCATTATTACCCATATAATGCAGTTCTTATCGCTGGAGCTGCAATAATTATACTTATTACTCCCGATATTATCAATACAACATGCATTATTACCCATATAATGCAGTTATTATCGCTAGAACTGTAATAATTATACTTATTACTTATATTATTAGCCATATAACATGCATTATTACCCATATAATGCAGTTATTACCGCTAGAACTGTAACAATTATACTTATTACTTATATTATTAGCTATATAACGTGCATTGTTACCCATATTATGCAGTTATTATCGCTAGAACTGTAATAATTATACTTAATACTTATACTATTATCAATATAACATGCACTATTACCCATATAATGCAGTTATTATCGATAGAAGTATAATAAATATACTTATTACTTTTATTATTATCAATATAGCAGGCACTCTTAACCATATTTTACTAGTATTATCGCTAGGACTGTAATAATTACACTTATTACTCAACAAATTATCAATATAACATCCATTATTACCCATATAATGCAGTTCTTATCGCTGGAGCTGTAATAATTATACTTATTGCTCCACATATTATGAATATAACATGCATTATTATGCATATAATGCAGTTATTATCGCTAGAACTGTAATAATTATACTTATTACTTATACTATTATCAATATAACATGCACTATTACCCATATAATGCAGTTATTATCGACAGAAGTATAATAAATATACTTATTACTTTTATTATTATCAATATAACAGGCACTCTTAGCCATATTTTACTAGTATTATCGCTAGGACTGTAATAATTATACTTATTACTCAAGATATTATCAATATAACATCCATTATTACCCATATAATGCAGTTCTTATCGCTGGAGCTGCAATAATTATACTTATTACTCCCTATATTATCAATATAACATGCATTATTACGCATATAATGCAGTTATTATCGCTAGAACTGTAATAATTATACTTATTACTTATATTATTATCAATATAACATGCATTATTACCCATATAATGCAGATATTATCGACAGAAGTATAATAAATATACTTATTACTTTTATTATTATCAATATAACATGCATTATTACCCATATAATGCAGTTATTATCGCTAGAACTGTAATAATTATACTTATTACTTATATTATTAGCAATACAACGTGCATTGTTACCCATATTATGCAGTTATTATCGCTAGAACTGTAATAATTATACTTATTACTTAGACTATTATCAATATAACATGCACTATTACCCATATAATGCAGTTATTGTCGACAGAAGTATAATAAATATACTTATTACTTTTATTATTATCAATATAACAGGCACTCTTAGCCATATTTTACTAGTATTATCGCTAGGACTGTAATAATTATACTTATTACTCAAGATATTATCAATGTAACATCCATTATTACCCATATAATGCAGTTCTTATCGCTGGAGCTGCAATATTTATACTTACTACTCCCGATATTATCAATATAACATGCATTATTACGCATATAATGCAGTTATTATCGCTAGAACTGTAATAATTATACTTATTACTTATATTATTATCAATATAACATGCATTATTACCCATATAATGCAGTTATTATCGATAGAACTGTAATAATTATACTTATTACTCAAGATATTATCAATATAACATCCATTATTACCCATATAATGCAGTTCTTATCGCTGGAGCTGCAATAATTATACTTATTACTCCCGATATTATCAATACAACATGCATTATTACCCATATAATGCAGTTATTATCGCTAGAACTGTAATAATTATACTTATTACTTATATTATTAGCCATATAACATGCATTATTACCCATATAATGCAGTTATTACCGCTAGAACTGTAACAATTATACTTATTACTTATATTATTAGCTATATAACGTGCATTGTTACCCATATTATGCAGTTATTATCGCTAGAACTGTAATAATTATACTTAATACTTATACTATTATCAATATAACATGCACTATTACCCATATAATGCAGTTATTATCGATAGAAGTATAATAAATATACTTATTACTTTTATTATTATCAATATAGCAGGCACTCTTAGCCATATTTTACTAGTATTATCGCTAGGACTGTAATAATTACACTTATTACTCAACAAATTATCAATATAACATCCATTATTACCCATATAATGCAGTTCTTATCGCTGGAGCTGTAATAATTATACTTATTGCTCCACATATTATGAATATAACATGCATTATTATGCATATAATGCAGTTATTATCGCTAGAACTGTAATAATTATACTTATTACTCCCGATATTATCAATATAACATGCATTATTACCCACATAATGCAGTTATTATCGCTAGAACTGTAATAAATATTCTTATTACTTTTATTATTATCAATATAACATGCATTATTACGCATATAATGCAGTTATTATCGCTAGAACTGTAATAATTATTCTTATTACTTATATTATTATCAATATAACATGCATTATTACCCACATAATGCAGTTATTATCGCTAGAACTGTAATAATTATACTTATTACTTATATTATTAGCAATATAACATGCATTATTACCCATATAATGCAGTTATTACCGCTAGAACTGTAACAATTACACTTATTACTTATATTATTAGCTATATAACGTGCATTGTTACCCATATTATGCAGTTATTATCGCTAGAACTGTTATAATTATACTTATTACTTATACTATTATCAATATAACATGCACTATTACCCATATAATGCAGTTATTATCGATAGAAGTATAATAAATATACTTATTACTTTTTTTATTATCAATATAGCAGGCACTCTTAGCCATATTTTACTAGTATTATTGCTAGGACTGTAATAATTACACTTATTACTCAACAAGTTATCAATATAACATCCATTATTACCCATATAATGCAGTTCTTATCGCTGGAGCTGTAATAATTATACTTATTACTCAAGATATTATCAATATAACATCCATTATTACCCATATAATGCAGTTCTTATCGCTGGAGCTGCAATAATTATACTTATTACTCCCTATATTATCAATATAACATGCATTATTACGCATATAATGCAGTTATTATCGCTAGAACTGTAATAATTACACTTATTACTTATATTATTATCAATATAACATGCATTATTACCCATATAATGCAGTTATTATCGACAGAAGTATAATAAATATACTTATTACTTTTATTATTATCAATATAACATGCATTATTACCCATATAATGCAGTTATTATCGCTAGAACTGTAATAATTATACTTATTACTTATATTATTATCAATATAACATGCACTATTACCCATATTATGCAGTTATTATCGCTAGAACTGTAATAATTATACTTATTACTCCCGATATTATCAATATAACATGCATTATTACCCACATAATGCAGTTATTATCGCTAGAACTGTAATAAATATTCTTATTACTTTTATTATTATCAATATAACATGCATTATTACGCATATAATGCAGTTATTATCGCTAGAACTGTAATAACTATTCTTATTACTTATATTATTATCAATATAACATGCATTATTACCCACATAATGCAGTTATTATCGCTAGAACTGTAATAATTATACTTATTACTTATATTATTAGCAATATAACATGCATTATTACCCATATAATGCAGTTATTACCGCTAGAACTGTAACAATTACACTTATTACTTATATTATTAGCTATATAACGTGCATTGTTACCCATATTATGCAGTTATTATCGCTAGAACTGTTATAATTATACTTATTACTTATACTATTATCAATATAACATGCACTATTACCCATATAATGCAGTTATTATCGATAGAAGTATAATAAATATACTTATTACTTTTTTTATTATCAATATAGCAGGCACTCTTAGCCATATTTTACTAGTATTATTGCTAGGACTGTAATAATTACACTTATTACTCAACAAGTTATCAATATAACATCCATTATTACCCATATAATGCAGTTCTTATCGCTGGAGCTGTAATAATTATACTTATTACTCCAGATATTATGAATATAACATGCATTATTATGCATATAATGCAGTTATTATCGCTTGAACTGTAATAATTATACTTATTACTCAAGATATTATCAATATAACATACATTATTACCCATATAATGCAGTTCTTATCGCTGGAGCTGCAATAATTATACTTATTACTCCCGATATTATCAATACAACATGCATTATTACCCATATAATGCAGTTATTATCGCTAGAACTGTAATAATTATACTTATTACTTATATTATTAGCCATATAACATGCATTATTACCCATATAATGCAGTTATTACCGCTAGAACTGTAACAATTATACTTATTACTTATATTATTAGCTATATAACGTGCATTGTTACCCATATTATGCAGTTATTATCGCTAGAACTGTAATAATTATACTTAATACTTATACTATTATCAATATAACATGCACTATTACCCATATAATGCAGTTATTATCGATAGAAGTATAATAAATATACTTATTACTTTTATTATTATCAATATAGCAGGCACTCTTAACCATATTTTACTAGTATTATCGCTAGGACTGTAATAATTACACTTATTACTCAACAAATTATCAATATAACATCCATTATTACCCATATAATGCAGTTCTTATCGCTGGAGCTGTAATAATTATACTTATTGCTCCACATATTATGAATATAACATGCATTATTATGCATATAATGCAGTTATTATCGCTAGAACTGTAATAATTATACTTATTACTTATACTATTATCAATATAACATGCACTATTACCCATATAATGCAGTTATTATCGACAGAAGTATAATAAATATACTTATTACTTTTATTATTATCAATATAACAGGCACTCTTAGCCATATTTTACTAGTATTATCGCTAGGACTGTAATAATTATACTTATTACTCAAGATATTATCAATATAACATCCATTATTACCCATATAATGCAGTTCTTATCGCTGGAGCTGCAATAATTATACTTATTACTCCCTATATTATCAATATAACATGCATTATTACGCATATAATGCAGTTATTATCGCTAGAACTGTAATAATTATACTTATTACTTATATTATTATCAATATAACATGCATTATTACCCATATAATGCAGATATTATCGACAGAAGTATAATAAATATACTTATTACTTTTATTATTACCAATATAACATGCATTATTACCCATATAATGCAGTTATTATCGCTAGAACTGTAATAATTATACTTATTACTTATATTATTAGCAATACAACGTGCATTGTTACCCATATTATGCAGTTATTATCGCTAGAACTGTAATAATTATACTTATTACTTAGACTATTATCAATATAACATGCACTATTACCCATATAATGCAGTTATTGTCGACAGAAGTATAATAAATATACTTATTACTTTTATTATTATCAATATAACAGGCACTCTTAGCCATATTTTACTAGTATTATCGCTAGGACTGTAATAATTATACTTATTACTCAAGATATTATCAATGTAACATCCATTATTACCCATATAATGCAGTTCTTATCGCTGGAGCTGCAATATTTATACTTACTACTCCCGATATTATCAATATAACATGCATTATTACGCATATAATGCAGTTATTATCGCTAGAACTGTAATAATTATACTTATTACTTATTTTATTATCAATATAACATGCATTATTACCCATATAATGCAGTTATTATCGATAGAACTGTAATAATTATACTTATTACTCAAGATATTATCAATATAACATCCATTATTACCCATATAATGCAGTTCTTATCGCTGGAGCTGCAATAATTATACTTATTACTCCCGATATTATCAATACAACATGCATTATTACCCATATAATGCAGTTATTATCGCTAGAACTGTAATAATTATACTTATTACTTATATTATTAGCCATATAACATGCATTATTACCCATATAATGCAGTTATTACCGCTAGAACTGTAACAATTATACTTATTACTTATATTATTAGCTATATAACGTGCATTGTTACCCATATTATGCAGTTATTATCGCTAGAACTGTAATAATTATACTTAATACTTATACTATTATCAATATAACATGCACTATTACCCATATAATGCAGTTATTATCGATAGAAGTATAATAAATATACTTATTACTTTTATTATTATCAATATAGCAGGCACTCTTAGCCATATTTTACTAGTATTATCGCTAGGACTGTAATAATTACACTTATTACTCAACAAATTATCAATATAACATCCATTATTACCCATATAATGCAGTTCTTATCGCTGGAGCTGTAATAATTATACTTATTGCTCCACATATTATGAATATAACATGCATTATTATGCATATAATGCAGTTATTATCGCTAGAACTGTAATAATTATACTTATTACTTATACTATTATCAATATAACATGCACTATTACCCATATAATGCAGTTATTATCGACAGAAGTATAATAAATATACTTATTACTTTTATTATTATCAATATAACAGGCACTCTTAGCCATATTTTACTAGTATTATCGCTAGGACTGTAATAATTATACTTATTACTCAAGATATTATCAATATAACATCCATTATTACCCATATAATGCAGTTCTTATCGCTGGAGCTGCAATAATTATACTTATTACTCCCTATATTATCAATATAACATGCATTATTACGCATATAATGCAGTTATTATCGCTAGAACTGTAATAATTATACTTATTACTTATATTATTATCAATATAACATGCATTATTACCCATATAATGCAGATATTATCGACAGAAGTATAATAAATATACTTATTACTTTTATTATTATCAATATAACATGCATTATTACCCATATAATGCAGTTATTATCGCTAGAACTGTAATAATTATACTTATTACTTATATTATTAGCAATACAACGTGCATTGTTACCCATATTATGCAGTTATTATCGCTAGAACTGTAATAATTATACTTATTACTTAGACTATTATCAATATAACATGCACTATTACCCATATAATGCAGTTATTGTCGACAGAAGTATAATAAATATACTTATTACTTTTATTATTATCAATATAACAGGCACTCTTAGCCATATTTTACTAGTATTATCGCTAGGACTGTAATAATTATACTTATTACTCAAGATATTATCAATGTAACATCCATTATTACCCATATAATGCAGTTCTTATCGCTGGAGCTGCAATATTTATACTTACTACTCCCGATATTATCAATATAACATGCATTATTACGCATATAATGCAGTTATTATCGCTAGAACTGTAATAATTATACTTATTACTTATATTATTATCAATATAACATGCATTATTACCCATATAATGCAGTTATTATCGATAGAACTGTAATAATTATACTTATTACTCAAGATATTATCAATATAACATCCATTATTACCCATATAATGCAGTTCTTATCGCTGGAGCTGCAATAATTATACTTATTACTCCCGATATTATCAATATAACATGCATTATTACCCATATAATGCAGTTATTATCGCTAGAACTGTAATAATTATACTTATTACTTATATTATTAGCCATATAACATGCATTATTACCCATATAATGCAGTTATTACCGCTAGAACTGTAACAATTATACTTATTACTTATATTATTAGCTATATAACGTGCATTGTTACCCATATTATGCAGTTATTATCGCTAGAACTGTAATAATTATACTTAATACTTATACTATTATCAATATAACATGCACTATTACCCATATAATGCAGTTATTATCGATAGAAGTATAATAAATATACTTATTACTTTTATTATTATCAATATAGCAGGCACTCTTAGCCATATTTTACTAGTATTATCGCTAGGACTGTAATAATTACACTTATTACTCAACAAATTATCAATATAACATCCATTATTACCCATATAATGCAGTTCTTATCGCTGGAGCTGTAATAATTATACTTATTGCTCCACATATTATGAATATAACATGCATTATTATGCATATAATGCAGTTATTATCGCTAGAACTGTAATAATTATACTTATTACTTATACTATTATCAATATAACATGCACTATTACCCATATAATGCAGTTATTATCGACAGAAGTATAATAAATATACTTATTACTTTTATTATTATCAATATAACAGGCACTCTTAGCCATATTTTACTAGTATTATCGCTAGGACTGTAATAATTATACTTATTACTCAAGATATTATCAATATAACATCCATTATTACCCATATAATGCAGTTCTTATCGCTGGAGCTGCAATAATTATACTTATTACTCCCTATATTATCAATATAACATGCATTATTACGCATATAATGCAGTTATTATCGCTAGAACTGTAATAATTATACTTATTACTTATATTATTATCAATATAACATGCATTATTACCCATATAATGCAGATATTATCGACAGAAGTATAATAAATATACTTATTACTTTTATTATTATCAATATAACATGCATTATTACCCATATAATGCAGTTATTATCGCTAGAACTGTAATAATTATACTTATTACTTATATTATTAGCAATACAACGTGCATTGTTACCCATATTATGCAGTTATTATCGCTAGAACTGTAATAATTATACTTATTACTTAGACTGTTATCAATATAACATGCACTATTACCCATATAATGCAGTTATTATCGACAGAAGTATAATAAATATACTTATTACTTATACTATTATCAATATAACATGCACTATTACCCATATAATGCAGTTATTATCGACAGAAGTATAATAAATATACTTATTACTTTTATTATTATCAATATAACAGGCACTCTTAGCCATATTTTACTAGTATTATCGCTAGGACTGCAATATTTATACTTATTACTCCCGATATTATCAATATAACATGCATTATTACGCATATAATGCAGTTATTATCGCTAGAACTGTCATAATTATACTTATTACTTATATTATTATCAATATAACATGCATTATTACCCATATAATGCAGTTATTATCGATAGAACTGTAATAATTATACTTATTACTCCCGATATTATCAATATAACATGCATTATTACCCACATAATGCAGTTATTATCGCTAGAACTGTAATAAATATACTTATTACTTTTATTATTATCAATATAACATGCATTATTACCCATATAATGCAGTTATTATCGCTAGAACTGTAATAATTATACTTATTACTTATATTATTAGCAATACAACGTGCATTGTTACCCATATTATGCAGTTATTATCGCTAGAACTGTAATAATTATACTTATTACTTATACTATTATCAATATAACATGCACTATTACCCATATAATGCAGTTATTATCGACAGAAGTATAATAAATATACTTATTACTTTTATTATTATCAATATAACAGGCACTCTTAGCCATATTTTACTAGTATTATCGCTAGGACTGTAATAATTATACTTATTACTCAAGATATTATCAATATAACATCCATTATTACCCATATAATGCAGTTCTTATCGCTGGAGCTGCAATAATTATACTTATTACTCCCGATATTATCAATATAACATGCATTATTACGCATATAATGCAGTTATTATCGCTAGAACTGTAATAATTATTCTTATTACTTATATTATTATCAATATAACATGCATTATTACCCACATAATGCAGTTATTATCGCTAGAACTGTAATAATTATACTTATTACTTATATTATTAGCAATATAACATGCATTATTACCCATATAATGCAGTTATTACCGCTAGAACTGTAACAATTACACTTATTACTTATATTATTAGCTATATAACGTGCATTGTTACCCATATTATGCAGTTATTATCGCTAGAACTGTTATAATTATACTTATTACTTATACTATTATCAATATAACATGCACTATTACCCATATAATGCAGTTATTATCGATAGAAGTATAATAAATATACTTATTACTTTTTTTATTATCAATATAGCAGGCACTCTTAGCCATATTTTACTAGTATTATTGCTAGGACTGTAATAATTACACTTATCACTCAACAAATTATCAATATAACATCCATTATTACCCATATAATGCAGTTCTTATCGCTGGAGCTGTAATAATTATACTTATTACTCCAGATATTATGAATATAACATGCATTATTATGCATATAATGCAGTTATTATCGGTAGAGCTGTAATAATTATACTTATTACTTAGACTATTATCAATATAACATGCACTATTACCCATATAATGCAGTTATTATCGACAGAAGTATAATAAATATACTTATTACTTTTATTATTATCAATATAACAGGCACTCTTAGCCATATTTTACTAGTATTATCGCTAGGACTGTAATAATTATACTTATTACTCAAGATATTATCAATGTAACATCCATTATTACCCATATAATGCAGTTCTTATCGCTGGAGCTGCAATATTTATACTTATTACTCCCGATATTATCAATATAACATGCATTATTACGCATATAATGCAGTTATTATCGCTAGAACTGTAATAATTATACTTATTACTTATATTATTATCAATATAACATGCATTATTACCCATATAATGCAGTTATTATCGATAGAACTGTAATAATTATACTTATTACTCCCGATATTATCAATATAACATGCATTATTACCCACATAATGCAGTTATTATCGCTAGAACTGTAATAAATATACTTATTACTTTTATTATTATCAATATAACATGCATTATTACCCATATAATGCAGTTATTATCGCTAGAACTGTAATAATTATACTTATTACTTATATTATTAGCAATATAACGTGTATTGTTACCCATATTATGCAGTTATTATCGCTAGAACTGTAATAATTATACTTATTACTTATACTATTATCAATATAACATGCACTATTACCCATATAATGCAGTTATTATCGACAGAAGTATAATAAATATACTTATTACTTTTATTATTATCAATATAACAGGCACTCTTAGCCATATTTTACTAGTATTATCGCTAGGACTGTAATAATTATACTTATTACAAAAGGTATTATCAATATAACATCCATTATTACCCATATAATGCAGTTCTTATCGCTGGAGCTGCAATAATTATACTTATTACTCCCTATATTATCAATATAACATGCATTATTACGCATATAATGCAGCTATTATCGCTAGAACTGTAATAATTATACTTATTACTTATATTATTATCAATATAACATGCATTATTACCCATATAATGCAGTTATTATCGATAGAACTGTAATAATTATACTTATTACTCCCGATATTATCAATATAACATGCATTATCACCCACATAATGCAGTTATTATCGCTAGAACTGTAATAAATATTCTTATTACTTTTATTATTATCAATATAACATGCATTATTACCCATATAATGCAGTTATTATCGCTAGACCTGTAATAATTATACTTATTACTTATATTATTAGCAATATAACGTGTATTGTTACCCATATTATGCAGTTATTATCGCTAGAACTGTAATAATTATACTTATTACTTATACTATTATCAATATAACATGCACTATTACCCATATAATGCAGTTATTATCGACAGAAGTATAATAAATATACTTATTACTTTTATTATTATCAATATAACAGGCACTCTTAGCCATATTTTACTAGTATTATCGCTAGGACTGTAATAATTATACTTATTACAAAAGGTATTATCAATATAACATCCATTATTACCCATATAATGCAGTTCTTATCGCTGGAGCTGCAATAATTATACTTATTACTCCCTATATTATCAATATAACATGCATTATTACGCATATAATGCAGCTATTATCGCTAGAACTGTAATAATTATACTTATTACTTATATTATTATCAATATAACATGCATTATTACCCATATAATGCAGTTATTATCGATAGAACTGTAATAATTATACTTATTACTCCCGATATTATCAATATAACATGCATTATCACCCACATAATGCAGTTATTATCGCTAGAACTGTAATAAATATTCTTATTACTTTTATTATTATTAATATAACATGCATTATTACCCATATAATGCAGTTATTATCGCTAGACCTGTAATAATTATACTTATTACTTATATTATTAGCAATATAACGTGTATTGTAACCCATATTATGCAGTTATTATCGCTAGAACTGTAATAATTATACTTATTACTTATACTATTATCAATATAACATGCACTATTACCCATATAATGCAGTTATTATCGACAGAAGTATAATAAATATACTTATTACTTTTATTATTATCAATATAACAGGCACTCTTAGCCATATTTTACTAGTATTATCGCTAGGACTGTAATAATTATACTTATTACTCAAGATATTATCAATATAACATCCATTATTCCCCATATAATGCAGTTCTTATCGCTGGAGCTGCAATAATTATACTTATTACTCCCGATATTATCAATATAACATGCATTATTACGCATATAATGCAGTTATTATCGCTAGAACTGTAATAATTATTCTTATTAGTTATATTATTATCAATATAACATGCATTATTACCCACATAATGCAGTTATTATCGCTAGAACTGTAATAATTATACTTATTACTTTTATTATTAGCAATATAACATGCATTATTACCCATATAATGCAGTTATTACCGCTAGAACTGTAACAATTACACTTATTACTTATATTATTAGCTATATAACGTGCATTGTTACCCATATTATGCAGTTATTATCGCTAGAACTGTTATAATTATACTTATTACTTATACTATTATCAATATAACATGCACTATTACCCATATAATGCAGTTATTATCGATAGAAGTATAATAAATATACTTATTACTTTTTTTATTATCAATATAGCAGGCACTCTTAGCCATATTTTACTAGTATTATTGCTAGGACTGTAATAATTACACTTATTACTCAACAAATTATCAATATAACATCCATTATTACCCATATAATGCAGTTCTTATCGCTGGAGCTGTAATAATTATACTTGTTACTCCAGATATTATGAATATAACATGCATTATTATGCATATAATGCAGTTATTATCGCTTGAACTGTAATAATTATACTTATTACTCAAGATATTATCAATATAACATCCATTATTACCCATATAATGCAGTTCTTATCGCTGGAGCTGCAATAATTATACTTATTACTCCCGATATTATCAATATAACATGCATTAATACCCATATAATGCAGTTATTATCGCTAGAACTGTAATAATTATACTTATTACTTATATTATTAGCAATATAACATGCATTATTACCCATATAATGCAGTTATTACCGCTAGAACTGTAACAATTATACTTATTACTTATATTATTAGCTATATAACGTGCATTGTTACCCATATTATGCAGTTATTATCGCTAGAACTGTAATAATTATACTTATTACTTATACTATTATCAATATAACATGCACTATTACCCATAAAATGCAGTTATTATCGATAGAAGTATAATAAATATACTTATTACTTTTATTATTATCAATATAGCAGGCACTCTTAGCCATATTTTACTAGTATTATCGCTAGGACTGTAATAATTACACTTATTACTCAACAAATTATCAATATAACATCCATTATTACCCATATAATGCAGTTCTTATCGCTGGAGCTGTAATAATTATACTTATTGCTCCACATATTATGAATATAACATGCATTATTATGCATATAATGCAGTTATTATCGCTAGAACTGTAATAATTATACTTATTACTTATACTATTATCAATATAACATGCACTATTACCCATATAATGCACTTATTATCGACAGAAGTATAATAAATATACTTATTACTTTTATTATTATCAATATAACAGGCACTCTTAGCCATATTTTACTAGTATTATCGCTAGGACTGTAATAATTATACTTATTACTCAAGATATTATCAATATAACATCCATTATTACCCATATAATGCAGTTCTTATCGCTGGAGCTGCAATAATTATACTTATTACTCCCTATATTATCAATATAACATGCATTATTACGCATATAATGCAGTTATTATCGCTAGAACTGTAATAATTATACTTATTACTTATATTATTATCAATATAACATGCATTATTACCCATATAATGCAGTTATTATCGACAGAAGTATAATAAATATACTTATTACTTTTATTATTATCAATATAACATGCCTTATTACCCATATAATGCAGTTATTATCGCTAGAACTGTAATAATTATACTTATTACTTATATTATTAGCAATACAACGTGCATTGTTACCCATATTATGCAGTTATTATCGCTAGAACTGTAATAATTATACTTATTACTTATACTATTATCAATATAACATGCACTATTACCCATATAATGCAGTTATTATCGACAGAAGTATAATAAATATACTTATTACTTTTATTATTATCAATATAACAGGCACTCTTAGCCATATTTTACTAGTATTATCGCTAGGACTGTAATAATTATACTTATTACTCAAGATATTATCAATATAACATCCATTATTACCCATATAATGCAGTTCTTATCGCTGGAGCTGCAATATTTATACTTATTACTCCCGATATTATCAATATAACATGCATTATTACGTATATAATGCAGTTATTATAGCTAGAACTGTAATAATTATACTTATTACTTATATTATTATCAATATAACATGCATTATTACCCATATAATGCAGTTATTATCGATAGAACTGTAATAATTATACTTATTACTCCCGATATTATCAATATAACATGCATTATTACCCACATAATGCAGTTATTATCGCTAGAACTGTAATAAATATACTTATTACTTTTATTATTATCAATATAACAGGCACTCTTAGCCATATTTTACTAGTATTATCGCTAGGACTGTAATAATTATACTTATTACTCAAGATATTATCAATATAACATCCATTATTACCCATATAATGCAGTTCTTATCGCTGGAGCTGCAATAATTATACTTATTACTCCCGATATTATCAATATAACATGCATTATTACGCATATAATGCAGTTATTATCGCTAGAGCTGTAATAATTATTCCTATTACTTATATTATTATCGATATAACATGCATTATTACCCACATAATGCAGTTATTATCGCTAGAACTGTAATAATTATACTTATGACTTATATTATTAGCAATATAACATGCATTATTACCCATATAATGCAGTTATTACCGCTAGAACTGTAACAATTACACTTATTACTTATATTATTAGCTATATAACGTGCATTGTTACCCATATTATGCAGTTATTATCGCTAGAACTGTTATAATTATACTTATTACTTATACTATTATCAATATAACATGCACTATTACCCATATAATGCAGTTATTATCGATAGAAGTATAATAAATATACTTATTACTTTTTTTATTATCAATATAGCAGGCACTCTTAGCCATATTTTACTAGTATTATTGCTAGGACTGTAATAATTACACTTATTACTCAACAAATTATCAATATAACATCCATTATTACCCATATAATGCAGATCTTATCGCTGGAGCTGTAATAATTATACTAATTACTCCAGATATTATGAATATAACATGCATTATTATGCATATAATGCAGTTATTATCGCTTGAACTGTAATAATTATACTTATTACTCAAGATATTATCAATATAACATCCATTATTACCCATATAATGCAGTTCTTATCGCTGGAGCTGCAATAATTATACTTATTACTCCCGATATTATCAATATAACATGCATTATTACCCATATAATGCAGTTATTATCGATAGAACTGTAATAATTATACTTATTACTCCCGATATTATCAATATAACATGCATTATTACCCACATAATGCAGTTATTATCGCTAGAACTGTAACAAATATACTTATTACTTTTATTATTATCAATATAACAGGCACTCTTAGCCATATTTTACTAGTATTATCGCTAGGACTGTAATAATTATACTTATTACTCAAGATATTATCAATATAACATCCATTATTACCCATATAATGCAGTTCTTATCGCTGGAGCTGCAATAATTATACTTATTACTCCCGATATTATCAATATAACATGCATTATTACCCATATAATGCAGTTATTATCGCTAGAACTGTAATAATAATACTTATTACTTATATTATTAGCAATATAACATGCATTATTACCCATATAATGCAGTTATTACCGCTAGAACTGTAACAATTATACTTATTACTTATATTATTAGCTATATAACGTGCATTGTTACCCATATTATGCAGTTATTATCGCTAGAACTGTAATAATTATACTTATTACTTATACTATTATCAATATAACATGCACTATTACCCATATAATGCAGTTACTATCGATAGAAGTATAATAAATATACTTATTACTTTTATTATTATCAATATAACAGGCACTCTTAGCCATATTTTACTAGTATTATCGCTAGGACTGTAATAATTATACTTATTACTCAAGATATTATCAATATAACATCCATTATTACCCATATAATGCAGTTCTTATCGCTGGAGCTGCAATAATTATACTTATTACTCCCGATATTATCAATATAACATGCATTATTACGCATATAATGCAGTTATTATCGCTAGAGCTGTAATAATTATTCCTATTACTTATATTATTATCAATATAACATGCATTATTACCCACATAATGCAGTTATTATCGCTAGAACTGTAATAATTATACTTATTACTTATATTATTAGCAATATAACATGCATTATTACCCATATAATGCAGTTATTACCGCTAGAACTGTAACAATTACACTTATTACTTATATTATTAGCTATATAACGTGCATTGTTACCCATATTATGCAGTTATTATCGCTAGAACTGTTATAATTATACTTATTACTTATACTATTATCAATATAACATGCACTATTACCCATATAATGCAGTTATTATCGATAGAAGTATAATAAATATACTTATTACTTTTTTTATTATCAATATAGCAGGCACTCTTAGCCATATTTTACTAGTATTATTGCTAGGACTGTAATAATTACACTTATTACTCAACAAATTATCAATATAACATCCATTATTACCCATATAATGCAGATCTTATCGCTGGAGCTGTAATAATTATACTAATTACTCCAGATATTATGAATATAACATGCATTATTATGCATATAATGCAGTTATTATCGCTTGAACTGTAATAATTATACTTATTACTCAAGATATTATCAATATAACATCCATTATTACCCATATAATGCAGTTCTTATCGCTGGAGCTGCAATAATTATACTTATTACTCCCGATATTATCAATATAACATGCATTATTACGCATATAATGCAGTTATTATCGCTAGAACTGTAATAATTATACTTATTACTTATATTATTATCAATATAACATGCATTATTACCCATATAATGCAGTTATTATCGATAGAACTGTAATAATTATACTTATTACTCCCGATATTATCAATATAACATGCATTATTACCCACATAATGCAGTTATTATCGCTAGAACTGTAATAAATATACTTATTACTTTTATTATTATCAATATAACAGGCACTCTTAGCCATATTTTACTAGTATTATCGCTAGGACTGTAATAATTATACTTATTACTCAAGATATTATCAATATAACATCCATTATTACCCATATAATGCAGTTCTTATCGCTGGAGCTGCAATAATTATACTTATTACTCCCTATATTATCAATATAACATGCATTATTACGCATATAATGCAGTTATTATCGCTAGAACTGTAATAAATATACTTATTACTTTTATTATTATCAATATAACATGCATTATTACCCATATAATGCAGTTATTATCGCTAGAACTGTAATAATTATACTTATTACTCAAGATATTATCAATATAACATCCATTATTACCCATATAATGCAGTTCTTATCGCTGGAGCTGCAATAATTATACTTATTACTCCCGATATTATCAATATAACATGCATTATTACCCATATAATGCAGTTATTATCGCTAGAACTGTAATAATTATACTTATTACTTATACTATTAGCAATATAACATGCATTATTACCCATATAATGCAGTTATTACCGCTAGAACTGTAACAATTACACTTATTACTTATATTATTAGCTATATAACGTGCATTGTTACCCATATTATGCAGTTATTATCGCTAGAACTGTAATAATTATACTTATTACTTATACTATTATCAATATAACATGCACTATTACCCATAAAATGCAGTTATTATCGATAGAAGTATAATAAATATACTTATTACTTTTATTATTATCAATATAGCAGGCACTCTTAGCCATATTTTACTAGTATTATCGCTAGGACTGTAATAATTACACTTATTACTCAACAAATTATCAATATAACATCCATTATTACCCATATAATGCAGTTCTTATCGCTGGAGCTGTAATAATTATACTTATTGCTCCACATATTATGAATATAACATGCATTATTATGCATATAATGCAGTTATTATCGCTAGAACTGTAATAATTATACTTATTACTTATACTATTATCAATATAACATGCACTATTACCCATATAATGCACTTATTATCGACAGAAGTATAATAAATATACTTATTACTTTTATTATTATCAATATAACAGGCACTCTTAGCCATATTTTACTAGTATTATCGCTAGGACTGTAATAATTATACTTATTACTCAAGATATTATCAATATAACATCCATTATTACCCATATAATGCAGTTCTTATCGCTGGAGCTGCAATAATTATACTTATTACTCCCTATATTATCAATATAACATGCATTATTACGCATATAATGCAGTTATTATCGCTAGAACTGTAATAATTATACTTATTACTTATATTATTATCAATATAACATGCATTATTACCCATATAATGCAGTTATTATCGACAGAAGTATAATAAATATACTTATTACTTTTATTATTATCAATATAACATGCATTATTACCCATATAATGCAGTTATTATCGCTAGAACTGTAATAATTATACTTATTACTTATATTATTAGCAATACAACGTGCATTGTTACCCATATTATGCAGTTATTATCGCTAGAACTGTAATAATTATACTTATTACTTATACTATTATCAATATAACATGCACTATTACCCATATAATGCAGTTATTATCGACAGAAGTATAATAAATATACTTATTACTTTTATTATTATCAATATAACAGGCACTCTTAGCCATATTTTACTAGTATTATCGCTAGGACTGTAATAATTATACTTATTACTCAAGATATTATCAATATAACATCCATTATTACCCATATAATGCAGTTCTTATCGCTGGAGCTGCAATATTTATACTTATTACTCCCGATATTATCAATATAACATGCATTATTACGTATATAATGCAGTTATTATAGCTAGAACTGTAATAATTATACTTATTACTTATATTATTATCAATATAACATGCATTATTACCCATATAATGCAGTTATTATCGATAGAACTGTAATAATTATACTTATTACTCCCGATATTATCAATATAACATGCATTATTACCCACATAATGCAGTTATTATCGCTAGAACTGTAATAAATATACTTATTACGTTTATTATTATCAATATAACAGGCACTCTTAGCCATATTTTACTAGTATTATCGCTAGGACTGTAATAATTATACTTATTACTCAAGATATTATCAATATAACATCCATTATTACCCATATAATGCAGTTCTTATCGCTGGAGCTGCAATAATTATACTTATTACTCCCGATATTATCAATATAACATGCATTATTACGCATATAATGCAGTTATTATCGCTAGAGCTGTAATAATTATTCCTATTACTTATATTATTATCGATATAACATGCATTATTACCCACATAATGCAGTTATTATCGCTAGAACTGTAATAATTATACTTATGACTTATATTATTAGCAATATAACATGCATTATTACCCATATAATGCAGTTATTACCGCTAGAACTGTAACAATTACACTTATTACTTATATTATTAGCTATATAACGTGCATTGTTACCCATATTATGCAGTTATTATCGCTAGAACTGTTATAATTATACTTATTACTTATACTATTATCAATATAACATGCACTATTACCCATATAATGCAGTTATTATCGATAGAAGTATAATAAATATACTTATTACTTTTTTTATTATCAATATAGCAGGCACTCTTAGCCATATTTTACTAGTATTATTGCTAGGACTGTAATAATTACACTTATTACTCAACAAATTATCAATATAACATCCATTATTACCCATATAATGCAGATCTTATCGCTGGAGCTGTAATAATTATACTAATTACTCCAGATATTATGAATATAACATGCATTATTATGCATATAATGCAGTTATTATCGCTTGAACTGTAATAATTATACTTATTACTCAAGATATTATCAATATAACATCCATTATTACCCATATAATGCAGTTCTTATCGCTGGAGCTGCAATAATTATACTTATTACTCCCGATATTATCAATATAACATGCATTATTACCCATATAATGCAGTTATTATCGATAGAACTGTAATAATTATACTTATTACTCCCGATATTATCAATATAACATGCATTATTACCCACATAATGCAGTTATTATCGCTAGAACTGTAACAAATATACTTATTACTTTTATTATTATCAATATAACAGGCACTCTTAGCCATATTTTACTAGTATTATCGCTAGGACTGTAATAATTATACTTATTACTCAAGATATTATCAATATAACATCCATTATTACCCATATAATGCAGTTCTTATCGCTGGAGCTGCAATAATTATACTTATTACTCCCGATATTATCAATATAACATGCATTATTACCCATATAATGCAGTTATTATCGCTAGAACTGTAATAATAATACTTATTACTTATATTATTAGCAATATAACATGCATTATTACCCATATAATGCAGTTATTACCGCTAGAACTGTAACAATTATACTTATTACTTATATTATTAGCTATATAACGTGCATTGTTACCCATATTATGCAGTTATTATCGCTAGAACTGTAATAATTATACTTATTACTTATACTATTATCAATATAACATGCACTATTACCCATATAATGCAGTTACTATCGATAGAAGTATAATAAATATACTTATTACTTTTATTATTATCAATATAACAGGCACTCTTAGCCATATTTTACTAGTATTATCGCTAGGACTGTAATAATTATACTTATTACTCAAGATATTATCAATATAACATCCATTATTACCCATATAATGCAGTTCTTATCGCTGGAGCTGCAATAATTATACTTATTACTCCCGATATTATCAATATAACATGCATTATTACGCATATAATGCAGTTATTATCGCTAGAGCTGTAATAATTATTCCTATTACTTATATTATTATCAATATAACATGCATTATTACCCACATAATGCAGTTATTATCGCTAGAACTGTAATAATTATACTTATTACTTATATTATTAGCAATATAACATGCATTATTACCCATATAATGCAGTTATTACCGCTAGAACTGTAACAATTACACTTATTACTTATATTATTAGCTATATAACGTGCATTGTTACCCATATTATGCAGTTATTATCGCTAGAACTGTTATAATTATACTTATTACTTATACTATTATCAATATAACATGCACTATTACCCATATAATGCAGTTATTATCGATAGAAGTATAATAAATATACTTATTACTTTTATTATTATCAATATAGCAGGCACTCTTAGCCATATTTTACTAGTATTATCGCTAGGACTGTAATAATTACACTTATTACTCAACAAATTATCAATATAACATCCATTATTACCCATATAATGCAGTTCTTATCGCTGGAGCTGTAATAATTATACTTATTACTCCCGATATTATCATTATAACATGCATTATTACGCATATAATGCAAATATTATCTCTAGAACTGTAATAATTATACTTATTAGTTATATTATTATCAATGTAACGTGCATTATTACCCATAACATGCAGTTATTATTGCTAGAACTGTAATAATTATACATATTACTTATATTATTAGCAATATAACGTGCATTGTTACCCATATTATGCAGTTATTATCGCTAGAACTGTAATAATTATACTTATTACTTATACTATTATCAATATAACATGCATTATTACCCATATAATGCAGTTATTATCGACAGAAGTATAATAAATATACTTATTACTTTTATTATTATCAATATAACATGCATTATTACCCATATAATGCAGTTATTATCGCTAGAACTGTAATAATTACACTTATTACTCAACAAATTATCAATATAACATCCATTATTACCCATATAATGCAGTTCTTATCGCTGGAGCTGTAATAATTATACTTATTACTCCCGATATTATCATTATAACATGCATTATTACGCATATAATGCAAATATTATCTCTAGAACTGTAATAATTATACTTATTAGTTATATTATTATCAATGTAACGTGCATTATTACCCATAACATGCAGTTATTATTGCTAGAACTGTAATAATTATACATATTACTTATATTATTAGCAATATAACGTGCATTGTTACCCATATTATGCAGTTATTATCGCTAGAACTGTAATAATTATACTTATTACTTATACTATTATCAGTATAACATGCATTATTACCCATATAATGCAGTTATTATCGACAGAAGTATAATAAATATACTTATTACTTTTATTAATATCAATATAACAGGCACTCTTAGCCATATTTTACTAGTATTATCGCTAGGACTGTAATAATTATACTTATTACTCAAGATATTATCAATATAACATCCATTATTACCCATATAATGCAGTTCTTATCGCTGGAGCTGCAATAATTATACTTATTACTCCCTATATTATCAATATAACATGCATTATTACGCATATAATGCAGTTATTATCGCTAGAACTGTAATAATTATACTTATTACTTATATTATTATCAATATAACATGCATTATTACCCATATAATGCAGTTATAATCGACAGAAGTATAATAAATATACTTATTACTTTTATTATTATCAATATAACAGGCACTCTTAGCCATATTTTACTAGTATTATCGCTAGGACTGTAATAATTATACTTATTACTCAAGATATTATCAATATAACATCCATTATTACCCATATAATGCAGTTCTTATCGCTGGAGCTGCAATAATTATACTTATTACTCCCTATATTATCAATATAACATGCACTATTACCCATATAATGCAGTTATTATCGACAGAAGTATAATAAATATACTTATTACTTTTATTATTATCAATATAACAGGCACTCTTAGCCATATTTTACTAGTATTATCGCTAGGACTGTAATAATTATACTTATTACTCAAGATATTATCAATATAACATCCATTATTACCCATATAATGCAGTTCTTATCGCTGGAGCTGCAATAATTATACTTATTACTCCCTATATTATCAATATAACATGCACTATTACGCATATAATGCAGTTATTATCGCTAGAACTGTAATAATTATACTTATTACTTATATTATTATCAATATAACATGCATTATTACCCATATAATGCAGTTATTATCGACAGAAGTATAATAAATATACATATTACTTTTATTATTATCAATATAACATGCATTATTACCCATATAATGCAGTTATTATCGTTAGAACTGTAATAATTATACTTATTACTCAAGATATTATCAATATAACATCCATTATCACCCATATAATGCAGTTCTTATCGCTGGAGCTGCAATAATTATACTTATTACTCCCGATATTATCAATATAACATGCATTATTACCCATATAATGCAGTTATTATCGCTAGAACTGTAATAATTATACTTATTACTTACATTATTAGCAATATAACATGCATTATTACCCACATAATGCAGTTATTATCGATAGAAGTATAATAAATATACTTATTACTTTTATTATTATCAATATAGCAGGCACTCTTAGCCATATTTTACTAGTATTATCGCTAGGACTGTAATAATTACACTTATTACTCAACAAATTATCAATATAACATCCATTATTACCCATATAATGCAGTTCTTATCGCTGGAGCTGTAATAATTATACTTATTACTCCCGATATTATCATTATAACATGCATTATTACGCATATAATGCAAATATTATCTCTAGAACTGTAATAATTATACTTATTAGTTATATTATTATCAATGTAACGTGCATTATTACCCATAACATGCAGTTATTATTGCTAGAACTGTAATAATTATACTTATTACTTATATTATTAGCAATATAACGTGCATTGTTACCCATATTATGCAGTTATTATCGCTAGAACTGTAATAATTATACTTATTACTTATACTATTATCAATATAACATGCACTATTACCCATATAATGCAGTTATTATCGACAGAAGTATAATAAATATACTTATTACTTTTATTATTATCAATATAACAGGCACTCTTAGCCATATTTTACTAGTATTATCGCTAGGACTGTAATAATTATACTTATTACTCAAGATATTATCAATATAACATCCATTATTACCCATATAATGCAGTTCTTATCGCTGGAGCTGCAATAATTATACTTATTACTCCCTATATTATCAATATAACATGCATTATTACGCATATAATGCAGTTATTATCGACAGAAGTATAATAAATATACTTATTACTTTTATTATTATCAATATAACAGGCACTCTTAGCCATATTTTACTAGTATTATCGCTAGGACTGTAATAATTATACTTATTACTCAAGATATTATCAATATAACATCCATTATTACCCATATAATGCAGTTCTTATCGCTGGAGCTGCAATAATTATACTTATTACTCCCTATATTATCAATATAACATGCATTATTACCCATATAATGCAGTTATTATCGACAGAAGTATAATAAATATACATATTACTTTTATTATTATCAATATAACATGCATTATTACCCATATAATGCAGTTATTATCGTTAGAACTGTAATAATTATACTTATTACTCAAGATATTATCAATATAACATCCATTATCACCCATATAATGCAGTTCTTATCGCTGGAGCTGCAATAATTATACTTATTACTCCCGATATTATCAATATAACATGCATTATTACCCATATAATGCAGTTATTATCGCTAGAACTGTAATAATTATACTTATTACTTACATTATTAGCAATATAACATGCATTATTACCCACATAATGCAGTTATTATCGATAGAAGTATAATAAATATACTTATTACTTTTATTATTATCAATATAGCAGGCACTCTTAGCCATATTTTACTAGTATTATCGCTAGGACTGTAATAATTACACTTATTACTCAACAAATTATCAATATAACATCCATTATTACCCATATAATGCAGTTCTTATCTCTGGAGCTGTAATAATTATACTTATTACTCCCGATATTATCATTATAACATGCATTATTACGCATATAATGCAAATATTATCTCTAGAACTGTAATAATTATACTTATTAGTTATATTATTATCAATGTAACGTGCATTATTACCCATAACATGCAGTTATTATTGCTAGAACTGTAATAATTATACTTATTACTTATATTATTAGCAATATAACGTGCATTGTTACCCATATTATGCAGTTATTATCGCTAGAACTGTAATAATTAAACTTATTACTTATACTATTATCAATATAACATGCACTATTACCCATATAATGCAGTTATTATCGACAGAAGTATAATAAATATACTTATTACTTTTATTATTATCAATATAACAGGCACTCTTAGCCATATTGTACTAGTATTATCGCTAGGACTGTAATAATTATACTTATTACTCAAGATATTATCAATATAACATCCATTATTACCCACATAATGCAGTTCTTATCGCTGGAGCTGCAATAATTATACTTATTACTCCCTATATTATCAATATAACATGCATTATTACGCATATAATGCAGTTATTATCGCTAGAACTGTAATAATTATACTTATTACTTATATTATTATCAATATAACATGCATTATTACCCATATAATGCAGTTATTATCGACAGAAGTATAATAAATATACTTATTACTTTTATTATTATCAATATAACATGCATTATTACCCATATAATGCAGTTATTATCGCTAGAACTGTAATAATTATACTTATTACTTATATTATTAGCAATACAACGTGCATTGTTACCCATATTATGCAGTTATTATCGCTAGAACTGTAATAATTATACTTATTACTTATACTATTATCAATATAACATGCACTATTACCCATATAATGCAGTTATTATCGACAGAAGTATAATAAATATACTTATTACTTTTATTATTATCAATATAACAGGCACTCTTAGCCATATTTTACTAGTGTTATCGCTAGGACTGTAATGATTATACTTATTACTCAAGATATTATCAATATAACATCCATTATTACCCATATAATGCAGTTCTTATCGCTGGAGCTGCAATAATTATACTTATTACTCCCTATATTATCAATATAACATGCATTATTACGCATATAATGCAGTTATTATCGCTAGAACTGTAATAATTATACTTATTACTTATATTATTATCAATATAACATGCATTATTACCCATATAATGCAGTTATTATCGACAGAAGTATAATAAATATACTTATTACTTTTATTATTATCAATATAACATGCATTATTACCCATATAATGCAGTTATTATCGCTAGAACTGTAATAATTATACTTATTACTCAAGATATTATCAATATAACATCCATTATTACCCATATAATGCAGTTCTTATCGCTGGAGCTGTAATAATTATACTTATTACTCCCGATATTATCATTATAACATGCATTATTACGCATATAATGCAAATATTATCTCTAGAACTGTAATAATTATACTTATTAGTTATATTATTATCAATGTAACGTGCATTATTACCCATAACATGCAGTTATTATTGCTAGAACTGTAATAATTATACATATTACTTATATTATTAGCAATATAACGTGCATTGTTACCCATATTATGCAGTTATTATCGCTGGAACTGTAATAATTATACTTATTACTTATACTATTATCAATATAACATGCATTATTACCCATATAATGCAGTTATTATCGACAGAAGTATAATAAATATACTTATTACTTTTATTAATATCAATATAACAGGCACTCTTAGCCATATTTTACTAGTATTATCGCTAGGACTGTAATAATTATACTTATTACTCAAGATATTATCAATATAACATCCATTATTACCCACATAATGCAGTTCTTATCGCTGGAGCTGCAATAATTATACTTATTACTCCCTATATTATCAATATAACATGCATTATTACGCATATAATGCAGTTATTATCGCTAGAACTGTAATAATTATACTTATTACTTATATTATTATCAATATAACATGCATTATTACCCATATAATGCAGTTATTATCGACAGAAGTATAATAAATATACTTATTACTTTTATTATTATCAATATAACATGCATTATTACCCATATAATGCAGTTATTATCGCTAGAACTGTAATAATTATACTTATTACTTATATTATTAGCAATACAACGTGCATTGTTACCCATATTATGCAGTTATTATCGCTAGAACTGTAATAATTATACTTATTACTTATACTATTATCAATATAACATGCACTATTACCCATATAATGCAGTTATTATCGACAGAAGTATAATAAATATACTTATTACTTTTATTATTATCAATATAACAGGCACTCTTAGCCATATTTTACTAGTGTTATCGCTAGGACTGTAATGATTATACTTATTACTCAAGATATTATCAATATAACATCCATTATTACCCATATAATGCAGTTCTTATCGCTGGAGCTGCAATAATTATACTTATTACTCCCTATATTATCAATATAACATGCATTATTACCCATATAATGCAGTTATTATCGACAGAAGTATAATAAATATACTTATTACTTTTATTATTATCAATATAACATGCATTATTACCCATATAATGCAGTTATTATCGCTAGAACTGTAATAATTATACTTATTACTCAAGATATTATCAATATAACATCCATTATTACCCATATAATGCAGTTCTTATCGCTGGAGCTGCAATAATTATACTTATTACTCCCGATATTATCAATATAACATGCATTATTACGCATATAATGCAGTTATTATCGCTAGAGCTGTAATAATTATTCCTATTACTTATATTATTATCAATATAACATGCATTATTACCCACATAATGCAGTTATTATCGCTAGAACTGTAATAATTATACTTATTACTTATATTATTAGCAATATAACATGCATTATTACCCATATAATGCAGTTATTACCGCTAGAACTGTAACAATTACACTTATTACTTATATTATTAGCTATATAACGTGCATTGTTACCCATATTATGCAGTTATTATCGCTAGAACTGTTATAATTATACTTATTACTTATACTATTATCAATATAACATGCACTATTACCCATATAATGCAGTTATTATCGATAGAAGTATAATAAATATACTTATTACTTTTATTATTATCAATATAGCAGGCACTCTTAGCCATATTTTACTAGTATTATCGCTAGGACTGTAATAATTACACTTATTACTCAACAAATTATCAATATAACATCCATTATTACCCATATAATGCAGTTCTTATCGCTGGAGCTGTAATAATTATACTTATTACTCCCGATATTATCATTATAACATGCATTATTACGCATATAATGCAAATATTATCTCTAGAACTGTAATAATTATACTTATTAGTTATATTATTATCAATGTAACGTGCATTATTACCCATAACATGCAGTTATTATTGCTAGAACTGTAATAATTATACATATTACTTATATTATTAGCAATATAACGTGCATTGTTACCCATATTATGCAGTTATTATCGCTAGAACTGTAATAATTATACTTATTACTTATACTATTATCAATATAACATGCATTATTACCCATATAATGCAGTTATTATCGACAGAAGTATAATAAATATACTTATTACTTTTATTATTATCAATATAACATGCATTATTACCCATATAATGCAGTTATTATCGCTAGAACTGTAATAATTACACTTATTACTCAACAAATTATCAATATAACATCCATTATTACCCATATAATGCAGTTCTTATCGCTGGAGCTGTAATAATTATACTTATTACTCCCGATATTATCATTATAACATGCATTATTACGCATATAATGCAAATATTATCTCTAGAACTGTAATAATTATACTTATTAGTTATATTATTATCAATGTAACGTGCATTATTACCCATAACATGCAGTTATTATTGCTAGAACTGTAATAATTATACATATTACTTATATTATTAGCAATATAACGTGCATTGTTACCCATATTATGCAGTTATTATCGCTAGAACTGTAATAATTATACTTATTACTTATACTATTATCAGTATAACATGCATTATTACCCATATAATGCAGTTATTATCGACAGAAGTATAATAAATATACTTATTACTTTTATTAATATCAATATAACAGGCACTCTTAGCCATATTTTACTAGTATTATCGCTAGGACTGTAATAATTATACTTATTACTCAAGATATTATCAATATAACATCCATTATTACCCATATAATGCAGTTCTTATCGCTGGAGCTGCAATAATTATACTTATTACTCCCTATATTATCAATATAACATGCATTATTACGCATATAATGCAGTTATTATCGCTAGAACTGTAATAATTATACTTATTACTTATATTATTATCAATATAACATGCATTATTACCCATATAATGCAGTTATAATCGACAGAAGTATAATAAATATACTTATTACTTTTATTATTATCAATATAACAGGCACTCTTAGCCATATTTTACTAGTATTATCGCTAGGACTGTAATAATTATACTTATTACTCAAGATATTATCAATATAACATCCATTATTACCCATATAATGCAGTTCTTATCGCTGGAGCTGCAATAATTATACTTATTACTCCCTATATTATCAATATAACATGCACTATTACCCATATAATGCAGTTATTATCGACAGAAGTATAATAAATATACTTATTACTTTTATTATTATCAATATAACAGGCACTCTTAGCCATATTTTACTAGTATTATCGCTAGGACTGTAATAATTATACTTATTACTCAAGATATTATCAATATAACATCCATTATTACCCATATAATGCAGTTCTTATCGCTGGAGCTGCAATAATTATACTTATTACTCCCTATATTATCAATATAACATGCACTATTACGCATATAATGCAGTTATTATCGCTAGAACTGTAATAATTATACTTATTACTTATATTATTATCAATATAACATGCATTATTACCCATATAATGCAGTTATTATCGACAGAAGTATAATAAATATACATATTACTTTTATTATTATCAATATAACATGCATTATTACCCATATAATGCAGTTATTATCGTTAGAACTGTAATAATTATACTTATTACTCAAGATATTATCAATATAACATCCATTATCACCCATATAATGCAGTTCTTATCGCTGGAGCTGCAATAATTATACTTATTACTCCCGATATTATCAATATAACATGCATTATTACCCATATAATGCAGTTATTATCGCTAGAACTGTAATAATTATACTTATTACTTACATTATTAGCAATATAACATGCATTATTACCCACATAATGCAGTTATTATCGATAGAAGTATAATAAATATACTTATTACTTTTATTATTATCAATATAGCAGGCACTCTTAGCCATATTTTACTAGTATTATCGCTAGGACTGTAATAATTACACTTATTACTCAACAAATTATCAATATAACATCCATTATTACCCATATAATGCAGTTCTTATCGCTGGAGCTGTAATAATTATACTTATTACTCCCGATATTATCATTATAACATGCATTATTACGCATATAATGCAAATATTATCTCTAGAACTGTAATAATTATACTTATTAGTTATATTATTATCAATGTAACGTGCATTATTACCCATAACATGCAGTTATTATTGCTAGAACTGTAATAATTATACTTATTACTTATATTATTAGCAATATAACGTGCATTGTTACCCATATTATGCAGTTATTATCGCTAGAACTGTAATAATTATACTTATTACTTATACTATTATCAATATAACATGCACTATTACCCATATAATGCAGTTATTATCGACAGAAGTATAATAAATATACTTATTACTTTTATTATTATCAATATAACAGGCACTCTTAGCCATATTTTACTAGTATTATCGCTAGGACTGTAATAATTATACTTATTACTCAAGATATTATCAATATAACATCCATTATTACCCATATAATGCAGTTCTTATCGCTGGAGCTGCAATAATTATACTTATTACTCCCTATATTATCAATATAACATGCATTATTACGCATATAATGCAGTTATTATCGACAGAAGTATAATAAATATACTTATTACTTTTATTATTATCAATATAACAGGCACTCTTAGCCATATTTTACTAGTATTATCGCTAGGACTGTAATAATTATACTTATTACTCAAGATATTATCAATATAACATCCATTATTACCCATATAATGCAGTTCTTATCGCTGGAGCTGCAATAATTATACTTATTACTCCCTATATTATCAATATAACATGCATTATTACCCATATAATGCAGTTATTATCGACAGAAGTATAATAAATATACATATTACTTTTATTATTATCAATATAACATGCATTATTACCCATATAATGCAGTTATTATCGTTAGAACTGTAATAATTATACTTATTACTCAAGATATTATCAATATAACATCCATTATCACCCATATAATGCAGTTCTTATCGCTGGAGCTGCAATAATTATACTTATTACTCCCGATATTATCAATATAACATGCATTATTACCCATATAATGCAGTTATTATCGCTAGAACTGTAATAATTATACTTATTACTTACATTATTAGCAATATAACATGCATTATTACCCACATAATGCAGTTATTATCGATAGAAGTATAATAAATATACTTATTACTTTTATTATTATCAATATAGCAGGCACTCTTAGCCATATTTTACTAGTATTATCGCTAGGACTGTAATAATTACACTTATTACTCAACAAATTATCAATATAACATCCATTATTACCCATATAATGCAGTTCTTATCTCTGGAGCTGTAATAATTATACTTATTACTCCCGATATTATCATTATAACATGCATTATTACGCATATAATGCAAATATTATCTCTAGAACTGTAATAATTATACTTATTAGTTATATTATTATCAATGTAACGTGCATTATTACCCATAACATGCAGTTATTATTGCTAGAACTGTAATAATTATACTTATTACTTATATTATTAGCAATATAACGTGCATTGTTACCCATATTATGCAGTTATTATCGCTAGAACTGTAATAATTAAACTTATTACTTATACTATTATCAATATAACATGCACTATTACCCATATAATGCAGTTATTATCGACAGAAGTATAATAAATATACTTATTACTTTTATTATTATCAATATAACAGGCACTCTTAGCCATATTGTACTAGTATTATCGCTAGGACTGTAATAATTATACTTATTACTCAAGATATTATCAATATAACATCCATTATTACCCACATAATGCAGTTCTTATCGCTGGAGCTGCAATAATTATACTTATTACTCCCTATATTATCAATATAACATGCATTATTACGCATATAATGCAGTTATTATCGCTAGAACTGTAATAATTATACTTATTACTTATATTATTATCAATATAACATGCATTATTACCCATATAATGCAGTTATTATCGACAGAAGTATAATAAATATACTTATTACTTTTATTATTATCAATATAACATGCATTATTACCCATATAATGCAGTTATTATCGCTAGAACTGTAATAATTATACTTATTACTTATATTATTAGCAATACAACGTGCATTGTTACCCATATTATGCAGTTATTATCGCTAGAACTGTAATAATTATACTTATTACTTATACTATTATCAATATAACATGCACTATTACCCATATAATGCAGTTATTATCGACAGAAGTATAATAAATATACTTATTACTTTTATTATTATCAATATAACAGGCACTCTTAGCCATATTTTACTAGTGTTATCGCTAGGACTGTAATGATTATACTTATTACTCAAGATATTATCAATATAACATCCATTATTACCCATATAATGCAGTTCTTATCGCTGGAGCTGCAATAATTATACTTATTACTCCCTATATTATCAATATAACATGCATTATTACGCATATAATGCAGTTATTATCGCTAGAACTGTAATAATTATACTTATTACTTATATTATTATCAATATAACATGCATTATTACCCATATAATGCAGTTATTATCGACAGAAGTATAATAAATATACTTATTACTTTTATTATTATCAATATAACATGCATTATTACCCATATAATGCAGTTATTATCGCTAGAACTGTAATAATTATACTTATTACTCAAGATATTATCAATATAACATCCATTATTACCCATATAATGCAGTTCTTATCGCTGGAGCTGTAATAATTATACTTATTACTCCCGATATTATCATTATAACATGCATTATTACGCATATAATGCAAATATTATCTCTAGAACTGTAATAATTATACTTATTAGTTATATTATTATCAATGTAACGTGCATTATTACCCATAACATGCAGTTATTATTGCTAGAACTGTAATAATTATACATATTACTTATATTATTAGCAATATAACGTGCATTGTTACCCATATTATGCAGTTATTATCGCTGGAACTGTAATAATTATACTTATTACTTATACTATTATCAATATAACATGCATTATTACCCATATAATGCAGTTATTATCGACAGAAGTATAATAAATATACTTATTACTTTTATTAATATCAATATAACAGGCACTCTTAGCCATATTTTACTAGTATTATCGCTAGGACTGTAATAATTATACTTATTACTCAAGATATTATCAATATAACATCCATTATTACCCATATAATGCAGTTCTTATCGCTGGAGCTGCAATAATTATACTTATTACTCCCTATATTATCAATATAACATGCATTATTACGCATATAATGCAGTTATTATCGCTAGAACTGTAATAATTATACTTATTACTTATATTATTATCAATATAACATGCATTATTACCCATATAATGCAGTTATAATCGACAGAAGTATAATAAATATACTTATTACTTTTATTATTATCAATATAACATGCACTATTACGCATATAATGCAGTTATTATCGCTAGAACTGTAATAATTATACTTATTACTTATATTATTATCAATATAACATGCATTATTACCCATATAATGCAGTTATTATCGATAGAAGTATAATAAATATACTTATTACTTTTATTATTATCAATATAGCAGGCACTCTTAGCCATATTTTACTAGTATTATCGCTAGGACTGTAATAATTACACTTATTACTCAACAAATTATCAATATAACATCCATTATTACCCATATAATGCAGTTCTTATCGCTGGAGCTGTAATAATTATAATTATTACTCCCGATATTATCATTATAACATGCATTATTACGCATATAATGCAAATATTATCTCTAGAACTGTAATAATTATACTTATTAGTTATATTATTATCAATGTAACGTGCATTATTACCCATAACATGCAGTTATTATTGCTAGAACTGTAATAATTATACTTATTACTTATATTATTAGCAATATAACGTGCATTGTTACCCATATTATGCAGTTATTATCGCTAGAACTGTAATAATTATACTTATTACTTATACTATTATCAATATAACATGCACTATTACCCATATAATGCAGTTATTATCGACAGAAGTATAATAAATATACTTATTACTTGTATTATTATCAATATAACAGGCACTCTTAGCCATATTTTACTAGTATTATCGCTAGGACTGTAATAATTATACTTATTACTCAAGATATTATCAATATAACATCCATTATTACCCATATAATGCAGTTCTTATCGCTGGAGCTGCAATAATTATACTTATTACTCCCTATATTATCAATATAACATGCATTATTACGCATATAATGCAGTTATTATCGACAGAAGTATAATAAATATACTTATTACTTTTATTATTATCAATATAACAGGCACTCTTAGCCATATTTTACTAGTATTATCGCTAGGACTGTAATAATTATACTTATTACTCAAGATATTATCAATATAACATCCATTATTACCCATATAATGCAGTTCTTATCGCTGGAGCTGCAATAATTATACTTATTACTCCCTATATTATCAATATAACATGCACTATTACGCATATAATGCAGTTATTATCGCTAGAACTGTAATAATTATACTTATTACTTATATTATTATCAATATAACATGCATTATTACCCATATAATGCAGTTATTATCGACAGAAGTATAATAAATATACTTATTACTTTTATTATTATCAATATAACATGCATTATTACCCATATAATGCAGTTATTATCGCTAGAACTGTAATAATTATACTTATTACTTATATTATTAGCAATACAACGTGCATTGTTACCCATATTATGCAGTTATTACCGCTAGAACTGTAACAATTATACTTATTACTTATATTATTAGCTATATAACGTGCATTGTTACCCATATTATGCAGTTATTATCGCTAGAACTATAATAATTATACTTATTACTTATACTATTATCAATATAACATGCACTATTACCCATATAATGCAGTTATTATCGATAGAAGTATAATAAATATACTTATTACTTTTATTATTATCAATATAGCAGGCACTCTTAGCCATATTTTACTAGTATTATCGCTAGGACTGTAATAATTACACTTATTACTCAACAAATTATCAATATAACATCCATTATTACCCATATAATGCAGTTCTTATCGCTGGAGCTGTAATAATTATACTTATTACTCCCGATATTATCATTATAACATGCATTATTACGCATATAATGCAAATATTATCTCTAGAACTGTAATAATTATACTTATTAGTTATATTATTATCAATGTAACGTGCATTATTACCCATAACATGCAGTTATTATTGCTACAACTGTAATAATTATACATATTACTTATATTATTAGCAATATAACGTGCATTGTTACCCATATTATGCAGTTATTATCGCTAGAACTGTAATAATTATACTTATTACTTATACTATTATCAATATAACATGCATTATTACCCATATAATGCAGTTATTATCGACAGAAGTATAATAAATATACTTATTACTTTTATTAATATCAATATAACAGGCACTCTTAGCCATATTTTACTAGTATTATCGCTAGGACTGTAATAATTATACTTATTACTCAAGATATTATCAATATAACATCCATTATTACCCATATAATGCAGTTCTTATCGCTGGAGCTGCAATAATTATACTTATTACTCCCTATATTATCAATATAACATGCATTATTACGCATATAATGCAGTTATTATCGCTAGAACTGTAATAATTATACTTATTACTTATATTATTATCAATATAACATGCATTATTACCCATATAATGCAGTTATAATCGACAGAAGTATAATAAATATACTTATTACTTTTATTATTATCAATATAACATGCATTATTACCCATATAATGCAGTTATTATCGCTAGAACTGTAATAATTATACTTATTACTTATATTATTAGCAATACAACGTGCATTGTTACCCATATTATGCAGTTATTATCGCTAGAACTGTAATAATTATACTTATTACTTATACTATTATCAATATAACATGCACTATTACCCATATAATGCAGTTATTATCGACAGAAGTATAATAAATATACTTATTACTTTTATTATTATCAATATAACAGGCACTCTTAGCCATATTTTACTAGTATTATCGCTAGGACTGTAATAATTATACTTATTACTCAAGATATTATCAATATAACATCCATTATTACCCATATAATGCAGTTCTTATCGCTGGAGCTGCAATATTTATACTTATTACTCCCGATATTATCAATATAACATGCATTATTACGCATATAATGCAGTTATTATCGCTAGAACTGTAATAATTATACTTATTACTTATATTATTAGCAATACAACGTGCATTGTTACCCATATTATGCAGTTATTATCGCTAGAACTGTAATAATTATACTTATTACTTATACTATTATCAATATAACATGCACTATTACCCATATAATGCAGTTATTATCGACAGAAGTATAATAAATATACTTATTACTTTTATTATTATCAATATAACAGGCACTCTTAGCCATATTTTACTAGTATTATCGCTAGGACTGTAATAATTATACTTATTACTCAAGATATTATCAATATAACATCCATTATTACCCATATAATGCAGTTCTTATCGCTGGAGCTGCAATAATTATACTTATTACTCCCTATATTATCAATATAACATGCATTATTACGCATATAATGCAGTTATTATCGCTAGAACTGTAATAATTATACTTATTACTTATATTATTATCAATATAACATGCATTATTACCCATATAATGCAGTTATAATCGACAGAAGTATAATAAATATACTTATTACTTTTATTATTATCAATATAACATGCATTATTACCCATATAATGCAGTTATTATCGCTAGAACTGTAATAATTATACTTATTACTTATATTATTAGCAATACAACGTGCATTGTTACCCATATTATGCAGTTATTATCGCTAGAACTGTAATAATTATACTTATTACTTATACTATTATCAATATAACATGCACTATTACCCATATAACGCAGTTATTATCGACAGAAGTATAATAAATATACTTATTACTTTTATTATTATCAATATAACAGGCACTCTTAGCCATATTTTACTAGTATTATCGCTAGGACTGTAATAATTATACCTATTACTCAAGATATTATCAATATAACATCCATTATTACCCATATAATGCAGTTCTTATCGCTGGAGCTGCAATAATTATACTTATTACTCCCTATATTATCAATATAACATGCATTTTTACGCATATAATGCAGTTATTATCGCTAGAACTGTAATAATTATACTTATTACTTATATTATTATCAATATAACATGCATTATTACACATATAATGCAGTTATTATCGACAGAAGTATAATAAATATACTTATTACTTTTATTATTATCAATATAACATGCATTATTACCCATATAATGCAGTTATTATCGCTAGAACCGTAATAATTATACTTATTACTCAAGATATTATCAATATAACATCCATTATTACCCATATAATGCAGTTCTTATCGCTGGAGCTGCAATAATTATACTTATTACTCCCGATATTATCAATATAACATGCATTATTACCCATATAATGCAGTTATTATCGCTAGAACTGTAATAATTATACTTATTACTTATATTATTAGCAATATAACATGCATTATTACCCATATAATGCAGTTATTACCGCTAGAACTGTAACAATTATACTTATTACTTATATTATTAGCTATACAACGTGCATTGTTACCCATATTATGCAGTTATTATCGCTAGAACTGTAATAATTATACTTATTACTTATACTATTATCAATATAACATGCACTATTACCCATATAATGCAGTTATTATCGACAGAAGTATAATAAATATACTTATTACTTTTATTATTATCAATATAACAGGCACTCTTAGCGATATTTTACTAGTATTATCGCTAGGACTGTAATAATTATACCTATTACTCAAGATATTATCAATATAACATCAATTATTACCCATATAATGCAGTTCTTATCGCTGGAGCTGCAATATTTATACTTATTACTCCCGATATTATCAATATAACATGCATTATTACGCATATAATGCAGTTATTATCGCTAGAACTGTAATAATTATACTTATTACTTATATTATTAGCAATATAACGTGCATTGTTACCAATATTATGCAGTTGTTATCGCTAGAACTGTAATAATTATACTTATTACTTATACTATTATCAATATAACATGTACTATTACCCATATAATGCAGTTATTATCGACAGAAGTATAATAAATATACTTATTACTTTTATTATTATCAATATAACAGGCACTCTTAGCCATATTTTACTAGTATTATCGCTAGGACTGTAATAATTATACTTATTACTCAAGATATTATCAATATAACATCCATTATTACCCATATAATGCAGTTCTTATCGCTGGAGCTGCAATAATTATACTTATTACTCCCTATATTATCAATATAACATGCATTATTACGCATATAATGCAGTTATTATCGCTAGAACTGTAATAATTATACTTATTACTTATATTATTATCAATATAACATGCATTATTACCCATATAATGCAGTTATTATCGACAGAAGTATAATAAATATACTTATTACTTTTATTATTATCAATATAACATGCATTATTACCCATATAATGCAGTTATTATCGCTAGAACTGTAATAATTATACTTATTACTTATACTATTATCAATATAACATGCACTATTACCCATATAATGCAGTTATTATCGATAGAAGTATAATAAATATACTTATTACTTTTATTATTATCAATATAGCAGGCACTCTTAGCCATATTTTACTAGTATTATCGCTAGGACTGTAATAATTACACTTATTACTCAACAAATTATCAATATAACATCCATTATTACCCATATAATGCAGTTCTTATCGCTGGAGCTGTAATAATTATACTTATTACTCCCGATATTATCATTATAACATGCATTATTACGCATATAATGCAAATATTATCTCTAGAACTGTAATAATTATACTTATTAGTTATATTATTATCAATGTAACGTGCATTATTACCCATAACATGCAGTTATTATTGCTAGAACTGTAATAATTATACATATTACTTATATTATTAGCAATATAACGTGCATTGTTACCCATATTATGCAGTTATTATCGCTAGAACTGTAATAATTATACTTATTACTTATACTATTATCAATATAACATGCATTATTACCCATATAATGCAGTTATTATCGACAAAAGTATAATAAATATACTTATTACTTTTATTAATATCAATATAACAGGCACTCTTAGCCATATTTTACTAGTATTATCGCTAGGACTGTAATAATTATACTTATTACTCAAGATATTATCAATATAACATCCATTATTACCCATATAATGCAGTTCTTATCGCTGGAGCTGCAATAATTATACTTATTACTCCCTATATTATCAATATAACATGCATTATTACGCATATATTGCAGTTATTATCGCTAGAACTGTAATAATTATACTTATTACTTATATTATTATCAATATAACATGCATTATTACCCATATAATGCAGTTATAATCGACAGAAGTACAATAAATATACTTATTACTTTTATTATTATCAATATAACATGCATTATTACCCATATAATGCAGTTATTATCGCTAGAACTGTAATAATTATACTTATTACTTATACTATTGTCAATATAACATGCACTATTACCCATATAATGCAGTTATTATCGACAGAAGTATAATAAATATACTTATTACTTTTATTATTATCAATATAACAGGCACTCTTAGCCATATTTTACTAGTATTATCGCTAGGACTGTAATAATTATACTTATTACTCAAGATATTATCAATATAACATCCATTATTACCCATATAATGCAGTTCTTATCGCTGGAGCTGCAATAATTATACTTATTACTCCCTATATTATCAATATAACATGCATTTTTACGCATATAATGCAGTTATTATCGCTAGAACTGTAATAATTATACTTATTACTTATATTATTATCAATATAACATGCATTATTACCCATATAATGCAGTTATTATCGACAGAAGTATAATAAATATACTTATTACTTTTATTATTATCAATATAACATGCATTATTACCCATATAATGCAGTTATTATCGCTAGAACTGTAATAATTATACTTATTACTCAAGATATTATGAATATAACATCCATTATTACCCATATAATGCAGTTCTTATCGCTGGAGCTGCAATAATTATACTTATTACTCCCGATATTATCAATATAACATGCATTATTACCCATATAATGCAGTTATTATCGCTAGAACTGTAATAATTATACTTATTACTTATATTATTAGCAATATAACATGCATTATTACCCATATAATGCAGTTATTACCGCTAGAACTGTAACAATTATACTTATTACTTATATTATTAGCTATACAACGTGCATTGTTACCCATATTATGCAGTTATTATCGCTAGAACTGTAATAATTATACTTATTACTTATACTATTATCAATATAACATGCACTATTACCCATATAATGCAGTTATTATCGACAGAAGTATAATAAATATACTTATTACTTTTATTATTATCAATATAACAGGCACTCTTAGCCATATTTTACTAGTATTATCGCTAGGACTGTAATAATTATACCTATTACTCAAGATATTATCAATATAACATCCATTATTACCCATATAATGCAGTTCTTATCGCTGGAGCTGCAATATTTATACTTATTACTCCCGATATTATCAATATAACATGCATTATTACGCATATAATGCAGTTATTATCGCTAGAACTGTAATAATTATACTTATTACTTATACTATTATCAATATAACATGCACTATTACCCATATAATGCAGTTATTATCGACAGAAGTATAATAAATATACTTATTACTTTTATTATTATCAATATAACAGGCACTCTTAGCCATATTTTACTAGTATTATCGCTAGGACTGTAATAATTATACCTATTACTCAAGATATTATCAATATAACATCCATTATTACCCATATAATGCAGTTCTTATCGCTGGAGCTGCAATATTTATACTTATTACTCCCGATATTATCAATATAACATGCATTATTACGCATATAATGCAGTTATTATCGCTAGAACTGTAATAATTATACTTATTACTTATATTATTAGCAATATAACGTGCATTGTTACCAATATTATGCAGTTGTTATCGCTAGAACTGTAATAATTATACTTATTACTTATACTATTATCAATATAACATGTACTATTACCCATATAATGCAGTTATTATCGACAGAAGTATAATAAATATACTTATTACTTTTATTATTATCAATATAACAGGCACTCTTAGCCATATTTTACTAGTATTACCGCTAGGACTGTAATAATTATACTTATTACTCAAGATATTATCAATATAACATCCATTATTACCCATATAATGCAGTTCTTATCGCTGGAGCTGCAATAATTATACTTATTACTCCCTATATTATCAATATAACATGCATTATTACGCATATAATGCAGTTATTATCGCTAGAACTGTAATAATTATACTTATTACTTATATTATTATCAATATAACATGCATTATTACCCATATAATGCAGTTATTATCGCTAGAACTGTAATAATTATACTTATTACTTATACTATTATCAATATAACATGCACTATTACCCATATAATGCAGTTATTATCGATAGAAGTATAATAAATATACTTATTACTTTTATTATTATCAATATAGCAGGCACTCTTAGCCATATTTTACTAGTATTATCGCTAGGACTGTAATAATTACACTTATTACTCAACAAATTATCAATATAACATCCATTATTACCCATATAATGCAGTTCTTATCGCTGGAGCTGTAATAATTATACTTATTACTCCCGATATTATCATTATAACATGCATTATTACGCATATAATGCAAATATTATCTCTAGAACTGTAATAATTATACTTATTAGTTATATTATTATCAATGTAACGTGCATTATTACCCATAACATGCAGTTATTATTGCTAGAACTGTAATAATTATACATATTACTTATATTATTAGCAATATAACGTGCATTGTTACCCATATTATGCAGTTATTATCGCTAGAACTGTAATAATTATACTTATTACTTATACTATTATCAATATAACATGCATTATTACCCATATAATGCAGTTATTATCGACAAAAGTATAATAAATATACTTATTACTTTTATTAATATCAATATAACAGGCACTCTTAGCCATATTTTACTAGTATTATCGCTAGGACTGTAATAATTATACTTATTACTCAAGATATTATCAATATAACATCCATTATTACCCATATAATGCAGTTCTTATCGCTGGAGCTGCAATAATTATACTTATTACTCCCTATATTATCAATATAACATGCATTATTACGCATATATTGCAGTTATTATCGCTAGAACTGTAATAATTATACTTATTACTTATATTATTATCAATATAACATGCATTATTACCCATATAATGCAGTTATAATCGACAGAAGTACAATAAATATACTTATTACTTTTATTATTATCAATATAACATGCATTATTACCCATATAATGCAGTTATTATCGCTAGAACTGTAATAATTATACTTATTACTTATACTATTGTCAATATAACATGCACTATTACCCATATAATGCAGTTATTATCGACAGAAGTATAATAAATATACTTATTACTTTTATTATTATCAATATAACAGGCACTCTTAGCCATATTTTACTAGTATTATCGCTAGGACTGTAATAATTATACTTATTACTCAAGATATTATCAATATAACATCCATTATTACCCATATAATGCAGTTCTTATCGCTGGAGCTGCAATAATTATACTTATTACTCCCTATATTATCAATATAACATGCATTTTTACGCATATAATGCAGTTATTATCGCTAGAACTGTAATAATTATACTTATTACTTATATTATTATCAATATAACATGCATTATTACCCATATAATGCAGTTATTATCGACAGAAGTATAATAAATATACTTATTACTTTTATTATTATCAATATAACATGCATTATTACCCATATAATGCAGTTATTATCGCTAGAACTGTAATAATTATACTTATTACTCAAGATATTATGAATATAACATCCATTATTACCCATATAATGCAGTTCTTATCGCTGGAGCTGCAATAATTATACTTATTACTCCCGATATTATCAATATAACATGCATTATTACCCATATAATGCAGTTATTATCGCTAGAACTGTAATAATTATACTTATTACTTATATTATTAGCAATATAACATGCATTATTACCCATATAATGCAGTTATTACCGCTAGAACTGTAACAATTATACTTATTACTTATATTATTAGCTATACAACGTGCATTGTTACCCATATTATGCAGTTATTATCGCTAGAACTGTAATAATTATACTTATTACTTATACTATTATCAATATAACATGCACTATTACCCATATAATGCAGTTATTATCGACAGAAGTATAATAAATATACTTATTACTTTTATTATTATCAATATAACAGGCACTCTTAGCCATATTTTACTAGTATTATCGCTAGGACTGTAATAATTATACCTATTACTCAAGATATTATCAATATAACATCCATTATTACCCATATAATGCAGTTCTTATCGCTGGAGCTGCAATATTTATACTTATTACTCCCGATATTATCAATATAACATGCATTATTACGCATATAATGCAGTTATTATCGCTAGAACTGTAATAATTATACTTATTACTTATACTATTATCAATATAACATGCATTATTACCCATATAATGCAGTTATTATCGACAGAAGTATAATAAATATACTTATTACTTTTATTAATATCAATATAACAGGCACTCTTAGCCATATTTTACTAGTATTATCGCTAGGACTGTAATAATTATACTTATTACTCAAGATATTATCAATATAACATCCATTATTACCCATATAATGCAGTTCTTATCGCTGGAGCTGCAATAATTATACTTATTACTCCCTATATTATCAATATAACATGCATTATTACGCATATAATGCAGTTATTATCGCTAGAACTGTAATAATTATACTTATTACTTATATTATTATCAATATAACATGCATTATTACCCATATAATGCAGTTATAATCGACAGAAGTACAATAAATATACTTATTACTTTTATTATTATCAATATAACATGCATTATTACCCATATAATGCAGTTATTATCGCTAGAACTGTAATAATTATACATATTACTTATACTATTATCAATATAACATGCACTATTACCCATATAATGCAGTTATTATCGACAGAAGTATAATAAATATACTTATTACTTTTATTATTATCAATATAACAGGCACTCTTAGCCATATTTTACTAGTATTATCGCTAGGACTGTAATAGTTATACTTATTACTCAAGATATTATCAATATAACATCCATTATTACCCATATAATGCAGTTCTTATCGCTGGAGCTGCAATAATTATACTTATTACTCCCTATATTATCAATATAACATGCATTTTTACGCATATAATGCAGTTATTATCGCTAGAACTGTAATAATTATACTTATTACTTATATTATTATCAATATAACATGCATTATTACCCATATAATGCAGTTATTATCGACAGAAGTATAATGAATATACTTATTACTTTTATTATTATCAATATAACATGCATTATTACCCATATAATGCAGTTATTATCGCTAGAACTGTAATAATTATACTTATTACTCAAGATATTATCAATATAACATCCATTATTACCCATATAATGCAGTTCTTGTCGCTGGAGCTGCAATAATTATACTTATTACTCCCGATATTATCAATATAACATGCATTATTACCCATATAATGCAGTTATTATCGCTAGAACTGTAATAATTATACTTATTACTTATATTATTAGCAATATAACATGCATTATTACCCATATAATGCAGTTATTACCGCTAGAACTGTAACAATTATACTTATTACTTATATTATTAGCTATACAACGTGCATTGTTACCCATATTATGCAGTTATTATCGCTAGAACTGTAATAATTATACTTATTACTTATACTATTATCAATATAACATGCACTATTACCCATATAATGCAGTTATTATCGACAGAAGTATAATAAATATACTTATTACTTTTATTATTATCAATATAACAGGCACTCTTAGCCATATTTTACTAGTATTATCGCTAGGACTGTAATAATTATACCTATTACTCAAGATATTATCAATATAACATCCATTATTACCCATATAATGCAGTTCTTATCGCTGGAGCTGCAATATTTATACTTATTACTCCCGATATTATCAATATAACATGCATTATTACGCATATAATGCAGTTATTATCGCTAGAACTGTAATAATTATACTTATTACTTATATTATTAGCAATATAACGTGCATTGTTACCAATATTATGCAGTTATTATCGCTAGAACTGTAATAATTATACTTATTACTTATACTATTATCAATATAACATGTACTATTACCCATATAATGCAGTTATTATCGACAGAAGTATAATAAATATACTTATTACTTTTATTATTATCAATATAACAGGCACTCTTAGCCATATTTTACTAGTATTATCGCTAGGACTGTAATAATTATACTTATTACTCAAGATATTATCAATATAACATCCATTATTACCCATATAATGCAGTTCTTATCGCTGGAGCTGCAATAATTATACTTATTACTCCCTATATTATCAATATAACATGCATTATTACGCATATAATGCAGTTATTATCGCTAGAACTGTAATAATTATACTTATTACTTATATTATTATCAATATAACATGCATTATTACCCATATAATGCAGTTATAATCGACAGAAGTATAATAAATATACTTATTACTTTTATTATTATCAATATAACATGCACTATTACGCATATAATGCAGTTATTATCGCTAGAACTGTAATAATTATACTTATTACTTATATTATTATCAATATAACATGCATTATTACCCATATAATGCAGTTATTATCGATAGAAGTATAATAAATATACTTATTACTTTTATTATTATCAATATAGCAGGCACTCTTAGCCATATTTTACTAGTATTATCGCTAGGACTGTAATAATTACACTTATTACTCAACAAATTATCAATATAACATCCATTATTACCCATATAATGCAGTTCTTATCGCTGGAGCTGTAATAATTATAATTATTACTCCCGATATTATCATTATAACATGCATTATTACGCATATAATGCAAATATTATCTCTAGAACTGTAATAATTATACTTATTAGTTATATTATTATCAATGTAACGTGCATTATTACCCATAACATGCAGTTATTATTGCTAGAACTGTAATAATTATACTTATTACTTATATTATTAGCAATATAACGTGCATTGTTACCCATATTATGCAGTTATTATCGCTAGAACTGTAATAATTATACTTATTACTTATACTATTATCAATATAACATGCACTATTACCCATATAATGCAGTTATTATCGACAGAAGTATAATAAATATACTTATTACTTTTATTATTATCAATATAACAGGCACTCTTAGCCATATTTTACTAGTATTATCGCTAGGACTGTAATAATTATACTTATTACTCAAGATATTATCAATATAACATCCATTATTACCCATATAATGCAGTTCTTATCGCTGGAGCTGCAATAATTATACTTATTACTCCCTATATTATCAATATAACATGCATTATTACGCATATAATGCAGTTATTATCGACAGAAGTATAATAAATATACTTATTACTTTTATTATTATCAATATAACAGGCACTCTTAGCCATATTTTACTAGTATTATCGCTAGGACTGTAATAATTATACTTATTACTCAAGATATTATCAATATAACATCCATTATTACCCATATAATGCAGTTCTTATCGCTGGAGCTGCAATAATTATACTTATTACTCCCTATATTATCAATATAACATGCACTATTACGCATATAATGCAGTTATTATCGCTAGAACTGTAATAATTATACTTATTACTTATATTATTATCAATATAACATGCATTATTACCCATATAATGCAGTTATTATCGACAGAAGTATAATAAATATACTTATTACTTTTATTATTATCAATATAACATGCATTATTACCCATATAATGCAGTTATTATCGCTAGAACTGTAATAATTATACTTATTACTTATATTATTAGCAATACAACGTGCATTGTTACCCATATTATGCAGTTATTATCGCTAGAACTGTAATAATTATACTTATTACTTATACTATTATCAATATAACATGCACTATTACCCATATAATGCAGTTATTATCGACAGAAGTATAATAAATATACTTATTACTTTTATTATTATCAATATAACAGGCACTCTTAGCCATATTTTACTAGTATTATCGCTAGGACTGTAATGATTATACTTATTACTCAAGATATTATCAATATAACATCCATTATTACCCATATAATGCAGTTCTTATCGCTGGAGCTGCAATAATTATACTTATTACTCCCTATATTATCAATATAACATGCATTATTACGCATATAATGCAGTTATTATCGCTAGAACTGTAATAATTATACTTATTACTTATATTATTATCAATATAACATGCATTATTACCCATATAATGCAGTTATTATCGACAGAAGTATAATAAATATACTTATTACTTTTATTATTATCAATATAACATGCATTATTACCCATATAATGCAGTTATTATCGCTAGAACTGTAATAATTATACTTATTACTCAAGATATTATCAATATAACATCCATTATTACCCATATAATGCAGTTCTTATCGCTGGAGCTGCAATAATTATACTTATTACTCCCGATATTATCAATATAACATGCATTATTACCCATATAATGCAGTTATTATCGCTAGAACTGTAATAATTATACTTATTACTTATATTATTAGCAATATAACATGCATTATTACCCATATAATGCAGTTATTACCGCTAGAACTGTAACAATTATACTTATTACTTATATTATTAGCTATATAACGTGCATTGTTACCCATATTATGCAGTTATTATCGCTAGAACTATAATAATTATACTTATTACTTATACTATTATCAATATAACATGCACTATTACCCATATAATGCAGTTATTATCGATAGAAGTATAATAAATATACTTATTACTTTTATTATTATCAATATAGCAGGCACTCTTAGCCATATTTTACTAGTATTATCGCTAGGACTGTAATAATTACACTTATTACTCAACAAATTATCAATATAACATCCATTATTACCCATATAATGCAGTTCTTATCGCTGGAGCTGTAATAATTATACTTATTACTCCCGATATTATCATTATAACATGCATTATTACGCATATAATGCAAATATTATCTCTAGAACTGTAATAATTATACTTATTAGTTATATTATTATCAATGTAACGTGCATTATTACCCATAACATGCAGTTATTATTGCTACAACTGTAATAATTATACATATTACTTATATTATTAGCAATATAACGTGCATTGTTACCCATATTATGCAGTTATTATCGCTAGAACTGTAATAATTATACTTATTACTTATACTATTATCAATATAACATGCATTATTACCCATATAATGCAGTTATTATCGACAGAAGTATAATAAATATACTTATTACTTTTATTAATATCAATATAACAGGCACTCTTAGCCATATTTTACTAGTATTATCGCTAGGACTGTAATAATTATACTTATTACTCAAGATATTATCAATATAACATCCATTATTACCCATATAATGCAGTTCTTATCGCTGGAGCTGCAATAATTATACTTATTACTCCCTATATTATCAATATAACATGCATTATTACGCATATAATGCAGTTATTATCGCTAGAACTGTAATAATTATACTTATTACTTATATTATTATCAATATAACATGCATTATTACCCATATAATGCAGTTATAATCGACAGAAGTATAATAAATATACTTATTACTTTTATTATTATCAATATAACATGCATTATTACCCATATAATGCAGTTATTATCGCTAGAACTGTAATAATTATACTTATTACTTATATTATTAGCAATACAACGTGCATTGTTACCCATATTATGCAGTTATTATCGCTAGAACTGTAATAATTATACTTATTACTTATACTATTATCAATATAACATGCACTATTACCCATATAATGCAGTTATTATCGACAGAAGTATAATAAATATACTTATTACTTTTATTATTATCAATATAACAGGCACTCTTAGCCATATTTTACTAGTATTATCGCTAGGACTGTAATAATTATACTTATTACTCAAGATATTATCAATATAACATCCATTATTACCCATATAATGCAGTTCTTATCGCTGGAGCTGCAATATTTATACTTATTACTCCCGATATTATCAATATAACATGCATTATTACGCATATAATGCAGTTATTATCGCTAGAACTGTAATAATTATACTTATTACTTATATTATTAGCAATACAACGTGCATTGTTACCCATATTATGCAGTTATTATCGCTAGAACTGTAATAATTATACTTATTACTTATACTATTATCAATATAACATGCACTATTACCCATATAATGCAGTTATTATCGACAGAAGTATAATAAATATACTTATTACTTTTATTATTATCAATATAACAGGCACTCTTAGCCATATTTTACTAGTATTATCGCTAGGACTGTAATAATTATACTTATTACTCAAGATATTATCAATATAACATCCATTATTACCCATATAATGCAGTTCTTATCGCTGGAGCTGCAATAATTATACTTATTACTCCCTATATTATCAATATAACATGCATTATTACGCATATAATGCAGTTATTATCGCTAGAACTGTAATAATTATACTTATTACTTATATTATTATCAATATAACATGCATTATTACCCATATAATGCAGTTATAATCGACAGAAGTATAATAAATATACTTATTACTTTTATTATTATCAATATAACATGCATTATTACCCATATAATGCAGTTATTATCGCTAGAACTGTAATAATTATACTTATTACTTATATTATTAGCAATACAACGTGCATTGTTACCCATATTATGCAGTTATTATCGCTAGAACTGTAATAATTATACTTATTACTTATACTATTATCAATATAACATGCACTATTACCCATATAACGCAGTTATTATCGACAGAAGTATAATAAATATACTTATTACTTTTATTATTATCAATATAACAGGCACTCTTAGCCATATTTTACTAGTATTATCGCTAGGACTGTAATAATTATACCTATTACTCAAGATATTATCAATATAACATCCATTATTACCCATATAATGCAGTTCTTATCGCTGGAGCTGCAATAATTATACTTATTACTCCCTATATTATCAATATAACATGCATTTTTACGCATATAATGCAGTTATTATCGCTAGAACTGTAATAATTATACTTATTACTTATATTATTATCAATATAACATGCATTATTACACATATAATGCAGTTATTATCGACAGAAGTATAATAAATATACTTATTACTTTTATTATTATCAATATAACATGCATTATTACCCATATAATGCAGTTATTATCGCTAGAACCGTAATAATTATACTTATTACTCAAGATATTATCAATATAACATCCATTATTACCCATATAATGCAGTTCTTATCGCTGGAGCTGCAATAATTATACTTATTACTCCCGATATTATCAATATAACATGCATTATTACCCATATAATGCAGTTATTATCGCTAGAACTGTAATAATTATACTTATTACTTATATTATTAGCAATATAACATGCATTATTACCCATATAATGCAGTTATTACCGCTAGAACTGTAACAATTATACTTATTACTTATATTATTAGCTATACAACGTGCATTGTTACCCATATTATGCAGTTATTATCGCTAGAACTGTAATAATTATACTTATTACTTATACTATTATCAATATAACATGCACTATTACCCATATAATGCAGTTATTATCGACAGAAGTATAATAAATATACTTATTACTTTTATTATTATCAATATAACAGGCACTCTTAGCGATATTTTACTAGTATTATCGCTAGGACTGTAATAATTATACCTATTACTCAAGATATTATCAATATAACATCAATTATTACCCATATAATGCAGTTCTTATCGCTGGAGCTGCAATATTTATACTTATTACTCCCGATATTATCAATATAACATGCATTATTACGCATATAATGCAGTTATTATCGCTAGAACTGTAATAATTATACTTATTACTTATATTATTAGCAATATAACGTGCATTGTTACCAATATTATGCAGTTGTTATCGCTAGAACTGTAATAATTATACTTATTACTTATACTATTATCAATATAACATGTACTATTACCCATATAATGCAGTTATTATCGACAGAAGTATAATAAATATACTTATTACTTTTATTATTATCAATATAACAGGCACTCTTAGCCATATTTTACTAGTATTATCGCTAGGACTGTAATAATTATACTTATTACTCAAGATATTATCAATATAACATCCATTATTACCCATATAATGCAGTTCTTATCGCTGGAGCTGCAATAATTATACTTATTACTCCCTATATTATCAATATAACATGCATTATTACGCATATAATGCAGTTATTATCGCTAGAACTGTAATAATTATACTTATTACTTATATTATTATCAATATAACATGCATTATTACCCATATAATGCAGTTATTATCGACAGAAGTATAATAAATATACTTATTACTTTTATTATTATCAATATAACATGCATTATTACCCATATAATGCAGTTATTATCGCTAGAACTGTAATAATTATACTTATTACTTATACTATTATCAATATAACATGCACTATTACCCATATAATGCAGTTATTATCGATAGAAGTATAATAAATATACTTATTACTTTTATTATTATCAATATAGCAGGCACTCTTAGCCATATTTTACTAGTATTATCGCTAGGACTGTAATAATTACACTTATTACTCAACAAATTATCAATATAACATCCATTATTACCCATATAATGCAGTTCTTATCGCTGGAGCTGTAATAATTATACTTATTACTCCCGATATTATCATTATAACATGCATTATTACGCATATAATGCAAATATTATCTCTAGAACTGTAATAATTATACTTATTAGTTATATTATTATCAATGTAACGTGCATTATTACCCATAACATGCAGTTATTATTGCTAGAACTGTAATAATTATACATATTACTTATATTATTAGCAATATAACGTGCATTGTTACCCATATTATGCAGTTATTATCGCTAGAACTGTAATAATTATACTTATTACTTATACTATTATCAATATAACATGCATTATTACCCATATAATGCAGTTATTATCGACAAAAGTATAATAAATATACTTATTACTTTTATTAATATCAATATAACAGGCACTCTTAGCCATATTTTACTAGTATTATCGCTAGGACTGTAATAATTATACTTATTACTCAAGATATTATCAATATAACATCCATTATTACCCATATAATGCAGTTCTTATCGCTGGAGCTGCAATAATTATACTTATTACTCCCTATATTATCAATATAACATGCATTATTACGCATATATTGCAGTTATTATCGCTAGAACTGTAATAATTATACTTATTACTTATATTATTATCAATATAACATGCATTATTACCCATATAATGCAGTTATAATCGACAGAAGTACAATAAATATACTTATTACTTTTATTATTATCAATATAACATGCATTATTACCCATATAATGCAGTTATTATCGCTAGAACTGTAATAATTATACTTATTACTCAAGATATTATGAATATAACATCCATTATTACCCATATAATGCAGTTCTTATCGCTGGAGCTGCAATAATTATACTTATTACTCCCGATATTATCAATATAACATGCATTATTACCCATATAATGCAGTTATTATCGCTAGAACTGTAATAATTATACTTATTACTTATATTATTAGCAATATAACATGCATTATTACCCATATAATGCAGTTATTACCGCTAGAACTGTAACAATTATACTTATTACTTATATTATTAGCTATACAACGTGCATTGTTACCCATATTATGCAGTTATTATCGCTAGAACTGTAATAATTATACTTATTACTTATACTATTATCAATATAACATGCACTATTACCCATATAATGCAGTTATTATCGACAGAAGTATAATAAATATACTTATTACTTTTATTATTATCAATATAACAGGCACTCTTAGCCATATTTTACTAGTATTATCGCTAGGACTGTAATAATTATACCTATTACTCAAGATATTATCAATATAACATCCATTATTACCCATATAATGCAGTTCTTATCGCTGGAGCTGCAATATTTATACTTATTACTCCCGATATTATCAATATAACATGCATTATTACGCATATAATGCAGTTATTATCGCTAGAACTGTAATAATTATACTTATTACTTATACTATTATCAATATAACATGCACTATTACCCATATAATGCAGTTATTATCGACAGAAGTATAATAAATATACTTATTACTTTTATTATTATCAATATAACAGGCACTCTTAGCCATATTTTACTAGTATTATCGCTAGGACTGTAATAATTATACCTATTACTCAAGATATTATCAATATAACATCCATTATTACCCATATAATGCAGTTCTTATCGCTGGAGCTGCAATATTTATACTTATTACTCCCGATATTATCAATATAACATGCATTATTACGCATATAATGCAGTTATTATCGCTAGAACTGTAATAATTATACTTATTACTTATATTATTAGCAATATAACGTGCATTGTTACCAATATTATGCAGTTGTTATCGCTAGAACTGTAATAATTATACTTATTACTTATACTATTATCAATATAACATGTACTATTACCCATATAATGCAGTTATTATCGACAGAAGTATAATAAATATACTTATTACTTTTATTATTATCAATATAACAGGCACTCTTAGCCATATTTTACTAGTATTACCGCTAGGACTGTAATAATTATACTTATTACTCAAGATATTATCAATATAACATCCATTATTACCCATATAATGCAGTTCTTATCGCTGGAGCTGCAATAATTATACTTATTACTCCCTATATTATCAATATAACATGCATTATTACGCATATAATGCAGTTATTATCGCTAGAACTGTAATAATTATACTTATTACTTATATTATTATCAATATAACATGCATTATTACCCATATAATGCAGTTATTATCGACAGAAGTATAATAAATATACTTATTACTTTTATTATTATCAATATAACATGCATTATTACCCATATAATGCAGTTATTATCGCTAGAACTGTAATAATTATACTTATTACTTATACTATTATCAATATAACATGCACTATTACCCATATAATGCAGTTATTATCGATAGAAGTATAATAAATATACTTATTACTTTTATTATTATCAATATAGCAGGCACTCTTAGCCATATTTTACTAGTATTATCGCTAGGACTGTAATAATTACACTTATTACTCAACAAATTATCAATATAACATCCATTATTACCCATATAATGCAGTTCTTATCGCTGGAGCTGTAATAATTATACTTATTACTCCCGATATTATCATTATAACATGCATTATTACGCATATAATGCAAATATTATCTCTAGAACTGTAATAATTATACTTATTAGTTATATTATTATCAATGTAACGTGCATTATTACCCATAACATGCAGTTATTATTGCTAGAACTGTAATAATTATACATATTACTTATATTATTAGCAATATAACGTGCATTGTTACCCATATTATGCAGTTATTATCGCTAGAACTGTAATAATTATACTTATTACTTATACTATTATCAATATAACATGCATTATTACCCATATAATGCAGTTATTATCGACAAAAGTATAATAAATATACTTATTACTTTTATTAATATCAATATAACAGGCACTCTTAGCCATATTTTACTAGTATTATCGCTAGGACTGTAATAATTATACTTATTACTCAAGATATTATCAATATAACATCCATTATTACCCATATAATGCAGTTCTTATCGCTGGAGCTGCAATAATTATACTTATTACTCCCTATATTATCAATATAACATGCATTATTACGCATATATTGCAGTTATTATCGCTAGAACTGTAATAATTATACTTATTACTTATATTATTATCAATATAACATGCATTATTACCCATATAATGCAGTTATAATCGACAGAAGTACAATAAATATACTTATTACTTTTATTATTATCAATATAACATGCATTATTACCCATATAATGCAGTTATTATCGCTAGAACTGTAATAATTATACTTATTACTTATACTATTGTCAATATAACATGCACTATTACCCATATAATGCAGTTATTATCGACAGAAGTATAATAAATATACTTATTACTTTTATTATTATCAATATAACAGGCACTCTTAGCCATATTTTACTAGTATTATCGCTAGGACTGTAATAATTATACTTATTACTCAAGATATTATCAATATAACATCCATTATTACCCATATAATGCAGTTCTTATCGCTGGAGCTGCAATAATTATACTTATTACTCCCTATATTATCAATATAACATGCATTTTTACGCATATAATGCAGTTATTATCGCTAGAACTGTAATAATTATACTTATTACTTATATTATTATCAATATAACATGCATTATTACCCATATAATGCAGTTATTATCGACAGAAGTATAATAAATATACTTATTACTTTTATTATTATCAATATAACATGCATTATTACCCATATAATGCAGTTATTATCGCTAGAACTGTAATAATTATACTTATTACTCAAGATATTATGAATATAACATCCATTATTACCCATATAATGCAGTTCTTATCGCTGGAGCTGCAATAATTATACTTATTACTCCCGATATTATCAATATAACATGCATTATTACCCATATAATGCAGTTATTATCGCTAGAACTGTAATAATTATACTTATTACTTATATTATTAGCAATATAACATGCATTATTACCCATATAATGCAGTTATTACCGCTAGAACTGTAACAATTATACTTATTACTTATATTATTAGCTATACAACGTGCATTGTTACCCATATTATGCAGTTATTATCGCTAGAACTGTAATAATTATACTTATTACTTATACTATTATCAATATAACATGCACTATTACCCATATAATGCAGTTATTATCGACAGAAGTATAATAAATATACTTATTACTTTTATTATTATCAATATAACAGGCACTCTTAGCCATATTTTACTAGTATTATCGCTAGGACTGTAATAATTATACCTATTACTCAAGATATTATCAATATAACATCCATTATTACCCATATAATGCAGTTCTTATCGCTGGAGCTGCAATATTTATACTTATTACTCCCGATATTATCAATATAACATGCATTATTACGCATATAATGCAGTTATTATCGCTAGAACTGTAATAATTATACTTATTACTTATATTATTAGCAATATAACGTGCATTGTTACCAATATTATGCAGTTATTATCGCTAGAACTGTAATAATTATACTTATTACTTATACTATTATCAATATAACATGTACTATTACCCATATAATGCAGTTATTATCGACAGAAGTATAATAAATATACTTATTACTTTTATTATTATCAATATAACAGGCACTCTTAGCCATATTTTACTAGTATTATCGCTAGGACTGTAATAATTATACTTATTACTCAAGATATTATCAATATAACATCCATTATTACCCATATAATGCAGTTCTTATCGCTGGAGCTGCAATAATTATACTTATTACTCCCTATATTATCAATATAACATGCATTATTACGCATATAATGCAGTTATTATCGCTAGAACTGTAATAATTATACTTATTACTTATATTATTATCAATATAACATGCATTATTACCCATATAATGCAGTTATTATCGACAGAAGTATAATAAATATACTTATTACTTTTATTATTATCAATATAACATGCATTATTACCCATATAATGCAGTTATTATCGCTAGAACTGTAATAATTATACTTATTACTCAAGATATTATCAATATAACATCCATTATTACCCATATAATGCAGTTCTTATCGCTGGAGCTGCAATAATTATACTTATTACTCCCGATATTATCAATATAACATGCATTATTACCCATATAATGCAGTTATTATCGCTAGAACTGTAATAATTATACTTATTACTTATATTATTAGCAATATAACATGCATTATTACCCATATAATGCAGTTATTACCGCTAGAGCTGTAACAATTATACTTATTAGTTATATTATTATCAATGTAACGTGCATTATTACCCATAACATGCAGTTATTATTGCTAGAACTGTAATAATTATACATATTACTTATATTATTAGCAATATAACGTGCATTGTTACCCATATTATGCAGTTATTATCGCTAGAACTGTAATAATTATACTTATTACTTATACTATTATCAATATAACATGCATTATTACCCATATAATGCAGTTATTATCGACAGAAGTATAATAAATATACTTATTACTTTTATTAATATCAATATAACAGGCATTCTTAGCCATATTTTACTAGTATTATCGCTAGGACTGTAATAATTATACTTATTACTCAAGATATTATCAATATAACATCCATTATTACCCATATAATGCAGTTCTTATCGCTGGAGCTGCAATAATTATACTTATTACTCCCTATATTATCAATATAACATGCATTATTACGCATAAAATGCAGTTATTATCGCTAGAACTGTAATAATTATACTTATTACTTATATTATTATCAATATAACATGCATTATTACCCATATAATGCAGTTATAATCGACAGAAGTATAATAAATATACTTATTACTTTTATTATTATCAATATAACATGCATTATTACCCATATAATGCAGTTATTATCGCTAGAACTGTAATAATTATACTTATTACTTATACTATTATCAATATAACATGCACTATTACCCATATAATGCAGTTATTATCGACAGAAGTATAATAAATATACTTATTACTTTTATTATTATCAATATAACAGGCACTCTTAGCCATATTTTACTAGTATTATCGCTAGGACTGTAATAATTATACTTATTACTCAAGATATTATCAATATAACATCCATTATTACCCATATAATGCAGTTCTTATCGCTGGAGCTGCAATAATTATACTTATTACTCCCTATATTATCAATATAACATGCATTATTACGCATATAATGCAGTTATTATCGCTAGAACTGTAATAATTATACTTATTACTTATATTATTATCAATATAACATGCATTATTACCCATATAATGCAGTTATTATCGACAGAAGTATAATAAATATACTTATTACTTTTATTATTATCAATATAACATGCATTATTACCCATATAATGCAGTTATTATCGCTAGAACTGTAATAATTATACTTATTACTCAAGATATTATCAATATAACATGCATTATTACCCATATAATGCAGTTCTTATCGCTGGAGCTGCAATAATTATACTTATTACTCCCGATATTATCAATATAACATGCATTATTACCCATATAATGCAGTTATTATCGCTAGAACTGTAATAATTATACTTATTACTCAACAAATTATCAATATAACATCCATTATTACCCATATAATGCAGTTCTTATCGCTGGAGCTGTAATAATTATACTTATTACTCCCGATATTATCATTATAACATGCATTATTACGCATATAATGCAAATATTATCTCTAGAACTGTAATAATTATACTTATTAGTTATATTATTATCAATGTAACGTGCATTATTACCCATAACATGCAGTTATTATTGCTAGAACTGTAATAATTATACTTATTACTTATATTATTTGCAATATAACGTGCATTGTTACCCATATTATGCAGTTATTATCGCTAGAACTGTAATAATTATACTTATTACTTATACTATTATCAATATAACATGCACTATTACCCATATAATGCAGTTATTATCGACAGAAGTATAATAAATATAATTATTACTTTTATTATTATCAATATAACAGGCACTCTTAGCCATATTTTACTAGTATTATCGCTAGGACTGTAATAATTATACTTATTACTCAAGATATTATCAATATAACATCCATTATTACCCATATAATGCAGTTCTTATCGCTGGAGCTGCAATAATTATACTTATTACTCCCTATATTATCAATATAACATGCATTATTACGCATATAATGCAGTTATTATCGCTAGAACTGTAATAATTATACTTATTACTTATATTATTATCAATATAACATGCATTATTACCCATATAATGCAGTTATTATCGACAGAAGTATAATAAATATACTTATTACTTTTATTATTATCAATATAACATGCATTATTACCCATATAATGCAGTTATTATCGCTAGAACTGTAATAATTATACATATTACTTATATTATTAGCAATACAACGTGCATTGTTACCCATATTATGCAGTTATTATCGCTAGAACTGTAATAATTATACTTATTACTTATACTATTATCAATATAACATGCACTATTACCCATATAATGCAGTTATTATCGACAGAAGTATAATAAATATACTTATTACTTTTATTATTATCAATATAACAGGCACTCTTAGCCATATTTTACTAGTATTATCGCTAGGACTGTAATAATTATACTTATTACTCAAGATATTATCAATATAACATCCATTATTACCCATATAATGCAGTTCTTATCGCTGGAGCTGCAATAATTATACTTATTACTCCCTATATTATCAATATAACATGCATTATTACGCATATAATGCAGTTATTATCGCTAGAACTGTAATAATTATACTTATTACTTATATTATTATCAATATAACATGCATTATTACCCATATAATGCAGTTATTATCGACAGAAGTATAATAAATATACTTATTACTTTTATTATTATCAATATAACATGCATTATTACCCATATAATGCAGTTATTATCGCTAGAACTGTAATAATTATACTTATTACTCAAGATATTATCAATATAACATCCATTATTACCCATATAATGCAGTTCTTATCCCTGGAGCTGCAATAATTATACTTATTACTCCCGATATTATCAATATAACATGCATTATTACCCATATAATGCAGTTATTATCGCTAGAACTGTAATAATTATACTTATTACTTATATTATTAGCAATATAACATGCATTATTACCCATATAATGCAGTTATTACCGCTAGAACTGTAACAATTATACTTATTACTTATATTATTAGCTATATAACGTGCATTGTTACCCATATTATGCAGTTATTATCGCTAGAACTGTAATAATTATACTTATTACTTATACTATTATCAATATAACATGCACTATTACCCATATAATGCAGTTATTATCGATAGAAGTATAATAAATATACTTATTACTTTTATTATTATCAATATAGCAGGCACTCTTAGCCATATTTTACTAGTATTATCGCTAGGACTGTAATAATTACACTTATTACTCAACAAATTATCAATATAACATCCATTATTACCCATATAATGCAGTTCTTATCGCTGGAGCTGTAATAATTATACTTATTACTCCCGATATTATCATTATAACATGCATTATTACGCATATAATGCAAATATTATCTCTAGAACTGTAATAATTATACTTATTAGTTATATTATTATCAATGTAACGTGCATTATTACCCATAACATGCAGTTATTATTGCTAGAACTGTAATAATTATACATATTACTTATATTATTAGCAATATAACGTGCATTGTTACCCATATTATGCAGTTATTATCGCTAGAACTGTAATAATTATACTTATTACTTATACTATTATCAATATAACATGCATTATTACCCATATAATGCAGTTATTATCGACAGAAGTATAATAAATATACTTATTACTTTTATTAATATCAATATAACAGGCACTCTTAGCCATATTTTACTAGTATTATCGCTAGGACTGTAATAATTATACTTATTACTCAAGATATTATCAATATAACATCCATTATTACCCATATAATGCAGTTCTTATCGCTGGAGCTGCAATAATTATACTTATTACTCCCTATATTATCAATATAACATGCATTATTACGCATATAATGCAGTTATTATCGCTAGAACTGTAATAATTATACTTATTACTTATACTATTATCAATATAACATGTACTATTACCCATATAATGCAGTTATTATCGACAGAAGTATAATAAATATACTTATTACTTTTATTATTATCAATATAACAGGCACTCTTAGCCATATTTTACTAGTATTATCGCTAGGACTGTAATAATTATACTTATTACTCAAGATATTATCAATATAACATCCATTATTACCCATATAATGCAGTTCTTATCGCTGGAGCTGCAATAATTATACTTATTACTCCCTATATTATCAATATAACATGCATTATTACGCATATAATGCAGTTATTATCGCTAGAACTGTAATAATTATACTTATTACTTATATTATTATCAATATAACATGCATTATTACCCATATAATGCAGTTATTATCGACAGAAGTATAATAAATATACTTATTACTTTTATTATTACCAATATAACATGCATTATTACCCATATAATGCAGTTATTATCGCTAGAACTGTAATAATTATACTTATTACTCAAGATATTATCAATATAACATCCATTATTACCCATATAATGCAGTTCTTATCGCTGGAGCTGCAATAATTATACTTATTACTCCCGATATTATCAATATAACATGCATTATTACCCATATAATGCAGTTATTATCGCTAGAACTGTAATAATTATACTTATTACTTACATTATTAGCAATATAACATGCATTATTACCCATATAATGCAGTTATTACCGCTAGAACTGTAACAATTATACTTATTAGTTATATTATTATCAATGTAACGTGCATTATTACCCATAACATGCAGTTATTATTGCTAGAACTGTAATAATTATACATATTACTTATATTATTAGCAATACAACGTGCATTGTTACCCATATTATGCAGTTATTATCGCTAGAACTGTAATAATTATACTTATTACTTATACTATTATCAATATAACATGCATTATTACCCATATAATGCAGTAATTATCGACAGAAGTATAATAAATATACTTATTACTTTTATTAATATCAATATAACAGGCACTCTTAGCCATATTTTACTAGTATTATCGCTAGGACTGTAATAATTATACTTATTACTCAAGATATTATCAATATAACATCCATTATTACCCATATAATGCAGTTCTTATCGCTGGAGCTGCAATAATTATACTTATTACTCCCTATATTATCAATATAACATGCATTATTACGCATATAATGCAGTTATTATCGCTAGAACTGTAATAATTATACTTATTACTTATATTATTATCAATATAACATGCATTATTACCCATATAATGCAGTTATTATCGACAGAAGTATAATAAATATACTTATTACTTTTATTATTATCAATATAACATGCATTATTACCCATATAATGCAGTTATTATCGCTAGAACTGTAATAATTATACTTATTACTCAAGATATTATCAATATAACATCCATTATTACCCATATAATGCAGTTCTTATCGCTGGAGCTGCAATAATTATACTTATTACTCCCGATATTATCAATATAACATGCATTATTACCCATATAATGCAGTTATTATCGCTAGAACTGTAATAATTATACTTATTACTTATATTATTAGCAATATAACATGCATTATTACCCATATAATGCAGTAATTACCGCTAGAACTGTAACAATTATACTTATTACTTATATTATTAGCTATATAACGTGCATCGTTACCCATATTATGCAGTTATTATCGCTAGAACTGTAATAATTATACTTATTACTTATACTATTATCAATATAACATGCACTATTACCCATATAATGCAGTTATTATCGATAGAAGTATAATAAATGTACTTATTACTTTTATTATTATCAATATAGCAGGCACTCTTAGCCATATTTTACTAGTATTATCGCTAGGACTGTAATAATTACACTTATTACTCAACAAATTATCAATATAACATCCATTATTACCCATATAATGCAGTTCTTATCGCTGGAGCTGTAATAATTATACTTATTACTCCCGATATTATCATTATAACATGCATTATTACGCATATAATGCAAATATTATCTCTAGAACTGTAATAATTATACTTATTAGTTATATTATTATCAATGTAACGTGCATTATTACCCATAACATGCAGTTATTATTGCTAGAACTGTAATAATTATACATATTACTTATATTATTAGCAATATAACGTGCATTGTTACCCATATTATGCAGTTATTATCGCTAGAACTGTAATAATTATACTTATTACTTATACTATTATCAATATAACATGCACTATTACCCATATAATGCAGTTATTATCGACAGAAGTATAATAAATATACTTATTACTTTTATTATTATCAATATAACAGGCACTCTTAGCCATATTTTACTAGTATTATCGCTAGGACTGTAATAATTATACTTATTACTTAAGATATTATCAATATAACATCCATTATTACCCATATAATGCAGGTCTTATCGCTGGAGCTGCAATAATTATACTTATTACTCCCTATATTATCAATATAACATGCATTATTACGCATATAATGCAGTTATTATCGCTAGAACTGTAATAATTATACTTATTACTTATATTATTATCAATATAACATGCATTATTACCCATATAATGCAGTTATTATCGACAGAAGTATAATAAATATACTTATTACTTTTATTATTATCAATATAACAGGCACTCTTAGCCATATTTTACTAGTATTATCGCTAGGACTGTAATAATTATACTTATTACTCAAGATATTATCAATATAACATCCATTATTACCCATATAATGCAGTTCTTATCGCTGGAGCTGCAATAATTATACTTATTACTCCCTATATTATCAATATAACATGCATTATTACGCATATAATGCAGTTATTATCGCTAGAACTGTAATAATTATACTTATTACTTATATTATTATCAATATAACATGCATTATTACCCATATAATGCAGTTATTATCGACAGAAGTATAATAAATATACTTATTACTTTTATTATTATCAATATAACATGCATTATTACCCATATAATGCAGTTATTATCGCTAGAACTGTAATAATTATACTTATTACTTATATTATTAGCAATACAACGTGCATTGTTACCCATATTATGCAGTTATTATCGCTAGAACTGTAATAATTATACTTATTACTTATACTATTATCAATATAACATGCACTATTACCCATATAATGCAGTTATTATCGACAGAAGTATAATAAATATACTTATTACTTTTATTATTATCAATATAACAGGCACTCTTAGCCATATTTTACTAGTATTATCGCTAGGACTGTAATAATTATACTTATTACTCAAGATATTATCAATATAACATCCATTATTACCCATATAATGCAGTTCTTATCGCTGGAGCTGCAATAATTATACTTATTACTCCCGATATTATCAATATAACATGCATTATTACGCATATAATGCAGTTATTATCGCTAGAACTGTAATAATTATACTTATTACTTATATTATTATCAATATAACATGCATTATTACCCATATAATGCAGTTATTATCGATAGAACTGTAATAATTATACTTATTACTCCCGATATTATCAATATAACATGCATTATTACCCACATAATGCAGTTATTATCGCTAGAACTGTAATAAATATACTGATTACTTTTATTATTATCAATATAACATGCATTATTACCCATATAATGCAGTTATTATCGCTAGAACTGTAATAATTATACTTATTACTTATATTATTAGCAATACAACGTGTATTGTTACCCATATTATGCAGTTATTATCGCTAGAACTGTAATAATTATACTTATTACTTATACTATTATCAATATAACATGCACTATTACCCATATAATGCAGTTATTATCGACAGAAGTATAATAAATATACTTATTACTTTTATTATTATCAATATAACATGCATTATTACCCATATAATGCAGTTATTATCGCTAGAACTGTAATAATTATACTTATTACTTATATTGTTAGCAATATAACGTGCATTGTTACCCATATTATGCAGTTATTATCGTTAGAACTGTAATAATTATACTTATTACTTATACTATTATCAATATAACATGCACTATTACCCATATAATGCAGTTATTATCGACAGAAGTATAATAAATATACTTATTACTGTTATTATTATCAATATAACAGGCACTCTTAGCCATATTTTACTAGTATTATCGCTAGGACTGTAATAATTATACTTATTACTCAAGATATTATCAATATAACATCCATTATTACCCATATAATGCAGTTCTTATCGCTGGAGCTGCAATAATTATACTTATTACTCCCGATATTATCAATATAACATGCATTATTACGCATATAATGCAGTTATTATCGCTAGAACTGTAATAATTATACTTATTACTTATATTATTATCAATATAACATGCATTATTACCCATATAATGCAGTTGTTATCGATAGAACTGTAACAATTATACTTATTACTCCCGATATTATCAATATAACATGCATTATTACCCACATAATGCAGTTATTATCGCTAGAACTGTAATAAATATACTTATTACTTTTATTATTATCAATATAACATGCATTATTACCCATATAATGCAGTTATTATCGCTAGAACTGTAATAATTATACTTATTACTTATATTATTGGCAATATAACGTGTATTGTTGCCCATATTATGCAGTTATTATCGCTAGAACTGTAATAATTATACTTATTACTTATACTATTATCAATATAACATGCACTATTACCCATATAATGCAGTTATTATCGACAGAAGTATAATAAATATACTTATTACTTTTATTATTATCAATATAACATGCATTATTACCCATATAATGCAGTTATTATCGCTAGAACTGTAATAATTATACTTATTACTCAAGATATTATCAATATAGCATCCATTATTACCCATATAATGCAGTTCTTATCGCTGGAGCTGCAATAATTATACTTATTACTCCCGATATTATCAATATAACATGCATTATTACCCATATAATGCAGTTATTATCGCTAGAACTGTAATAATTATACTTATTACTTATATTATTAGCAATGTAACATGCATTATTACCCATATAATGCAGTTATTACCGCTAGAACTGTAACAATTATACTTATTACTTATATTATTAGCTATACAACGTGCATTGTTACCCATATTATGCAGTTATTATCGCTAGAACTGTAATAATTATACTTATTACTTATACTATTATCAATATAACATGCACTATTACCCATATAATGCAGTTATTATCGACAGAAGTATAATAAATATACTTATTACTTTTATTATTATCAATATAACAGGCACTCTTAGCCATATTTTACTAGTATTATCGCTAGGACTGTAATAATTATACCTATTACTCAAGATATTATCAATATAACATCCATTATTACCCATATAATGCAGTTCTTATCGCTGGAGCTGCAATATTTATACTTATTACTCCCGATATTATCAATATAACATGCATTATTACGCATATAATGCAGTTATTATCGCTAGAACTGTAATAATTATACTTATTACTTATATTATTAGCAATATAACGTGCATTGTTACCAATATTATGCAGTTATTATCGCTAGAACTGTAATAATTATACTTATTACTTATACTATTATCAATATAACATGTACTATTACCCATATAATGCAGTTATTATCGACAGAAGTATAATAAATATACTTATTACTTTTATTATTATCAATATAACAGGCACTCTTAGCCATATTTTACTAGTATTATCGCTAGGACTGTAATAATTATACTTATTACTCAAGATATTATCAATATAACATCCATTATTACCCATATAATGCAGTTCTTATCGCTGGAGCTGCAATAATTATACTTATTACTCCCTATATTATCAATATAACATGCATTATTACGCATATAATGCAGTTATTATCGCTAGAACTGTAATAATTATACTTATTACTTATATTATTATAAATATAACATGCATTATTACCCATATAATGCAGTTATTATCGACAGAAGTATAATAAATATACTTATTACTTTTATTATTATCAATATAACATGCATTATTACCCATATAATGCAGTTATTATCGCTAGAACTGTAATAATTATACTTATTACTCAAGATATTATCAATATAACATCCATTATTACCCATATAATGCAGTTCTTATCGCTGGAGCTGCAATAATTATACTTATCACTCCCGATATTATCAATATAACATGCATTATTACCCATATAATGCAGTTATTATCGCTAGAACTGTAATAATTATACTTATTACTTATATTATTAGCAATATAACATGCATTATTACCCATATAATGCAGATATTACCGCTAGAACTGTAACAATTATACTTATTAGTTATATTATTATCAATGTAACGTGCATTATTACCCATAACATGCAGTTATTATTGCTAGAACTGTAATAATTATACATATTACTTATATTATTAGCAATATAACGTGCATTGTTACCCATATTATGCAGTTATTATCGCTAGAACTGTAATAATTATACTTATTACTTATACTATTATCAATATAACATGCATTATTACCCATATAATGCAGTTATTATCGACAGAAGTATAATAAATATACTTATTACTTTTATTAATATCAATATAACAGGCACTCTTAGCCATATTTTACTAGTATTATCGCTAGGACTGTAATAATTATACTTATTACTCAAGATATTATCAATATAACATCCATTATTACCCATATAATGCAGTTCTTATCGCTGGAGCTGCAATAATTATACTTATTACTCCCTATATTATCAATATAACATGCATTATTACGCATATAATGCAGTTATTATCGCTAGAACTGTAATAATTATACTTATTACTTATATTATTATCAATATAACATGCATTATTACCCATATAATGCAGTTATAATCGACAGAAGTATAATAAATATACTTATTACTTTTATTATTATCAATATAACATGCATTATTACCCATATAATGCAGTTATTATCGCTAGAACTGTAATAATTATACTTATTACTTATACTATTATCAATATAACATGCACTATTACCCATATAATGCAGTTATTATCGACAGAAGTATAATAAATATACTTATTACTTTTATTATTATCAATATAACAGGCACTCTTAGCCATATTTTACTAGTATTATCGCTAGGACTGTAATAATTATACTTATTACTCAAGATATTATCAATATAACATCCATTATTACCCATATAATGCAGTTCTTATCGCTGGAGCTGCAATAATTATACTTATTACTCCCGATATTATCAATATAACATGCATTATTACCCACATAATGCAGTTATTATCGCTAGAACTGTAATAAATATACTTATTACTTTTATTATTATCAATACAACATGCATTATTACCCATATAATGCAGTTATTATCGCTAGAACTGTAATAATTATACTTATTACTTATATTATTGGCAATATAACGTGTATTGTTACCCATATTATGCAGTTATTATCGCTAGAACTGTAATAATTATACTTATTACTTATATTATTATCAATATAACATGCATTATTACCCATATAATGCAGTTATTATCGACAGAAGTATAATAAATATACTTATTACTTTTATTATTATCAATATAACATGCATTATTACCCATATAATGCAGTTATTATCGCTAGAACTGTAATAATTATACTTATTACTCAAGATATTATCAATATAACATCCATTATTACCCATATAATGCAGTTCTTATCGCTGGAGCTGCAATAATTATACTTATTACTCCCGATATTATCAATATAACATGCATTATTACCCATATAATGCAGTTATTATCGCTAGAACTGTAATAATTATACTTATTACTTATATTATTGGCAATATAACGTGTATTGTTACCCATATTATGCAGTTATTATCGCTAGAACTGTAATAATTATACTTATTACTTATATTATTATCAATATAACATGCATTATTACCCATATAATGCAGTTATTATCGACAGAAGTATAATAAATATACTTATTACTTTTATTATTATCAATATAACATGCATTATTACCCATATAATGCAGTTATTATCGCTAGAACTGTAATAATTATACTTATTACTCAAGATATTATCAATATAACATCCATTATTACCCATATAATGCAGTTCTTATCGCTGGAGCTGCAATAATTATACTTATTACTCCCGATATTATCAATATAACATGCATTATTACCCATATAATGCAGTTATTATCGCTAGAACTGTAATAATTATACTTATTACTTATATTATTAGCAATATAACATGCATTATTACCCATATAATGCAGTTATTACCGCTAGAACTGTAACAATTATACTTATTACTTATATTATTAGCTATATAACGTGCATCGTTACCCATATTATGCAGTTATTATCGCTAGAACTGTAATAATTATACTTATTACTTATACTATTATCAATATAACATGCACTATTACCCATATAATGCAGTTATTATCGATAGAAGTATAATAAATGTACTTATTACTTTTATTATTATCAATATAGCAGGCACTCTTAGCCATATTTTACTAGTATTATCGCTAGGACTGTAATAATTACACTTATTACTCAACAAATTATCAATATAACATCCATTATTACCCATATAATGCAGTTCTTATCGCTGGAGCTGTAATAATTATACTTATTACTCCCGATATTATCATTATAACATGCATTATTACGCATATAATGCAAATATTATCTCTAGAACTGTAATAATTATACTTATTAGTTATATTATTATCAATGTAACGTGCATTATTACCCATAACATGCAGTTATTATTGCTAGAACTGTAATAATTATACATATTACTTATATTATTAGCAATATAACGTGCATTGTTACCCATATTATGCAGTTATTATCGCTAGAACTGTAATAATTATACTTATTACTTATACTATTATCAATATAACATGCACTATTACCCATATAATGCAGTTATTATCGACAGAAGTATAATAAATATACTTATTACTTTTATTATTATCAATATAACAGGCACTCTTAGCCATATTTTACTAGTATTATCGCTAGGACTGTAATAATTATACTTATTACTCAAGATATTATCAATATAACATCCATTATTACCCATATAATGCAGTTCTTATCGCTGGAGCTGCAATAATTATACTTATTACTCCCTATATTATCAATATAACATGCATTATTACGCATATAATGCAGTTATTATCGCTAGAACTGTAATAATTATACTTATTACTTATATTATTATCAATATAACATGCATTATTACGCATATAATGCAGTTATTATCGCTAGAACTGTAATAATTATACTTATTACTTATATTATTATCAATATAACATGCATTATTACCCATATAATGCAGTTATTATCGACAGAAGTATAATAAACATACTTATTACTTTTATTATTATCAATATAACATGCATTATTACCCATATAATGCAGTTATTATCGCTAGAACTGTAATAATTATACTTATTACTCAAGATATTATCAATATAACATCCATTATTACCCATATAATGCAGCTCTTATCGCTGGAGCTGCAATAATTATACTTATTACTCCCGATATTATCAATATAACATGCATTGTTACCCATATTATGCAGTTATTATCGCTAGAACTGTAATAATTATACTTATTACTTATACTATTATCAATATAACATGCACTATTACCCATATAATGCAGTTATTATCGACAAAAGTATAATAAATATACTTATTACTTTTATTATTATCAATATAACAGGCACTCTTAGCCATATTTTACTAGTATTATCGCTAGGACTGTAATAATTATACTTATTACTCAAGATATTATCAATATAACATCCATTATTACCCATATAATGCAGTTATTATCGACAGAAGTATAATAAATATACTTATTACTTTTATTATTATCAATATAACATGCATTATTACCCATATAATGCAGTTATTATCGCTAGAACTGTAATAATTATACTTATTACTTATATTGTTAGCAATATAACGTGCATTGTTACCCATATTATGCAGTTATTATCGTTAGAACTGTAATAATTATACTTATTACTTATACTATTATCAATATAACATGCACTATTACCCATATAATGCAGTTATTATCGACAGAAGTATAATAAATATACTTATTACTTTTATTATTATCAATATAACAGGCACTCTTAGCCATATTTTACTAGTATTATCGCTAGGACTGTAATAATTATACTTATTACTAAAGATATTATCAATATAACATCCATTATTACCCATATAATGCAGTTCTTATCGCTGGAGCTGCAATAATTATACTTATTACTCCCGACATTATCAATATAACATGCATTATTACGCATATAATGCAGTTATTATCGCTAGAACTGTAATAATTATACTTATTACTTATATTATTATCAATATAACATGCATTATTACCCATATAATGCAGTTGTTATCGATAGAACTGTAACAATTATACTTATTACTCCCGATATTATCAATATAACATGCATTATTACCCACATAATGCAGTTATTATCGCTAGAACTGTAATAAATATACTTATTACTTTTATTATTATCAATACAACATGCATTATTACCCATATAATGCAGTTATTATCGCTAGAACTGTAATAATTATACTTATTACTTATATTATTGGCAATATAACGTGTATTGTTACCCATATTATGCAGTTATTATCGCTAGAACTGTAATAATTATACTTATTACTTATACTATTATCAATATAACATGCACTATTACCCATATAATGCAGTTATTATCGACAGAAGTATAATAAATATACTTATTACTTTTATTATTATCAATATAACAGGCACTCTTAGCCATATTTTACTAGTATTATCGCTAGGACTGTAATAATTATACTTATTACTCAAGATATTATCAATATAACATCCATTATTACCCATATAATGCAGTTCTTATCGCTGGAGCTGCAATAATTATACTTATTACTCCCGATATTATCAATATAACATGCATTATTACGCATATAATGCAGTTATTATCGCTAGAACTGTAATAATTATTCTTATTACTTATATTATTATCAATATAACATGCATTATTACCCACATAATGCAGTTATTATCGCTAGAACTGTAATAATTATACTTATTACTTATATTATTAGCAATATAACATGCATTATTACCCATATAATGCAGTTATTACCGCTAGAACTGTAACAATTATACTTATTACTAGTATTATTAGCTATATAGCGTGCATTGTTACCCATATTATGCAGTTATTATCGCTAGAACTGTAATAATTATACTTATTACTTATACTATTATCAATATAACATGCACTATTACCCATATAATGCAGTTATTATCGATAGAAGTATAATAAATATACTTATTACTTTTATTATTATCAATATAGCAGGCACTCTTAGCCATATTTTACTAGTATTATCGCTAGGACTGTAATAATTACACTTATTACTCAACAAATTATCAATATAACATCCATTATTACCCATATAATGCAGTTCTTATCGCTGGAGCTGTAATAATTATACTTATTACTCCCGATATTATCATTATAACATGCATTATTACGCATATAATGCAAATATTATCTCTAGAACTGTAATAATTATACTTATTAGTTATATTATTATCAATGTAACGTGCATTATTACCCATAACATGCAGTTATTATTGCTAGAACTGTAATAATTATACTTATTACTTATATTATTAGCAATATAACGTGCATTGTTACCCATATTATGCAGTTATTATCGCTAGAACTGTAATAATTATACTTATTACTTATACTATTATCAATATAACATGCACTATTACCCATATAATGCAGTTATTATCGACAGAAGTAAAAAAAATGTACTTATTACTTTTATTATTATCAATATAACAGGCACTCTTAGCCATATTTTACTAGTATTATCGCTAGGACTGTAATAATTATACTTATTACTCAAGATATTATCAATATAACATCCATTATTACCCATATAATGCAGTTATTATCGACAGAAGTATAATAAATATACTTATTACTTTTATTATTATCAATATAACATGCATTATTACCCATATAATGCAGTTATTATCGCTAGAACTGTAATAATTATACTTATTACTCAAGATATTATCAATATAACATCCATTATTACCCATATAATGCAGTTCTTATCGCTGGAGCTGCAATAATTATACTTATTACTCCCGATATTATCAATATAACATGCATTGTTACCCATATTATGCAGTTATTATCGCTAGAACTGTAATAATTATACTTATTACTTATACTATTATCAATATAACATGCACTATTACCCATATAATGCAGTTATTATCGACAAAAGTATAATAAATATACTTATTACTTTTATTATTATCAATATAACAGGCACTCTTAGCCATATTTTACTAGTATTATCGCTAGGACTGTAATAATTATACTTATTACTCAAGATATTATCAATATAACATCCATTATTACCCATATAATGCAGTTATTATCGACAGAAGTATAATAAATATACTTATTACTTTTATTATTATCAATATAACAGGCACTCTTAGCCATATTTTACTAGTATTATCGCTAGGACTGTAATAATTATACTTATTACTCAAGATATTATCAATATAACATCCATTATTACCCATATAATGCAGTTCTTATCGCTGGAGCTGCAATAGTTATACTTATTACTCCCGATATTATCAATATAACATGCATTATTACGCATATAATGCAGTTATTATCGCTAGAACTGTAATAATTATACTTATTACTTATATTATTATCAATATAACATGCATTATTACCCATATAATGCAGTTATAATCGACAGAAGTATAATAAATATACTTATTACTTTTATTATTATCAATATAACATGCATTATTACCCATATAATGCAGTTATTATCGCTAGAACTGTAATAATTATACTTATTACTTATATTATTAGCAATACAACGTGCATTGTTACCCATATTATGCAGTTATTATCGCTAGAACTGTAATAATTATACTTATTACTTATACTATTATCAATATAACATGCACTATTACCCATATAATGCAGTTACTATCGACAGAAGTATAATAAATATACTTATTACTTTTATTATTATCAATATAACAGGCACTCTTAGCCATATTTTACTAGTATTATCGCTAGGACTGTAATAATTATACTTATTACTCAAGATATTATCAATATAACATCCATTATTACCCATATAATGCAGTTCTTATCGCTGGAGCTGCAATATTTATACTTATTACTCCCGATATTATCAATATAACATGCATTATTACGCATATAATGCAGTTATTATCGCTAGAACTGTAATAATTATACTTATTACTCCCGATATTATCAATATAACATGCATTATTACGCATATAATGCAGTTATTATCGCTAGAACTGTAATAATTATTCTTATTACTTATACTATTATCAATATAACATGCACTATTACCCATATAATGCAGTTATTATCGACAGAAGTATAATAAATATACTTATTACTTTTATTATTATCAATATAACAGGCACTCTTAGCCATATTTTACTAGTATTATCGCTAGGACTGTAATAATTATACTTATTACTCAAGATATTATCAATATAACATCCATTATTACCCATATAATGCAGTTCTTATCGCTGGAGCTGCAATAATTATACTTATTACTCCCTATATTATCAATATAACATGCATTATTACGCATATAATGCAGTTATTATCGCTAGAACTGTAATAATTATACTTATTACTTATATTATTATCAATATAACATGCATTATTACCCATATAATGCAGTTATTATCGACAGAAGTATAATAAATATACTTATTACTTTTATTATTATCAATATAACATGCATTATTACCCATATAATGCAGTTATTATCGCTAGAACTGTAATAATTATACTTATTACTCAAGATATTATCAATATAACATCCATTATTACCCATATAATGCAGTTCTTATCGCTGGAGCTGCAATAATTATACTTATTACTCCCGATATTATCAATATAACATGCATTGTTACCCATATTATGCAGTTATTATCGCTAGAACTGTAATAATTATACTTATTACTTATATTATTAGCAATATAACGTGCATTGTTACCAATATTATGCAGTTATTATCGCTAGAACTGTAATAATTATACTTATTACTTATACTATTATCAATATAACATGTACTATTACCCATATAATGCAGTTATTATCGACAGAAGTATAATAAATATACTTATTACTTTTATTATTATCAATATAACAGGCACTCTTAGCCATATTTTACTAGTATTATCGCTAGGACTGTAATAATTATACTTATTACTCCCTATATTATCAATATAACATGCATTATTACGCATATAATGCAGTTATTATCGCTAGAACTGTAATAATTATACTTATTACTTATATTATTATCAATATAACATGCATTATTACCCATATAATGCAGTTATTATCGACAGAAGTATAATAAATATACTTATTACTTTTATTATTATCAATATAACATGCATTATTACCCATATAATGCAGTTATTATCGCTAGAACTGTAATAATTATACTTATTACTCAAGATATTATCAATATAACATCCATTATTACCCATATAATGCAGTTCTTATCGCTGGAGCTGCAATAATTATACTTATTACTCCCGATATTATCAATATAACATGCATTATTACCCATATAATGCAGTTATTATCGCTAGAACTGTAATAATTATACTTATTACTTATATTATTAGCAACATAACATGCATTATTACCCATATAATGCAGTTATTATCGATAGAAGTATAATAAATATACTTATTACTTTTATTATTATCAATATAGCAGGCACTCTTAGCCATATTTTACTAGTATTATCGCTAGGACTGTAATAATTACACTTATTACTCAACAAATTATCAAGATAACATCCATTATTACCCATATAATGCAGTTCTTATCGCTGGAGCTGTAATAATTATACTTATTACTCCCGATATTATCATTATAACATGCATTATTACGCATATAATGCAAATATTATCTCTAGAACTGTAATAATTATACTTATTAGTTATATTATTATCAATGTAACGTGCATTATTACCCATAACATGCAGTTATTATTGCTAGAACTGTAATAATTATACTTATTACTTATATTATTAGCAATATAACGTGCATTGTTACCCATATTATGCAGTTATTATCGCTAGAACTGTAATAATTATACTTATTACTTATACTATTATCAATATAACATGCACTATTACCCATATAATGCAGTTATTATCGACAAAAGTATAATAAATATACTTATTACTTTTATTATTATCAATATAACAGGCACTCTTAGCCATATTTTACTAGTATTATCGCTAGGACTGTAATAATTATACTTATTACTCAAGATATTATCAATATAACATCCATTATTACCCATATAATGCAGTTATTATCGACAGAAGTATAATAAATATACTTATTACTTTTATTATTATCAATATAACAGGCACTCTTAGCCATATTTTACTAGTATTATCGCTAGGACTGTAATAATTATACTTATTACTCAAGATATTATCAATATAACATCCATTATTACCCATATAATGCAGTTCTTATCGCTGGAGCTGCAATAATTATACTTATTACTCCCGATATTATCAATATAACATGCATTATTACGCATATAATGCAGTTATTATCGCTAGAACTGTAATAATTATACTTATTACTTATATTATTATCAATATAACATGCATTATTACCCATATAATGCAGTTATAATCGACAGAAGTATAATAAATATACTTATTACTTTTATTATTATCAATATAACATGCATTATTACCCATATAATGCAGTTATTATCGCTAGAACTGTAATAATTATACTTATTACTTATATTATTAGCAATACAACGTGCATTGTTACCCATATTATGCAGTTATTATCGCTAGAACTGTAATAATTATACTTATTACTTATACTATTATCAATATAACATGCACTATTACCCATATAATGCAGTTACTATCGACAGAAGTATAATAAATATACTTATTACTTTTATTATTATCAATATAACAGGCACTCTTAGCCATATTTTACTAGTATTATCGCTAGGACTGTAATAATTATGCTTATTACTCAAGATATTATCAATATAACATCCATTATTACCCATATAATGCAGTTCTTATCGCTGGAGCTGCAATATTTATACTTATTACTCCCGATATTATCAATATAACATGCATTATTACGCATATAATGCAGTTATTATCGCTAGAACTGTAATAATTATACTTATTACTTATATTATTAGCAATATAACGTGCATTGTTACCAATATTATGCAGTTATTATCGCTAGAACTGTAATAATTATACTTATTACTTATACTATTATCAATATAACATGTACTATTACCCATATAATGCAGTTATTATCGACAGAAGTATAATAAATATACTTATTACTTTTATTATTATCAATATAACAGGCACTCTTAGCCATATTTTACTAGTATTATCGCTAGGACTGTAATAATTATACTTATTACTCAAGATATTATCAATATAACATCCATTATTACCCATATAATGCGGTTCTTATCGCTGGAGCTGCAATAATTATACTTATTACTCCCTATATTATCAATATAACATGCATTATTACGCATATAATGCAGTTATTATCGCTAGAACTGTAATAATTATACTTATTACTTATATTATTAGCAACATAACATGCATTATTACCCATATAATGCAGTTATTATCGATAGAAGTATAATAAATATACTTATTACTTTTATTATTATCAATATAGCAGGCACTCTTAGCCATATTTTACTAGTATTATCGCTAGGACTGTAATAATTACACTTATTACTCAACAAATTATCAATATAACATCCATTATTACCCATATAATGCAGTTCTTATCGCTGGAGCTGTAATAATTATACTTATTACTCCCGATATTATCATTATAACATGCATTATTACGCATATAATGCAAATATTATCTCTAGAACTGTAATAATTATACTTATTGGTTATATTATTATCAATGTAACGTGCATTATTACCCATAACATGCAGTTATTATTGCTAGAACTGTAATAATTATACTTATTACTTATATTATTAGCAATATAACGTGCATTGTTACCCATATTATGCAGTTATTATCGCTAGAACTGTAATAATTATACTTATTACTTATACTATTATCAATATAACATGCACTATTACCCATATAATGCAGTTATTATCGACAGAAGTATAATAAATATACTTATTACTTTTATTATTATCAATATAACAGGCACTCTTAGCCATATTTTACTAGTATTATCGCTAGGACTGTAATAATTATACTTATTACTCAAGATATTATCAATATAACATCCATTATTACCCATATAATGCAGTTATTATCGACAGAAGTATAATAAATATACTTATTACTTTTATTATTATCAATATAACAGGCACTCTTAGCCATATTTTACTAGTATTATCGCTAGGACTGTAATAATTATACTTATTACTCAAGATATTATCAATATAACATCCATTATTACCCATATAATGCAGTTCTTATCGCTGGAGCTGCAATAATTATACTTATTACTCCCTATATTATCAATATAACATGCATTATTACGCATATAATGCAGTTATTATCGCTAGAACTGTAATAATTATATTTATTACTTATATTATTATCAATATAACATGCATTATTACCCATATAATGCAGTTATTATCGACAGAAGTATAATAAATATACTTATTACTTTTATTATTATCAATATAACATGCATTATTACCCATATAATGCAGTTATTATCGCTAGAACTGTAATAATTATACTTATTACTCAAGATATTATCAATATAACATCCATTATTACCCATATAATGCAGTTCTTATCGCTGGAGCTGCAATAATTATACTTATTACTCCCGATATTATCAATATAACATGCATTATTACCCATATAATGCAGTTATTATCGCTAGAACTGTAATAATTATACTTATTACTCAAGATATTATCAATATAACATCCATTATTACCCATATAATGCAGTTATTATCGACAGAAGTATAATAAATATACTTATTACTTTTATTATTATCAATATAACAGGCACTCTTAGCCATATTTTACTAGTATTATCGCTAGGACTGTAATAATTATACTTATTACTCAAGATATTATCAATATAACATCCATTATTACCCATATAATGCAGTTCTTATCGCTGGAGCTGCAATAATTATACTTATTACTCCCGATATTATCAATATAACATGCATTATTACGCATATAATGCAGTTATTATCGCTAGAACTGTAATAATTATACTTATTACTTATATTATTATCAATATAACATGCATTATTACCCATATAATGCAGTTATAATCGACAGAAGTATAATAAATATACTTATTACTTTTATTATTATCAATATAACATGCATTATTACCCATATAATGCAGTTATTATCGCTAGAACTGTAATAATTATACTTATTACTTATATTATTAGCAATACAACGTGCATTGTTACCCATATTATGCAGTTATTATCGCTAGAACTGTAATAATTATACTTATTACTTATACTATTATCAATATAACATGCACTATTACCCATATAATGCAGTTACTATCGACAGAAGTATAATCAATATACTTATTACTTTTATTATTATCAATATAACAGGCACTCTTAGCCATATTTTACTAGTATTATCGCTAGGACTGTAATAATTATGCTTATTACTCAAGATATTATCAATATAACATCCATTATTACCCATATAATGCAGTTCTTATCGCTGGAGCTGCAATATTTATACTTATTACTCCCGATATTATCAATATAACATGCATTATTACGCATATAATGCAGTTATTATCGCTAGAACTGTAATAATTATACTTATTACTTATATTATTAGCAATATAACGTGCATTGTTACCAATATTATGCAGTTATTATCGCTAGAACTGTAATAATTATACTTATTACTTATACTATTATCAATATAACATGTACTATTACCCATATAATGCAGTTATTATCGACAGAAGTATAATAAATATACTTATTACTTTTATTATTATCAATATAACAGGCACTCTTAGCCATATTTTACTAGTATTATCGCTAGGACTGTAATAATTATACTTATTACTCAAGATATTATCAATATAACATCCATTATTACCCATATAATGCGGTTCTTATCGCTGGAGCTGCAATAATTATACTTATTACTCCCTATATTATCAATATAACATGCATTATTACGCATATAATGCAGTTATTATCGCTAGAACTGTAATAATTATACTTATTACTTATATTATTAGCAACATAACATGCATTATTACCCATATAATGCAGTTATTATCGATAGAAGTATAATAAATATACTTATTACTTTTATTATTATCAATATAGCAGGCACTCTTAGCCATATTTTACTAGTATTATCGCTAGGACTGTAATAATTACACTTATTACTCAACAAATTATCAATATAACATCCATTATTACCCATATAATGCAGTTCTTATCGCTGGAGCTGTAATAATTATACTTATTACTCCCGATATTATCATTATAACATGCATTATTACGCATATAATGCAAATATTATCTCTAGAACTGTAATAATTATACTTATTGGTTATATTATTATCAATGTAACGTGCATTATTACCCATAACATGCAGTTATTATTGCTAGAACTGTAATAATTATACTTATTACTTATATTATTAGCAATATAACGTGCATTGTTACCCATATTATGCAGTTATTATCGCTAGAACTGTAATAATTATACTTATTACTTATACTATTATCAATATAACATGCACTATTACCCATATAATGCAGTTATTATCGACAGAAGTATAATAAATATACTTATTACTTTTATTATTATCAATATAACAGGCACTCTTAGCCATATTTTACTAGTATTATCGCTAGGACTGTAATAATTATACTTATTACTCAAGATATTATCAATATAACATCCATTATTACCCATATAATGCAGTTATTATCGACAGAAGTATAATAAATATACTTATTACTTTTATTATTATCAATATAACAGGCACTCTTAGCCATATTTTACTAGTATTATCGCTAGGACTGTAATAATTATACTTATTACTCAAGATATTATCAATATAACATCCATTATTACCCATATAATGCAGTTCTTATCGCTGGAGCTGCAATAATTATACTTATTACTCCCTATATTATCAATATAACATGCATTATTACGCATATAATGCAGTTATTATCGCTAGAACTGTAATAATTATATTTATTACTTATATTATTATCAATATAACATGCATTATTACCCATATAATGCAGTTATTATCGACAGAAGTATAATAAATATACTTATTACTTTTATTATTATCAATATAACATGCATTATTACCCATATAATGCAGTTATTATCGCTAGAACTGTAATAATTATACTTATTACTCAAGATATTATCAATATAACATCCATTATTACCCATATAATGCAGTTCTTATCGCTGGAGCTGCAATAATTATACTTATTACTCCCGATATTATCAATATAACATGCATTATTACCCATATAATGCAGTTATTATCGCTAGAACTGTAATAATTATACTTATTACTTATATTATTAGCAATAAAACATGCATTATTACCCATATAATACAGTTATTACCGCTAGAACTGTAACAATTATACTTATTACTTATATTATTAGCTATATAACGTGCATTGTTACCCATATTATGCAGTTATTATCGCTAGAACTGTAATAATTATACTTGTTACTTATACTATTATCAATATAACATGCACTATTACCCATATAATGCAGTTATTATCGATAGAAGTATAATAAATATACTTATTACTTTTATTATTATCAATATAGCAGGCACTCTTAGCCATATTTTACTAGTATTATCGCTAGGACTGTAATAATTACACTTATTACTCAACAAATTATCAATATAACATCCATTATTACCCATATAATGCAGTTCTTATCGCTGGAGCTGTGATAATTATACTTATTACTCCCGATATTATCATTATAACATGCATTATTACGCATATAATGCAAATATTATCTCTAGAACTGTAATAATTATACTTATTAGTTATATTATTATCAATGTAACGTGCATTATTACCCATAACATGCAGTTATTATTGCTAGAACTGTAATAATTATACATATTACTTATATTATTAGCAATATAACGTGCATTGTTACCCATATTATGCAGTTATTATCGCTAGAACTGTAATAATTATACTTATTACTTATACTATTATCAATATAACATGCATTATTACCCATATAATGCAGTTATTATCGACAGAAGTATAATAAATATACTTATTACTTTTATTATTATCAATATAACAGGCACTCTTAGCCATATTTTACTAGTATTATCGCTAGGACTGTAATAATTATACTTATTACTCAAGATATTATCAATATAACATCCATTATTACCCATATCATGCAGTTCTTATCGCTGGAGCTGCAATAATTATACTTATTACTCCCGATATTATCAATATAACATGCATTATTACGCATATAATGCAGTTATTATCGCTAGAACTGTAATAATTATACTTATTACTTATATTATTATCAATATAACATGCATTATTACCCATATAATGCAGTTATAATCGACAGAAGTATAATAAATATACTTATTACTTTTATTATTATCAATATAACATGCATTATTACCCATATAATGCAGTTATTATCGCTAGAACTGTAATAATTATACTTATTACTTATATTATTAGCAATACATCGTGCATTGTTACCCATATTATGCAGTTATTATCGCTAGAACTGTAATAATTATACTTATTACTTATACTATTATCAATATAACATGCACTATTACCCATATAATGCAGTTACTATCGACAGAAGTATAATAAATATACTTATTACTTTTATTATTATCAATATAACAGGCACTCTTAGCCATATTTTACTAGTATTATCGCTAGGACTGTAATAATTATACATATTACTCAAGATATTATCAATATAACATCCATTATTACCCATATAATGCAGTTCTTATCGCTGGAGCTGCAATATTTATACTTATTACTCCCGATATTATCAATATAACATGCATTATTACGCATATAATGCAGTTATTATCGCTAGAACTGTAATAATTATACTTATTACTTATATTATTAGCAATATAACGTGCATTGTTACCAATATTATGCAGTTATTATCGCTAGAACTGTAATAATTATACTTATTACTTATACTATTATCAATATAACATGTACTATTACCCATATAATGCAGTTATTATCGACAGAAGTATAATAAATATACTTATTACTTTTATTATTATCAATATAACAGGCACTCTTAGCCATATTTTACTAGTATTATCGCTAGGACTGTAATAATTATACTTATTACTCATGATATTATCAATATAACATCCATTATTACCCACATAATGCAGTTCTTATCGCTGGAGCTGCAATAATTATACTTATTACTCCCTATATTATCAATATAACATGCATTATTACGCATATAATGCAGTTATTATCGCTAGAACTGTAATAATTATACTTATTACTTATATTATTAGCAATACAACGTGCATTGTTACCCATATTATGCAGTTATTATCGCTAGAACTGTAATAATTATACTTATTACTTATACTATTATCAATATAACATGCACTATTACCCATATAATGCAGTTACTATCGACAGAAGTATAATAAATATACTTATTACTTTTATTATTATCAATATAACAGGCACTCTTAGCCATATTTTACTAGTATTATCGCTAGGACTGTAATAATTATACTTATTACTCAAGATATTATCAATATAACATCCATTATTACCCACATAATGCAGTTCTTATCGCTGGAGCTGCAATAATTATGCTTATTACTCCCTATATTATCAATATAACATGCATTATTACGCATATAATGCAGTTATTATCGCTAGAACTGTAATAATTATACTTATTACTTATATTATTAGCAACATAACATGCATTATTACCCATATAATGCAGTTATTATCGATAGAAGTATAATAAATATACTTATTACTTTTATTATTATCAATATAGCAGGCACTCTTAGCCATATTTTACTAGTATTATCGCTAGGACTGTAATAATTACACTTATTACTCAACAAATTATCAATATAACATCCATTATTACCCATATAATGCAGTTCTTATCGCTGGAGCTGTAATAATTATACTTATTACTCCCGATATTATCATTATAACATGCATTATTACGCATATAATGCAAATATTATCTCTAGAACTGTAATAATTATACTTATTGGTTATATTATTATCAATGTAACGTGCATTATTACCCATAACATGCAGTTATTATCGCTAGAACTGTAATAATTATACTTATTACTTATATTATTAGCAATATAACGTGCATTGTTACCCATATTATGCAGTTATTATCGCTAGAACTGTAATAATTATACTTATTACTTATACTATTATCAATATAACATGCACTATTACCCATATAATGCAGTTATTATCGACAGAAGTATAATAAATATACTTATTACTTTAATTATTATCAATATAACAGGCACTCTTAGCCATATTTTACTAGTATTATCGCTAGGACTGTAATAATTATACTTATTACTCAAGATATTATCAATATAACATCCATTATTACCCATATAATGCAGTTATTATCGACAGAAGTATAATAAATATACTTATTACTTTTATTATTATCAATATAACAGGCACTCTTAGCCATATTTTACTAGTATTATCGCTAGGACTGTAATAATTATACTTATTACTCAAGATATTATCAATATAACATCCATTATTACCCATATAATGCAGTTCTTATCGCTGGAGCTGCAATAATTATACTTATTACTCCCTATATTATCAATATAACATGCATTATTACGCATATAATGCAGTTATTATCGCTAGAACTGTAATAATTATATTTATTACTTATATTATTATCAATATAACATGCATTATTACCCATATAATGCAGTTATTATCGACAGAAGTATAATAAATATACTTATTACTTTTATTATTATCAATATAACATGCATTATTACCCATATAATGCAGTTATTATCGCTAGAACTGTAATAATTATACTTATTACTCAAGATATTATCAATATAACATCCATTATTACCCATATAATGCAGTTCTTATCGCTGGAGCTGCAATAATTATACTTATTACTCCCGATATTATCAATATAACATGCATTATTACCCATATAATGCAGTTATTATCGCTAGAACTGTAATAATTATACTTATTACTTATATTATTAGCAATAAAACATGCATTATTACCCATATAATGCAGTTATTACCGCTAGAACTGTAACAATTATACTTATTACTTATATTATTAGCTATATAACGTGCATTGTTACCCATATTATGCAGTTATTATCGCTAGAACTGTAATAATTATACTTATTACTTATACTATTATCAATATAACATGCACTATTACCCATATAATGCAGTTATTATCGATAGAAGTATAATAAATATACTTATTACTTTTATTATTATCAATATAGCAGGCACTCTTAGCCATATTTTACTAGTATTATCGCTAGGACTGTAATAATTACACTTATTACTCAACAAATTATCAATATAACATCCATTATTAC